>CM062296.1:798573239-799773239 GCA_031216915.1 Pictodentalium vernedei
AAATGGTCCTCATTTTAAAACCTTTGACCTCTGAGCATGGATTTGAGAGATTGGGAATTCGGTATTGTTCACAGATATAGCAAATAAATAGTTTCCACCTTAGTTTCTGTGGGAGCTTTTTAGAAAATCTCCCCTGTTCACCCTTTTCCCAACAAACTGCCATAAAACACCTGGAAAGATTATCTTAAAAAAGCCTCCCTCAGACTTCAATTTCTAATAGAGGTTTCTCAATAAAACCATACAAATATGGATATTATTGAAACCAGCCTCACAATACCCACAATGGACCTTTGGAATTTTATTTTAAGACAGACCAGATACATTTCTGTTTGAAAAAGAATAAACTAAGTCACAGTTAAGTTACTGCGCGGGGGATGTTTTAAGGCTGGAACCCCAAACCAGCAATCAACCTGAGAGACTGCAATACTGGCGTCTTAAACTTCGCTTGAGGTGAAAAGGTTTGTTCTGTTGTTGTGACTTGTCAGCTTAACGACACTAAAATGGTGGCCAGCGTGATCATTATAAAGGCTTTAAAAAAAGTTCATGATATCAAAGTCTGAGATCACTAAAAATTATTTAAAAATCAGTCATGGAATGAAGCAAATTAAATTTGATGAGACATATGGAAGGGGGGGGGGGGGGGGGGGGGGGTGGTCACATTAGGCGTAAGCACTATCAGCAATTTCCACTGCATGAAAAAAAGAGTTCTTCAATAGCTAATTTGATTACCTCCCTTACATTAGTTACCTTTCAACAGTACAAAAATACACTTTTTAATGTGCTTCTGGTGAGCTGTTTATACGTCCCAATGCCACTTCGAACAGTGTTGGTTTAGTGGTGGATGAAGGACTTTACTAAAAGCTGTGAGGGCTGAGGTGTGGGGGGGGGGGGGTAGGGGGGCAGCACCTAGGCCCCAAGTTTGCCGGAGTGTATTGTCAACCAAATTTTGAAATTCAATCCCAAAAGATGCGATTACCTCGCACCCGAAGCAGATATCCACAATGCACAACCTGTCTCCGGGAGAAAATAGGGAGGGGGGGGGGGAGGCACATACCAAGTGCTCCGATGACTGGATTCGCCTTTGTGGTAAAATTACGTGATTGTAACGTTATTGATAGACCATTTAATAGATGTTTCAGTGCATCAGGCAACTATTCAATGCATGTCAATTGCAGTGGCGGCTCACCCGGTTATGAGTACAATGGACAAGTCCAGGGGACCCCAGTCCAGGGGGAGAGGCCATGTGGGAAGCTACATGAAGCCAAACGGGGCCCCCTTTCATGTGGATGTGAATGAATCACCAATTCCCTCTCTAGATGCAAGGAAATGGCTTCTTTTAAACACAAAATTCAAAGTTTTCTCCCATTGGGGGTTGGTATGTCCGGGACCCCTAACCCTAGCATGTCAGGAGGGGGGGGGGGGGGGGGGCTCATCACTGCTTGGCCGCCACTGATCAATTGCGTTGTTTGTTTATGCCAAGTCCGTGTTGTTTGAACCTTTATATAAATACCGGTACAGATCTAGTTCAGTTGTGCATCGACATATTAACGTAATCGTACCTGGTATGTTATAGCAAGTCGGGAGGGTTTTTACTGTTCGTTTTACCTCTTTTTATTATACTGCAATGAACGTCTGAGATCGGCGGTGCATTGTTTACTTTTGGGGAAATCTCAAGCCTCCATAAAAAAATCCAATGCGGGTAGTATTTTTCCAACGTGGCGGTGCCTGAGAACCAAAACATTTTTTTTTTGGCCTAAAATAATAAATTTTAATACTGTCTGCATTGGGTAAAAAGGGTTAAGGCCTAAAAAGGTTAAAAATATGTTTATCAGTCCCTCCCACATGGTCCTTTTGGCTGCTCTCTTTTTATAACCATTGCTAACATAAATAATAAAAATTAAATGTTTTGTCTGATATTTTATCTAAGTTAATAAAGTAGGCAGCCAACACTTGCCCAGAAACAAGTGCAAAGCAACAGGCCAGGATACAGACCGTAATTATGTTCGAAAAATGTATAGAAATCTTCAGGCTTTTCAAGCTTAAATTACTATGAAACTGGACAAAAAGCATAAAACACAAACCATGCATCTTATGTGTTATCCCCACTAATTTGGGAACATAAAACTGTAATTTGGGGATACCGGTTACCAATGTGAGTTTGGTGGAATTTAAGGCCAGGTTTAATTACATTTTGTTATCGGTTCTATACAGAATCAATCAAAAGATATTATACCCCCACTTTTTGAAAAAAAGTGGGGTATACTAGATTGTACCTGTCCATGCATGCATCCATGTGTCTCTGCGTCAATCCGTACGTCAGTCCATCCACTCTCGGATGTCCGTTCGCATTATAACTTCAACATTACTGCTCAGATTTTGATGCAATTTCATGCATATGTTCACTATTATGAGGTCTTTAAGTAGCATCAGCCATTTTGCTCTTGGAATTTTTTTTCTGTGAGTTATGGCCCTTTGAATACACAAAAATAGGCTATTTTTTGTCTGTTCACCTTGTATCTCGGGTTTGGCTTATTGGATCTCAATGAAATTTGAAATGAAGAATGTTTGTGGGAAAGGCTTTCAAATAAGTCTCCACTAATATTTCTTACTTTTCACTTTTTAGACTTATCCCCCTTTTTAACTTTGAAAATAACTCTGTTTGCCTCGTAAAAGGCTTTCAAATGAGCTATGTCCCTGCAGTAAAACAAAGAAAATACATGCAAATCACCTCTCCACATGTGGCATTATGTCTGTGTTCTATATCTCTTATGTGGATGGCGCAATCGTTACTAGACTTCAGTAACAGGTGTATGGGTGGTCTCAGTGGTTAGAGCATTGGACTTAAGACTGAAAGGTCCATGTTTCAATCCTGATGGTAAAGAGCTCTGTCAAAGATGATATAATTGGTTCAATTCGCAACTGTATTGTGCAAAAACTTTCTCAGCAGAAAACAATTATTATTGGGGGGGGGGGGGGGGGGGGGGGGTATATAGGAATCACCCTGTCCATCTGTCCATCTGTCTGTCCATCCTTATAAGGGCAACTCCTCCTAAACCGTTTGAAGAATTTTCATGACACTTTACACAATGGAAGAACTCCATATGAAGATGTGCATGAAGCAATATAATTCCGTTCTGACATTTCCAAGGGGAGATAATCTAACTTATACATCCGGGGGGTATCACTTTGTGAGCTTGCTCACAGTACCTCTAGATTTTACATGGTTTGGGGACTTTTGTGGATTAACAGAAAAAAGTCTCCCACCCTCATAAAATTGGGGAAAAATTGCCTGTGAAACAAAGTCAAGCTGAGCCATTGCCATCACTTCTCGTCCATTCGTACGTATGTTAGTACGTACGTACATACGTCCACATTTCCTTTGGAACACCTCACAGGTCGCATTTATGATCAGATTGCTTTGAAACTTGGTATGCTTGTTTGGGGTGACCTCTGGATGGGAGCTCTCTATTTTATTCAATTTCCGTCAGAAAATGTTGCCGCGGCCAACGTGTTTAGAACTTAGTTCAGTCAGACCACAATATTTTCCTTTGGCACACCCCACAGGGCACATTTATTATCGAATTGCTTTGAAACCTAGCATGCTTGTTTGGGGTGACCTCTAGATGGGAGCTATCGATTTTCTTCCATTTCTGTCAGTCAAAAAATGTTGCCGCTGGCAATGATCTTTGAACTTAGTTTAGTCAGGCATCAATATATTCCTTTGGCATGCCCCACAGGGCACATTTATGAGCAGATCGGTTTGAAACATTGTATGCTTGTTTGGGGTTACCTCTAGATGGGAGTTATTGATTTTCTTCGATTTCCATAAAAAAATGTTGCCACTGGCAATGACCTTCGATGAACTTAGTAAAAACGTAGTGCAGTTAAGCATAAATATTTCCCTTTGACACAGCCTGCAGGGCACATTTATGATTGGATCGCTTGCAAACTTGGTGTGCTTGTTTGGGGTGACATCTATATGGGAGCTGTCGATTTTCTTCCATTTCTGTCAAAAAATGTTGCAGCTGACCTTTGAACTTAGTTTAGTCAGACCTCAATATTTCCCTTTAACACTTCCTTCAGGACACATTTATGATCGGATCACTTTGAAACTTGGTATGTGTGTTCGGGGTGACCTCTAGATGTGAGCTATTGCTTTTTTTTCATTTCCATAAAAAATTATTGTCGTTATCACCAGCATTTGAACTTACTGCATTTGTGCATCAACTTATCCCTTTTGCACTCTCTGCAGGGTATATTTATGAATTTCCATAAAAAAAACATTGTCACAAGCAATGACCTTCTACTTAGTTCATTTGTTTCATTAACATCTTCCTTGGGCATGCCTCAGAGGGCACATTCATTATCAGGTTGTTTTGAAACTTTGAATGCTTATGCAGGGTGACAAAGATAGGAGCTATTGATTTTCTTTTCATTTTCATCAAAAACTGTTGCTGTTAGCAACAATTTTTGAATTTATTGCATTTGTGCATCAACATTCTTTGACATAGCCTACAGGCCACATTTATCATAGGATTGTTTTTGAACTTGGTGTGCTCATTAGGCAAGACCTTTAGATAAGAGCTCTTGATTAGCATTCATGTCTGTGAAAAAAGTTGCCATTTCCAATAACCTCTGAACATACTGCATTTGTGTATCCACATTCTTCCTTTAGCCAGTCTTACAGTTTACATTTAAAAATGCATGGATTACTCTGATGTTGTGCACACACAATACAGTTATGTTGAAATTTCATCAAATAACATTTGTACTAATGATGTTCAATTTTGCCATTTCATTTATAACTTACCAAGTTCAAGTTTGTCAAGTTGAGCTACAGTGTCATTGACACTTTCATTTAAATGGAGTTTTTTGTCATTTTGGGATAATTTGGTGTGCCATTGAACTCACATAATATTTTTCACTGACTGATAGTTGTTATAAGGATAGGTCTAATTAAGAAGGAAATCACTTTTTTGGTCAACTATTGATTGTTTTTTTCTTTATCCAGGTGGTTCCAGTGGTTTAGTGGGATTTCCAGATTTTATGTACAAAAGCATCATTCCTGCATGTTTCATGGCTCCCATGAAAGCCACATTCGACTTAACTGATGGGCAAACAATACTGGTAAGTGTTTTATTGCACATATGTAGAAGACATACCTTCTTATTAAACAAATTGGGCCTGAAAAGAGGTGCAGTTTATTCAAAGATAACAGTTTACTAAATTTTTCCAAAAGAAATAACATGAAACTAATAATTGATGTTGTGTATTTGTGTGTTTCCTGATAGCTAATGTGGAAACGTGCAGTTGAAATAAACCTGAATTACATAAGGCCACACAAAATAGATCTGTTTCATAAGGCAGTTTTTAACCGATTTCTATTTGATTATTGTGGTTCTTCAAAATAATGAATACAATACATAAAAATGAATTGTTTTTAATTTCAGGCTTTAGGTGAAGACTCCAAATGTTTGAAAAGCTTATATAGCAAAAGGGTAGGTTTACTATTTAGAACCACAGTACTGCCGCCGTAGGCTGGTCACTTTCCACGAATGGACAATATTTCCATGGAAGACAATAGTATTAGATTCCAAACACTAATTATGGGAACACTCATCAAAAATTTAATTAACAAAGCATCGGGTACAACCCTGTACTTCATTAATTAAAATTTTGCAGATGATGATTTTTATTACCTGATAAACTCATGTGTGGACATCACTACCCACCTGCAGATAACGACCAGTCCACTGCGACTGTACTGTAGGACTGAGCAACATTTGTCAAAATAAAAATTGCAGTTTTTAAGGAACAACCTCAGGGGGAAAGATATAATCCAAATATTGTTCAGGACATTGATGATTAGATGTCTTCACTCAATATTCCCCATCTCATTATTGTTTTTAATCCATAAAATAACACAAAACAACATGGGTTACAGGCCTTGCATTTTGAAATGATATCTAGGCCTAACCTGAACTCTTCACTTGTCATGATGATGTGTGTCTGAGTGGCTATTACAAGAGATTTACAGCTTGGCAATTTTTTGATGCATGAGATGAGAAAAATAAAGTTTAAAAAAAATATACAGTCGAAGATTGTTGATAAATAAGGTTTTAAAAAACCAAAGGTAATTAAGAATTAACTGTTGTTTCTGTTCAGGTTATGTGATATAAACCAAAAATTCTCAGCACAAGCTTCGTAACCAGGGTTCGTACGCAAATGAAAAGTATTGAATTTCAGACCTTTCCTTGAAAAGTGCTTAAATTGAAAAACTTCCTTGAAAAGTACTGGAATTTCTACTAGACCCCTTGAAAAGTGTGTGAATTCGGAACTCAAACCAACTTCGCTCAAAAAAGTCCCTAAAGAAATGCCCTGTTGCTTTAAATTGAGTAGCCAAAACAATTAAAAAAGTTGGGAATTCAATGTAGGATATAAAGTCGAACTGTATAATATGCGTGTAAACATTTGTTCTCGCACCAACTTTTCTTGTTTATGCAAGAGATGACTAATCAAATTTTGATGACGTTCTAGTTTTGTTTTGAATTTCGAAGGGGGATTCAAGTGTTAATGGACTTGTATTATTTTATGAATATTATTTATTATTATATTATTTTATATATTATCCCGGATTATAATTCTCAAATTTGTTATATCATGGGCGAAAGTGCGGTAAAATCCCATAGTAAAACTGTACTGTAACACAAAACGTCATCACTTCTGGAGATCTTGTGTGCCGTCTGCGCAAATTGCTTTCACATGTAACCGGAGTGGAATTTAAATAAAAATGCCTGCTGGAAAATGTGTTTTCAATCCTGGATGGATTACAGTATATCCGTGGCTGTCTGTTGTGAAAGACAACAAAAACAAGGTTAACTGCACTGCCTAACGAAAAGAATTTGACATCGGAGCCATGGGTGAATGTGCAGTAAAACCACACTTGGAAAGTGAGAGACACAAGAAGCTGTTGGGTGCCATTGGGACCACAAATTCAGTGCATTCCTTTCTTAGAATGGACAGTTCTAATGGGAAAACCAATCAACAGGAGTGTCAGTCAGTGTCTACAACAAGTGCAAATTCCATTGAATTGCCAGCAAAAATGGTTTAAAAAACTGCAGATCTGACGATTCAAAACTTTGTTTCTGGGAATAACGTTTTGACATCTGAGATTCTATGGACTGTTCATTGCATCACGTCCCATCTGTCATATGCTAGCAACGAAGGAATAAGTAAGCTTTTTGAAGGAATGTTCCCGGACAGTGAAATGGTTAAAAAATTCACATGTTCAGAAACTAAATGTCGGTATTTAACTGTGTTTGGAATAGCGGATCACCTAAAACGCAAACTTCTCACAGAAATAAAAGGACCCTTTGTCATGCTCTTTGATGAGTCACTGAAAAAAATCTTCAGGAGAAACAGATGGACATTCATGCAAGATTTTGTGAAGAAGGAAATGGAAAATCTGAAGGTAAAATTATTACAAGATATTTTGGATCCACATTCGTGGGTCATGCTAGAACTGAAGACATGGTCACTCACTTCAATAAATCAGTGTTCGATCAGATTCCAAACTGTGTAAATCTTCTCCAAATTAGAGTCCTTGAAAATCACGAAAGAGGTCCTTGAAAAGTGCTTAAATAGTGCTTGAATTTGGTTTTGAAAAAAGAGTGGGAACCCTGATAACTCATGTAGCAAAACAACAGTTATTTCTTATAATTTGAAAGAGCGATATTGGGAAAGATCGGGACTATCCTCTGGTGTCTTCTCACCGTATCCCTATTCTGTCTGCCGATCGACGTTTGGGAGGACACTCCATTGGGCGATGCTGGTGCGACGGATTCTCAGGGTGACCTGCGTCAGGCCGTTTTGGCACTCACCCGGTTGCTTTCTGGCAACCCTCAAGTTGGCCTCGGTTGCTTTCTGGCAACCCTCAAGTTGGCCTCCCTGTGCCTCCTGAGGCACAACCTCCTTTGGTTGGTCGCCGAGATGTCTCGCCTGGTCCCTTGGATACTGCACAGTATTCACAGGAGATTTCTGCTGGTCAGCCCGAGTTGGGCTACGTCTCCTCTGCTACGGAGGATGACGAGTATCTTGAAGGTGATGGGCCCCCCTCGTCAGTCTTGGGGCAGGCTTTGGATTTCGTCTTTGGCTTATTGCCGGACGTTCAACCTTCCGACCAGCCTTCTGTGACCGTCCGGCCGAAGTCCACTGTGGAGCGCCGTAACCCTGTTGAGCCTTCTAGCTCTGGGGCTTTGCGTCCTCTGCAATCGGCTCAGGTTGTTGAGTCCTTCCAGGGCTTAGACGCCAAAATGCATTCTAAGGCCCTCAAGGGTTCCTTCTTTTCTAGAGCTGATGCCTTTCTGCCTCCATCGTGGTTTCGTGTTTACGATTCCGTCTCTCCACCAGTCTTCCAAGGGATGACTACTGTGGATGAGGATTCTTCTTCCCTCGGGTTGACTAAGCCTAAGTCGGCAGTTCTCCCGATGTCGGTAGTTGAGTCTATGGTGGGTCTGTCCCGAGAGATGCTGGGTATGTTATCTCTCGCGGACCATGTCGTCGCTGCTCTGGTTGAATAGGGGAGTTTGATGACACTCAGGCGCCTTTTCGCATTTTGTCACAGGCTCTTATGAACTTGAGACACGCTCACGCCTGTAACACGGCGAATTTGGAGCTGGCACGCTGGGATGCGGTGTTGGATTCTTTACCATCCCTTCCTTCTGAGCAACGTGCTGTTCTGAGGTCTGCCTCTTTGGTGGGACCTCAGTTGTTCCATGGTTCCGTGGAAGCTGTTTGTGGCGAAGTTCTTCGTCATTCGAAGGACCAGCTTTTGCTGCGACAGCTTGACCATCCTGCTGCTGCGGGTGGGGGTCGTTCCAGGCCCGCCAAGCGTGCTGCTGTGTCTGCCTCGTCGGCTACGCCTTCGGCTCCGTCTGCTCCTTCTGCACATAAGAAGCGCCGACGTGGCCAGGCTCGCTGGCAGCTCAGGCAGGAAAGTCTCAGGACTTTGTCACTTCCCGAGGTGGTTTCTCCTCTCGGAGGCCGCAAGTGAAGGTTCTCACCTCGATTCGCCTCCAGTCGGGGGAAGGCTGTCACTGTTTTACGACCATTGGACAGAGATAACATCGGACTCTTGGGTCCTCGACGTCATTCAATCCGGTCTGCGACTGTCCTTCCATCGGCACCCCAGTTTATCTCGGGTGCCCCTTCCGTCTCAGGTCCCTTCCGATTCTCTGCGTCGGGACCTTCTGGTGTGGGAGATCGACAATCTCCTCTCCAAAGGGGCGATCGAGGTGGTCAGGAACACCCTTTCACCGGGGTTTTACTCGAGACTTTTCTTGGTGCTGAAGAAAAACGGCCAATATCGTCCTGTCATCGATCTGAGTATCCTGAATGAGTACATAATAGCTCCTCGTTTCAGTATGGAGACTTTCCAGTCGGTTCGACGTTCAATTCATCAGGGCGATTTTGCGGCCAGTATCGACCTGAAGGATGCCTACTTCCATGAACCCATTCATCTGGCGTCTCGGGAATACCTTCGGTTCTCGTTTCGGGATCGAGTTTTTCAATTCAGAGCTCTCCCGTTCGGTTTGAACCTGGCTCCTTGGGCCTTCACCCGACTGATGTCACATGTGCTTGCTTTCCACCGCACTCAGTCGGCAGTGACTTCGTCAGCCTACCTAGACGACATCCTCCAACGGCACCACGATGCTGCTGTTCTGGAGTTCGATGTCCGGCAGTTTCCTTGCCTGCTAGCGTCGCTGGGTTTCGGAGTCAATCGCGAGAAGTCGGATCTTCTTCCTTCTCAGCGATTCCGTCATTTGGGGATGGATTTCGACACTCTTCACAATGTAGTGTCGGTCCCCCAGGCTCGTGCGACGATTCTTTCTGCCTTGACTCGTAACCTGCTTCAATCTTCCTCGGTCTCGGCCAGGACTTTCCTTCGGATGCTGGGCCCCTGCGGTTTGGTGACAGATCTCATTCCGCTCGGTCGCTTGTTTGTCCGACCTCTCCAACACTTCCTGTTGGATCATTGGCGTCCGAATGTAGATGCGCTGGACCTGGAACTCACTATTCCTCGGTCTCTGCTTTGTTACCTCCGCCCTTGGGCTGATATTCCCTGGCTGACACAGGGTGTTCCGTTGGATCTTCCTTTGGCAGATCGCATTCTTACTGCGGATGCCAGCGATCGGGGCTGGGGTGCGACGTTGGATCCTCTCGGTCTGTCTACTCACGGAGAGTGGGACAGCGAGCAGGTGGGCCTTCATATCAACCAGAAGGAGCTCCTTGCTCTTCTGTTGAGTTTTCGGCTTTGGATCCCTCATCTGTCGGACCATATTGTCCTACTTCTTTCGGACAATTCGACAGTAGTGGCCTACATACGGAATCAAGGAGGCACACATTCGATTCCCATGTATCGGCTGTCTCGGGATCTTCTTCTGTTGGCGCGGGATGTGAACGCTCCATTCGACACATTCCCGGGTGTCTCCACGTCCTAGCAGACTCCCTGTCCCGACGCAACAGTATCCTTCCAACTGAATGGATGCTACATCGGTCGGTGTTTCATGCAATTTGCGAGCAGTGGGGCCGTCCTCAGGTCGACCTTTTCGCTACTCGCTGGAATCATCAGGTAGGGACCTTTGTCTCCCCTTGTCCAGATCCTCTGGCATTTGCAGTAGACGCTCTGTCTCTGGACTGGACAGGTTGGATCGGCTATGCCCTTCCTCCTGCACCGATTCTTCCTCAAGTATTAGCGAAGATTCGTGCTTGCAGTTGCAGGATCATTCTGATCGCACCCCTGTCTCCACAAAGGGTGTGGATCAATCTGCTGCGGCCTCTATTGGCCGATCGACCGATTCGTCTACCTCTACGTCGCGATCTTCTTTCACAGGGTCGTCCCAGGAAGTATCACAACAACCTGGCGAGCCTGTCCCTTCACGCCTGTCTTTTATTAGGTCCAGTCTCCGGCGTAAAGGTTTTTCGAGACGATCAGTGGAGTGCATTTCTGCATCGCGACGATATTCCACTGGCATGACTTATGCCGCCAAGTGGAAGGTTTTCTGCCGGTGGTGTGCAGATCTCAATGTGAATTACCGTGATCCGTCAATCGCTCAAATTGCGGATTTTCTGGTATATCTTTTTGACTCCAAGGGCCTCCAGCCTATTACGATTAAGGGCTATCGGTCTATGCTGTCTGATACTTTCTCTTATGTGGGAAAGCGGTGCATCGGTCGTAATCTTTTTCTCTCCAAACTCATTCGCCACTTTTCTTTGAAGAGGCCTCGAGTTTTGCGTCTTACACCCAAGTGGAACTTGGCATGGGTGTTGCACTGTTTGGAGGGGGCGCCATTCGAGCCTTTATCTGAGACGGTCAGACCGACATGCGTTTTCTCACCTATAAGACAGCTTTTCTTCTAGCGTTTGCTTCTGCATGTCGAGTCAGTGAGCTTCATGTGCTATCTGTTGATTCTGCCTTCTTCCGAAATGAGGCTAACAGTGTCACCTTCACTACTGATTGCTCTTTTCTGGCTAAGAATCAACTTCCTGATTCGGTACCTCCTCCCATCTGCATTCAGGCTCTCCCTGCTGTAGATGGCCGGAGGCCTCTTCTTTGTCCTGTTGTGCGATCAAGACTTATATTACTCGCACTCAGTTCATTAGGAGGGGTCGGAAGAGATTCTTTCTGTCTCTCATTCCAAAGAGGCAGTCTATCTCTTCCCATTCTATTTCCAGGTGGATCTGTCTTGCAATCAAGCTGGCTTATTCTCGCTTGTCCGCGTCGGATCTTGTTTCGAACCGGCTTAATGCTCATGATGTTCATGCCATTTCTACATCCTGGGCATTCTCCAATTCTGTTTCGCTCTGGGATGTTAGGAATGCGGCTTACTGGAGGAATGCTTCTACCTTCTCCTCCTTTTATCTCCGCCACCTTCAGTAGCAATCTGAGGACCTTTATTCTTTAGGCCCTCTTGTTGCTGCTCAGGCTGTTGTGCACCCTCATTAAAATTGTTTTTATCGAGGTTGTGCTTCGCTCAGCCTTGTTCTTTTCAGGTGCCTTCTCTCTATCTTCATTACAGGTTTCGTTATTGTTCTCTGCCATCCTTGCTTTTCTTTCTGCTACTCTTGTTGGTATTGGTTATGTGATTCACCTCCTCCTATTGTTTATTCAGCCAATTGTAAACAATTGTGAGTAGGTTGAAAAGAAATTAAAATTTTTTAGTAAATTTTGTTTCTTAACATACCTACCACAATTGTTTACCAGAGGCCCACCCTCCTTGGGGATATCTTTGATATCTATGCCTCCCCGCTAAATCACAAACTTCTCGTTGGCTTAAATACGGAATTGACGTCACGGTTGTTGCGCATGCGCTCGGTAAACGCAAGAGGTGTGCAGAGAGAGTACCTGTAATTTCGAGCGCTGGTCTCACTCGACCCTTAGATCTTTTTCGTGCTTTTGCACTCTAGTACTTTTCCAACTCGTTTGGAAAAGATTCTAAAAGCTTGAGTTAGTTCCGAAGTAGGGCTTGCACTTATGTTACAGCCAATTGTAAACAATTGTGGTAGGTATGTTAAGAAACAAAATTTACTAAAAAATTTTAATTTTTCTGAAAATGGTTTAGTTAACCCTTTATGCCAAAAAACACAAAAATAATCGGCAGCTCATATCTTTGAACTAGAAAGGGCGATGGACTTGAAATTTTTGCAGACATGTCAGCAATACACCCCTCTATCAGCATATGGTACGAAAGTATATGTAGTTAACACCTTTCTGCCAAAACATTTTTCGAAACGAAAAAAAAATTCAAAATTTCACCATTTTTGAACTCAATCTCTGGACAGGGATATGCTGAACCATCTAAAATGGCTTAGAAATGAAGACTGTATAACCGAATTGTAAAAACCATCGAAAATATTTTGGCTCGAATTTCCGACAATCCAAAATGGCGGCCGAAAAATCGTATTTTTGTTTTCGGTTATTTATGCATTTCAGGCCATTTGGAGACAAAAAAAATTTTTTTGGCACCAGAAAAATTTTCGGTTTGGAAATTTTTGTTACGACCGAGCTACTTTGCCATCACAGTACTCAACAACGGGGATGATTTGAAAGCTTCTAAGGTTAGAAATGTTGAATTCACAGTATACATGAACAGTTATGGTGTTTTGGAATTGGAGTTGTTCTTAATTTGGCTTCTGCTAGCAGTCAAACATGGCTTCGGGACACTGTGACCAAAAATTGGAAACAATTTTCTGGTGTTTTTTTTTTACTTTATTATATCTAGATTCATTATTTCTCATAAATAAAAACTATCAATGACGGCCATGAGTTCTACTAAATAAAACCATCAGTATTTGGGGCAAAATGCTTCTTGTTGGGCAAAAACGCCCCAAAACGCCCAAAGCTTCGTAGGTCAATATCTCATGAAGGAAAAAAGCTATCGACAGTCTTGTCAGAATTACTCTTGTCTAAAACAAATATAATCGGTATTTTTTTCCATTTTTCATGTTTTCTGCCAAAATTTTTCACAAAACGGAAAGTTATCTCGAAAATTGGCCATTTTGGATTGAAATATCGAGATTTAAATATAATGAGCCCTCTAAAATGGATCCAAATTGAAGGCAGTAATACCGCTTTATAAGAAAAATCGAAAGAATTTCGTTTCGATTTTTCGTTAATCCAAAATTGCGGGCAAAAAATCGAAAAAATTTTTGTTCGTTTTTTATGCGTTTCGTTCAATTTTGAGATGAAATTTTTTTTTTGTTTACACTGAAAATTTTCGGTCCGGTTCACAGTACTCAGCAGCGGGGATGATGTGAAAGCTTCTAAGGTTAGAAATGTTGAATTCACAGTGTACATGAACAGTTATCGTCTTTTGGAGTTGATGTTCGTTTAGCTTCTGCTAGCAGCCAAACATGGCTTCGGGACACTGTGCCCAAAAATTGAAAAAAAAATTCTTGTGTTTTTTTTTACTTTATTATGTCTAGATTCATTAGTTCTCATAAATAAAACTATCTGCACATTGTGGAACATGTTTTTTCAGCCAAAACCGCCCCAAAACGCTCAAATGTGTGGGAGCCGATATCTTTGGACTAGAAGGGGCGATTGACTTGAACTTTTCAGAGGAATGACTGTAATACACTTATCTTTAATCAAGGGCACAAAATGGTAGTTTGTTAACACCTTTCTGCCAAAACATTTCATGAAACCGAAAAAAAATTCATATTTTTATTTGGTATCGAGCTCCCTTCGGTCTTGCTGAGTAGAACGGTGAGTAAAACCACTAAGGAGAATTCTGTGTATAGTTCCAAAGGTACAATCAAATCACTTCCTCTAGTTTTACTTTTTATTTCTGTAATTATTTCTCTGCCACCAAAAGTTCATGTCCTTGGTATGTTTTAGGCCTCATAGTCTATGGAGAAGCATGGGTGGTGGTGTATTTCGTCCCTTGAGAGCAAGAAGGCTTTGCAATGCTAAAGCATTGCAAAGCCTTCTTGCACTCAAGGGACAAATTTATAAATTTTTTTAACTTTGATAAAATATCAGACATAAACCATTTAATTTTTATTTTTTATTGCATTGGTTATAAAAAGAGAGCATGCAGCAGCCGAAAGGACCATGTGGGAGGGCCTGAAAAACAGATTTTTAATTTTTTTAGACCTAATCTAATTATTTCCACTGAATCTCCAATGCTGAACATTCCATATTTGTCACCCATGATTATGATTTTCCTCATAATTGGGAAAATTGTCAGTTGCTGATTTATTAGTCGAGTTTTGTTAACAACTGAGACCTATGGTTTGGCGATGGTTGGTGTGCGTCCGGGTAGGCATCAGGGCATCCTCGCTCTGTTAGAATAGTAACTTGAACAAACTAGGTCCCTGTGAAGCTTTGAGATTCGATTTGCATTCAAATATTCCATTTGATTCAATTCGAATCCATCGATGGTTATTCGGAATTTCGAATCCCTGGCACAGTTTTGTTATAGTTATTACTATGATGTTTTATTGAAGAATTCCTTCCAATACAGTTGTCGAAAACTAATAGACGATTGTAATATAATAACCAGGTACAAGAACATTTTTGTTCATCTTAATAGAATTGTAATCTGTTCTCGTCCAGCCAGCAATTGTTATCTTTAAATTTGCACTGAATTACAATATAATAATAAAAGCAAAAGCGACTCACAATTCCTTCTGTTCGAACTCACATGCCTTCATGCATTACTCAATTTAATTACATTAATATTAAGTCATGGCACGATTATGTGCTCACATGCTGTGACTTTTAATTGAAAGCCCCATAGAATGAGACTAATCCAAAATATGAAAGTTAAAATGGTGAAAATTCATTCTCTTTTCTATACACGAGAGGCTGACAAAAAATACGAATGTGAAGAATGTTCTGCGCGATCGTGTTCCGTTTGGTGCCTATATAATGGGAGTGAGAATGTGTGGTTAACTTATCATTTTGTTGCGATGTATTTCAGTTGGATTGATAATAATCAGTGATTGCATAATACTTACATGCTTGTAAACATACCAACCATCTTATAATGATATATTTACATTGACACTCCCAATATTACATTCATTTTTTGTTGCTGTCACGAAAAATTGTGCAGTTCACTGACTTGACTAGGTATTTAACAGAACGTTTGATTCGATTCAGATTCGAATCTTCCTTAAGATTCGAATCAAGTGGTAAATTAGGATTTGCAGGGGCCTAGAACAAACGTTCACTGTTTTGACTATTATTTGCCATACAGGTCTTTTTCAATAATATCTCTGAACAAGTTCGAAAACTGTCCCGACCAGATTTTTGTTACAGAGTTATGACACTTAATTAGTCATTTTTTACAAATTTTGAGCTCATTAGCGCAATAACTTGAACAAATGTTCTTCGATTTGAATATTTGCCATACAGGTCTCTTGCAATACAGTGGAGCCCACTTAATTGGATATCTCTTAATTGTATATCCCTGTTAATTGAATATAATTTTCAAACACAAAACCATTTACCATACCTTCAGTACAAATTTGATCTGTTAATTCCATATGGGTTGTAGAGTAAACTCCTGTTAATTGTATATACATTTTTGTAATATGTCAAAAAAATTACTGTGTCAAAAAAATTACTGTGACACGCACCAAATTCCCCTTATTTATCAACCTTTTTGGCCTCACTACATCCAATAGAGGCATTTATTCTATTATATCTTGTTTGACAGAGCTCTATGAGCTCTGTCAAACAAGATATAATAGAATAAATGCTCAGTTTACCTCCAGAACACAGGAAACTGACCAAATCCCTGTTAATTGTATACTCCTGTTAATTGAATAAATTGTACTTGAAAAATGGATATTCAATTAAGAGGATTCTACTGTAATATCTCGAACAAGTTTGAAAATTGGCCTGGCCCGATTTTTCATTACAGAGTTAAGGGCCTTAATTCATCAATTTTTATAAATTTTGAGCTTGTTAGCGCAGTAACTTGCACAAACGTTCTTTGATTTGACCAGTATTTGCCATGTAGATCATTTGCAATAATATCTCAAGCGAGTTCGAAAACTGGCTCTATTCAATTTTTTGCTGCAGAGTTATGGGCCTTAATGCGTCAATTTTTATGAATTTTGAGCTCACTAGCACAATAACTTGAAGAAAACTTCTCTGATTTGACTAATATTTGCTATACAGATCTTATGCAATAATAATGGCGTGAAGGGAAGATATGGAGATTTACGTTCACGTTTTCTCTATAATTTACAGTTGAGCATATAAAATGATTTATATACAGTAGCACCCACGTAATTGGATATCTGTTAACTGAATAACCCTGTTAATTGAATATAATTTCCCAACACAAAACATTTACCATACCTCCAGTACAAATTTGACCTGTTAATTATACCCCCACTTCCGAAGAAAATGGAGGTATACTGGATTACATCTGTCCATCCATCCATCCGTCCATCTTTGCGTCCATGTGTGAGTCTGTCCGAGAATATTCATCACTTTCATAACTTAAGTAAATTATTATTTTATATAATATTTCTTGGTCATAGGTATGCCCACACTTGTTATTTTTTTTTTATTACTTGTTCACTTAGAAATTGTGTCGGTCCGAGCCAAATTTTTGTCTGTTCAGCCTGTATCTCGGGTATCGAATGTTCTATTGCAATGAAATTTGCCGTGAACACTGCTTATGGTATAGGCTTTAAAAAAAGGATTGAACGATATTTCTCACATGCTCCTTTTTAGAGTTATCCCCCGTTTTTTACTTAGAAATTGTAGGAAATAGACATTATTTGTCTGTTCAGCCTATATCTCAGGTATGGGTTATCGAATTTCAGTGAAATATGGCATGAAGTTTGCCTATGACAAAGGCTTCTGCCTCATGCATAAAACTTCCAAACACCAAACAATTTACCATACCTTTTGACTTAGAAATTGTTGAAAACTTTCGAAGAAAATGTGGGGGGGGGGGGGGGTATACTGGATTGCATCCGTCCATCTGTGCATCCGTCCGTCAGTCCATACGAGAATATTCATAAATAATATTTGTTGGTCATAGATATGCCCACACTAGGCAGTACACCATATGGGGGTATGCACCGGACGAAAGTCCAGCTCTTGTTGAATATAGGCTATAGAGTAAACTCCTGGAAATTGAATAAAAAATCTTGTAACCTGTTGAGAAATTACCCTGACTCTCCCTTGTTCTCCTTTTCCTTTGGTTATTGACCTACAGGCATTTAATCTATTATATCTTGTCTGACAGAGCTCTTGGAGCTCATAAGTTTATCTCTAGAATACAGGAAAGTGACACAATCCCTGTTAATTGAATACTCCTGTTAATTGAATAATTTTCGTTGGTAAAGTGGTTATTCAGTTAACAGGGTTCCACTGTAATAGATAATATTTGTCTTAAATATAATTTTATTAGGCCAGTTTCACTAAATGTGCTGCTGAATTGAGAAACTGTATAGGAGTTTTTTGACCAACAGCTAACTGATCCTTTAGTCGTTGAAGTCTTTGGTGAAGTTCACGTTCAACTTTCTTCCAAGGAGGGTGGTGTGCCCCATGCATATACTGACTAAATTTGTTTCTCTGCGCCTTTTCAGCTTTTGGTGAACACTCACAAGTGTAAATATGTTTGGGTGAGCATGCTGAACAGTCTTTTTTGAGTGACAATGCCACCCCTCAAGATGATTGTTAGTTCTTTGTCCTATATTGTTGTGATGATTCCGAATGGCTAGAGGAAAGTGTGCATCATCATCAACCCAGTTTTGCTCAACATAGTCATTAAAAGCAGTAGCTTGTGGAATATCTGGTGTTTCGTTCATTACTTCCACCCATACATCATGCACTTACTTTGGTTATTGTTCATTGTTTTCATAACTTGAAATACACACATGCACCTTTCATGCTGATTATCTACTCACATTGAATACTGGTATGTACGAGTGTTTGCAAAAACAAATGATGTGAGAGATTCTAAGATGGCGTTTTCATATTTCACTTTCCTGTTCTCAATAGTATACATGTTCAAATTGTTGAGGGTAAATCCATTTTCGATGGGTAAACCAGGTAATAACAGTTGACAGTTATTCTCCCAAGCTAAATTAGTGAACTTTCGCCTATAAAATAGTCACTTTCACCTACACTTTAATAAAAACTATATTTTTATACTGTACCAATGACCCAGACTTAGCTATTGCTAACTCTAAAAAATCCAGGGCCAAACACAAATTTTGCCCCCCAATCCCCAAAATTTGCATCTAAAACCAAAAGAAATCATGTCCTAAAGGACCTCCATACTTTGCCCTTACTGCGCATGCGCAGTGTCAAGGACGTTCCGAAATTGGCGCCAATTTTCATTCTCTGTTTGGCCCTTCATCAGTCAACATCTCACTGATCTTTGTGCTTGTAAATCTCAGTTTAAAGGATGCCAGACACGTAATTATTGGAGAAATGGTGATTCTAAGGAGGATATAGAAGGAGGAGAGGAAAAAGGAGTGACATAATCAGGGCTGTACTTAAATTTTTTTATGAAATTATGTTAAGTTGCCTATTTTCGAGGCATGGGCCTCTTGTTGTCATTCTTGCTATAAAGTTGCACTGCTTATTCAGTGTTTCCTCTCCCCTGGTATTCTAAGTCCCCCTTGCTATTCTCCCTTGCTTTTGGCATATTTTTGAGAAAGATCATTTCTAAATTCTCTTGGGAGAGTTAGCTTGGTTATTTTCCCCATACTTACGTTTTCACCCATGGGTGTATAAACGTTGTGTTCTGCATCTTCCATCTGATGTTCTGCAGATTCTCCCCTGGGAGTCTCTGTCTTGCATCAGATAGAGTGTAATTTTGATGACTGATTTCGGGCCAGTTTTGTCAGAGCCTGGAGTCATGTTTTCTGGTGTTTTTACACTGTTTGTTTACATTGGCAACAGTCTCTTTTGAGGGGGGCTGTTTGCCTTTGGAGTAGTTTATCTCACTATAAGATACATTATTATTATCCGTAAGTGTTGCATTAATTATTTAATATAATTTTAAAATTTTTGACCACACTTAGCCTTGGGATCCATTGGGGCTCAACCTTACTTTTCAGAAACTTGGGCTTCGCTGAAAAAATATTTTTCAAAAATTATTTTGATTTCCAATTGTTTTTTCATTATTAATGGATCATGTTATTATGTATCTTTGTGTTAGGGGTTTGTGCGAGTAACTAGACTTGTTGTTGAAACAAGTTTGGGGGCGGACGACCGGGAGCATCATGAGGTCCGACCGGATGGTGAAAGGGATACGGATGACTTGGAGCTATCCCTTTCGGAACAACATAAAGCTGCCGTGGACTTCATCCGGCACTTTCTTCCTCAAGTTGTTCTGTCGGGCCAGACTGCTGCGGTTCCGGACAAGAGAATTATAGCGTCATTGGACTCTGATTTCTTTGAGCGGTTCAGGGACATCGCTCCCGAGTTTCCGTCTCAGTCCAATAATGTTGCAAGAACATTTGAATTATTGGGCGACGCTATATTCAAACTTGCTTCCAAAACAGGGAAAGCAGGTTTCTTGTCCGCCAATACTCTCAACCTGCCTTTCATGAATGCAAGGAATAAATTCGATACGGCAGGACAGGATATCCCGAGAGTTCCTCTGCGTATGGACGACGAGGCGGAAGACTTAGAATTATCATTACCGTCGTCGGCGTCTATTCCAACCGCGGTGTTGGAAACAACTATTTCGTCTAACAGAGCCAGTTTAGATGCCTTATCTTATGCAGACCACCTTACTAAGGCGTTATCACTGCGTCTTCAAGGGAAAGAATTCCAGGATATACAATCCTCTTTAAGACTTCTTTCAAGGGCAGTAGCTTATTCCACGTATAACTCCACCCTTTTAGTGGCAAACCTGGAGTTGGTTAGACGTGACGCAGCCCTAGCTACATCCACACTCGTGGATAGTAAGGTGAAGAACTCTCTCAGAGTCGCTTCGGTCTCCGGAGAACTTCTCTTTGACGGCAAGCTTTCTGCAATTTACGATAAAATTACAAAGAAAGCTTCGGATTCTCTGCTGTTCAAATCTGCTTCTAAGAAGTCGGACACGGCAGATAAGAGTAAGACAGGCACTTCTGGGTCTAATGCGCCCAAGAGAGATTCCTATAGAGGTTCCGGTGCGTCCTCTTGGTCTTATTCAAGAGACCGTCAAGGCAGCGACTCACGTTCGGGACGTCCTTCGGGCCGCGACAACCAGTCAGACGCCCCGAGGTCGACGGGACGAGGTGCGGGTCGTGGAGGACGTGGTTTCTCCTACAGCAGGCCTCGCAGGTCCAGGAGGTGATGGCTTCAACCTCTATCGCGTACCAGTTGGCGGAAGGTTGTCGAGTTTTTCACAAGAGTGGGCGTCGATTACGGACGACCCTTGGGTGAGAGGGGTGATTTCGGAAGGTCTAAAGATATCCTTCAAACGAAAGCCTCCATTAACTCGAAGTACAAAATGGACTCAACTTCCGTCAAATCCGCAGAAAAGAGACGCTCTGTTATCAGAGGTGCAGTCTCTTTTAATGAAGAACACGGTAGAGGTCGTAGAAAACCAGGAGACACCGGGATTCTACAGCCATCTGTTTCTGGTTCCGAAACCAGACGGCTCGTTCCGTCCAGTCGTAGATTTGAGCTGGATAAACAAGCTGATCATCGCTCCGAAGTTTTATATGGAGACGATTCGGTCGGTCAGAACGAGTATTCGGGTGAACGATTATGCAACAAGCATAGATCTCAAAAATGCGTACTTTCACGTCATGGTACGTCCGACATTCAGAAAGTATCTACGCTTCGCAGTCCTAGGGGTGGTGTATCAATTCCGGGCGATGTGCTTCGGATTGAATCTAGCACCCTGGGCTTTCACTTGGGTAATGAACTCGGTAATGATGTATTTCCGAGCTCATTCGTCTGCGGTAACGTCGGCCTACCTGGGTGACATTCTTCAGAGGTACGGCAACGAGTTAACGCTTCAGAACGATGTGCAGAATCTACTTCTATTGCTCCGACGTCTCGGTTTTATAATAAATGAGGAGAAGTCGGATCTGGTGCCGTCCAAGTCATTCACACATCTGGGAATGAGCTTCGAGACGCACAACAATCTCGTTCGTCTGCCGTTAACCAGAGCAAAATTAGTCAGTTGTTACGCTCGCTATTGTCTGCACGCAGACAAAGTCACAGCGAGGGAGTTTATGAGACTGATAGGTCTGTGCGGAGCCGCTGCGGATCTCATTCCGATGGGGCGGTTACGCACGCGTCCTCTCCAAATTTTCTTGACTCAGAATTGGAGTGTGAAAATTCATTCGCTCGACATAGACGTTCTCTTGTCAGATCAAGTGAAACGAGAGATTCAGACTTGGGCAAACATTCAGTGGTTAACTCAGGGAGTTCCGCTGCAGTTGCCGGATCCGAGTTTTACCATTATGACGGATGCCAGTCAAACAGGTTGGGGTGCATCATTGATCCCAACGGATTCGAGATGCCAGGGTCTTTGGGATCCGCTATTCCTGGGCAAGCACATAAACATCAAGGAAATGATGTCAGTTTGGCTTGCGTTACGTCATTGGATGGACATTATTCACAATGCTCATGTCCAAATCCTATCCGACAATACGACAGTAGTGGCGTATATACGGAATCAGGGAGGCACTCATTCAATTCCGTTGTTCAATCTAACGGAAAGAATCCTTCTGTTTGCTCTAGAACATCAGGTTCTTCTTTCGGTCCGTCATATACCGGGTCGTCTGAACGTACTAGCAGACTCCCTTTCACGAAAGGGTCGCTTGTTGCCATCGGAGTGGACTCTCAACAAACAAGTATTCAATCAGATTTGCTACCAATGGAAACGGCCAATGATAGACTTATTTGCGACACATCTCAACAATCAGTTGCAGACGTATGTGTCTTCGTGTCCGGATCCAAGAGCATTTGCAGTAGACGCTCTGTTGATCCCTTGGGACGGAATGATAGGATATGCGTATCCTCCAGCGCCGTTAATTCAGCAAGTATTGCTAAAGATAAAACAATCTCAATGCAAGATTCTGTTGGTAGCATGTCTGTCTCCACAGAGACCGTGGATAAATCTACTCAGGTGTCTGTTGTGGGACCTACCGCGAAAGCTTCCTCCACGGGAGGATCTTCTTTCGCAGGGGAAATCGCGTCAACTCCATCACAACCCGCAAGGTCTCAACCTTCACGTTTTTCCGTTGTGCGGTCCTTCTTGCATGGCAAGCACTTTACAGGACGAGCAGTGGATGCGATTTCTAACTGTAGGAGGACCTCCTCTTCGCTAAACTATGCGGCTAAGTGGAAGGTTTTTCGTCGTTGGTGTAGGGATCATTCTGTTGATATTTTTGATCCCTCCATACCAGACATTGCAAACTTTCTAGTATACTTGTTTACCGAAATCAAACTGCAGCCTGTTACTATTAAGGGTTATAGGTCTATGTTATCTGATACCTATGCACATCATGATAGTTTACAAATTGGATCTAATGTCTCTTTATCTAAGTTGGTAAGAAACTTCTCGATAAATAGACCCAGAACTCTTAGGTTAATTCTTAAGTGGAATTTAGCTTGGGTTCTTCTTAAACTGAAGGAAAAGCCATTTGAACCTCTTGGGACAGTAGATTTCAAATTCTTGTCTTATAAGACAGCTTTTCTCTTAGCTTTCTCTTCTGCTAGAAGAGTCAGTGAGCTTCATGCACTGTCGGTGGATGATTCTCACTATCGTAGTGTCGGGAACACTATCACCTTCACTACTAATGTGGGATTTTTAGCTAAGAATCAGGCTCCTAATAAATATTCGGAACCTATTGTTATTAAGGCTCTTCCGTCTTCAGATGGGCGTAGGCCTTTACTCTGTCCTGTTAGAGCACTATGTATCTATAAACAGAGATCTCAGTTTATCAGAAAGGGACGAAAACGTTTCTTTCTGTCTCTGATGTCTAATAGAAAGGACATTTCGGTCCATTCTATTGTTAGATGGATTCAATTAACTATCCGTACTGCTTATGAAAATTTATCTTCTTCTCAGCAGTCTGTGCTTAAGATTTCGGCTCATGAAGTAAGAGCTCTTGCTACTTCTTGGGCTTACGCTAATAGTATTGCTATTACAGATTTAATGAAGGCTGCTTATTGGTCTCAGCCATCCACATTCACAAATTTTTATCTCAGAAATATTGAGTCCATTTCTGGAGACCTGCATTGTTTAGGTCCGTTATCTGTTGCTCAGAATGTCGTCCACTAAACAGTTGCAACTATAGTTATGCAGGCTTTCTGTTCCGGCAGTGACTCCGTCCGGCTGCCCTCTTTGCTCTGGGCTATTTGACCCAGGGCAAGGGGAAGGGGGGGGGGGGGGGGGGGTGTTCCCTTAGGTCACCTGCTTTATAGTGAAAAGCAAGGGAATGCCTCCTCCGAAGTCAGTATTTCTGAGTCGTTTCCGGGATGGTTTTAAAGTGTAATATTAATGTTAAAATTCATTCATGTCATATTTTTAAAGTGTAGCTCGGTGTGAAGCATTTGTATATGTCAAGTGTCAAACGGGCGTTAATATACAATCCTCGGACACTTTTAAAGAATATAAAGAGTCTCAATTCTCTGGACTAACTTTATTTATTGGCTTACTTTAAAAATAATTAGTATAAGGGTTATACGGGGGCGCGGTGGCTCAGTTGGTAGAGGTGCAGGCTGCAAGCCGAGAGGTCCTCGGTTCGAATCCCACCTGCGGCAACCGCGTTGTGTCCTTGGGCAAGACACTTCACCCCCATTGCCTACATGGGGGCACGTTGACGCTGTGTACTGAGGCGTACTGCACGTCGATGGTGCGCATGTCTTCAACCAATCTAACCCTGCCTGTGCTGCGGTGCAGAGTTCAGAGTTACGATGTTGGAGAGCTGACAGCTGCTCGTCGTTGCTCGGTGGTTCTCTCCGGGTACTCCGGCTTCCTCCACCTGTAAAACTGTCACGGTCACGATTAGCCATTGTGCATAAGTATGTGACCTTAAACACCAATAAATAAATAAATAAATAAATAAGGGTTATACTGGATGTTAATAGAGAACATGAATGTTATTGTGCTCAATTATGAAGGGTATTGTATCTTTCTAATTTAACATAAAATAAGAAAGATACATGTAAAGCCTAATACTCCTTTTCTCCTTGAGGGGTTGCCTCTATATTATATAGTTGAGCTTATTGGATTTTCCTCTATGTCCTAGGCCCTCCAGCCTTTTTACTATTCAGCTAAGTCTGGGTCATTGGTACAGTATAAAAATGTTAAAAAATTTATAGTAATTTATATATTTTTTATACTTACCAATGACCCAGACGGGGATGGCCCTCCCAGGAGTTGGGAACTCTTACCTCCCCGCTGAGTACATAGCGCTGACCAGGCACTGCCAGTAAGAATGATAATTGGTGCCAATTTCGGAACGTCCTTGACACTGCGCATGCGCAGTAAGGGCAAAGTATGGAGGTCCTTTAGGACATGATTTCTTTTGGTTTTAGATGCAAATTTTGGGGATTGGGGGGCAAAATTTGTGTTTGGCCCTGGGTTTTTTAGAGTTAGCACCAGCTAAGTCTGGGTCATTGGTAAGTATAAAAAATATATAAATTATTATAAATTTTTTAACTTTATAGGCAAAGGTGCACAGTAGGCGAAAGTAGACGCTTCCTCAAGTGAGGTATGCAGTAGGCATGCAGTGTAGTGCACTTTCACCTACACTTTAATAAAAACTATTTTATAGGTGAAAGTGCTCAGTAGGCGAAAGTAGACGCCTCCTTAAGTGAGGTATGTAGTAGGCATGCAGGTGTGCTTGCACATGTCAGAATCATAGGACTGAATCAGGATTTCAACAGAAAAGGACAGAAAAATTGTTGTGTAAAATGCATCCATTTATGTTCCATATCAAATCTCCCAATTGAATTCTAGTGCCTCAGAATTTCTCAAAATTTTTGGTAAAGGGGAAACCTTAAAAACCCTCTGACAACTAATGTGGAAATTTCTATTGAGCTCTCTTCATTTCATGGTTTTGGAACTTGGTAATAACCTTCAGTTGCTACATTACACAAGGCCTTCCAAGCTACCAGCCCCAATACTTTTTGAGATGATATATATATGTAACCTTAAAATGTGGATTAGTGAAGAGTTTATCTCAGTTTTGTCTTTTTTCAGGGAGATGAATTTATAAATTATCTACAGAATGAATACTTGCCAACAGTTAATGTATCTCCAGCTTTAGCTCAAGTAAGTTGTGAGTCAGAACTTAATAGACATCACTGGCAGTCTGCCCACGCATGGACAGCAACCAGTGCATGGTGGCTGGACTCTAACTTCCATCACCGATACTACTAAAAGCATGTATTATGGAACATGAAACCCACCAAAATTGGGACTAGGCCTTAATGGTTAAACATATTATTATATTAAATATACTACTCAAAGTTTGCTAAGCACCACTTATTTGACACATCATTGTGAAATTTTCTTGTGACATATTTGAGATATTTTTGGTGGATATGATTGAGGAATGTATTGAGATGGTCCCCAGTGTTTACATTAGCTCTCTTGACAGGAAGACTTTTTGTGACAGTCATGGAAAGCATGTACCCCTTGATTTCCATGATGATTTTGTGTACAATCTACATGTACATGAGATGTGTAGGGTATTCAGTCTTCGTTTCAACACAAACCTTTGTGATTTAATGATTGAATATGGCGAATGCAAATGTAAGAAGACATTTGTCTGAAGCAGAAATGTGGTGGGCTGTAGGGATGGTGGAACAAGGGGCTACCCATCGTCAGGTTGGTGAACAGACATGTTAACCTTCCAAAATTTTTTTCAGGGAGATTGAGGAAAATTTTCAGGGAGATGACATGATTTTCAGGGAGATTTTTTTTTGCGCGTAGAAGCCACGTGTGGATCAATTTTAAATACAAATTAATACCAAATACCCCCCCCCCCCCACCCCCACAGACATAACAGGAAACAGTCCAACAACAATACATCAAAGGAACATATGCCAACGTTCTACTAACCGGTGGTGAGTGACCCAGACCTGTTAACGTCTCGAGGTGACTGTCAGTGAGATTTTGATGAGCTCCCAGTGAGACTCGGATGCTTGTCAGTGAGAGTTTTGCACGTACGTGGGCAGCACATCAATAATTTCCATGTTACCACCCCCCCCCCCTCACACACACACACATACATTAAACATTCCACCCTAATGTGTTTTATTGGAACAATTTGTCCTTTCAAAAGCCAAAACATAGAAACATAGAGAAAAACAGAAATCAAAAATATGGATGTGGTCATGTGCCAATATCTGAGTTGTTCCAATGACATCCATATTTCAATGGTTTTATGTACAAAATGTTTGGAGATATTTTCGACCTTTTCAGCACTATATCAGTTTTGACGCTGTGTTGAAAGTTTTGGATCTATTTGGGAAATTATGGGTACTTGCGGCGACCTGCGGCGATCTGTGGTGTTTAGGCACACCCCGAGCCCGGTTGTTGTGGTAATTCGATCTGCCAAAGCCCAGCGCCCCACCTAACCACACCAGGTACTCACTGGAAGTAGTTGATCATTTACGAAGGGGATTTGGAATGGGGGTGATCATTTTTCAGTGAAACGTGAACATTATGCCACAGCCAGCCCAGGACGAAACATCTCCGGGATGTTTAATTTATTTTGTTGTCCATTTATCACAACGAATGAAAAAACGTCCAAGTGCCGTAAATTAGCAACTTTTTAGAGATTTTTTTCACCAAAAACATATTTTTTTTCACAGCCTGCTTTAGAAAATTGCGAATCGGAAATTTTTCCCAATATATTGAAAATTACGGCAACTCATATGTTTGAGCCGTTTGTCTGCAAAATTGGCTATAATTATCTGAAGTGAAAGTGAAATCCAAAATGCACAATAATAAATGTGTGCGTATTTTTGCACATGTTCGATTGGACAAAATTTATGCGTATGGAACTTATTTTTCGATTTGACTGCTACCTGTATACAAGCAAAGGTGTGCCTTTAATATATAATCAATTTCAGCAATTATCCTGCATCTGAAATTCATTTAATCCGCCTGTCAAACGTGTTGTAAATAATCACAACACGGCCATTGACAGAAATGAGATTGGTCACCAGTTCTTACGTAAGTGGTGACGTTTCACACAAACTTAATGACCTTGCCATTAAGAGTAGAGCACATGCGTTTGTATTTGTAAACAAAAGCTGGTGGATTCAGTTTTTGTCTGGTATGACGACTTTCCGGGAGATTTTGGCCCAAATTGACTCCCGGGCGGGAGGGAGGGAGGGAATAGCTAATTCCGGGAGAATCCCGGGCATTCCGGGAGTGACGCAGTCGTCCCGAAATTGGCGCCAATTTTCATTCTCTGTTTGGCCCTTCATCAGTCAACATCTCACTGATCTTTGTGCTTGTAAATCTCAGTTTAAAGGATGCCAGACACGTAATTTTTGGAGAAAATGTGATTCTAAGGAGGATAGAAGGAGGAGAGGAAAAAGAAGTGGCAAAAAAATAATCAGGGCTGTACTTAAAATTGTTTGATGAAATTATGTTAAGTTGCCTATTTTCGAGGCATGGGCCTCTTGTTGTCATTCTTGCTAATTGTTGCACTGCTTATTCAGTGTTTCCTCTCCCCTAGCCTTCTAAAGTCCCCCCTGGCAATTCTCCCATGCTTTTGGCATATTTTTGAGAAATTTCATTTCTAAAATTTCCTGGGAGAGTTGCTTGGTTACAGAATGTTTTCTGTTATTTTCCCCATAGTTACGTTTTCACCCATGGGTGTATAACGTTTGTGTTCTGCATCTTCCATCTGATGTTCTACAGATTCTCCCCTGGGAGTCTCTGTTTTGCATCAGATAGAGTGTAATTGATGACTGATTCCGGGCCAGTTTTTTCAGTGCCTGGAGTCATGTTTTCTAGTGTGTTTACACTGTTTGTTTTCATTGGCAACAGCCTTTTTTGAGGGGGGCTGTTTGCCTTTGTGGTAGTTTATCTCATTATAAGATACATTTATATTATCCGAAAGTGTCTCATTAATTATTTTATATAAATTTAAAATTTTTGACCACACTTTGCCATCGGATCCATCGGGGCTCAACGTTACTTTTCAGCAACTTGGGCTTCTCTGAAAAAATATTTTTTCAAAATTATTTTGTTTTGCAATTGTTTTTTCATTTATTAATGGATCATGTTATTATGTATCTTTGTGTCAGGGGTTTTTGCGAGTAACTAGGACTTATTGTTGTTCTTTCACAATGAAGGGACATTGTTCAAATTGTAATAGGAAGAAATCTTCCTCTGACTTTCATGATCATTGTATTAATTGTAGTCAGTGTTGTCGCATTAATCCCTGTCCTATATGTGAACATTGGGATGAGAAACATTGAAAACGTGTGTCACGATATGTTGTTTCTGGAGAAAGAGCGATGCCGGCTCTTTCTCCACAAGGTCACTCTACTCTCTCAGTTTCTATTTCAGAGGAACCAGAACAGGGTGATGTTTCCATGTTATCTTCTTCAAGTGTGCGTCCGTCGTCACAAATGAATTCAGAGCTAGCGGCAAAAGTGCTCATGGAGATTAGACAAATGTCGTCCGCTAGCTCGCCCGGTGTAGCGTCCATTCACCGAATGGTTCGGCAGCCGGGTTCGTCCGATGCGGTCGAAGAGGAAATTTTGGGTGATGCGAGCACTATAAACATAATAGATGCACACCCAGTGACGGTGGATAGTAAGCGAGAACGGAGGAAGCCTTTTAGTCCGGTTCCTAGCTCGTCCAGGTCCAGCCGGGCCGCGAGCGAGAGAGGTCCCTCTCTCGTACAACAACATCTGGGACCAGATGTTGTGGTACAAAAGGTGTCTTTAGCGGAGCATACGTCCGTCGCTCGGGACACTCCGTTGTATAAGCAGTCCGCAGAGACTGTTAAGGCTTCCTCTTCTCGTCAGCGCACACGACCACACCTTGGCTGCGTGACCGCCGATATTTTACCAGCTTCGCCGATGAAGGATTCTTCGGCGACCAGGTCACACCATCCGGCAGCCAGGGATTCGAGACCGATGGACTCCGGACGTTCGCATAGGAAAAGTATGCGGGAGCCATCTGATGCGGAGCTGCCCTCGGCGAAGCAGCGAAAGACTGCGCCTCCGCAGGTCTCGACGTCGGACATTCTTGTGCAGATAGCACAGCTTATCGCAGCATCCCAGCAGCCGACAGAAATGGTGTCGGATCGAGAATTATCCGACGGCACTGGGTCGGTACGCTCCGCCGAAGCATCGGGGGCGGACGACCGGGAACATCGGGAGGTCCGACCGGATGGTGAAAGGGATACGGATGAATTGGAGCTATCCCTTTCGGAACAACATAAAGCTGCCGTGGACTTCATCCGGCACTTTCTCCCTCAAGTTGTTCCGTCGGGCCAGACTGCTGCGCTTCCGGACAAGAGAATTATAGCGTCATTGGACTCTGAATTTTTTGAGCGGTTCAGGGACATCGCTCCCGAGTTTCCGTCGCAGTCCAATAATGTTGCAAGAACATTTGAATTATTGAACGACGCTATATTTAAACTTGCTTCCAGGACGGGGAAAGCAGGTTTCTTGTCCGCTAATACTCTTAACCTGCCTTTCATTAATGCAAGGAATAAATTCGATACGGCAGGACAGGGTATACCGAGAGTTCCTCTGCGTATGGACGACGAGGCGGAAGACTTAGAGCTATCATTACCGTCGTCAGCTTCTATTCCAACCGCGGTGTTGGAAACAGCTATTGCGTCTAACAGAGCCAATTTAGATGCCTTATCTTACGCAGATCACCTTACTAAGGCGTTATCACTGCGCCTTCAAGGGGAAGAGTTTCAGGATATACAATCCTCTTTAAGACTTCTTTCAAGGGCAGTAGCTTATTCCACGTGTAACTCCGCCCTTTCAGTGGCAAATCTGGAGTTGGTTAGACGTGACGCAGCTCTAGCTACATCCACACTAGTGGATTCTAAGGTGAAGAACTCTCTTAGAGTCGCTTCGGTCTCAGGAGAACTTCTCTTTGACGGCAAGCTTTCCGCTATTTATGATAAAATTAAAAAGAAAGCTAATGATTCTCTGTTGTTCAGATCGGTTCCTAAAAAGTCGGATACAGCAGACACGAATAAGACAGGCACTTCTGGGTCTATTGCGCCCAAGAGAGGTTCCTATAGAGGTTCCGGTGCGTCCTCTTGGTCTTATTCGAGAGACCGTCAGGATAGCGACTCTCGTTCGGGACGTCCTTCAGGCCGGGACAATCGGTCGGACGCCCCGAGGTCGACGAGGCGAGGTGCGGGTCGTGGAAGACGTGGTTTCTCCTACCGCAGGCCTCGCAGGTCCAGGAGGTGATGGCTTAAACCTCTATCGCGTTCCGGTTGGCGGAAGGTTGTCGAGTTTTTCACAAGAGTGGGCGTCGATTACGGACGACCCTTGGGTGAGAGGAGTGACTTCGGAAGGTCTAAAGATATCCTTCAAACGAAAGCCTCCCTTAACTCGAAGTCCAAAGTGGACTCATCTTCCGTCAAATCCACAGAAAAGAGACGCTCTGTTATCAGAGGTGCAGTCTCTTTTAATGAAGAACGCGGTAGAGGTCGTAGAAAACCAGGAATCTCTGGGATTCTACAGCCATCTGTTTCTGGTTCCGAAACCAGACGGCTCGTTCCGTCCAGGCATAGATTTGAGCTGGATAAACAAGCTGATCGTCGCTCCGAAGTTTTATATGGAGACGATTCGATCGGTCAGAGCGAGTATTCGGGTGAACGATTATGCAACGAGCATAGATCTCAAAGATGCGTACTTTCACGTCATGGTACATCCGACATTCCGAAAGTATCTACGCTTCGCAGTCCTAGGAGTGGTGTATCAGTTCCGGGCCATGTGCTTCGGATTGAATCTAGCACCCTGGGCTTTCACTCGGGTAATGAACTCGGTAATGATCTACTTCCGAGCTCATTCGTCTGCGGTAACGTCGGCCTCCCTGGACGACATTCTTCAGAGGTACGGCAACGAGTTAACGCTTCAGAACGATGTTCAGAATCTTCTTCTATTGCTCCGACGTCTCGGTTTTATAGTAAACGAGGAGAAGTCGGATCTGGTGCCGTCCAAGTCATTCACTCATCTGGGAATGAGCTTCGAGACGCACAACAATCTCGTTCGTCTGCCGTTAACCAGAGCGAAATTAGTCAGTTGTTACGCTCGCTATTGTCTGCACGCAGACAAAGTCACGGCGAGAGAATTTATGAGACTGATAGGTCTGTGCGGAGCCGCCGCGGATCTCATTCCGATGGGGCGGCTACGCACACGTCCTCTTCAAATTTTCCTGACTCAGAATTGGAGTGTGAAAATTCATTCGCTCGATGTAGACGTTCTCTTGTCAGATCAAGTGAAACAAGAGATTCAGACTTGGGCAAACATTCAGTGGTTAACTCAAGGAGTTCCGCTGCAGTTGCCGGATCCGAGTTTTACCGTTATGACGGATGCCAGTCAAACAGGTTGGGGTGCATCATTAATCCCAACGGATTCGAGATGCCAGGGTCTTTGGGATCCGCAATTCCTGTGCAAGCACATAAACATCAAGGAAATGATGTCAATTTGGCTTGCGTTACGTCACTGGATGGACATTATTCACGATGCTCATGTCCAAATCCTATCCGACAATACGACAGTAGTGGCGTATATACGGAATCAGGGAGGCACTCATTCAGTTCCGTTGTTCAATCTAACGGAAAGAATCCTTCTGTTTGCGTTAGAACATCACGTTCTTCTTTCGGTCCGTCACATACCGGGTCGTCTGAATGTGCTAGCAGACTCCCTTTCACGAAAGGGTCGCTTGTTGCCGTCGGAGTGGACTCTCAACAAACAAGTATTCAATCAGATTTGCTACCAATGGGAACGGCCAATGATAGACTTATTTGCGACACATCTCAACAATCAGTTGCAGACGTATGTGTCTCCGTGTCCGGATCCAAGAGCATTTGCAGTAGACGCTCTGTCGATCCCTTGGGACGGAATGATAGGATATGCGTATCCTCCAGCGCCGTTAATTCAACAAGTATTGCTAAAGATAAAACAATCTCAATGCAAAATTCTGTTGGTAGCATCTCTGTCGCCACAGAGACCGTGGATAAATCTACTCAGGTGTCTGTTGTGGGACCTACCGCGGAAGCTTCCTCCACGAGAGGATCTTCTTTCGCAGGGGAAATCGCGCCAACTCCATCACAACCCGCAAGGTCTCAACCTTCACGTTTTTCCGTTGTGCGGTCCTTCTTGCATGGCAAGCACTTTACAGGACGAGCAGTGGACGCGATTTCTAACTGTAGGAGGACCTCCTCTTCGCTAAACTATGCGGCTAAGTGGAAGGTTTTTTGTCGTTGGTGTAGGGATCATTCTGTAGATATATTTGATCCCTCTATACCAGACATTGCAAACTTTCTAGTATACTTGTTTGACGAAATCAAACTGCAGCCTGTTACTATAAAGGGTTATAGATCTATGTTATCTGATACCTATGCACATCATGATAGTTTACAAATTGGATCTAATGTCTCTTTATCGAAGTTGGTTAGAAACTTTTCGATAAATAGACCCAGAACTCTTAGATTAATTCCTAAGTGGAATTTAGCTTGGGTTCTCCTTAAATTGAAGGAAAAGCCATTTGAACCTCTTGGGACAGTAGATTTCAAATTCTTATCTTATAAGACAGCTTTTCTCTTAGCTTTCTCTTCTGCCAGAAGAGTCAGTGAGCTTCATGCACTATCGGTGGATGATTCTCATTATCGTAGTGTTGGGAACACTATCACCTTCACTACTAATGTGGGTTTTTTAGCTAAGAATCAGGCTCCTAATAAATATCCGGAACCTATTGTTATTAAGGCTCTTCCGTCTTCAGACGGGCGTAGGCCTTTACTCTGTCCTGTTAGAGCACTACGTATCTATAAACAGAGATCTCAGTTTATCAGAAAGGGACGAAAACGTTTCTTTCTGTCTTTGATGCCTAATAGAAAGGACATTTCAGTCCATTCTATTGCTAGATGGATTCAGTTAACTATCCGTACTGCTTATGAAGATTTATCTTCTTCCCAGCAGTCTGTGCTTAAGATTTCTGCTCATGAAGTAAGAGCTCTTTCTACTTCCTGGGCTTATGCTAATAGTGTTGCTATTACAGATTTAATGAAGGCTGCTTATTGGTCTCAGCCATCCACATTTACGAATTTTTATCTCAGAAATATTGAGTCCATTTCTGGAGACCTGCATTGTTTAGGTCCGTTATCTGTTGCTCAGAATGTCGTCCACTAAACAGTTGCAACTATAGTTATGCAGGCTTTCTGTTCCGGCAGTGACTCCGTCCGGCTGCCCTCTTCGCTCTGGGCTATTTGACCCAGGGCAAGGGGAAGGGGGGGGGGGGGGGGCGGGTGTTCCCTTAGGTCACCTGCTTTATAGTGAAAAGCAAGGGAATGCCTCCTCCAAGTCAGTATTTCTGAGTCGCTTCCGGGATGGTTTTAAAGTGTAATATTAATGTTTAAATTCATTCATGTCTTATTTTTAAAGTGTAGCTCGGTGTGAAGCATTTGTATATGTCAAGTGTCAAACGGGCTTTAATATACAATACTCGGACACTTTTAAATGATTATAAAGAGTCTCAATTCTCTGGACTACTTTATTTATTGGCTTGCTTTAAAAATAATTAGTATAAGGGTTATACTGGATGTTAATAGAGAACATGAATGTTATTGTGCTCAATTATTAAGGGTAGTGTATCTTTCTAATTTAATATTAAATAAGAAAGATACATGTAAAGCCTAATACTCCTTTTCTCCTTAAGGGGTTACCTCTTTACTATATAGTTGAGCTTATTGGATTTTACTATTCAGCTAAGTCTGGGTCATTGGTACAGTATAAAAATGTTAAAAAATTTATAGTAATTTATATATTTTTTATACTTACCAATGACCCAGACGGGGATGGCCCTCCCTGGAGTTGGGAACTCTTGCCTCCCCGCTGAGTACATAGCGCTGACCAGGCACTGCCAGTAAGAATGATAATTGGCGCCAATTTCGGGACGACTGCGTCACTGCGCATGCGCAGTAGAGGCGTACTATGGAGGTCCTTTAGGACATGATTTCTTTTTGTTTTGGATGCAAATTTGGGGGATTGGGGGGCAAAATTTGTGTTTGGCCCTGGTTTTGTTGGAGTTAGCACCAGCTAAGTCTGGGTCATTGGTAAGTATAAAAAATATATAAATTACTATAAATTTGTTAACTTTACTAATAATATCCATTTTCCATGGTTATCGTATTCAAAAGCTAAAACATAATGTCAAACACAAACAAAATCTCAATTTCTGTGCTTAAATCAGTAAAGATATAATTACATATAAAATATATACACTTTTCATAACAATATTTCAACTAAAACGTAAAACAGGTAGTTGGATATTTTTGGTGCTTAGCAAACTTTGAGTAGTATATATAAATCTGGAGTTTGCATTTTGCTGTATACTCTATACTGGTTACCCTCACCAGGGTATAACAGTACTCTCAAATTCTGAATTATTTAAGAACAGAAAATTGATTCACACAGTAGGCGTTCGTTAAAATAAAAAAGAATCTGTGGGACAGGAGGAAAGGTCGGATCATGATGGCTCAGTGGTTACGACATTGAACTTCAAACTGAGAGGTCCACAGTTCAATCTTCACCAGGGGTACTGTGTTATGTCCTTGGGTGAGGCACTTCCTCCTGATAGCTCACAGTGGCACTTTGTACTAAGGCATACTGCACGTTGACGATGGAGCACTTTTCTGCAACCCTGCTTGTCTGGAGTTAGTACGTTGGGGTGTCAAACAGTTGCTGTTGCACGGTTGTTATCTCTGTGTACTCTGGCTTCCTCCGCCCATAAAATTGTCCGATACAAGATGATCCTGGCTGTCGGAAGTGTCATTAAACCTCAATAAATAAATAGGAAAGGTGAAGGAATTGTGCAAAAGCTATTATTCCAGTCTTTTTGTAATTTCTCTCCATTCTTCAACTTTCCAAATAACACCTTATGATTCTCACAATAGAATAGCCTCATCCCAGCTGGTTTTTACTTAGGGTGCTGCAAAGCTTTGAAATTCAATTGAGTTTCGAATCCTAAGTTTGTATTTGGTTCGATTCGAAAATGACTGTCCGATTCGTTTTTCTTCGAATCTTTTTCACTGGAATTTTGCTTTGTATCAGTTATCTTAGTCGTCTCACAAAATGTATTGCTGAGATAGAAATTGTACTTAACCCTTTACCCAACGTAATGGCCAAAACCGGCCAGCGCTATTCTCAAAAATTGTCAGTTAATTTTCATTATTTTTTCATTTTTTGTCTCAAAAACATAGGTTATGACCCCTCATTGGAACGAGCTCGTCGAGCTCGTTCCAATGAGGGGTCATAACCTATGTTTTTGAGACAAAAAATGAAAAAAATTAGTTGTTCAAGAATTTTTTTTGCAAGTGTCGTCTGCTTTTCATGTTAGGTAAAGGGTTAAATAATGTTGAAAATAAAGATTGATTGTAATTTATGCTATATTCACATTAAAAGCATCTGTACCCATGCTACTAACCACGCTAATTCCAGTTTCACTGGTCACTACCACTGCTGAAAGCAAATTTAAAGATCCCACGATGATGAGCTCACGGTTGCTAGCGGCAGTGCTCAGTACAGAATTCTCACCCGTTTCTGTTTTTTGAACAAAAATCCTTAGTGATTAATATTACAACGATATCATCAAGGCATGCCTTCGACAAAGGCATGCCCTGATGAGGTAATTGGAATATTTTATCTGTCAGGACTTCAAAATACCTGTATTCGATTCAAGATTCGATTTCGAATAATAGACTCAATTCGAATCGAGATTCAAATAAAAAATATGTTATTTGCAGGACCCTATTTTTACTTTTAATAGTTATAATTTGCAAGAAAAGTATAAGTCTTCATTTGTACTTTAAAATGTAGTATTTAGATTCCGAAGTTGGTCTTCGGCAAAGAGTAAAAGCTTCTCCATTACAGACATTCATCAGAACACTTGAAAATTCAGGTGGTCAGCTCTATCAGGAAGAGGTATGTCTCTTGTTCTTTATAGACTTAAACCTGCTTTGACCCAAAAGTCAGTTGGAAGTTCAGCTGATGACACTAGTTTGATATTCTGTTTAATTTGTTTTATTTTAGGAATTTTGTGAAGCAATTAGGGCAGAAGAGAAAACATTTAAAAATTATTTTAAGGTATGTACAAATCTGAGCCATATACAGCATACAAAATGTAAACAAATTACCAGAGGTCAAAGTTCAAGTTTTACACTTGAATACAACTGAAAACTCCTGGGCTACTTTCAGATTGGTTATTGAATGACACACTTAACCACTTTCAAAGTACAGTGGAGCCCAATTAGCCCTAAAGGGCCTAATTCTGACTTTGGTAACTTTTTAATGCAAAGGAACATGTGATAACTTATTAATGCAAAGGAACAGGTGCCCCAGCATGCATTGTTTAGATAAACTCAAAACCTGTTTTCTAAATACCTTACCAGTTCTTTCTAGGCAAATCTTGGCTGCCTCTGTAGGCAGCCAAAACTTCATTAGAAACAAGTGCAAAGGCACAGGAGGTAGGCTTTCAACTTATAGCAAAAATGTATAAATATTTCCTAGCCCTTAAGGGTTAACCCTCTACCTACCAGATCGACAGCATCTGCCCACATAATATACAAATTGAACAGTTGAATAAATATTTTTCAAAAAATCTCATCAAAACCATATTATGTGACCCCCTGATTGGAACAAGCTCATGCGAGTGACAGGAAATGATTTTGTTGAAATTTTTTGAAAAATTTCAAAACGTGCAATTTAAAATATTAAAATTTGATGCTGTCTGTTTTGGGTAAAGGGGGTAATTGTATACCTTTTACTTCAATAACCCTGTTAATTGTTTATAACTTAAAAACACCAAACCATTTACCATACCATCAGTATAAATTTGACTTGCATATTGGTTATAGATGTGGTAATCTGTGAAAGAATTAATTGAACATCCATTGAAATTCCCACAGTAATAGGCATTTTTGTCAATACATCCAGTATAAGCATCTAATCTAATAAATCTTGTTTGACAGAGGTTATAATTAGAAAAAAGAAAACTGACCAAATTCCTGTTAATTACAGAGTCCTGTTAATTTTTATCTCTGGCAACGTGACTATTCTGTTAGGGTCAGAGTCTTTTTTGTCTTGGGAATGTTCAGCCCCAGGTATTTTTCTGTGGACATTTAGCCGTGGTCGAGCCTGAATGTTCCCACACTTTTTGTACTGGACCTGAACACTTTGGGTGAAATTTTTATTGTTTTTTTTTTTCAGTAGTAATTATGTACATTTTAGGCCACACAAAGTAGATCTTCTGTTTCTCAGGCCATTATTTGTGAAAGTGCATGCGGGCGAGCGGTTTTTTATTTTATTTTTTTTTTTATTTCAGTAATTACTTCTTTGCCATCAAAAGTCCATGTTCTTGGTTCGAGTTTTAGGTCTCATAATCTACAGAATAGCATGGGTGGTGGTGTATTTCATCCCTTGAGTGCAAGAAGGCTTTGCAATGCTAAAGCATTGCAAAGCCTTCTTGCACTCAAGGGACAAATTCATCAGTTTTTTTAACTTGGGTAAAATATCAGACATAAATCATTTAATTTTAATTTTTTTTAAGTTTAAATTGGTTATAAAAAGAGAGCATGCGGCAGCCAAAAGGACCATGCGGGAGGGCCTGAGAAACAGATTTTTTATTTTTTTAGGCCTTATGCATAAACGGAAAATATATACACAAAAATAAAAATTCATGTGTACTTACCATTTTTGAATATAATCATCCTAATTTAACATTTAAAATAAATTTAACTGTTGTAAGAAAAAAATAATCCTTAAATAATATTTCGAAATAAATGTAACAGAACACAGATCACTAAATTCCTGCCTCCTGTCATTGTCGAGAGCCAAAATTAAAATGATTTTGCTCATCTCAATATTACTGAGATTTTGCCACTACCATTTTTTTAGTGCCTTTCAAGTCATAATTATAGTTCAGTGTGTGACATATTTGCTCTTGAAGTGTGATGACACTTGTGGCTACCTAATGAGGTAATCATAACTGGTTTTGAACATACAGAGATAACTAAATCGCAAACCTTTTTCGTTCTGGAATTTCGGTAATGTTTCCTAGTATTTATAAAATTTAAATTAGGCTATTCAGTGTATTGAGAGTTTTGTGTCAGTTGTAAGGCTATCAAAAAAAAATTCTTGTTTTTCAGGCACCTCCCTCATCGTAGAAAATGTGCCTCATCACCTTTTTTTTACTTGGAAATCTCTCCTATGACACTATTTTGCACTTGGAGGACAAATATTTAACCAACTATACCTTGTAAGATATATATACCTATATAAGATATAGTTGGCTAAATTTTCAGCTGCATTATGGGAAATGTATATATACCTTTTTTAAGATATAGTTGGCTAAATTTTCAACTGCATTATGGGAAATGTTCACTGCTTAAACATTGGTTTGCCACATAATACTGCAAGTAGTTAAATTTCTGATCCCAACTATTTTCAGATCTATTTTGCTAATAAACAACAACAACAAAAAAAGAAAAAGCCTCCCCCTGATCATAAAATTGAGGAAAAATTGCCTGAGAACCAAGAAATATTTTTATACTGTACCAATGACCCAGACATAGCTGGTGCTAACTCTTAAAATATAGGGCCAAATACAAATTTTGCCCCCCAATCCCCAAAATTTGCATCTAAAACCAAAGAAAACATGTCCTGAATGGCCCTCCACACTTCACCTCTACTGCGCATGCGCAGTGTCAAGGACGCTCCGAAATTGGCGCCATTAATCATTCTAAGTTTGGCCCTTCATCAGTTAACATCTGACTGATCTTTGTGCTTGTAAATCTCAGTTTAAATGATGCCAGACACATAAATATTAGTGAAATGGTGATTCTAAGGAGGATAGAGAAGGAGGAGAGGAAAAATGTGTGACAGAATATCAGGGCTGTAACTTAAAATTTTTTAATGAAATTATGTTAAGTTACCTATTTTCGAGGCAGCAGCCATTTTGTTGTCATTCTTGTTATTTAGTTACGCTGATTTTTCAGTGTTTTCCTCTCTCCCTTTCCTTTAAGTCCCCTCTTGCTATTCTCCCATGCTTTTGGCATAGTTTCTGTAATTATTATTACTAAAATTTCTTGGGAGTTTTAGCTGAATAACAGAATGAATTCTGTTCTTTTCCCCATGTTTACGTCTTCACCTATGGGTGGTTAGGCGTTGTGTTCTGCATCTACCATCTGATGTTCTGCAGTTTCTTCCCTGGAAGTCTCTGTTTTGCATCAGAGAGTGTATTTTTGGTAACTGATTTCGGGCCTGGGTGCCTGGAGTCTTATTTTAGTGTTTTTACACTCATTGTTTACATTTACAACAGCCCTCTGTGTGAGGGGGGGGATTTCTTGAAAATAATATCTTGATGTTAATTTAATCATAACTAGATACATTATTATTGTTCGTAAGTGTTGCATAAATTGTTTAAAATATTTTTAAATTTTTTGTCCACACTTAGGCTTGGGATCCATTGGGGCTCAACGTTACTTTTCAGAAACTTGGGCTGTTCTGAAAAAATATTTTTTCAAAATATTTTGATTTCAATTATTTTTTCTATGTCAATGGATCATATTATTATTATGTATTTTGATTGTCAGGGGTTGGTGCGAGTACCAGGACTTTGTTTTCTTTTCACATTGAAAGGATTTTGATCAATTGTAATAAGAGGAAGTCTTCCTCTGACTTTTATAATCATTCTATATGTGGTCAGTGTACTCGCATTAACTCCTGTTCTGTATCTGATGATTTCGATGACAACATGGGAAGCGTATGTCACGGTATGTTAGTGGGGAATTGGACATTCCGGTCCTTTCCCCGCAAGGTCACTCTACTTTATCAATTTCTATTTCAGACGATCAAGATTAGGGTGATGTATCTGTGATGTCTTCCAACAGTGTGCCTCCGTCGTCACAATTAATGAAGGGCTAGCGGAAAAGTGCTCATGTAAATACGCCAATTGCCTAAGAGGACCCTAGTAGGTTCGACGGCCTTTGACGTCCGCTAGCTCGCCCGGTGTAGCACCCATTCATCGAATGGTTCGGCAGCCGGGTTCGTCCGTTGCGGTCTAGAAGGAGTTTTGGGGTGATGCAAGCACTATAAATCAACCAAATGCACACCCAGTGACGGCGGATTAGAGGGAGAACGGAGGAAGCCTTTTAGTCCGGTTCATAGCTCGTTCTGGTCCATCCGGACGGCGAGCGAGAGAGGCCCCTATCTCGTACAACAACATCTGGCCCCAGATGTTGTGGTACTAAATGTTTTGCATTCGGAGCATACCTCTGTCGCTTGGGACGCTCCGACATATAGTCAGTCCGGAGAGACTGTCAATAAGGCTTCCTCATTCTCATGGTAGCGCACACGACCGCTCTTGGCTACATGACCTCGGATATCCAGTCAGCTTCGCCAGTCAGAGAATCATCGGCGACCAGGTCACACCATCCGGTAGCCAGGGACACGAGGCCTGCAGACTCCGGACGTTCGCATAGGAAAGTGTGCAGAAGTCCACGTACACGGAGCTTCTGGCGGCAATGCATCGTAAGACCGCTACTGCACAGGCCTCGGGGACGGACGTGCTATCCTAAATAGCACAGCTTATCGCAGCATCCCAGCAACAACTGAATCTGTCGCATAATGTTTTATCTGACGATGCTGGGTCGGGACGTTCCGCGGAAGCGGGTACGGACGTCCGAAAATTTCATCCGGTCCGACGGGATACCGAAAGGAATTCGGAGGATTTCGAGCTTTCCCTTTCGGAACAACATATGCTGTTGTGTATGTCATCTGACTTGATCTTCTACAGGTTCTTTCGTCGGACCAGAATGCTGCGATGCCGGATAAGAAACTGATAGCGTCGGTGGACTTAGAAATTTTTGGTTCGGTTCAGGGACTTCGTCCCTCAGTTCCGACATAGTCCAATAATGTCACACAAACTTTCAAATTATTGAACGACGCTATATATTTATTATTATATGCTTGCTATTACCAAGCATTTCTGGTTTCTTGTTCGCAAAGTTACGGAGATGTCTTTCAAAAGTGTGCCTCTGTCGTCATAGTTAATGAAGAGCTAGCGGCAATATGTGCTCATGGAATATGTCTATCGCCTAAGAGGTCCCTTGTAGGATCGACGGAGTGACATTCGCTAGCTCACCCGGTGTAGCGTACATTCATCGAATGGTTCGGCTGCCGGGTTCGTCCGTTGCTGTCTAGGAAGGAGATTGGGGTGATGCGAGCACTATAATTACTTTAGTTCTCACCCAGTGACGGCGGATGGAGGACAGATCGGAGGAAGCCTGTTAGTCCGGTTCCTGGCTTATCCAGGTCTGCCCGGGCTGTGAGCGAGAGAGGCATGTTGTGGTTCAGATATTTTGCATTCGGAGCATATGTCCGTCGCTCGGGACGCTCCGTTATACTGACAGTCCGAGAGACTGTCGATAATGCTTCCTCATCCTCACAGCAGTGCACACGACCGCACATTGGCTACGTGATCTCAAGTATCCGATCAGTTTCGTCATTCAGTGATTCCACGGCGAACAGGTCACGCCATCCGGTAGCCAAGGGACACGAGGCCTATACACTCCGTTCGCTCGCATATTAGTAGTATGCACGGGGTAACGATCACGGAGCTTCCAGCGGCAATGCATCGTAGGACCGCTTCTCCACAGGCCTCAGTGACAGACGTGCTATCCGAGTTAGCACAGTTTTTTCGCAGCATCCCAGCAATCGACAGTTTCTTGGTCGAATCAGGAATTATCTGACGGTGCTGGGTCGGTGCGGCCTGCTGTTGCATCGGTACGGACGACCGAACGCTTTATAGGGTCCGACAGGATGGCGAAAGGGATTCGAAAGATTTCGAGTTTTCCCTTTCGTAGCATCGGAAGCTGCCATACATATCTTCCGGCATTATCTTCCATTGATTGTTTTTTTCGGACTACATTGCTGCGATGTTGTATAAGAGACTTATAGCGTCATTGGACACGGAATTTTGGATCGGTTCAGGGACATTGTCCCTGACTTACCGACACAGTCCAATAATGTCATTAGAACATGTGTTTTATTTATCGACGCTATATATATATATAAGCCTGCTACCAAGCATGATAGTCTGCAATGCTCATTTCTGCCTTTTTTCATTTATACGAATAATTTATTTTGGCAGAACAGGGCTTACCGAGAGTTCATATGCGTCTAGACGGTGTGGTTAAAGACTGGAAATAATCTTTTTCGCCGCCTATGTCTTTTCCAACCACAATGTTGGAAACGACAATGATGTCTAATAGACTTAACTTAGACGCTTTATCATACGTAATCCACCTTACTGAGGCGTTATCATTATGTCTTCAAGAGAAAGAATTCCGGGATAATCCTCAATGTGATTTCTTTTGAGGGCAGTAGTTTGTTCACGTATAACTCCGCCCTTCAGTGCTGCTTGGAGTTGGTTAGACGTGACGCAGCCCTAGCTCCATCCACGTGCGTGGATAGTAAGGTGAAGAACTCTCTCAGAGTCGCTTCGATCTCGGAGAAGCTTCTCTTTGACGGCAACTTTTCAGCAATCCATGAATTGCTCGATTTACACGTTCTCTTGTCTATCTAGTGTAGCAAGAGATTCAGACTGGGGCAAACATTCGGTGGTTGACTCAGAGAGTGCCACTGCAGTTGCCGGATCCGAGTTTTATAATTATGATGGTTGCCAGTCAAACAGGTTGGGATATAATATTGATCCCAACGGATTCAAAGTGCCAGGGTCTTTGGGTTCCGCAGTCTCTAAGCAAGCACTTCCACGGAATAATGTTTTTTTAGGCTTGCTTTATGTCATTGGTTGAACATTATTCAGAAATGCATGTCCAAATCCTGTCCATTAATTCGACAGTAGTGGCGCATCTCTGGAACCAGGGAGGCACTCATTCGTTTCCGTTATTCAATTTAATGGAAAGAATCCTTCTGTTTGTTATAGTACACCAAGTTCTGCTTCGGTCCGTCATATTCCGGGTCGTCTGATTGTATTACCGGACTCCCGTTCACTTATGGGTCGCTTGTTGCCGTCAGAATGGACTCTCAACAAACAAGTATTCAATCAGATTTGCTATCAATGGGAGCGCCCAATGTTAATTTATTTACGATACAACTTGCTTGTCAATTGCAGACGTATGTGTTTGCTTGTCCGGATCTCTGAGCTTATGTTGTTAACGCTCTATTGATCTATTAGGACGGAATGATAGGATATGCGTATCCTCCTGCGCTGTTGTTTCAGCAAGTATTGCTAAGATAAACAACCACAATACATTTCTGTTGATAGCATCTCTGTCTTCACAGAGACCGTGGGTAAATTTACTCTGATGTCTACTGTGGGACTTAACGCGAAATCTTCCTCCATGAGAGGATCTTTTTTCGCTGGGTAAAATCGTGTCATCTTTATCACAACCCGCAAGGTCTCAACCTTCACGTATTCCGTTGTGTGGTCCTTATTGCATTGTAAGCATTGTACTGGACAAGCTTTGGACGCGATTTCTTACTATAGGAGAACCTCTTCTTCGCTATACTATGCGGCTAAAGTGGAGGCTCTTCCGTCGTTGGTGTAGGGATCACTATGTTGATATTGTTGATCCCTCCATACTAATCATTGCAACTTTTTAGTATACTTGTTTGACAAGATCTACTGCAGCCTGTTATTATTAAGCTTATAGATTTATGTTACCTCATACCTATGCACTCTATGATAGTTTACAATTGAGTCTTATGTCTCTTTATCTAAGTCAGTAACTTTTCGATAAATAGACTTAGAATCATTAGATTAAATTCCTACATGGAATTTAACTTCGGTTCTTATTTAGCTAAGTAATCATTTGAGCCTCTGGAAACAGTAGTTTTCAAATTCTGACCTTTTAGACAGTAATTCTGTTGGCTTCTCTTTTACTGAAGAGTCAGTGAGTTTCATGCACTATCGGTGGATGATTTTCACTTTCGTAGTTTCGGAATCACTCCTTCCTTTACTATTTAGGTTGGATTTTTGCATAAGAGTCAGGCTCCTAATTAATATCCGGAACCTATTGTTATTAAGGTCCTTCCATCTTCGTACGGGCATAGGCCTTTACTCTGTCCGGTTAGAGTTTATGTATTTATAAACAGATATCTGTTTATTACTACGGGCATAAGCTTCTTCTGTCTTTGATGCCTAATAGAAGGACGTTACGCTCCATTCTATTGCTAATTGATTCAATTAACTATCGATACTGCTTATGGTATATCATTGACTCAGCAGTTGTGTTTGAGATTTCGGCTCATGAAGTAAGAGTTCTTCTACATCTTGGGCTTACATTAATAGTGTCGCTATTATAGATTTTTGAAGGCTGCTCATTGCGTTCAGCCATCCACATTCATGAATTTTTATCTCAGAAATATTGAGTCCATTTCTGGAGGCCTCTATTGTTAGGTCTATTATCTACTGCTCAGAATGTCATTCACTTAACAGTTGCTACTATAGCTAGGTAGGCTGTCTGTTTCGGCAGTGACTCCGTTCTGCTGCCCTCTTCGCTCTGGGCTATTTGACCCAGGGCAAGAAAAAGGGGGGGGGGGGGAGGGTGTTCCCTTGGGTCACCTGTTTTACTATGAAAACAAGGGGATGCCTCCTTCGGAGTTAGTAATTCTGAGCTGTTATTGGGATGGTTGTTTAGTGAGAAGTTTATGTTTTAAAAATTCATTCAGGTCTTAGTTTTTAAAGTATAGCTTTTGAATATAGCACTTGTCAACGGACATTATTATACAATCCTCAGACACTTTTAAGGAGTATAAAGAGTCTCTATTCTCTAGACTTATTTTATTTATTGGCTTACTTTAAAAATTATTAGTATAAGGATTATACTAGATATTAATAGAGTACATGGATGTATGATGCTCAATTTTGGAAGGTGTTGTATCTTTCTAATTTATCATAAATAAGAAAGATACATGTAAGGCCTAATATTTCTTTTTCCCTAGAGGGGATGACTCTATTTTATATAATTGAGCGTATTCCATCTTGCTCTTTGTCCTTGGCCCTCCAGCCTTTTTACTATTCAGCTATGTCTGGGTCATTGGTACAGTATAAAAATGTTAAAAAATTTATAGTAATTTATATATTTTTTATACTTACCAATGACCCAGACGGGGATGGCCCTCCCAGGAGTTGGGAACTCTTACCTCCCTGCTGAGTACATAGCGCTTACCAGGCACTGGTTATTAGAATGATTAATGGCGCCAATTTCGGAGCATCCTTGACTTTGCGCATGCGCAGTAGAGGTGAAGTGTGGAGGGCCATTCAGGACATGTTTTCTTTGGTTTTAGATGCAAATTTTGGGGATTGGGGGGCAAAATTTGTGTTTGGCCCTATATTTTAAGAGTTAGCACCAGCTATGTCTGGGTCATTGGTAAGTATAAAAAATATATAAATTACTATAAATTTTTTAACTTTTAGCTCCACCTGACAAAGTCTGCAGAGCTTTTCTAATGCTAAGTTGTCTGTCATCTGTCGGTCGTCAATATTTTGTTTGTCTGGGCCATTACTTCTTAACCCCAGACTATTTTTTGACAAGACTTGATAACAATATGTGGGGGCGCGGCAGCATTGCGGTAACCGGTTCTCGTCAGATCATCGAAGTTCAGCAATGTCGAGCCCTGTTATTCATTGGATGGGTGACCGTCTGAGCGATCAATTCGGACTCCCGCATTGTGTCCTTGGGCAAGGCACTTAACCCTGATTGTCCACTTAGAGGCACGATGATGCCGTGTATTAAGGCTTACTGCACGTCGACGGTAGTACACATGTCTTCATCCAATCTAACCCTGCCTGTGCTGCAGTGCAGAGTTACGATGTTGGGGAGCTGGCAGCTACTCGTCGTTGCTCGGTGGTTCTCTCCGTGTACTCCGGCTTCCTCCACCCATAAAACTGTCATGGTCATGATTAGCCATTGTGCATAAGTATATGACCTTAACACCAATAAATAATAAATAACAATATGTATTATCAAAAGACAGTGTGTCATGAATTATAATATGGTATGTGCCCCTCAAGGTCAAGGTCACAGGCCCTATGTTAAGGTGATGGTTAGAAAAACTTTGACATTTCACTGTCACTTTTGTCTGGTCCATGTAACTTGGTATGGTTGACTGATCTTATTCATAATTGGTGCAATTATTGCTCAAGACTCAAAGGTGTGCTGCGACTTTAATCCAGGGTCATATCATCGAGGTCAAGGTCACAGACAGCAAAACTTTGATATTGTTGTACAGTCCTTGTCTGGTCTGTATAATTGAATCTATGACAGATCTTGTTCATATTTCATACAATTGTTACCCATAACCTAACGTTGTGTCATGACCATGACCCATTATCATGTCATGAAGGTTAGATCACAAGCAGTAGCACTTGGGTTCTTGTCTTGTATTTAGCTTCCCCTAAAAGCAGTGACCCTGGGCAGAGCTTTCTAGTCTGAGAGGCCTCTTGTTTTTTATAGGCCTTATTGTCATTATTCAAAAAAATGTATTTGTTCCTGTCATTATTAGTTGATATTTTGAATACAAAATGTAACAGCTGTAATTAGAAAAAAGAGAAAAATGTTTGTTTATATTTTTATTATCTGATGTCTGATATTTTGACAAATACAGATATATGTGTTCATAAGCAGTATCTCTCTTAGTCTGTTAATTTGAAATTGAGGTTGAATATTCCCAGGCCGTATGTCCCCTGGCCAAATGTTGTTATGCCAAATGTTTCTGAGGCTGAATGTTCCTGAGCCCTTCAATTAACAGGGTTGCACTGTATCAGTTTGATGATCAGAAAAAGGATCAGCTCATGTCATGAACAAACCCTATCTTTGGGGTGAATTCAGTGGTAAAAATTTATTGCGGAGTGTTTGTTGTGATGAATGGTTACTGTCATGATGCAAAAGGGAGACTATTTTTATACCCCGCCCCCTCGCCCCCACCTCCACAACAAGTTGTGAGGGGTGTTATACTGGAATCACCTTGTCCATCTATCCATCTGTCGCTCTGGCCATCCATCCATCCATCTGTCAGTCCATCCATTCGTCCATCCAAAGACAATTTTGTCCGGAGATTTTCTCCAACTTTATGGACCAATCTGCTCAAAACTTGGTACGAATGTTCATCACCATGGGAACTTATGCACCTGCAAATTTTTTTTTTGATCAGATTATTTTTACCAGAATTATGCCCCTTTTTGACTTTTGAAAAAGCAGGACTATAATTTTGTTTGGATTTTTTCTCATACGTTTATGGATTGATTCCTTTGAAACTCAGTATGAATGTTTACTACCATGTAAACTTGTGCATCTGCAAGTATAGTTTCAGTCTGTCTTTTTTTTACTGGAATTATGCCCTTTTTCGTCTTTGAATAATCATGGTGGCGGGGGTATGGACATGCCCGTCAGGCACAGTCACAACTTTAGTTAAAGAAAGCCCTCTGCCAAATAACTTATTGTTTTTAGCAACAGAATTTGTGGCCTAATAGGAAGTACCATTTGTTTCCTGATCCATTCAGGCAGTTTTTATCGGGTTTTGAATCAAGTGAGAGATAGAATCTGTTACTCATCCCAGCATATTGTGAAATTCACGAAAATAGTAAATCAGCAAAACCTTGGTACAGTAAAGCTAAAGAATAGGGTACTCCACAATTTATTTTGAAAATACCTGGTCTCTTGAACTTTTTTTTCATTTTTTACTGCTCTCTGTCATATTTTACACACTCCATCATATTTTTAATGAATTTAGTGCAGAAAAATTTGTTTAACTCTCCTGTGCATTCTCTAGGCCCATTTTGTGGGCTGTATGACAGTGTTCACACTTTCTTCCTGTCTGTATTCTGCTTGTATTATAAAGTGACACCTGCAGCTAGAAATTTTTTTTTATTAAAATTATTATGGTAATTATAGTAAGGGTAAGGGTTAGCAGGCCACTGCTAACCCTTACCCTCACTATTCTAGCCCTAAAGCATTATGGATGTCTCCTATAGTAGTCTGTTTCAAGATGGGGATTTTGTTTCTCTGTTAAATTTTCAGCACGAAAAGGGTGAAAATAACTAATAAATATGATATTGTTGGACTGTCAACAGTTATTTGTTGGGAACAAGATATGGTATGGAATATCAACCCCCAAAAATGGAGGAGATGAGGTCTTTTTAAAATAAATTCCAGTGTCCCCTATTCTTTAGCTTTACTCTTGGTACAAACCCAGTTGATGCCTCGATTTGTTTCCTTTTAAAATCACAGTGTGCGAAGCACAACTAGGGGTTTGCGATTCCATATAAAAAGTTTATCAGCTGAATTTTATTCCAACGCTTCCGACTTTCCTACTTTATGTTGCAGAACCATTCAAATATTTCTGATGACAGACATGGAGGGAGTGTTATGCTAAATTTGCCAATTGGAGCAATCCGGACATTCTTTTGGTTTAGGGCATATGCGGAGCATGCATACACAAGACTTTCTGTTATCAGTGTGTTGCATGTGTATACCTGAATTGAATATTTATTTATTTATTTATTATTTATTTGTTTATTGGTGTTTAAGGTCACATACTTATGCACAACCGACCGTGACAGTTTTACGGGTGGAGGAAGCTGGAGTACCCGGAGAGAACCACCGAGAATCGACATGCAACTGTCAGATCCTCAACATTCTACTCTGTTCAAGCTCTGCTCAAGCAGGGTTATAGCAGCTGAAGACATGTACACCATTGACGTGCAGTACGCCTCAGTACACAGTGTCATCGTGCCCTGTGTAGGCAACCTGGATAAAGTGTCTTGCCCAAAGACACAATGCGGATCATCCCGGATGGGGATCAAACTCGGGACCTCTAGCACAGAAGTCTTAACAGTCTACCACTGAGCCACCGTGCTCCCACCTGAATTCATTCAATAAATGTATACACATAAATATAAATGCATCAAGCCTTCCACATGTATACAAAGCCAGCTCTTGGATAGTGTGTGCTAAAGAAACATTCTAGTGACGTTCAAGTAATCTTTGCGCACAACGTGTCGAAATCAGAACTTAGCACATACGAATTTGGCTACAACCTTTAAAGTTTTGTTTGAACAACTGATGGGTCAATTGATTACTCATTGGGTTTTCAAGGCCTTGTATACAAGTCTGGGAATGAACTCAAATTTATTGAACTTTAAACACATAAAACCTATAGTCTGGCAAGTTTTTTTTGGTTGTGTGAAATCTGCTTGAATGGCTGAAAATGACTTTTTATGTTCTAGACTTTTCCTGTTCTAGACTTTTCCTGTTCTCTCTTTAGTAAAAAAGTCAGTATGAGTTCTGCTGTACAGCATGCAGTGCACAGCGAGCTCAATTCTAGACTTTTCCTGTTCTCTGTTTAGTAAAAAGTCAGTATGAGTTCTGCTGTACAGCATGCACAGCGAGCTCAATTCTAGACTTTTCCTGTTCTCTGTTTAGTAAAAAGTCAGTATGAGTTCTGCTGTACAGCATGCACAGCGAGCTCAATTCTAGACTTTTCCAGTTCTCTGTTTAGTAAAAAGTCAGTATGAGTTCTGCTGTACAGCATGCACACCGAGCTCAATTCTAGACTTCTCCTGTTCTCTGTTTAGTAAAAAGTCAGTTTGAGTTCTGCTGTACAGCATGCACAGCGAGCTCAATTCTAGACTTCTCCTGTTCTCTGTTTAGTAAAAAGTCAGTTTGAGTTCTGCTGTTCAGCATGCACAGCGAGCTCAATTCTAGACTTTTCCTGTTCTCTGTTTAGTAAAAAGTCAGTATGAATTCTGCTGTACAGCATGCACAGCGAGCTCACCCTACTTTGTGTTAACTAATATATATATTCCTAATTGGAAATCTTCTCTGTAGGAAAGCTGGGAAGTGAAGCAGTGCTTGTTTACTGTGGTAAACAAGCTCTGGTTTACTGGTAAAATAGAACCCTGTCTCCATTGCTTGGTATGGAAGTCCTCTAAAATGGGTAACGTGGGTATAAACGATTGAATTAACTTTATTTCCATGTTGCGGTCATCATTAGTCATTGTGTAGAAATATGTGACTTTAAACACCCAATAAATAATAATCAGAAATCTTCCTCAAAACTATATGCAAACAACTTGGAATTGTCTAAAAAATTGTCAAAGTGTTCTTGAAATGGCTTGAATGCATCCTTGAAAGTCCTTATCTGAGTTCTAGAAGCTACTATCAGGGCATTCAAAAAATGACTGTACCAGAGCAAAAGCCAACATTTTCCTTGCTCATGTTTTGCATTCAGTCAAACACAAATAATATTTTGTTTATATAAATTTGTTTTATTACAATCCATTGGAGAGTTCCCAGAGGCAAAGAAAACAAACAGTAAATAACAAATTCAGATCATCAAAAATAATCTAGCCCTCAACCAGTTAAATTAACGCTACTCTTAACCCTTTTCATTGTGGCATTGTGGTAAACGGTTCTCGTCAGATCAAAGTTCAGCAATGTCAAGCCTGGTTAGTCCTTCAATGGGTGACAGTGTGAGCGATCGATTCGGACCCCCACGTTGGGTCTTTGGGCAATTGTCCACATGGTGGCAAAATGATGCTGTGTACTAAGGCGTACTGCACGTCAGTGGTGCGAATGTCTTCATTCCAAGCCTGCCTGTGCTGCAGTGCGGTGTTATGATGTTGGGGAGCTTGCAGCTGCTCGTCGTGACTCGGCGGTTCTCTCTGGGTACTCCGTCTTCCTCCACCCGACATGATATGACTTTGGCTGTTAAATGTTAAAGAGTCATTAAACCCTAATAAATAAATAAATTAAATAAATAACCCTTTTCAAAGTGGCTCAATGGTTATGGCATTGGTCTTCAAACCGAAAGGTCCATAGTTTGATGCCTACCAGGGGCAACTGCATTGTGTCCTTGGGCAAGGCATTTAATCCCGAATGCCCACGTGGGGGCACGGTGACACTTTCTTCTAAGGCATGCTGCACGTTGATGGTGCACTTGTCTTCAGCTAATACTAACCCTGCATGTGTGGAGTTTGTACATTGGAGAGTCTGATCGTTGCTCACCATTGCTTGGTGGTTCTTGCAAGGAAAACTTGCTTTCTCCACCCATAAAACTGTCTGACACGAGGTGATCCTTGCTGTTGAAAGTGTTGTTAAACCCCAATAAATAATAAATAAATAACTCTTTTAACCCTTTACCCAACGAATTGCCCACATCCAACCGCATAATATGCAAATTCAGCAGTTGAAAAAATATTATATTTCAAAAAATTTCAACAAAACCATATCATGTGACCCCTCATTGGAACGAGCTCGTCGAGCTCGTTCCAATGAGGGGTCACATGATATGGTTTTGTTGAATTTTTTTGAAAAATTAAAAAAAATAATATTTAAAATAATAAATTTTGATATCGTCTGCGTTGGGTAAAGGGTTAAGCCTGCCACATTGGATTTTATTGTCTTTTATACAATACAATCATCAGCAAAATGGTCGAATCTGTTCTCCATTTGTAGAGAGGTTCAGTAATAATTTAATCCTACAGTTCTGTAAATCTGAAGGATTCAATCATAACTGATCCTCACTACCAATTTATTGTTATTCCCCACCACATAGTGGGAGAAGAAGATTGGTATGGGTTCCGTCTGTCCTTCTGTCTGTTCATCCTTCCATCCATTTGTCTCTCTTTCCTTCCATCCATCCTACCCATTTCTTGTCATCAAATTTAAAAGAAAACCGTTCAAAATATTTTCTCAAATTTGATATATAGGTTTATGGTGATACATGTATTATCTTGAATTGGATTGTGAATAGATCTGTCCAAATATTTTTTCAAGAGTTATTGCACTTTTTGGACTTTGACTTTCTTGTAATCACATTACCATTTCTTGTCATCACATTTCAAAGAAAACCATTAAAAAATTTTTTCCAAATTTTAGAGCATTTGGACTTCGACTTTCTTGTCATCACATCACCATTTCCTGTCATTACATTTAAAAAAAAAAAATTCAAGATTTATTTTTGATAAATTTTAATACATAGGTTTTTTTGTGATAATATAATTAATTGGAATGTGAACCAGCTGTTTTGGGGTATTTCTTCATGAGTTATTGCCCTTGGACTTAGATGGTGTGGGATTGGCAATATTTTTTTTACATATGTAATTAATTAAGAATGAAAAAAATTCTGCAACAAAAATTTCAGTTGGTATATAATTTTTGTTAACTACTTAAAAGTTAAAAATCAAGACTTATTTACCTTCTTGTAACCCATTTACTATTTTCTAGGGCAAGTACACTTGGAAACAAAAATACTTTGCCAATACTCAAAGCGAAACATTCAGTGTTTTTTATTTTTTATTTTATAACCATAAGCTGCAATATCGTCTATTACTTTCAATAAAATATCAATTAGGGGGGTTCTTTTGTGTATTTTTTGCATGAAATCTGCTTATTTCAAAGTAGTCCAAGCTTTTTGTTGAAGACAGGGCAAAACTTTTTAACCCATATCTCCTCTTCTTTGCTCTAGTCATCTCATGATTATATGTATATTTCACAACAATTACTTTGTATTCTGATCATTTTTTTTTTTTTCTGATCACAGACATTCTTTATAAAGGCCAGATCATGACGGCAACAGATTTTAGCAGTTTATTTACTGAAGAGGAGACAGATCAGTTTAGCCAACTACAATTAACAGACTAATAATGTGCAATGGACTTTACAATGCATTCATCATCCTTGTCAGAAAGCAGATCATCATTTTCTACAATATGAACAGTAGTTATTATTGTGCTTTGTTTTTCAGATCATTTCAAAATTTCTAAGAACAATACATATTTTTCTATAGCTGTTTTTTTCTGTAAGGTTTTCTCTCGTCAATTGAATTGATTTAACCCTTTGAATCTGAGAGGCTGCTTTTTCAGCCCAGGAACATGTGATACATCATAATTTCATTAAGTGGGAATACAGTGGAACCCTGTTAATTGAATAGCCACTTTGCCAATGAAAATTATTCAATTAACAGGAGTATTAAATGCCTGTATTGGACATAGTGAGGCTAAATAGGTCTATAAACAATGGAAAACTGGGGAGAGTCAGGGTAATTTCTTGACAGGTTACAAGGTTTTTTATTCAATTAACAGGAGTTTACTCTTTTACCTATATTCAATTAACAGGTCAAATTTGTACTGGAGGTATGGTAAATGTTTTGTGTTGGGAAGTTATATTCAGTTAACAGGGTTATTCATTTAAGAGATATCCAATTAAGTGGGCTCCACCATACTAGGATGGCTGCTAATTGAATTTGTGGGGTAGACCAATCAATATTTTTAATATTCAGCCCTGTGTGGTGTCAAACAAGATATAATAGAATAAATACCCAGTTTATTGCTGTAATACAGGAAAATAACCAAATCCCTGTTAATTGAATACTCCTGTTAATTGAATAATTTTCACTGGCAAAGTGGATATTCAATTAACAGGGTTTAACTGTACAAGAATTTAATGTATTATTTTTTTTTGACAGGACCCCTTGATCTCTGTCAAACAAGGTATAATAGAATAAATGCTTTGTTTCTCAATAGAAAGCATGAAAATTACCTCATTCTTAATTATACTCCCCCCCTCTCTCTCCTCCCCTCTCTCTCCTCCCCTCTCTCCCCTCCCCCCTAAGCACCCCCCCCCCCCCCACCCCCACCCCCCCGCAACGAGCGGTGCATACTGGAATCATATTGTCCGGACATCCATCCATCTGTAGACATAATTTTGTCCGGTGATTTTCTCAGATGTTCATGGACCAATTGGCTTGAAACTTGGTATGAATGAACACCACCAAGGGAACCTGTGCACATGCGATTATACTTATGGTTGGATTATGCTTGCCAGAATTATACCCCTTTTTGAAATAGCAGCCGCATAGGCCTGAATATATTTTTATACTGTACCAATGACCCAGACATAGCTGGTGCTAACTCTTAAAATATAGGGCCAAACACAAATTTTGCCCCCCAATCCCCAAAATTTGCATCTAAAACTAAAGAAAACATGTCCTGAAAGGCCCTCCACACTTCGCCCCCACTGCGCATGCGCAGTGTCAAGGACGCTCCGAAATTGGCGCCATTTATCATTCTAAGTTTGGCCCTTCATCAGTTAACATCTGACTGATCTTTGTGCTTTTAAATCTCAGTTTAAATGATGCCAGACACATAAATATTAGTGAAATGGTGATTCTAAGGAGGATAGAAAAGGAGGAGAGGAAAAGAATGTGTGACAGAATATTATCAGGGCTGTAACTTAAAATTTTTTAATGAAATTATGTTAAGTTACCTATTTTCAAGGCAGCAGCCATTTTGTTGTCATTCTGATTATTTAGTTACACTGTTTTTTCAAGTGTTTTTCCTCTCTCCCTGTCCTTTAAGTTCCCCCTTGCTATTCTCCCATGCTTTTGGCATAGTTTCTGTAATTATTATTACTAAAATTTCTTGGGAGTTTTAGCTGTATAACAGAATGAATTCTGTTCTTTCCCCATGTTTACGTCTTCACCTACGGGTGGTTAGGCGTTGTGTTCTGCATCTACCATCTGATGTTCTGCAGTTTTTTCCCTGGAAGTCTCTGTTTTGCATCAGATGGTGTATTTTTGGTAACTGATTTCGGGCCTGGGTGCCTAGAGTCTTATTTTAGTGTTTTTACACTCATTGTTTACATTTACAACAGCCCTCTGTGTGAGGGGGGGATTTCTAAATAATAATATCTTTATGTTATTTTAATCATAACTAGATACATTATTATTGTTCGTAAGTGTTGAATAAATTGTTTAAAATATTTTTAAAATTTTTGTCCACACTTAGGCTTGGGATCCATTGGGGCTCAACGTTACTTTTCAGAAACTTGGGCTGTTCTGAAAAAATATTTTTTCAAAATATTTTGATTTCAATTATTTTTTCTATATTAATGGATCATATTATTATTATGTATTTTGATTGCCAGGGGTTAGTGCGAGTACCAGGACTTGTTTTCTTTTCACATTGAAAGGATATTGATCAATTGCTTTAAGAGGAAGTCTTCCTCTGACCTTATTATCATTCTATATGTGGTCAGTGTACTCGCATTAACTCCTGTTCTGTATCGTATGATTTCGATGACAATATGGGAAGCGTATGTCACGGTATGTTGTTGGGGATTTGGACACTCCGGTCCTTTCCCCGCAGGGTCACTCTACTTTATCAATTTCTATTTCAGACGATCAAGATTAGGGTGATGTATCTGTGATGTCTTCCAACAGTGTGCCTCCGTCGTCACAATTAATGAAGGGCTAGCGGAAAAGTGCTCATGTAATACGCCAATTGCCTAAGAGGACCCTAGTAGGTTCGACGGCCTTTGACGTCCGCTAGCTCGCCCGGTGTAGCGTCCATTCACCGAATGGTTCGGCAGCCGGGTTCGTCCGTTGCGGTCTAGAAGGAATTTTGGGGTGATGCGAGCACTATAAAATTAACTTAATGCACACCCAGTGACGGCGGATCGGAGGGAGAACGGAGGAAGCCTTTTAGTCCGGTTCATAGCTCGTTCCGGTCCATCCGGACGGCAAGCGAGAGAGGCCCCTCTCTCGTTCAACAACATCTGGCCCCAGATGTTGTGGTACAAATGTGTAGTTAGCGGAGCATACGTCCGTCGCTCGGGACGCTCCGTTGTATAGGCAGTCCGCTGAGACTGCTAAGGCTTCCTCTTCTCGTCAGCGCACACGACCGCACCTTGGCTGCGTGACCGCCGATATATTACCAGCTTCGCCGATCAAGGATTCTTCGGCGACCAGGTCACACCATCCGGCAGCCAGGGATTCGAGACCGATGGACTCCGGACGTTCGCATAGGAAAAGAATGCGGGAGCCATCTGATGCGGAGCTGCCCTCGGCGAAGCAGCGATAGACTGCGCCTCCGCAGGTCTCGACGCCGGACATTCTTGTGCACATAGCACAGCTTATCGCAGCATCCCAGCAGCCGACAGAAACGGTGTCGGATCGAGATTTATCCGACAGCGCTGGGTCGGTAGCCGGGGACTCGAGGCCTGCAGACTCCGGACGTTCGCATAGGAAGTGTGCGGGAGTCAACGTACACGGAGCTTCCAGCGGCAATGCATCGTAAGTCCGCTACTGCACAGGCCTCGGGAATGGACGTGCTTTCCTTAATAGCACAGTTTATCGCAGCATCCCAGCATCAACTGAATCTGTCGCATATATTTTATCCGACGATGCTGGGTCGGGACGCTCCGCGGAAGCGGGTACGGACGTCCGAAAGTTTCATCCGGTCCGATGGGATACCGAAAGGGATTCGGTGGATTTCAAGCTTTCCCTTTCGGAACAACATATGCTGCGATGCCGGATAAGAAACTGATAGCGTCGGTGGACTTAGAAATTTTTGGTTCGATTCAGGGACATCGTCCCTCAGTTCCGACATAGTCCAATAATGTCACACAAACTTTCGAATTATTGAACGACGCTATATATATTATTATTTTATGCTTGCTATCCAAGCATTTCTGGTTTCTTGTTCGAAGAGTTATGGAGATGTCTTTCAAAAGTGTGCCTCTGTCGTCATAGTTAATGAAGAGTTAGCGGCAATAAGTGCTCATGGAATATGTCTATCGTTTACGGAGTGACATTCGCTAGCTCACCCGGTGTAGCGTACTTTCATCGAATGGTTCGGCTGCCGGGTTCGTCCGTTGCGGTCTAGGAAGGAGATTTGGGTGATGCGAGCACTTTAATTACTTTAGTACTCACCCAGTGACGGCAGATTGAGGACAGATCGGAGGAAGCCAACAACATAGGGGACCGCATGTTGTGGTTCAGATCTTTTACATTCGGAGCATATGTCCGTTGCTCGGGACACTCCGTTATATTGACAGTCCGAGAGACTGTCTTTAATGCTTCCTCATCCTCACAGCAGGGCACACGACCGCACATTGGCTACGTGACCTCGAGTATCCGATCAGTTTCGGCATTCAGTGATTCCACAGCGAATAGGTCGCGCCATCCGGTAGCCAAGGGACACGAGGCCTATACACTCCGTTCGCTCGCATATTGGAAGTATGCACGGGGTAACGATCTCGGAGCTTCCTGCGGCAATGCATCGTAAGACCGCTGCTCCTCAGGCCTCAGTGACGGACGTGCTATCCGAGTTAGCACAGTTGTTTCGCAGCATCCCAGCTATTGACGTTTTCTCGGTCGAATCAGGAATTATCCGACGGCGCTGGGTCGGTGCGGTCCGCGGTTGCATCAAGCTACGGACGACCGAACGCTTTATAGGGTCCGACAGGATGGCGAAAGGGATTCGAAAGATTTCGAGTTTTCCCTTTAGTAGTATCGGAAGATGCCTTTCATATCTTCTGGCATTTCTTCCAGTGTTTATTTTTCGGACTTCATTGCTGCGATCTTGGATAAGAGACTTATAGCGTCATTGGACTCGGATTTTTCGATCGGTACAGGGACTTTGTCCCTGACTTACCGACGCAGTCCAATATTGTCATTACAACATGTGTTTTATTTTTCGACGCTATATATTTATATATATATACAAGCCTGCTACTAAGCATGATAGTTTAGTTTCTTGTCCGCGTGGCTCATTTCTGCCATTTTATCTTTTTTACATATAGTTTATTTTGGCAGAGCAGGGCATACCGAGAGTTCATATGCGTCTAGACGGTGTGATTAAAGACTGCATATATTCTTTTCGCCGTTTATGTCTTTTCCAATTTCAATGTTGGGAACGACATTATGTATAGTAGACTTAACTTAGACGCTTTATTATACGTAATCCGCCTTACTGAGGCGTTATCATTACGTCTTCAAGAAAAGATTTACGGGATATTATTCTCAATGTAATTTCTTTTGAGGGCAGTAGTTTGTTCACGTATAACTCCGCCCTTCAGTGGCTGATTGGAGTTGGTTAGACGTGATGCAGCCCTAGCTACATCCACGCGTGGATAGTAGGTTAAGAACTCTCTCAGAGTCGCTTCGTTCTCGGAGGAGCTTCTCTTCGACGGCAACTTTCCGGCAATCCATGAATTGCTTGATTTATACATTCTCTTGTCTATCTAGTGTTACAAGAGATTCAGACTGGGGCAAACATTCGGTGGTTGACTCAGAGAGTGCCGCCGCAGTTGCCGGACCCGAGTGTGGCTGTTATGACGGTTGCCAGTCAAACAGATTGGGATATATACTGATCCCTACGGATTCGAAGTGCCAGGGTCTTTGGGTTCCGCAGTCTTTTAACTATCAGTTTAACTTCCGCGGAATAATGTTTTTTAGGCTTGCTTTATGTCATTGCATGAACATTATTCAGAAACGCATGCCCAAATTCCTGTCCTTTAATTCGACAGTAGTGGCGTATCTCCGGAACCAGGGAGGCACTCTTTCGTTTCCGTTATTCAATTTAATGGAAAGAATCCGTCTGTTGGTTATACTACACCAAGTTCAGTTTTGGTCCGTCATATTCTGGGTCGTCTGATTGTTTTATCGCACTCCCGTTCTCTTACGGGTCGCTTGTTGCTGTCAGAATGGACTCTCAACAAACAAGTATTTAATCAGATTTGCTATCTATGGGAGCGCCCAATGATGTTTTATTTATGACACAGCTTGCTAATCAATTGCAGACGTATGTGTTGGCTTGTCCAGATCTCTGAGCTAATACTGTTAACGCTCTATTGATCTATAGGACGGAATGATAGGATACGCGTATCCTCCGGCGCTGTTGTTTTAGCAGGTATTGCTAAGATAAACAACCACAATACATTTCTGTTGATAGCATCTCTATCTTCACAGAGATCATGAGTAATTTACTCTCTTGTCTACTGTGGATCTTAACGTGAAATCTTCCTCTATGTGAGGATCTTTTTTCACTGGGTAAATCGTGTCATCTTTATCACAACCAGCAAGGTCGCAACCTTCATGTATTCCGTTGTGTGGTCCGTATTGCATTGTAAGCACTGTACTGGACGAGCTTTGGACGCGATTTCTTACTATAGGAGATCCTATTCTTCGCTATTCTATGCGACTAAAGTGGAGGCTCTTCCGTTGTGGTGTAGGGATCATTATGTTCATATGGTTGATCCCTCCATACTACTCATTGCTATTTTTTAGTATACTTGTTTCACAAGATCTACTGCAGCCTGTTGTTATTTAGGTTATAGGTTTATGTTACCTCATACCTATGCACTCTACGATAGTTTACATTTGAGTCTTTTGTCTCTTTATCTAAGTCAGTTAGAACTTTTTGATAAATAGACTTAGAATCTTTAGATTAAATTCCTATACGGATTTTAACTTCGGTTCTTATTTAGCTAAGTAATCATTTGAGCCTCTGGAAACAGTAGTTTTCAAATTCTGACCTTTTAGACAGTAATTCTGTTGGTTTCTCTTTTACTGTAGAGTCAGTGAGTTTCATGCACTATCGATGGATGATTTTCACTTTCATAGTTTCGGAATCAATACTTCCGTTACTATTTAGGTTGGATTGTTGCATAAGAGTTAGGCTCCTATTTTCCGGATCCTATTATTTTAAGGTCCTTCCGTCTTCGTATGGGCATAGGCCTTTACTCTTTCCGGGTACAGTTTATGTATTTATAAACAGATATCTGTTTATTACAAGGGCGTAAGCTTCTTCTGTCTTTGATGTCTAGTAGAAGGACGTTACGCTCCATTTTATTGTTAATGGATTCTATTAACAAGCGTACTGCTTATGGTATATCATTGGCTTAGCAGTTGTGCTTAAGATTTCGGCTCATGAAGTAAGAGTTCTTCTACTTCTTGGGCTTACATTAATAGTGTTGCTATTATAGATTTTTGAAGGCTGCTCATTGCGCTCAGCCATCCATTCATGAATTTTATCTCAGAAATATCGAGTCCATTTCTGGAGGCCTCTATTGTTAGGTCTATTCTCTACTGCTCAGAATGTCATTCACTTAACAGTTGCTACTATAGCTAGGTAGGCTGTCTGTTTCGGCAGTGTCTCCGTTCGGCTGCCCTCTTCGCTCTGGGCTATTTGACCCAGGGCAAGAAAAAGGGGGGGGGGGAGGGTGTTCCCTTGGGTCACCTGTTTTTTACTATGAAAACAAGGGGATACCTCCTCCGGAGTTAGTAATTCTGAGCTGTTATTGGGATGGTTGTTTAGTGAGAAGTTTAAGTTTATAAAATTCATTCAAGTCTTAGTTTTTAAAGTATAGCTTTTGAATATTGCATATGTCAACGGACATGATTATGCAATTCTCACACACTTTTAGGAGTATAAGAGTCTCTATTCTCTAGACTTACTTTATTATTGGCTTACTTTAAAAATTATTAGTATAAGGATTATTGGATATTAATAGAGTACATGGATGTATGAAGCTCAATTTTTGGAAGGTGTTGTATCTTTCTAATTTATCATAAATAAGAAAGATACATGTAAGGCCTATTACTTCTTTTCCCTACAGGGGATGACTCTATTTTATTTTATTGAGCGTATTCCATTTTGCTCTATGTCCTTGGCCCTCCAGCCTTTTTACTATTCAGCTATGTCTGGGTCATTGGTACAGTATAAAAATGTTAAAAAAATTATAGTAATTTATATATTTTTTATACTTACCAATGACCCAGACGGGGATGGCCCTCCCAGGAGTTGGGAACTCTTGCCTCCCCGCTGAGTACATAGCGCTTACCAGGCACTGGTTATTAGAATGATAAATGGCGCCAATTTCGGAGCGTCCTTGACACTGCGCATGCGCAGTGGGGGCGAAGTGTGGAGGGCCTTTCAGGACATGTTTTCTTTAGTTTTAGATGCAAATTTTGGGGATTGGGGGGCAAAATTTGTGTTTGGCCCTATATTTTAAGAGTTAGCACCAGCTATGTCTGGGTCATTGGTAAGTATAAAAAATATATAAATTACTATAAATTTTTTAACTTTCTGGAGATTTTCTGAGATGTTTATGGGGCGATTCCTTTGAAACTTGGTATGCATGTTCAGCATCATAGTAACCTGTGCATCTGCGATTATAGTTTCGATTGGACTGTTTTTCCAGAGTTATGCCCCTTTTCCTTTTAGAATAATCATTGTGGCAGGGGGTATTGAGAGACTCATCTTGGACAGCCACAACTCCAGTTGAATGCACCTGTTAATTGAATATTTGTCCTGAAAAAGAGGCTATTCAATTAACAAGGTTCAACTGTATTTCTTAAGAATGAGATTCTTATTGTTAAAAAAAATGAGATGTACTAGTTCTACCATGTACCAACCTCGAGGGAACAGTCCTCATATAATGTCGGTTCAGGTCTAGTGCCAAAGTCTTTGTCAAAAAGTGAAGTTTTCATAAGAATCAATAACACCTGGAAATTGAATTGAACCTCAAAGCTTTGCACAGCCCCAGTTTATCATTATCATCATTTTATCTCACCTGACTGCAAGTCAGTGTGAGGTATTGCCATCACTTGGCATCCCTCGTCCGTTAACTTTTGCAAACCTGGCTTCTTCTCCACAGCCATTCAGCCAAATTCAAACATATATTGCACAAACCATCCTTGGGGTATACCCTTTCTATTTTTTTCAAATGGAGCGGCTGCCTTCTTCGGGCTCTGGGAAATAATGCCAAAGCTTAAAAGTCTTCTTCTCATGAACCACCAGAGAGATTGCCTTGATATATGGTATCTAACAAAGATTAATGTTTGTTCAAGAGAAGTTGGTAGATCAATAGTTGGGCTCTCTGTGGGCACATATCCATTTTGGGCTCCACCCAAAATTTCTATTTCAAGAACCGAAGGGCCGATTTGAACCAAATTTGGCATGTAGCATAAGTGGGTCCAAAGTACTTGATTGATGCCCGAAATTTTTTTTTTCGTTGCCCCATGGGTAAATATTTGGGCTCCCTTGGGGAACCCAAATATTAACCCAGGAACTAGATTTGAACAAATTTGAACCTTACACCTCTAGAGATGTCACATACTAAATATGAAAGGATTCTCACTAGTGGATCTGAAAAAGAAGATTTTTTAAGACATTTTCTAATACTGCACCAAGTTAAAATTTGGGCTCCGATAAAGAGCCCAAATATTCATCCAGGGATCCCATTTCAAGAACCGATGGGCCGATTTGAACCAAATTTGGCATGTAGCTTAAGTGGGTCCAAAGTACTTGATTGATGCCCAAAAAAATTTTTTTCGTTGCCCCATGTGTACCCCAGGGGCTAAAAATAGAAAACAATTCAAATGCCCATATATTTTTATACTGTACCAATGACCCAGACATAGCTGGTGCTAACTCTTAAAATATAGGGCCAAACACAAATTTTGCTCCCCAATCCCCAAAATTTGCATCTAAAACTAAAGAAAACATGTCCTGAGAGGCCCTCCACACTTCGCCCCTACTGCGCATGCGCAGTGTCAAGGACGTTCCGAAATTGGCGCCATTTATCATTCTAAGTTTGGCCCTTCATCAGTTAACATCTGACTGATCTTTGTGCTTTTAAATCTCAGTTTAAATGATGCCAGACACATAAATATTAGTGAAATGGTGATTCTAAGGAGGATAGAAAAGGAGGAGAGGAAAAGAATGTGTGACAGAATATTATCAGGGCTGTAACTTAAAATTTTTTAATGAAATTATGTTAAGTTACCTATTTTCAAGGCAGCAGCCATTTTGTTGTCATTCTGATTATTTAGTTACACTGTTTTTACAAGTGTTTTTCCTCTCTCCCTGTCCTTTAAGTTCCCCCTTGCTATTCTCCCATGCTTTTGGCATAATTTCTGTAATTATTATTACTAAAATTTCTTGGGAGTTTAGCTGTATAACAGAATGAATTCTGTTCTTTCCCCATGTTTACGTCTTCACCTACGGGTGGTTAGGCGTTGTGTTCTGCATCTACCATCTGATGTTCTGCAGTTTCTTCCCTGGAAGTCTCTGTTTTGCATCAGATGGTGTATTTTTGGTAACTGATTTCGGGCCTGGGTGCCTGGAGTCTTATTTTAGTGTTTTTACACTCATTGTTTACATTTACAACAGCCCTCTGTGTGAGGGGGGGATTTCTAAATAATAATATCTTTATGTTATTTCAATCATAACTAGATACATTATTATTGTTCGTAAGTGTTGAATAAATTGTTTAAAATATTTTTAAAATTTTTGTCCACACTTAGGCTTGGGATCCATTGGGGCTCAACGTTACTTTTCAGAAACTTGGGCTGTTCTGAAAAAATATTTTTTCAAAATATTTTGATTTCAATTATTTTTTCTATTTTAATGGATCATATTATTATTATGTATTTTGATTGCCAGGGGTTAGTGCGAGTACCAGGACTTGTTTTCTTTTCACATTGAAAGGATATTGATCAATTGTTTTAAGAGGAAGTCTTCCTCTGACCTTATTATCATTCTATATGTGGTCAGTGTACTCGCATTAACTCCGGTTCTGTATCGTATGATTTCGATGACAATATGGGAAGCGTATGTCACGGTATGTTGTTGGGGATTTGGACACTCCGGTCCTTTCCCCGCAGGGTCACTCTACTTTATCAATTTCTATTTCAGACGATCAAGATTAGGGTGATGTATCTGTGATGTCTTCCAACAGTGTGCCTCCGTCGTCACAATTAATGAAGGGCTAGCGGAAAAGTGCTCATGTTATACGCCAATTGCCTAAGAGGACCCTAGTAGGTTCGACGGCCTTTGACGTCCGCTAGCTCGCCCGGTGTAGCGTCCATTCACCGAATGGTTCGGCAGCCGGGTTCGTCCGTTGCGGTCTAGAAGGAATTTTGGGGTGATGCGAGCACTATAAAATTAACTTAATGCACACCCAGTGACGGCGGATCGGAGGGAGAACGGAGGAAGCCTTTTAGTCCGGTTCATAGCTCGTTCCGGTCCATCCGGACGGCAAGCGAGAGAGGCCCCTCTCTCGTTCAACAACATCTGGCCCCAGATGTTGTGGTACAAATGTGTCGTTAGCGGAGCATACGTCCGTCGCTCGGGACGCTCCGTTGTATAGGCAGTCCGCTGAGACTGCTAAGGCTTCCTCTTCTCGTCAGCGCACACGACCGCACCTTGGCTGCGTGACCGCCGATATATTACCAGCTTCGCCGATCAAGGATTCTTCGGCGACCAGGTCACACCATCCGGCAGCCAGGGATTCGAGACCGATGGACTCCGGACGTTCGCATAGGAAAAGTATGCGGGAGCCATCTGATGCGGAGCTGCCCTCGGCGAAGCAGCGATAGACTGCGCCTCCGCAGGTCTCGACGCCGGACATTCTTGTGCACATAGCACAGCTTATCGCAGCATCCCAGCAGCCGACAGAAACGGTGTCGGATCGAGAATTATCCGACAGCGCTGGGTCGGTAGCCGGGGACTCGAGGCCTGCAGACTCCGGACGTTCGCATAGGAAGTATGCGGGAGTCAACGTACACGGAGCTTCCAGCGGCAATGCATCGTAAGTCCGCTACTGCACAGGCCTCGGGAACGGACGTGCTTTCCTTAATAGCACAGTTTATCGCAGCATCCCAGCATCAACTGAATCTGTCGCATATATTTTATCCGACGATGCTGGGTCGGGACGCTCCGCGGAAGCGGGTACGGACGTCCGAAAGTTTCATCCAGTCCGACGGGATACCGAAAGGGATTCGGTGGATTTCAAGCTTTCCCTTTCGGAACAACATATGCTGCGATGCCGGATAAGAAACTGATAGCGTCGGTGGACTTAGAAATTTTTGGTTCGGTTCAGGGACATCGTCCCTCAGTTCCGACATAGTCCAATAATGTCACACAAACTTTCGAATTATTGAACGACGCTATATATATTATTATTTTATGCTTGCTATCCAAGCATTTCTGGTTTCTTGTTCGAAGAGTTATGGAGATGTCTTTCAAAAGTGTGCCTCTGTCGTCATAGTTAATGAAGAGTTAGCGGCAATAAGTGCTCTTGGAATATGTCTATCGCTTACGGAGTGACATTCGCTAGCTCACCCGGTGTAGCGTACATTCATCGAATGGTTCGGCTGCCGGGTTCGTCCGTTGCGGTCTAGGAAGGAGATTTGGGTGATGCGAGCACTTTAATTACTTTAGTACTCACCCAGTGACGACAGATTGAGGACAGATCGGAGGAAGCCAACAACATAGGGGACCGCATGTTGTGGTTCAGATATTTTACATTCGGAGCATATGTCCGTTGCTCGGGACGCTCCGTTATATTGACAGTCCGAGAGACTGTCTTTAATGCTTCCTCATCCTCACAGCAGGGCACACGACCGCACATTGGCTACGTGACCTCGAGTATCCGATCAGTTTCGGCATTCAGTGATTCCACAGCGAATAGGTCGCGCCATCCGGTAGCCAAGGGACACGAGGCCTATACACTCCGTTCGCTCGCATATTGGAAGTATGCACGGGGTAACGATCTCGGAGCTTCCTGCGGCAATGCATCGTAAGACCGCTGCTCCTCAGGCCTCAGTGACGGACGTGCTATCCGAGTTAGCACAGTTGTTTCGCAGCATCCCAGCAATTGACGGTTTCTCGGTCGAATCAGGAATTATCCGACGGCGCTGGGTCGGTGCGGTCCGCGGTTGCATCAAGCTACGGACGACCGAACGCTTTATAGGGTCCGACAGGATGGCGAAAGGGATTCGAAAGATTTCGAGTTTTCCCTTTAGTAGTATCGGAAGATGCCTTTCATATCTTCTGGCATTTCTTCCAGTGATTATTTTTCGGACTTCATTGCTGCGATCTTGGATAAGAGACTTATAGCGTCATTGGACTCGGATTTTTCGATCGGTACAGGGACTTTGTCCCTGACTTACCGACGCAGTCCAATATTGTCATTACAACATGTGTTTTATTTTTCGACGCTATATATTTATATATATATACAAGACGGCTACTAAGCATGATAGTTTAGTTTCTTGTCCGCGTGGCTCATTTCTGCCATTTTATCTTTTTTTACATATAGTTTATTTTGGCAGAGCAGGGCATACCGAGAGTTCATATGCGTCTAGACGGTGTGATTAAAGACTGCATATATTCTTTTTCACCGTTTATGTCTTTTCCAATTTCAATGTTGGGAACGACATTATGTATATTAGACTTAACTTAGACGCTTTATTATACGTAATCCGCCTTACTGAGGCGTTATCATTACGTCTTCAAGAAAAGATTTACGGGATATTATTCTCAATGTAATTTCTTTTGAGGGCAGTAGTTTGTTCACGTATAACTCCGCCCTTCAGTGGCTGATTGGAGTTGGTTAGACGTGAGGCAGCCCTAGCTACATCCACGCGTGGATAGTAGGTTAAGAACTCTCTCAGAGTCGCTTCGTTCTCGGAGGAGCTTCTCTTCGACGGCAACTTTCCGGCAATCCATGAATTGCTTGATTTATACATTCTCTTGTCTATCTAGTGTTACAAGAGATTCAGACTGGGGCAAACATTCGGTGGTTGACTCAGAGAGTGCCGCCGCAGTTGCCGGACCCGAGTGTGGCTGTTATGACGGTTGCCAGTCAAACAGATTGGGATATATACTGATCCCAACGGATTCGAAGTGCCAGGGTCTTTGGGTTCCGCAGTCTTTTAGCTATCAGTTAACTTCCGCGGAATAATGTTTTTTAGGCTTGCTTTATGTCATTGCATGAACATTATTCAGAAACGCATGCCCAAATTCCTGTCCTTTAATTCGACAGTAGTGGCGTATCTCCGGAACCAGGGAGGCACTCTTTCGTTTCCGTTATTCAATTTAATGGAAAGAATCCGTCTGTTGGTTATAGTACACCAAGTTCAGTTTTGGTCCGTCATATTCTGGGTCGTCTGATTGTTTTATCGCCCTCCCGTTCTCTTACGGGTCGCTTGTTGCTGTCAGAATGGACTCTCAACAAACAAGTATTCAATCAGATTTGCTATCTATGGGAGCGCCCAATGATGTTTTATTTATGACACAGCTGGCTAATCAATTGCAGACGTATGTGTTGGCTTGTCCAGATCTCTGAGCTAATACTGTTAACGCTCTATTGATCTATAGGACAGAATGATAGGATACGCGTATCCTCCGGCGCTGTTGTTTTTAGCAGGTATTGCTAAGATAAACAACCACAATACATTTCTGTTGATAGCATCTCTATCTTCACAGAGATCATGAGTAATTTACTCTCTTGTCTACTGTGGATCTTAACGTGAAATCTTCCTCTATGTGAGGATCTTTTTTCACTGGGTAAATCGTGTCATCTTTATCACAACCAGCAAGGTCGCAACCTTCATGTATTCCGTTGTGTGGTCCGTATTGCATTGTAAGCACTGTACTGGACGAGCTTTGGACGCGATTTCTTACTATAGGAGATCCTCTTCTTCGCTATTCTATGCGACTAAAGTGGAGGCTCTTCCGTCGTGGTGTAGGGATCATTATGTTCATATGGTTGATCCCTCCATACTACTCATTGCTATTTTTTAGTATACTTGTTTCACAAGATCTACTGCAGCCTGTTGTTATTTAGGTTATAGGTTTATGTTACCTCATACCTATGCACTCTACGATAGTTTACAATTGAGTCTTTTGTCTCTTTATCTAAGTCAGTTAGTAACTTTTTGATAAATAGACTTAGAATCTTTAGATTAAATTCCTATACGGATTTTAACTTCAGGTTCTTATTTAGCTAAGTAATCATTTGAGCCTCTGGAAACAGTAGTTTTCAAATTCTGACCTTTTAGACAGTAATTCTGTTGGTTTCTCTTTTACTGTAGAGTCAGTGAGTTTCATGCACTATCGATGGATGATTTTCACTTTCATAGTTTCGGAATCAATACTTCCGTTACTATTTAGGTTGGATTGTTGCATAAGAGTTAGGCTCCTATTATCCGGAACCTATTATTTTAAGGTCCTTCCGTCTTCGTATGGGCATAGGCCTTTACTCTTTCCGGGTACAGTTTATGTATTTATAAACAGATATCTGTTTATTACAAGGGCGTAAGCTTCTTCTGTCTTTGATGTCTAGTAGAAGGACGTTACGCTCCATTTTATTGTTAATGGATTCTATTAACTAGCGTACTGCTTATGGTATATCATTGGCTTAGCAGTTGTGCTTAAGATTTCGGCTCATGAAGTAAGAGTTCTTCTACTTCTTGGGCTTACATTAATAGTGTTCTATTATAGATTTTTGAAGGCTGCTCATTGCGCTCAGCCATCCATTCATGAATTTTATCTCTGAAATATCGAGTCCATTTCTGGAGGCCTCTATTGTTAGGTCTATTATCTACTGCTCAGAATGTCATTCACTTAACAGTTGCTACTATAGCTAGGTAGGCTGTCTGTTTCGGCAGTGTCTCCGTTCGGCTGCCCTCTTCGCTCTGGGCTATTTGACCCAGGGCAAGAAAAAGGGGGGGGGGGGGGGAGGGTGTTCCCTTGGGTCACCTGTTTTTACTATGAAAACAAGGGGATACCTCCTCCGGAGTTAGTAATTCTGAGCTGTTATTGGGATGGTTGTTTAGTGAGAAGTTTAAGTTTATAAAATTCATTCAAGTCTTAGTTTTTAAAGTATAGCTTTTGAATATTGCATATGTCAACGGACATGATTATGCAATTCTCACACACTTTTAGGAGTATAAGAGTCTCTATTCTCTAGACTTACTTTATTATTGGCTTACTTTAAAAATTATTAGTATAAGGATTATTGGATATTAATAGAGTACATGGATGTATGAAGCTCAATTTTTGGAAGGTGTTGTATCTTTCTGATTTATCATAAATAAGAAAGATACATGTAAGGCCTATTACTTCTTTTCCCTGCAGGGGATGACTCTATTTTATTTTATTGAGCGTATTCCATTTTGCTCTATGTCCTTGGCCCTCCAGCCTTTTTACTATTCAGCTATGTCTGGGTCATTGGTACAGTATAAAAATGTTAAAAAATTTATAGTAATTTATATATTTTTTATACTTACCAATGACCCAGACGGGGATGGCCCTCCCAGGAGTTGGGAACTCTTGCCTCCCCGCTGAGTACATAGCGCTTACCAGGCACTGGTTATTAGAATGATAAATGGCGCCAATTTCGGAACGTCCTTGACACTGCGCATGCGCAGTAGGGGCGAAGTGTGGAGGGCCTCTCAGGACATGTTTTCTTTAGTTTTAGATGCAAATTTTGGGGATTGGGGGGCAAAATTTGTGTTTGGCCCTATATTTTAAGAGTTAGCACCAGCTATGTCTGGGTCATTGGTAAGTATAAAAAATATATAAATTACTATAAATTTTTTAACTTTCCAAACTACACGGAACAGAGAACTGTTATTTTGGTATGAAGTATTGGTATTTGACCTGTAGAATGGATTAAAAAAAAAAAAGGCCTTTGGTTGTGTTAGGGTTTTCTGAAGGGGCGTTTGAAAAATTGCCGAGTCAGCATATTTGCTAAAATTGAAAAAAAAATTTTCTTCAGAACCACTGATCAGAATCTTTTGATATTTGGTATACAGCATCCATAGGATGGTCAAATACAAGTGTGTTCAAATCGACCCCTTCGGTTCATATTTGGGCTCAACAGAGGAGACCAAATAATTTACTTAGGGCGCTATGGGAAATAAGCTTTAAAAATCTTCTTCTTCAGATCCACCAGTCAGATTCTTTTGATATTTGGTATGCAGCATCTCTAGGGGGGTTAGATTCTAGTTTGTTCAAATCTGATCCCTGGATGAATGTTTGGGCTCTTTATTGGAGCTCAAGTTTTAACTTGGTGCAATATGAGAAAATTTCTTAAAAAAATCTTCTTTTTCAGACCCACTAGTGAGAATCCTTTCATGATTGGTATGTGACATCTCTAGAGGTGTAAGATTTGAATTTGTTCAAATCGACTCCCTGAGTTAATATTTGGGCTTCCTATAGGAGCCTGATTATTAACTTGGTGGAATAAGGGGGATATTCTGTAAAAAATCTTCTTCTTCAGATCCACCAGTCAGATTCTTTTGATATTTGGTATGCAGCATCTTTGGAGGGGTTGGGGGGGTGGGGGGTGTTAGATTCAAGTTTGTTCAAATGGGATCCCTGGATGAATGTTTGGGCTCTTTTTTGGAGCTCACATTTTAACTTAGTGCAATATGAGAAAATTTCTTTAAAAATCTTCTGTTTCAGACCCACAAGTGAGAATCCTTTCATACTTGGTATGTGACATCTCTACAGGTGTAAGATTTGAATTTGTTCAAATCGACTCCCTGAGTTAATATTTGGGTTTCCTATGGGAGCCTGATTATTAACTTGGTGGAATGGGGGATATTCTGTAAAAATCTTCTTCTTCAGATCCACCAGTCAGATTCTTTTGATATTTGGTATAGAGCCTCTTTAGGGTGGGTTAGATTCAAGTTTGTTCAAATGGGATCCCTGGATGAATATTTGGTCTCTTTATTGGAGCCCAAATTTTAACTTAGTGCAGTATTAAAAAATTTCTTAAAAAATCTTCTTTTTCAGACCCACTAGTGAGAATCCTTTCATATTTAGTATGTGACATCTCTAAAGGTGTAAGGTTCAAATTTGTTGAATCTAGTTCCTGGGTTAATATTTGTGTTTACTTAGTGCAACATGGGGAATTATCGTTCAAAATCATCTCCTTCAGATCCAGCAGTCAGATTCTTTTGATATTTAGTGTACAACACCTCTGGGAGGGTTAGATTGAAGGTTGTTCAACTCAGGTCCCTGGCTTAATATTTGGGCTTTTTATTGAAGCCCAAAGTTTAACTTAGAGCAATATGAGAAAATTTCTTGAAAATTCTTCTTCTTCAGATCCTCCAGTGAGAATCCTTTCATATTTGGTATGTAACATCTCTAGGGGTGTCGAATTCAAGTTTTGTTCAAATTGATTCTCTTGTTTTTTCTTGTTTTTAAAAAAAAAAATTTTTTTTTTTTGAGGGGGGGGGGGGATGCTAGAGAGAACACAGTAGTTTAAAACAAATCAAAAATTTCTTTCGGTTCTTTTTTAATACTTCACAGAACAGAGTTTGCAAGGAAGCTTTCCTAGGACCAGCAGAAATGAATGGCTAAAAAAGTTGCCTTTGGTTGTGTCATAGCAAAAATTGCGCTTGCTACTGATCACATGCTGATACACTCATCTGTTTTGATAATTTGAGCCAGGTGAGCGTTTTAGGCTCACTTGAGCCTCTGGTTTATATCCCAAACATGTTAAATGTGAAATTGTACTGAAATCTTTTATAACTTTTTATCTAACATGAATAGCATATGGCTCTTGCAAACAAATTTAACGAATATTTTGAGCTCACCTGAGTGAAGCTCAAGGGGAGCTTTACTAATCACTTTCCGTCCGTCGTCCTTCCATCCATCATCCAGGGTTAACTTTACGTTATCGACTTCTTCTCACAAACTACTCAACCAAATTGAATCAAATCTGGCGTGCATGTTCCCTATCATATGTCAATTCAAATTTGTTCAAATCAAGTTGATCCGCCCCTTAGTAGGGCCACGCCCAAAAAGTGAGGCTAAATCTTAAAAAATCTTCTCATGAACCAGCAGTAGCAGAGACATGATATAAGGTATGCAGCTTCCTTTTGAGGTGTAAACACAGATTTGTTCAAGAGAAGTTCTAGGGGCTATATTTGCCATCATTATGGGAGGGGCAAAAATTTTTCGAAACCGAGAGGATGATTTGAACCAAATTTGATATGAGATTTTTGGGACATAAGTAGTTAATTTATGCCAAAAAAAATTTTCCCATTGCCCCATGGGAACCGCAGGAGCTAAAAATAGGAAAAAATTTAAAATGCCTATATCTCCAAAACTGCACGGCACTGAGAATTTTTATTTGGTGTGAATCTTCCTTACGACCAACAGAATGGAATGGTTAAAAAAAATTGCTATCAGTTCTATCATAGGATACTTTTTCTGGACTTTGAAAAAGTGCCGAGTCAGCATTTTTTAACACAGTGGGTAATAGGGAAAACATTAAAGAATCTTCTCCCAAACCACTGGTCCAAAGACTTTAATATTTCACGAATAACATCATTGAAAGATTGAATCACATATTTGTTGAAATCAATTCCCTGGGTCCATATTTGGGCTCTATGGTAGCCCAAATGTTCAAATTATTGCAATATGAGGAATTTTCTTTAAAAATCTTCTTCAGATCTACCAATCAATATCTTTTGATATTTGGTATGCAGCATCCTTAGGGGGGTGAGATTCAAGTTTGTTCAATCCAAGTCCCTGGGTTCATATTTGGGCTCACTGTGGGAGCCCAAATTATAACTTGTTCAATATGAGGAATATTCCTCAAAAATCTTCTTCTTCACATCCACCAGTCAGAATCTTTTGATATTTGGTATACAGCATCCTTAGGGAGGTGAGATAGAACTTTGTTAAAGACATGTTCCTGGGTTCCTATTTGGGCTTCCTGTGGGAGCCCGAATTGTACCAAAATTTCTATTTTCCAAACTCAGAGGCCAATTTGAACCAAATTTGATATGAGGGCTTATTGGGTCATAAGTACCTAATTTATGCCAAAAACATTTTTCCCGTCACCCCATTGGAACTGCAGGAGCTAAAAATAGAAAAAAATTAAAACGCCAAGATCTCCAAAACTACATGGCACTGAGAGTTTTTATTTTGTGTGAAGCTTCCTTAAGAACAGCAGAAAGGAATGGTCAAAAAAAAATTTTTCATAGGCTACTTTTCCAGGACTTTGAAAAAATGCGGAGTCATCATCTTTTAACACTGTGATTAATGGGAAAAACATTAAATAATTTTCTTCTCCCATACCACTGCTCCAATGGCTTTTATATTTCACATATAACATCTTTGGAAGATTCATTCACATGTTTGTTGAAATCAAATCCCTGGGTCCATATTTGGGCTCTCTATGGGAGCCCAAATGTTCAGATTAGTGCAATATGAGGAATATTCTTTAAAAATCTTCTTCCTCCAGTCCACCAATCAGAAGCTTTTGATATTTGGTATGCAGCATCCATAAGGGGGTGAGATTCAAGTTTGTTCAATTCGAGTCCCCGCCTTAATATTGGGGCTTTCTATGGGTGAGGGTGTGGCAGGGGGGTGCATGTTAGGTTCAGGTTTGTTCAAATCCATTCTTTAGTGTTTTTCTATGAAATTTTCCTTTCATGACTTCATTCCTTTGTAGATGAACCATGTCTAACTGAATGTGACCCCAAATACTTCTTTGAACCACTTTGGCAGGTGAGCGATTAAGGCCACTTGGGGCCTCTTGTCTTTATTTATTTCTAGTCTTAAAAACATTGCTTTTGACCACTCGTTGGAACAACAACCACAGTGAGCTTGTTCCACTGAGTGATCATAATCTATGGTTTTATGGAAATTGTACACAATAAAAAAATTTGAATGGCTTTTTTTTGTTAATAGGACTGGCTAGTTTTGGCCGTTAGTTAAGTAAAGGAATAATACATCATTAATTTTTTGTTATGAAATACAAATACTGCTTCTTCCATGAACTGTAAAAAAAATGACTCGATATGAAATTAAATTTTATTGACTGCACACCCTACAGTTGAAACTAGAAGTCCTGTCACTGTATTATGCATTATTTTGAAGTAACAGCACTCTGACTAAGTGCACTTTTTATCCCTATCAAACTCCACCATTAGCGTAACTCTGCCCATTAGACTAACTCAATTCCTGCAGAAAAACAGTGTGCCCAGCAATTGTATAGAGAGTAATCGCTTGACCGGACTGGTTACGTGAAATAATTCATGAGAGGTGACGGACGTTGTACAAACACGAGTGCGCGAATGTGCACAAGTGATTTACAATGTAGTCCCTCGTCTCAAATGAATTATTTCTCGTAACCAGTCGAGTCAAGGGATTACTCTGTTTATTACTTTTCATTTTTAACGATATTTATTTTATTTAACCCTTTATCTAACGTAACGGCCAGCGCTGTTCTCAAAACTCGTCAATTAATTTTCATTATTTTTTCATTGTTTGTCTCTAAAACATAGGTTATGATCCCTCATTGGAATGAGGTCATTCCAATGGGGGGTCATAACCTATGTTTTTGAGACAAAAAATGAAAATAATAGTTATTCAAGAATTTTTTTTGCAAGTGTCGTCTGCTTTTCATGTTAGGTAAAGGGTTAAAAAAAAAACAATGAAGTCCCCATTACACCCACGGCACTGCGTCTTCGTTTGCGCACACACATACATGACACAATTGTTGATTGCATAATTCACTTGTGAAGTTATCGTTTATGATCAAACACCAAAAACCCAGTAAATCACACTTTGGAAAGTAATAAATACTAGTAATAGAGATCATTAACATTCCTAACCTCTACTACGGTACAAGTACATGTGATGATGTAAATAGATATTAAAATTAGGCTACATACTGTTAAAACTAGAAGTCCTGTCACGAATAGTGCGCTTATCTAGGCTTAATTGCGTGTTGGAATTGCGCGCAATTACCATATCAAATGGCATCCAAAGCACGGCAGGTTCTCTTGGTTACTCATAGCAAATACATGCAATGTTTCTGCCAATGGACCTCCGGGTTACCCGGAGGTCCATTTGCTAAAACATTGCTTGTGCACAGGCCATATGTACAGATTTTGATAGCTTTACTTGGGCCTTAACGTGTACATTAACGCATATATCAACATGCTATTTGTGCACATTTCATGACAGGACTTCTAGTTTTAACTGTATACAGAATGAAGAGAGTGGATTACCACTTAATCATAGCGCCATATATTCTCCACTCAAAAAGGATTTATAATTGTCCATAACAGCACACGAAACACTTGCAAACTTTCATAACATGACCCCTGGGTACAGCCTGGTGGTCCATGTGATGAAAGTTTGCAAGTGATTCTTTTATTTTGTCCACAGAAATTGTCAATAATTACTAAATGAAAACTGTATCCCACAGCGTTTCAGTAGTAATCCACCCTCCACATATTGTAGTCTCAATATTTTCTTTCTGTTTGATCGGATCAGTTCGTGATTTCTCTACCAGCCATTCTAATAGCGCATTATATTTTGCATTGCACAGCACACAAACACTGTTGTGTATTGCAGACTATTTCATTCTTCTGCAGTAAGTAGCGAATTAACTAACAAGCATTTTCTGTACTAATTGTGACAGGGACTTCTAGTTTCAACTGTAGTTACTTAAAGTCATTGGCATTACTTTTCGGAGTGTTTGCAATACTTTTATTTTTCTTTTCTTGTTGAAATTTATGAGAAACTGACATGAGTTGTACAATTTACATGTTGTATGATTGTTTTTTTTTTAACAGAATGGCTTTGAATTTTAAACTCTTTCTTTCCACATCCCAGACTACTTTCATGGACGCAATAATGGAAAAGTGTCCTCGGGTTGAAAATGTTGAAATTACTTAAAAAAATCTGGGTTCTTCAGTGTTGAAACAGAATTGTTGAAAATTTCTCAGCATTTTCTTTTTTTTATGTGATAAAAAACAATAACATGATTTTGGATGGTGTCCTGCATTGTTATGGTGTCTTCCCACATAGCCAACATTGGCCCAACAACATTGATCAGTAGCCTGGAATATTAGCAGACATTCAGGGCTTAACATTCATGGGGGAATCAGAATTGATCCCCTGTGGAAGCAGTACTTGTTATCCCCGCCAAAACAAAGGTTGCAGGGGATATAGAAATGGGTCCATCCATCCATTTGTCTGTCTGTCCGTCCACCTGTCCATCTGTCCATAACACAACTTTGGACCTTCATATTTCAGTCTGTAGATGTTGGATTTAAATGGCCTTTGGTATGCTGATAGACCATCATGGGTGAAAGGATATTCACAAGTAACAGGTTTTGTCCATTTTTTTTCTAGAGTTATGGGCCTTTTTATCAGCTTTTTTCAACTTAGAAACCTTTGGCGGAGGATACTGGTGGCATTGCATTTTGTTTATAGAGCTGAAATGGTTAAAGGGCTTTCTTGATCGATTAATCACATGGATTAACCTTGGTTAACTGATTAATCAGTTGTCCTGATAGATCATTGAATAGCTGTCACGCTGTTGATGATTTACAGTGTTAATAATTTTCTGGCTATTGATGCAGTGTTACGTTCACGTGAATGAACAAGTACATCTGCACGCAGTTTGCATGCTGTATTCTATTCCGTATCACACAGGAATCTTAATAATATGAAAGAAAAACATCGTTCATGGCCTAAGATTTACCCATGTGGCATGTGCAGAAACAAAAGAGCAGTTAATGTGCACAATTCCAGGTAAGTATATTGCAGCAGACCTTCGATTTTTAGGAGTGCACGATCATCCTTGCAGCCTTGCACCTGCACCGAGCCCTAGGAAACATGCGCAGTGTGATGTGCTCTGGAAACGGGAAACACTATGGTTAAAAGAAATTTCCATGTGCCTGCACTGTCTTCTAGTTCCAGACTGCCAGCAGCTTTGAAGTTTTGTTGATGTGGGGGTGTGTACAAATAACGATGACTTGCTTGCAGTGCGCGTGCCGTATCTCGCTCAGTGAGTCTGCACATGGAATTAGTTTCGGTGGCATTTTTTGATCTTTTCCAGCAAAGTTGCAGACTTGCTGCTACTTTGAGAACGTCATAAACCAAACAACTCAATAATTAATAATTTAAATAAAGGCATAGCTCTTAACATTCCTAACAGTACCCATGTTATAACTGTTGTTTCCCCCCCCCCCCCCCCCCCACACATACACACACACTTACTTTCTTGTTCGACTTGATTTGATCTGCAGTAGAAATGACGCAAATGACGACCATATCTAACATACAAATGCGAATGTCTGTATCTATCTCTCTATCTTTTTCTTTGTTCCTGGTGAACTCCTCCGTTTCTTGACTGATTGATCTCAAACTTTGTACGCAGGGGTAAATCGTCCATGCGAGTAACGTGGGATGGATGCCGTGCCCATGTGGGGTGACCTTGACCTTGAAATTGATGACCTTGACCTTTTATTTTGAAAACGGCTGGGCCTATTGGGCTAAAATTTCATATGTGCAGATATATTGACTCATCGATCATTTTGACTTTATCGGGGTGCCTGTCCAGGGTGACTTCGACCTTGAAATTGGTGACCTTCACCTTTTATTTCGAAAACAGCTGAGCCGATCAAATCTGAGGGTATATTGATATAACCATCTTCTCCCGTGCAACGCTGGGTATTTACCCGCTAGTATTATATATCAGTCAATCTTTTTGTGCATCTGCCCCATTCATATGACATCACACTCGTATTTGTTAATGGAATTACTGGGGCGCAGGATACTTAACATTCAAATACTGATGATCACGCGCAGTTCTGACAATGCCAATATTGAGTTTTACTTTAGAACATGTGCCTACAAAATGTAATCGAGATTATCGAACGAAGGCCTGGTGTATGGTGCCCTGAAAGCGAGTATAGTGTCATCTACTGAAAGCTTGCACTCAACGTCATGACTGAGGGAGAGAATTGCATGAAGAATTTAAAATTGGGAAACTAAAAGTGACAACTTTATCAGTATAAAACACATGCCAACTTCACTGATGTTTTGACAACGGCACAGCAAGTACTCCATGCATTTGAAACTGACAACTCGCCGACAAGTGAGTGTGCCAATGTCTACGTGAGTCGGGGGTGTGTTTGTTACAGTGTTAACACACCATAATGCAGTAGTTCAAAGGTAACAGTTAATCGATCAAGGACTTTTTTGATCGAACACGATGTTGATCGTCAGTTAATCGAGTAACCGGTTAACCATTTCAGCTCTACTCGTTTACTGTGGTGAACAAGCTTTGTTCTACAATAAAACCTGCTTTGAGAGGCCACTGGCATGAGAGACCACCATCTTGAGAGACCACTTTGACCTTGTACCCTTTGGTTGTTTTACTCTGTAATGGACCGGCCATGAGAGACCACCTGTTTTGTGAGACCACTTTTGCTTGGCAAAAAGGGTGGTCTTTCAAGACATGTTCTACGGTACAGGTAAAATAGGACCTAGTCATCAATGCTTGGGGTGGAAGTCCTCTAAAATGGGCAACATGGGAATAAACTATTAATCTTTACTTTTGACTTTATCTCCATGTTGCGGTATGTGTAGATATACAGTTAAAACCAGAAGTCCTGTCATGAAATGTGCACAAATAGCACGTTGATATGCGCATTAATGTGTGCGTTATGGCCCAAGTAAAGCTGTCAAATCTGTACATATGGCCTGTGCACAAGCAATGTTTCAGCCAATGGACCTCCGGGTAACCCGGAGTTCCATTGGCAGAAACATTGCATGTATTTGCTATGAGTAACCAGGAGAACCTGCCGTGCTTTGGATGCCATTCGATATGGCAATTGCGCGCAATTCCAACGCGCAATTAAGTCTATATAAGCGCACTATTCGTGACAGGACTTCTAGTTTTAACTGTATGTCACCTTTAACATCAATATTTAAGTCAGAATTGATTCTCTTTCAAAAGGAAAACAATGAAAATTAACTTTGATTCTCACAAAATTTTCAGTTTATTCTTGTCATAGATTCTGAAAGTATCCTTTAAAGTCCTGCAGAATTCTACTTATTTTTTGCACCCCTGTGATAAGGTAACACTGACTTTGCAGTGGTGTCAAGTGAAGCCTTGGCTGCCTGTCCAGGCAGCCATGACTTCTCTACAAACCACTGCCAGGTTCTTGGTAACTTCCATCAACAAGTCTTATCAAAAACATGTATGTGGTAACGTGTGTTAGACATGGCCATGTGAGACAAGAAACTTAATAAAATTGGAATTTGGCCCTCCAGGGTTAGACTCTAGTTGATATCTAAATACGAGGTTTCTTATTTACAGTGGAATATTTACCAGTTGTACTCACAAGTGTATAACAGTATTCATAGGGCACGTTTAAGTGAACTATTCTGGTTTACATTGTTTACTATTCCATGTAAACCTAAACTGTGGTTTAATAATCCCAGTGGAGCAGTACATTTATTGAGAATACTATTCCACCTAAAAAACAGCTTGATGTCACTAGGAACCATGCAGTGTGGGTGTATTGTTAGGAGGAGGGATATCCAAAGCGTGGGAAACATATCCCTGGTTTCATTTTTTAAACAATCTTAGAAAACCAACATTAGAAAGGTCCTCATAAGAAACTTTCCAATGATTGTGTCAGAAATTGCGTTACTGCTATCATAGAAATAAAATGGCCAAAAAGGGTCTTCTGAAAGGTGTAACAATTTTTCTGAGAGAAAAATACTCGCAGCTGAGAAGCAAATAATTTTGAAAAGCCGTTTTTATGGGCTAAATAAACGTTAATAACATTTTATCACTCTTCTCTCTTTAGTTATTACATTTTTTATGTACCTGACATTGTTTATTTCCTTTTTGTTAGTCGAAATCAGAATATCTTTTTATTGTGTGAGGTCTAGAACTTTTATTTGCACTCCACTGCACATGTCAAGAATAGAATGCTAAACCCAACATTCCTGCTCTCAAGGAGGTTTAGATGGTTTAATTCAGAATGCAAGGTAGCCATTCTCCCGTGGAAATCCTGGAAAATCCTGGAATTTTAAAATTGTTTTCAACACCTTGAAAATCCTGGAAACTTGCTTGTTTTTGACAAGTGTCCTGGAATGTACTGGAAAATGCCCCTTTACCAGGTCTGCATTACATTCCATGTTTTGGATAAATACTGTGTTTCCAGCACATTATTTATTACTGGAGGCATGACAGTTGTATTCCAGATTTTGTACATTTAAAAACATAACAAACATCTCTAACCACACTGCTGATTTGATGATGGTATAGAGTATTTTCATCTTGTATGAAATACTGTCGGGAAGAATATAAGTACATGTACATACAGATATTTCACAAACTTTAGGAAACTTTGATTCATTGTAAATAAAAAGGAAAGTTTTCTCCATGCAGAAGAATTACATGCAGTACATGTAAGTAAATTAACTCTTTATCTAGCACGAAAAGCAGATGACACTTGCAAATAAAATTCTTGAAGCACTAATGTTTTTGATTTTTTGCGTCAAAAACATAGCTTATGACCCCTAATTGGAATGAGCTCATTGAGCTCGTTCCAATGAGGGGTCATAATGCTCATTGAGCTCATTCCAATGACGGGTCATAAGCTGTGTTTTTGTGACAAACAAATGGAAAAGTAATAAAAATTTAATGGTGAATTTTGTGAATAGCGCTGGCCGGTTTGGGCCATTACGTTAGGTAAAGGGTTAATAAATATTGTTTGCATTAATAAGTTGTTGTCTGGGAGGTTCTGGAATGTCCTGGAATTCAGTGCCAAAATGGCACCAAGGGTCTTTGAAGGTCTTTGAATTTTGAATTGGAGAAATGTGGGAGGGACCCTGAGAATGATAAACCAGAATATAAACTGCTCGATGAAGCAACCTGGTTATTATTTCGTATGTTTGCACTCACTCACAATAAACCAAGTAAACCAGAATAGCTCTCTTCTCTGAAAGGTACCCATAAATTCTGAACTATTTGAGAACTGAAAATTGATTCTCGTAGCAGGAATTTGCAAGAATCTAAACACATTGTCGCAAAACGGTACATTTTTTTTAAAGCCTGGACATATTAGCAGCCATAATTTGTGAGGGCTGCTGATAAATACGGATAGCAGGCTTAGCAACTAATCATTATCTGAAAATCAAAATCATGTTATTAGCTCACTTGACTGAAAGTTAGGGTGGGCTTTAGTGATCACTTTTCATCCATTGTCTGGCATCTGTCATCCGTCATCGTCCTGCGGAAAGGTGGTGTTTACGACTTCTCTTCCAGAACTGCTGGACCAATTTCAGTTAAATTTGATGTGATTGTTCTGACATCGCATTTTGTTTGTGTTAAAATCAACTTGCCCAGCCCCATAACGAGGGGTTTGGGGGAAAATGCACCCAAATTTTTAAAAAAAATTGTTTTCCATGAAGCAGTGGGTCCACAATGACTTGATATTTCATACTGAGCTTCCCTTTGAGATTTTCCTGGAATCAAGTTTGTTCAAATGAAGTTCGTAGAATCAAGTTTGTTCAAATGAAGGTTCGTAGAGCAATATTTGCCTTTGTAATGGGAAGGGCAAGATTTCTATTTTCTGAACCGATGAGTCGATTTGAACCAAATTTGGTATGTGGTACTATTACATAATTCCTACTAAAAAAGAAAAATTTCCTGCATCCCCATGGGAACTTGAGGTGCTAAAAATAAAAATATTTCAAATACCCATATTTCCCAAACCATACAGGACAGAGATTTGTTATGGTATGAAGCATTGAAAAAATTAAAATAATTATCTTCTCCAGAAACTCTGATCAAAATCTTTGGATATTTGGTATACAGATACCATTTTATTTTAATTCAGCCCCTCGGTTCATATTTGGGCTCAATACAGGAGGCCCAAATTTTAACATGGTTCAAAATGAGATATTCTCTTTAGCCTTCTGCACACTGATGACAAAATATCTGAAGTTCAGGGTACAATTTTTTCCCATAATACAACTGGGAATTGAACCATTTCAATCTTGTTTGACAGAGCTCATTGAGCTCTGTCAAACAAGATTGAATTGGTTAAATTCCCAGTTGCATTATGGGTAAAATGGCTACTTGAAATCTGGATATTTTGACATCAGTGTGGAGGGGGTTAAAGAATCTTCTCCAGAACCACCAGTCAGAATCGTTTAACATTTGGTATTCAATATCATTGCAGGAGTCAAATTTTACATTTGTTCAATTCAAGTCCCCCAGTTGATATTTGTGGAACATGAGGAATAATCTTTAAAAATCATATTCTTCAGTTCTACCAGTCAGAATCTTTTGATATTTGATATACAACATCCTTAGGGAGCTCAAGTCTAACTTTGTTCAAACAAGTCCTGGTGTTAATATATGGGATCCCTATTGGAGCCTGAATTTTAACTTAGTCCAATATGAGGGATGATCTTTAAAACTACTTTTCTCTTGACTAAGAGCCACTAGTCATAATCTTTTGATATAAGGTATACAAAATCCTTACAGGGGTTAGATTCAGGTATGTTGAAATCAAGCCCGCAGGTTCTTAATTGGCTTCTCTGTGGAAACCCAAATTTTAACTTAGTGCAATATGGGGAGTAATCTTTAAGAATGTTCTTCTTCAGATCTACCATTCAGAATCTTTTGAAGTTTGGTATACAACATCCTTACTGGGGTCAGATTTAAGTTTGTTCATATCAAGTCTCTTGATTAATATTTGGGCTCCCTATTGGAGCCCAAGTTTTGACTTGGTGCAATGTGAGGAATATTCTTTAAAAAAACTTTTTCTCATGAACACCCAATCAGAATCTTCTGATATTTGGTACACAGCATTCTCAGTGGAGTCAAATTCAAATTTGTGAAAAATCAAATCCCTGGGTTTGTATTTAGACTCCCAAGCCTGAATTTCAACTTTGGCCAATTTCAGGAATAATCATTTAAAATCTTCTTTTCCAGAACCACAAGTCAGAATCTTTTGACATAGGTATACAGCATCCTTACAGGGGTCAAATTCAGATTTGTATCTGTAAAGAGGTCAAATCTAAGTTTGTTCAAACCAAGTCCCTGTGTTAATATTTGGGCTTCCTGTTGGAGTCTGAAATTTAACATAGTCCAATATGAGGAATAATCATTTAGACTCTGTTTATCCAGAACCACTAGTTAGAATCTTCTGAATTCTTCGGGGATTGGATTCAAGTTTGTGCAAATCATTACCATCGGTTTATGATTGGGCTCTCGGTGGGAGTCCAAATTTCTACTTAAGGGAATAAATTTCAAAAATCATCATCTTCAGATCCACAAGTCAGGATATTTTGTTGTTTAGGATACAGAATTCTTACAGGGGTCAGATTAAAGTTTGTTCAAATCAAGTTCCTTTGTTCAATATGAGGAATATTCTTTAAAATTGTCTCATGAATCCCCAATCAGAATCTTTTGATATATGGTGTACATGATCCTTAGAGGAGTCAGATCCAGTTTTGTTCAACCCAAGTCCCTGGGTTAATATTTCAACTCCCAATTGGGGGCTGAATTTTAACTTAGTCCAATATGAGGAATAATCTTTAAAACTTGCCTTTGCCAGAACCACTAATCAGAATCTTTTAATGTGTGGTATACAAAATCCTTACAGGGGTCAGATTAAAGTTTGTTCAAAACAAACCCATTAGTTAATAATTTGGACCTCTAATGCAATATGGGAGTAATCCTTAAAAATCTTCTTCAGATCCACCAGTTGGAATCTTTTGATGTTTGATATGCAGCATCCTTCAGGTTTGGGGAGGGGGTGAGGGCAGATTCAGGGTTGTTCAAATCAAGTTTGGGTCCCTTACTGGAGCCTGAATTTTAACTTGCTGCAGTATAAGGAATATTCTTTAAAAATCTTGTTCTTGTGAACCCCCATATCAGAATCTTTTGATATATATAGTATACACCATCCTTAGAGGAGTCTGATACAAGTTTGTAAAAATCAAGTCTGTGTTTTAATATTTTGGTTTTTATGTGTACCCATACTATGTATGGTACACATAATGCCGGCATCCGAGGTGACCATCCGTCGTTCATCCATCCTTTGTCCGTCTGTCTGTCCGTCCATCCATCTGTCCGTCCGGCATCCGTATCCATTTCTTTGGCATTCGATAACTTGAAAAATATTGCTTGGTTTGTCAAGTTACTTTATATTTTTGTTCAGGTTACTGATGTGCTGAGCTGTATAGTTTTTGGTGTAAATCGGATAATTTGATCCTGAGATATTAACCCTTTATCCTTCAAATTGAAAATTCCTCCAATCCCTTTGGCATTCGATAACTTGAAAAATATTGCTTGGATTGTCTAGTTACTTTATATTTGTGTTCAGGTTACTGATTTGCCAAGCTGTATAGTTTTTGGAGTAAGTCTGATGATTTGATTCCAAGATATTAACCCTTTATCCTTCAAATTGAAAATTCCTCCAATCCCTTTGGCATTCGATAACTTGAAAAATATTGCTAGGATTGTCAAGTTACTTTATATTTGTGTTCAGGTTACTGATGTGCCGAGCTGTATAGTTTTTGGTGTAAATCTGTTATTTTGATCCTGAGATATTAACCCTTTATCCTTCAAATTGAAAATTCCTCCAATCCCTTTGGCATTCGATAACTTGAAAAGTATTGCTTGGATTGTTAAGTTACTTTATATTTGTGTTCAGGTTACTGATGTGCCAAGCTGTATAGTTTTTGGTGTAAAACTGATAATTTAATCCTGAGATATTAACCCTTTTTCCTTCAAATTGAAAATTCCTCCAATCCCTTTGGCATTCGATAACTTGAAAAATATTGCTTGGATTGTCAAGTTATTTTATATTTATGTTCAGGTTACTGATATGCCGAGCTGTATAGTTTTTGGTGTAAATATGATAATTTGATCCTGAGATATTAACCCTTTATCCTTCAAATTGAAAATTCCTCCAATCCCTTTGGCATTCGATAACTTGAAAAATATTGCTTGGATTGTCTAGTTACTTTATATTTGTGTTCAGGTTACTGATTTTCCGAGCTGTATAGTTTTTGGTGTAAATCTGATGATTTGATTCCGAGATATTAACCCTTTATCCTTCAAATTGAAAATTCCTCCAATCCCTTTGGCATTCGATAACTTGAAAAATATTGTTAGGATTGTCGAGTTACTTTATATTTGTGTTCAGGTTACTGATGTGCCGAGCTGTATAATTTTTGGTGTAAATCTGTTATTTTGATCCTGAGATATTAACCCTTTATCCTTCAAATTGAAAATTCCTCCAATCCCTTTGGCATTCGATAACTTGAAAAGTATTGCTTGGATTGACAAGTTACTTTATATTTGTGTTCAGGTTACTGATGTGCCGAGCTGTATAGTTTTTGGTATAAATCTGATAATTTGATCCTGAGATATTAACCCTTTATCCTTCAAATTGAAAATTCCTCCAATCCCTTTGGCATTCGATAACTTGAAAAATATTGCTTGGATTGTCTAGTTACTTTATATTTGTGTTCAGGTTACTGATTTTCCGAGCTGTATAGTTTTTGGTGTAAATCTGATGATTTGATTCCGAGATATTAACCCTTTATCCTTCAAATTGAAAATTCCTCCAATCCCTTTGGCATTCGATAACTTGAAAAATATTGTTAGGATTGTCGAGTTACTTTATATTTGTGTTCAGGTTACTGATGTGCCGAGCTGTATAATTTTTGGTGTAAATCTGTTATTTTGATCCTGAGATATTAACCCTTTATCCTTCAAATTGAAAATTCCTCCAATCCCTTTGGCATGAGATAACTCAAAAAATATCAATCCGATTGTCATGTTACTTTATATATTTATTCAGGTTACTGATGTGCTGTATAGTTTTTTTTTATGTAAATCTGATAATTTGATCCAGAGATATTAACCCTTTATCCATCAAATTAGACACTCCTCCAATCCATTTCTATATGTACCCATACCTTGTATGGTGTACATAATGTCGACATCCGTGGTGGCCCTCCGTCATACAGCTTTCTACTAGTTGCGCGTATGGGTACACATCTGACGATTTCATCGGCCTATTTTTTAACTTTGTCCAGTATGAGATATGATGATCTTTGAAAATCTGCCTTTATCAGATCCAATGGTCGAAATCTTGATTGGGTGTGTGTGTGGGGGGGGGGGGCAGGGTGCTTAGTTAGTTCAAGTTTAATCACGTTAAGTCCCTGTGTTGACATTTGGGCTGCCTATTTTCCATTACTGGAAATGTAGACATTATTTGTGTGGTAGCATTGCAATACTAGAAAAAATTATCTTACTGGACAACAGTGTTATGAATAATTACATTCCTTCATTCCATTCTTCTGTAGTGCTAACTAGCCATAGATGCTAATTAAATCCTTCTTTAAACAACTTTGTCAGGTGGTGCTTCAGGCTCATATAATTTTGTTTCCCAACATCACAATAATTATAAGCCACCAACCCTGAAGTGCAAAACTGTTGATATTAGAACAAGCTCTATGGTAGGATCATAATTTAGTTTGGAGTATGATTTGGCTGGACTAGATGGACCATAGCACAAACCAAAAATTACAGTCCTACCAACCATGTCTGGAGGTCGCTCAGTGGTTACGGCATTGGACTTCAAACTGAAAGGTCCATGTTTTGATCCCCGGCAGAGGGTAACTGCATTGTATCCTTTGGCAGGGCACCTATTTTTAATTCTGACTGCCCATGTGGAGGCATGGTGTGGCACTGTGTACTAAGGCATACTGCACATAAATGGTGCTCTTCTCTTCAACCAATAATAACCCTGCTTGTGTGGTGGTAGTATGGTCGGTAGTCTGAAAGTTGCTTGCCATTGCAATGTGGTTTTCTCCAGGTACTCTGGAATCCTCCATCAGTAAAACTGTCCAACACGAGGTGAATAAATAAGTAAATAAATAAATAAATAAATAACCATATGTGGTCTAAGTTATTATACCTGAAATTTAGCAGTAATGAAACTGCTTTCTTGCATAGCCTGTTTCTGATTCTGTCAGAATAAAAAAACTCAGAAAATAAAAACTCTATACAACAGTGTTTGATGCTTTCAATGAAAATTCAAACACGATAGAAATTTGTGACATCAAGTGATGTGTTGTGCCAGGCATCAGGCTTAGCCTCATATCAATTTCCTTTATTCAGTGTCACTATTCAGTTTTAGATGGAATTCCAGTTTTTACATCGGCTTTTTCTTCCACTGATCCATCTCCATTATCTGTACACTTCAACTTTTTTTGTGTGTTTTGTGGGGACTGTTAAAATAGCCAGTGTCCATCTGTGCATCCATCCCACTTTGGTTTCCCAATTATAACTTTAGGTCACAGTATAGTTGGCCAAATCACATGAAACTTGGCCTGTTGGTGTATCAACATGAAATACAGGTGAAGTTCGAATCAGGGTGCTATTCAACTATTTTTGCCAGAGTTCTGCCCCCTTTTTCAACTTCAAAAATTCATTTTTGGGGGTTTCCCGATAACTTTAGTTGTTGTTAACCGATTCAAATAAAATTTTGTATGTAGGTATATCAACATAAAATACAGGTCAAGTTCGAATCTGGGTTTGGTTCGACATTTTTTGCAAGAGTTATGACCCTTTTTTACTTTGAAAAATTCAATTTTTTTTCAAATATCTCGAATTACACACTTTTTTCGGGGAACGTGTGGCTATGCGGCCTTTTATTAGATCACCTGACTGAAAGTCAGGGTGAGCTATTCTGATCCCTTTTCTTCCGTTGTCCATCGTGAAAGTGGTGTTTGGGCTTTTTTCTCCCAAACCACTGGCCACATTTTCATGAAATTTCACATGAGTAGTTGTTATATTGGAGCATTTGGGGTTTTCTTCAAATTGGGTTTCTGCTCATATTGAGGAGGGGGGTGGGGCCAAAATGCCCCAATTTTTAAAAAATCTCATGAACCAGCTGTAGCAGAGACTTGATATTTGGTATACAGCTTCCTTTTGAGGTGTAGACTCCAGTTTGTTCAAGAGAAGCTTGAGGGGCAATATTTGTTGTCGTTATGGGATGGGCAAGAATTTTTGCCCCACCCAAAATTTCTTATTTGGTGTGAAGTTTCCTTAGGACCAACAGAATGGAGTGGTCCATAAATATTGCTATTGGTTTTATCATAGGGTACTTTTTCTTAAGACTTCTCCCAAACCACTGCCCTAAAAGCTCTCGAATTTCACATATAACATCTTTGGAAGATTCTTTCACAAGTTTGTTGAAATCAAATCCCTGTGCCCATATTTTGGCTCTCTATGGGAGCCCAAATGTTTAAATTAGTGCAGTATGAGGAATATTCTTTAAAAATCTTCTTCGGATCCACCAATTTGAATCAGAATCTTATGATATTTGGTATGCCACATCCTTTTTTTTTGGGGGGGGGGGGAGATTCAGTTTTTTTCAAGTCAAGTCTCTGGGTTCCTATTTGGGCCAGGGAGCCCAATAATAACTTAGTTCAATATGAGGAATTTTAAAAAAAATCTTCTTCAGATCCAGCAGTTGGAATTGTTTTGATATTTGGTATACAGTATCCATAGATAGGTGTGATTCAAGTTTGTTCAAGCCAAGTCTCTGAGTCGATATTTGGGTTCCATGTGAGACCGAATTGTAACTTATTTCAGTATCAGGAACATTCTTTAAAAATCTTCTTCTTCACATGCACCAGTAAGAATGTTTTGATATTTGGTATACTGTATCATTAGGGAGATGAAATTCAAATTTGTTGAAGCCAAGTCCCTGGGTTTATATTTGTGCTCCCTGTGGGAGCCTGAATAACAACTTGGTTCAACATTAGGAATATGTTTTGAAAGTATTTTTCTTCAGATCCAGTAGTCAGAATCTTTTGATATTTGGAATACAGCATCCTTAGGGAGGTGAGATTCAAGTTTGTTCAAGCCAAGTCCCTGGATTCATATTTGGGCTCAACAGAGGAGACCAAATAAATTACTTAGGGCGCTATGGGGAATAAGCTTTAAAAATCTTCTTCTTCAGATCCACCAGTCAGATTCTTTTGATATTTGGTATGCAGCATCTCTAGGGGGGTTAGATTCTAGTTTGTTCAAATCTGATCCCTGGATGAATGTTTGGGCTCTTTATTGGAGCTCAAGTTTTAACTTGGTGCAATATGAGAAAATTTCTTTAAAAAATCTTCTTTTCAGACCCACTAGTGAGAATCCTTTCATGTTTGGTATGTGACATCTCTAGAGGTGTAAGATTTGAATTTGTTCAAATCGACTCCCTGAGTTAATATTTGGGCTTCCTATGGGAGCCTGATTATTAACTTGATGGAATAGGGGGGATATTCTGTAAAAAATCTTCTTCAGATCCACCAGTCAGATTCTTTTGATATTTGGTATGCAGCATCTTTTGGGGGGGGGGGGGGGGGGGTGTTAGATTCAAGTTTGTTCAAATGGGATCCCTGGATGAATGTTTGGGCTCTTTTTTGGAGCTCACATTTTAACTTAGTGCAATATGAGAAAATTTCTTTAAAAATCTTCTGTTTCAGACCCACAAGTGAGAATCCTTTCATACTTGGTATGTGACATCTCTACAGGTGTAAGATTTGAATTTGTTCAAATCGACTCCCTGAGTTAATATTTAGGTTTCCTATGGGAGCCAGATTATTAACTTGGTGGAATGGGGGGATATTCTGTAAAAATCTTCTTCTTCAGATCCACCAGTCAGATTCTTTTGATATTTGGTATAGAGCCTCTTTAGGGTGGGTTAGATTCAAGTTTGTTCAAATGGGATCCCTGGATGAATATTTGGTCTCTTTATTGGAGTCCAAATTTTAACTTAGTGCAGTATTAGTGCAGTATTAAAAAATTTCTTAAAAAATCTTCTTTTTCAGACCCACTAGTGAGAATCCTTTCATATTTAGTATGTGACATCTCTATAGGTGTAAGGTTCAAATTTGTTGAATCTAGTTCCTGGGTTAATATTTGGGTTTACTTAGTGCAACATGGGGAATTATCGTTCAAAATCATCTCCTTCAGATCCAGCAGTAGTCAGAATCTTTTGATATTTGGAATACAGCATCCTTAGGGAGGTGAGATTCAAGTTTGTTCAAGCCAAGTCCCTGGATTCATATTTGGGCTATGGGAGCCCAAATTATAACTTAGTTCAATATGAGGAATATTTTGTAAAAAAAAAAAAATTCAGATTCACCGGTCAGAGTGTTTTGATATTTGGTATATGGTTTTCTTCATGGGGCAGATGCATGTTTGTTCAAATCAGGAACCTTGGTTGATAGTTGTCAGTGTCAGGTGAGCGCTCTCAGGCCCCTCGGGGCCTCTTGTTTTAACCATTATCAATTTTTGCAGTGTAATTTCCATTTCTGATGGGAGTTTAATAACGATTTCTATTGGATGATATGCAGTGCAGTTGAATTTCATCAATTGGATAGTTTGAAATATCCACAGTCGTTTTTTTCTTCAAGTTAACATGCAAGACACCAGTTTAAAACAAGTACAGCAATTTTTCCTCTGAATACTACAACATTGTTTTAACATGTTTTAACTTTAACTGACTAGGTTAAGAATAATGTAAACACACAGACTTAGCCCTTGTTACTTTGTGTGATAACAATAACAGAAGAATCAGAAAGAATCTGAGAATCATTAACAATAACTCCAATTTAACTATTTTTAAATTTGAAAAAACAATATGAAAAGAAAATGATACAGTATCTTTTACGGTCAACAGAAAAGTAAAACAAATGCTTAACAGTTAGTTCAAAATAAAGTTCAGTGGAATCCAGTAATCCAGAGATGAAGACACTTTCCAGCTGTTATTATAATGTCCAGAAAATATTTTTGAATGAATTGTAATGTTTACTCCAAATTCAGCAGTCTCCAATAAATTCCAATAAAGCACTGAAATTTCAAAGGGATTAATATCCAACAAATGTTTGCTCTCAGGTAGTTTGAAAATTATACAGTTAAATCCTGGGTTTTCGCAAGAATAAATCATGGTTCACACAAGAAGAATAAATTCTCTTCAAATTTTGAAAAAACTTTTCCAATACAAAAGATGCTCAGATCACAAAATAATATTCAGTAGAATATATTTTAAACTCAGCTGCTTTCTAGAATAACGCACTATCCTGCAACAATAATCCCGAATGTGGGATGTATAAGCAATAGTTAGTCACTTCTCAATGGGGTGTGAGATGAATGAATTGGGGAATTCTGTTGACAGAGGTTATTTATAGAGTCTTCGGGTAGAACGTTCCAGCATGAGAAATTTTCTTCAGTGCTTTTTCTTCCATTGGTCACTGATTACCTGAATTAAATCACCTCATTAAGGGTCTAGATGATTCTGTCTAATTTCTAGTAAACAAATGTGACCCAAATAAACAGTATCTGTAAACATGTTGATAGTATTCAAAGGTCGCTCAGTGCAAATAAGGGATCAATCCAACCAAAGCCTGCATACTTTAACCCTTAAAGGCCTATTTCCAACTTTTACGACCTCAGAACAGGTGCCCGTAACATTTCATCATGAGTAGATCCTGCTGACATTAAACAAATTGCATAGTAAGTGGTTTCTAGTCAAGTAGTGGCTGCCTGTCAAGGCCGCCAAGACTTGACTAGAAATCACTGTTAAGCCACTGGATGTGTACTGGCTGCGGTCACGTGTGAATTCAGGACAGTTGCCTAGCCCCTTAAGGGTTAAATCCAAATAATTTTAGAAAATATTGTTCATAATTATTAACTAACTTAGGACATATCATTTCTGATATTATGATAAGGGGGCCATATAATCCTTTACCCAATGCACAGGATATCAAAATGTATTATTTTATTATTGTTTTAAGCACCTGTTTGAGAGAAAACGTTGTCTAATGTAAACAGTTTGTCTGTCCTTCGTCCATCTGTCTGTCCAGTTTTTTTTTGTCCAGAGATTTTCTTGGCTGTATGATGACGGTTCCCTTCGAAATTCATTTCACCGCCATAGGAACCTGCGCATGTGCAATTATATTCCAATGGGGGCGCGGTGGCGTTGCAGTAACCGGTTCTCGTCGGATCATCGAAGTTAAGAAACGTCGAGCCCGGTTAGTTCTCGGATGGGTGACCATCTGAGCGATCGATTCGGACTCCCGCGTTGTGTCCTTGGGCAAGGCACTTAACCCCGATTGTCACGATGACGCCGTGTACTAAGGCGTACTGCACGTCGACGATACGCATGTCTTCAACCAATCTGACCCTGCCTGTGCTGCAGTGCGGAGTTACGATGTTGAAGAGCTGGCAGCTGCTCGTCGTTGCTCGGCTCAGTGGGGTACTCCGGCTTCCTCCACCAGTAAAACTGTCACGGTCATGAGTAGCCATTGTGCATAAGTATGTGACCTTAAATACCAATAAATAAATAAATAATTATATTCCAATGGGACTATTTTTGCCAGAGTTATGCCCCTTTAGAAGAATTTGCCTCCTCGGTCTGAATTTTGTCTGAAGATTTTCTTGGGAGGTTTTTAGACCAATTATTTTGAAACTTTGTTTACATGTGAATCTTTGAACCTGCGATTATAGTCAGTGGAACTATTTTTGCCAGACTTACGCCCCTTTTTGACTTAGAATAATTAACCACATTGGTTGAATTTTGTCTGGAGATTTCCTCGGAGCTTCATAGACTAATTCTTTCGAAGCTTGGTATGCGTGATCACCATCATGGAAACCTGTGCACCTGTGATTATAATTTCGGTTGGACTATTCTTTCCTAAGTTTTGCCCCTTTTCACATTTTTGTCATAATAACACTTTGGTCGGCCGCTGATTTGTTGCGGTTCTCAGATGAGAAGGTCTTGGTTACCCATGTACTCCCAACTGCCGCCCTATTCCCACTCTTCTTCTCTCCTCCCAACACTCTGAGACGAACTGCTTGATGACATCCCTAGCCCAATTCTTCCCAATCTCTCTCCTTGGAGTCTCCCACTAACCACATGTCCTTCATTCTCCCATCCCACTTCCCCATTATACTCCCAGTGAATCTTATTCTTTTAGACTGGTATTTTGGTCATTCTAGAAGAAAGTGTTCCAGGGTTTCCTCCACGCCCAAATTACACATCTGACACCCCTTTTCACTGTTTTTCCCAATTTTTCCCCTCAGCTCCAGGGACCGCGACCTTAGCTTGAACAACAGTGACCCCCAAAGGTGCCATCAAGGCACTCTTCAAAACCAGGCTTCTCTTTATCGCGCAGGCCACCCAAAGACCTCTTTGATTTGACCCCCTCTCGCCAATTAAGGTTACCATTCTCCATGACCCTTTCTCTGACGATCTTTTTACCCTGATTTGCCCCAACGTCCAGGTCCGAGATATCCAATGAGTAGTTCTCTATTAGTTCCCTCACTTGGTATTTGAGCTGAAAATTCTCAGGAACATTACTTTACACCATCGGCTGTCGGGGAGATTTACCAAATAATTAAAATAACCGAGTTTCAATAAGTCTATCTTGTCCTTGATCCTCATCCACCCAAACTCACCCCTGATTGCTGCTAGTGCTGCGGCATTACTCGACCCCGTTATCCATCGGTCTGCATCGTTCTGCAGGATTTCCAAGCTCTTTGCAGCCGTCTGGTTTAGGGGTACCATTTCTGCACCATGTGTTATACTTGGCAAACCCACCATTTCCCAAATGATTTTCTCCACGAAAACCTTATTGAAACTGTTTCTCCCTATAAGTTTCATTTGGTTAAGGATTCGCCTCCCCTTCAGAATCAATTTATTTGTGTGGTGTCGGTAGATGCCTTTTCCTGTGATGTTTATATTTACCCCCAGATACTCGTAGTCACCTGTCTCTCCTACACTAAGAAGTTTGCTGCTACCTTCCGGAATACAGAACTCCACCTTCGAGTGGGGTCCACTTTGCGAGCCACGGGTATAAATTTGCTCTTACTTTCATTAAGTTCGAGTCTCCATTTTCTACCATATTTCCCAACAATTCCCAGCATTATCGCCAGCCCCATTTCGCTTTCTGACACTAGCACCATATCGTCTGCAAAAAATAGCCCTGGGATCTTCAAGTCACCAACTGCAACCCCCTCGACGCTATGCAGGAGTTCATCACCTAAACCTTTGATGTACAATGCAAAAAGAATTGGCGAAAGGGATACTAGCACCATATCGTCTGCAAAAAATAGCCCTGGGATCTTCAAGTCACCAACTGCAACCCCCTCGACGCTATGCAGGAGTTCATCACCTAAACCTTTGATGTACAGGCCTTTCTCCATGGGCACACGTTTTGTTGTTATGTTACCCAGGCTAAGTTCACTCTGTACATCTTTATATAATGCTTTCATAATTCCAACAAACTCGCCTTCCAAGCCCAGAGCCTCATGCTTGCCCCACATACCCTCCCTCCATACTCTATCGTATGCCTTTTTAACGTCCAAAAAGGCCATAAACATCTCTCTTTTTTGCTTTCGCAGATTCTATCATTTGGGATATCGTGAAAAGGTGGTCAATGACTCTCCTTCCCTCCCTGAAGCCATTCTGGATCTCTCCCAAAAAACCCTTCTCAATTACCACCTCTAATCTCCCATACAGGACTTTACAGAAAACTTTTCCAATGTTGCTACTGACAGAGATCCCTCGATAATTATCCAAAACGTCTTTTTTCCCCCTTTCTGTGAATAAATGTCACTTTGCTTTCTCTCCACTCCTTTGGGACCTCTTGTTTTTCTATGGCTAAATTGATTAGGGCAGTTAGGCTTTTCAAGAGTTCCTCTCCCCCTTTTTTGATAAACTCGTTAGGAATTTCGTCCACCCCTCCCGCTTTTCCATTCCTTAATTTTGAGATCACCTTTCGCCCTCCTGCGTTTTAATTTCACTGCACTCGAAGTTCGATAGATTTTCCTCGACCATGTTCGGACAGCCCGGTGGGTTCCCCATGCCCCATCGCTTATCGTTTACCTTTTCCCAGTGCTTGACTCGTTCTAATGCGATTTGATCTGGATCGTCTGTAACTCTGCCATCTACTTTAATACTCTGTGGGTTACTTTCTTTGTTACGTTTATTCACCCATTGCCAAAATACGTTCGAACTCGACCCCCGGTCATTCTTATCGTCCTAATAAGACTGCTATTTCGCACTCTCCGATTATCGTTTTTAATCTTATTTACTTTATTTCAAGCTTGTTGGTATTCTTCCTTTGCTACCGTGGCCTCGTTGCTTTCCGCCCCCTTAAGTTTTCTTCTGTATGCAGCACATTTAGCTTTTCTACCCTTTTCAGTTCTTCGTTCATTCATCCTCCTTCCACCTCCCCATCATAGGTAACCTTCATTGGTGTGAATCCAGATACACCAGCCCTCCCCTTCTCCGCAATTTCCCGCTCGAACCCAACACACTTCTCTGACAACTGTTAAATATCCCTGCAGTTGGAACACACCCCACTACTATCCATTGGCCGACCCCCACCATACCTCATGTCACACTGCCTGCATGCAGTCAACATTTTGGTTTTGGGATGTAATAACACTTTGGCCAGCCGCTGATCTGTCGCGGTTCTCGCACGAGAAGGCCTTGGTTACCCATGTACTCCCAACTGCCTCCCTATTCCCACGCTTCTCCTCTCCTCTCTCTCTTTATCACGCAGGTCACCCAAAGACCTCTTTGATTTGACCCCTTCTCGCCAATTACGGTTACAATCCTCCATGACCCTTTCTCTGACGATTTTTTACCCTGGTTTGCCCCAACGTCCAGGTCCGAGATATCCAGTGAGTAGTTCTCTACTAGCTCCCTCACTTGGACCATCCACCCCGTCTTGATATTTGAGTTGAAAATTCTCAGGAACATTACTTTACACCATCGGCTGTCGGGGAGATTTACCAGATAATTAAGATAACCGAGTTTCAACAGGTCTATCCTGTCCTTGATCCTCATCCACCAAGCTCACCCCTGATTGCTTCTAGCGCTGCGGCATTACTCGGCCCCGTTATCCATCGGCCTGCTTCGTTCTGCAGGATTTCCAAGCTCTTTACGGCCGTCTGGTTTAGGGATACCACTTCCGTACCGTAAGTTATACTTGGCAGACCCACCATTTCCCAAATGGTTTTCCCCACGAAAACCTTATTGAAACTGTTTCTCCTTATAAGTTTCATTTGGTTAAGGATTCGCTTTCCCTTCAGAATTAATTTATTTGTGTGATTTCGGTAGATGCCTCTTCCTGCAATGTTTATATTTACCCCCAAATACTCGTAATCACCTGTCTCTCCTACACTGAGAAGTTTGCTGCTACCTTCCGGAATGCAGAACTCACCCACTCTCCACCTTCGAGTGGGGTCCACTTTGCGGCCCACAGGTATAACTTTGCTCTTGCTTTCATTACGTTCGAGGCTCCATTTGCTCCCACATTTCCCAACAATTCCCAGCATTTTCGTTAGCCCCTCTTCGCTTTCTGACACTAGCACCATATCGTCTGCAAAAAATAGCTGGGATATATAAGTCCCCAACGGCTACCCCCTCGTCGCTATGCAGGAGTTCATCTCCTAAACCTTTGATGTAGAGTGCAAACAGAATTGGCGAAAGGATACACCCCTGTTTTAGGCCTATCTCCATAGGCACACGTTTTGTTGTACTGTTTCCCAGGCTAAGTTCACTCTGTACGTCTTTATATAATGTTTTCATAATTCCAACAAACTCGCCTCCTAAGCCCAGAGCCTTCAGCTTGCGCCACAAAACACCCCTGTTTTAGGCCTATCTCCATAGGCACATGTTTTGTTGTACTGTTTCCCAGGCTAAGTTCACTCTGTCCGTCTTTATATAATGTTTTCATAATTCCAACAAACACGCCTCCTAAGCCCAGAGCCTCCAGCCTGCGCCACATACCCCCCCCCCCCCCCCAATACTCTATCGTATGCCTTTTTGACATCCAAAAGGGCCATAAACATCTTTTTCTTTTTTGCTTTCGCGGATTCTCTCATTTGGGATAACGTGAAAAGATGGTCAGTAACTCTCCTTCCCTTCCTGAAGCCATTCTGAATTAATCAAAAAAAAACCTTTCTCTTCAATCACCTCCTCTAGTCTCCCATACATGACTTTACAGAAAACTTTTCCAATGTTGCTACTGACAGAGATCCCTCGATAGTTATCCAAAACGTATTTTTCTCCCTTTTTGTGAATAAATGTCACTTTGCTTTCTCTCCACTCCTTTGGGACCTCTTGATTTTCTATAGCTGGATCGAATAGGGCAGTTAGGCTTTCCACGAATTCCTCTCTCCCCTTTTTGATAAACTCGTTAGGAATTTCATCCACGCCTCCCGCTTTTCCATCCCTTAATTTTGAGATCACCTTTCGCACCTCCTCCGTTTTAATTTCGCTGCACACGAAGTTCGATAGGTTTTCCTCGCCCCGATTCGGACACTCAGGTGGGCTTCCCATGCCCCATCGCTTATCGTTTACCTTTTCCCTGTGCATGACTAGTTCTAATTCGACTTGGTCTTGCTCGTCTGTAACTCTGCCATCAACTTTAATACTCTGTGGGTTACTTCCTTTGTTACGTTTATTCACCCAATTCCAAAAAACGTTCGAACTCGACCTCCCTGTCGTTCTTATCGTCCTATTAAGACTGCTATTTCGCACTCTCCGATTATCGTTTTTAATCTTATTTACTTTATTTCGTGCTTGTTGGTATTCTTCCTTTGCTACTGTGGCCTCGTTGCTTTCCGCCCCCTTAAGTTTTCTACTTCTCCTGTATGCAGCACATTTAGCTTCTCCACCCTTTATGACCCTTTTCAGTTCTTCATTCACTCTGTACCCAAGTTCCCGTGTTGGCACCCTGATCTTTCCCACACTTTCCTTCCCTGCCTCCACTAGGCTCGCAACTATGGCGTCGGCCATCTTCTGGACACTGCCCCCCTTGGGTACGGTTACAAGCTTTGGTTTCAGTTTTTCATTTAACTTCGCCCAGTCAGCATCCTTTTTGAGTCCCCAAATCTCCTTAAAGCTTCCTTTGCTTTTTACTAGGTTTTTGGCCCTGATCGTCACTGTAATCAAGTTGTGATCACTATCCACCTCCACTTTACCCTCAACATCCACTTCTACCCCTATCACCTCCCTCCATAAATTAATATCTGTGAGAATGTAGTCGATTATTGATTTTCTGTCGTTCCTCTTCCAGGTCCATTCCCCCTTACACCTCGCGTCCCAGTTCAGAATCTTCAGGCCGAGCTCGTTTGTGAAGTTCAACAGCTTTCTTCCATTCCTGTTGACTTTCTTGTCCCCACCCTCTGCGCCTTCTTCATTATTGCCCATGTGTCCGTTAAAGTCACCCATCAGAATTATACCGAGCCCCTTGTTTTGTAGTTCTGTGATATTGGACCTTAGTGTTGAGTATATCGAGTCATTCCACTCGGGTTTGCTTCCCTCCATCGCACAGCACACAATTCCAAGGGCAATACTTTTGTTTCTCAGATTGGTCCTTACCCATCCAATTTCTTTCGATACCTCAGCCGAGGTGCTGACATCTTCCAGGTCTGTGATCAGCGACCATTTTAAATCCTCTTTAATGTACATGCCTACCCCTCCCCCTTTTTCTGGCCTTCCGTTCGTCCTACACCTATCCACACGCACCCCCTTAATTGGTCTACCCGTTCCTCATGTCTTACCCACGTTTCGCTTAAGCCCATGACGTCAAACTCCTCTGCCTCGATCAGTGTAGCAATTTCACTTACTTACTGGTGGAGACCCTGGATGTTGCTATAACCCACTTTCGGGGTATCAAGATTCATTGGCTTCCGCCTACTGGTCCCATTATTATCTAGTCCCTGGATGTTTGTATATCCTATTTTGTGTACCTGTGCTTTCCTTGGAATCCTATTCCTATTGAAGTGAATTTTTGGTCCCTTTTCCTTATCCCCGTTATCCCATTTTTTACAACTATGGTTCATAACACATTTCCTGTGTTCATTCTCCTCTTCTCTGTCCCTCCTCCCCTCAAGGATGATAACTTGAGTTTGAATTTGTCTATCACCAAACTTGGTTGTGTCTCAGTCATGCTAAAATACAAGTTCAGTTCGGATTGAGGTTCTGTCCGATGTTATTTGTTGGTCCATGGATCAAAACAGTACTTATGTACAATTCGAAAAAGCCTAACGGGCATATAATGCAACGCTATGAGGTGCTCTTGTTTAAAATGTTTCAAATAATTCCAACAAAAGCATATTATGTGACCCCCTCATGTTCCAATGAGGAGTCACATGATATGGTTTTGTTGGAATTTAAAAAAAAAATTCAGCTGTTTAATTTGAAAATTATATAGATGGATTCGGTCAACTTGTTAGGTGAAAGGTTAAAACAAGTTCCAGCAGAGACTCTAATGGTAGGATGCCTTTCTCTTGACAGTGTTTTTAAATTATTGCAATGATGTAGAACACTGTTAGTCATCTGCAGGTATATATGCCAGTTATTAGCCCCTGTCGACGAAGTCGGGAGGGGGATATTGAAATGGTGTCTGTCCATCCGTCCTTCTGTCACAAACATTGGTTAACTCCTACAGTTTTCAGTGGATTTTTACTAAACTTGGTCTGAAGTACCCGAATCAAATGTGGATGTGCATGTAGTCAGAAATTTTCAATGCGACGAGTTTTCATGTGGTTACGGCCCTTGGAAATAGCAAACTTTCCATCACAAAGGGTTTTCAGCTTAACTCGTCCTGCATTATTTGTTGGATTTTAGCTCACCGAAGGGAGCTTAACTTATCACTTGCCGTCCGTCGTTGTACGCGTGAACTTTACATTATCGACTACTCCTCACAAACTACTGGATCAAATTGAACCAAATTTCGTGTGCATGTTCCCCACCATATGTCAATTCAAACTTGTACAAATAAACTTGCCGCACCCACAGGGGGCACCACAAAGGGCATAACTCTGATAGCACCCAGGAATTTCTTTCCAAAATTCAAAAAAATCTTCTTCAGATCCACCAGGCAAAATTCTTTCCTATTTGGTATACATCATCTCTAGGGGGGAGCGGGGGGGGGGGGGGGGGGGGGGGCAGATTCAGGTTTGTTCAAATCGGCCCCCTGGATTCATATTTGGGCTCACTATAGAAGCCCGAATTTGCACTTAGTGCATTTCAGGCAAATTTCTTAAAAAATCTTCTTCTCCAGATCCAGCAGGCAGAATCTTTTGATATTTTGTATGCAACATTATGGGGTGGATCTGATTCAAGTTTGTACAAATCGGCCCCCGGGTTCATATTGGGCTCAGTATAGGAGCCCGAATTCAAACTTAGTGCATTTCAGGCAAATTTCTTTAAAAATCTTCTCCAGATCCAGCAGGCAGAATCTTTTGATATTTGGTACGCAACATTGTGGGGTGGATCTGATTCAAGTTTGTTCAAATCGGCCCCCTGGATTCACATTTTGGCTCAGTATAGAAGGCAAGGCAAATTTCTTAAAAAATCTTCTTCTCCAGATCCAGCAGGCAGAATCTTTTGATATTTGGTATGCTACGTTGTGGGGTGGATCTGATTCAAGTTTGTTCAAATCGGCCCCCTGGGTTCATATTTGGGCTCAGTATAGGAGCCCGAATTAGAACTTAGTGCATTTCAGGCAAATTTCTTAAAAAATCTTCTCAAGATCCAGCAGGCAGAATCTTTTGATATTGGGTATGCAGCATGCTTAGGGGGGGGGGGGGGGGGGGGAGAGATTCAAGTTTGTTCAAGCCAAGTCCCTGGGTTCATATTTGGGCTCACTGTGGTAGCCCGAATTATAAATTAGTTCAAAATGAGGAATTTTCTTTAAAAATCTTCTTCAGATCCAGAAGTCCGAATGTTTTGATATTTGGTATGCAGCATCCTTAGGGGGTGAGATTCAAGTTTGTTCAAGCCATGTCCCTAGGTCCGTATTTGGGCTCACTATGGGAGCCTGAATGATAACTTAGTTCAAAATGAGGAATTTTCTTTTAAAATCTTCTTCTTCAGATCTAGCAGTCAGAATGCTTTGATATTTGGTATGCAGCATCCTTAGGGGGTGAGATTCAAGTTTGTTCAAGCCATGGCCCTAGGTCCATATTTGGGCTCACCGTGGGAGCTTGAATTGTAACTTAGTTCGAAATGAGGAATTTTCTTAAAAAAAAACCTTCTTCAGATCCAGCAGTCGGAATGTTTAGATATGTGGTGTGTAGCATCCTTGGGGGGGGGGGGGGGGGGGGGGTGAGATTCAAGTTTGTTAAAGCCAAGTCCCTGGGTCCATATGTGGGAGCCCAAATTATAATTTAGTCAATATGAGGAATTTTTCTTTAAAAATCTTCATCTTCAGATTTAGCAGTCGGAATGTTTTGATATTTGGCATGCAGCATCCTTAGGGGGTGAGATTCAAGTTTGTTCAAGCCAAATCCCTGGATTCATATTTGGGCTCACTGTGGGAGTCCGAATGATAACTTAGTTCAAAATGAGGAATTTTCTTTAAAAATCTTCTTCAGATCCAGCAGATAAATGCTTTTGATATTTGGTATGCAGCATCCTTAGGGGGGTAAGATTCAAGTTTGTTCAAGCCATGTCCCTAGTTCCATAAAATTTTTCTCTCATGACTTCATTCCTTTGTAGTGTTGATGAACCATGTCTAACTGAATGTGACCCCAAATACTTCTTTGAACCACTTTGGCCGGTGAGCGATTAAGGCTCATTGGGGCCTCTTGTTATTAAACTTGGTCTGAAGTATCAGTATCAAGTGTAGATGTGCATGTGGTCAGGAATTTTGGATGCGATGAATTTTGCGTTTTTACGGCCCTTGGAAATTACAAAACTTCCATCACAAAGGCTTGTCCGCTTAACTCCTCCTACATTTTTTATTGGACTTTTACGAAACTTGGTCTGAAGTATCAGTATCATGTGTACATGTGCATTTGGTCAGGAATGTTTTATGCGATGAATTTTACGTGGTTACGCCCGGTGTCACTAAATACCGAATCTGACTTGAAATATCGAATCTGACCCAAAAAAGAGTAATTAAAGATACTTTCTACTTACTTTCTTACTATTCTGTGATCTCGTGAATATAAAAAGCATTTTAAATGAAAAATTGATGGTAAAAAGTTTGCGAATTTTGAGTTTTGGAGTCATTAGTGAGGTGTCGTAAGTGATCCAGTTTATCGGACAGGCCGATAATCGCCGATGTGTGACTTGTTTTAACAAACATCAGATTATCACCGATTAGTGTTTGTTCAGAAGCAGGGCTACACCAAGTTGTTTCAGTGAGCAAGTCAAAAGCGATAATTGTGGAAAAGATGAGTGCCAATTAACAGCAACACTTCGGTGTATTGTCAACTGTTTTCTGAGCAGTATCGAGTTCATTTTCGAAATTTCTTATAAAATTAGAGAGAGAGGGAAAGAGAGAGTGTGTGTGTAGGGATGGGTGGATGGATTACGAAAATCTTAACTCGTTCACAGTTTATAGTGAAATGTTCGAAATGCGATCCGTAAAGTAGAACTACTCATTGGAGATCACGGACCCAAACGGCTCTTGGAAATAGCAACATTTCCATCACAATGGCCTGCTAGTGTCCTCTTAACTCCTACATTTTTCAATGGATTTTTACGAAATTTGGTCTGAAGTATCAGTATCAAGTGTATATGTGCACGTGGTCACGAATTTCCGATGCGACGAATTTTTGCATGGTTACGGCCTTTGGAAAAATAGCAAACTTTCCTTCACAAAGGCTTGTCCGCTTAACTCCTCCTACATTTTTCATTGTATTTTTAGGAAATATGGTCTGAAGTATCAGTGTCAAGTGTAAATGTGCATGTGGTCAAGAAATTTTGATGCGACAAATTGTATGTGGTTACAGCCCTTGGTAATAGCAAAGTTTCCGTCACAAATGCCTGTCTGCTTAATTCCTCCTGCATTTTTCATTGAAATTTTGCGAATCTTGGTGTGCAATGTGAGTATGATGTGTACATGTGCATATGAAAAGTAATTTTCGATTCAAATAATTTTTCCAGAGTAATAGCCCTCGTCGACATTCAATTCAACAAAATTGCAGGTTTTTGGAAGATATCTTCAGTTGCCATTAAAGGAATTAAATGATTTATCCTCCACCGACGAAGCCTGGAGGTGGTGTTTGTCCGTCCGTCCATCCGCCCGTCAGTCCGTCCATCACAAACTTTGTCCTCTTAACTCCTTTTTTCAGTTTTCCATAGATTCTTACAAAACTTGTTCTGAAGTATCAGTATCAAGTGTAGATGTGCATGTGGTCAGAAATTTTTGATGCGACAAATTTTGCATGATTACGGCCCTTGGAAATACCAAAATTTCTCTCACAAAGGCTTGTCCGCTTAACTTCTACATTTTTTATAGGATTTTTACGAAACTTGGTCTGAAGTATCAGTATCAAGTGTAGATATACATGTGGTCAGGAATTTTGGATGCGATGCATTTTGTGTAGTGATGGCCCTTGGTAATAGCAAAATTTCCATTACAAATGCTTGTCCGCTTAACTCCTCCTGCATTTTTCATTGAATTTTTAAGAAAGCTTTGTGTGTAGTATCAATATGATGTGCACATGTGCATATGGAAAGGACGTTTAGATTCGAATAATTTTACCAGAGTTATATACCTTGTCGACTTGGAATTTACCAAACTTGCAGGTTTTTGGACGTTATCTTCAGTTGTGATTAAAGAAATGAAAAGATATTTGGTGAGTGGATTATTGGGTATGAGTACATTTTCCAGTTTAATAATGAGATTATTCCTATCATAACATAAAAGTCGGAAGGGGATATGAATGTCTTTAGACTGTCTTGTTTTCATAAAATTAATTTGAGGACCAAATAGTCCAGTCAGTCTGATACTTAACTCACAAGAAATTGCTATACAAAAGATTTTGCTTTTAAGCGAAGCATATTTGTGTATATAACAACATACTAAAAATCCTTCAAAATCCCACAATAGAAAATTATGTTTTTGATGACTTATTTCTTCGCGAGAAAATAAAAATAGTCAAATTATACCCCAACCGCCAAGAAATTGCTAAACAAACGTTTGTACTGTTTTGGGACAGGAATTAGTATGCAAAATGACATATGAAATATCCCCAGTAATCCCATCACGGGAAAATGGTTATTTTGGGGTGAAAATTTTTAAAAATACAATAAAATTAGCGAAAATTGGAATTTGCTCAATACTAATTAAAAGAGTTAAAACAACAATCATTTCCGTGGTACATAGATCAAAATAATCGTCTACAATAGTATACTTGATATCTCAATTACTGAACACAAGAAAATGAGTAATTTTTAGGTGAAAATTGTAAAAAAGTAAATAAGATATACGAAAATTGGAATTTCACCACTACTCGTTCAAACAGTTCCAAGTACAAAAACACTGTCATCGTATTATACACTAAATCGGTGTGATTAATAGAATACTGGACGATTCGAACCCGCTTTTTTTTTTTGGATGATTCGGACCATATTTCTGGACGATTCGGACCAGATATCTGGACGATTCGGGCCATGTCTTGGACAAATCGGACCATATATCTAAAATTAATCGATGTGCGATATTAACGCACCTTTTCTCATAAATGACAAGCCATGTCTTGGACGATTCTGACCTTAAGACAGAACAGAACTAGGGTACTGGGGACTAGAATAAATGAGTCAAGGAGGACCAGGTATTTGGACTATTCGGACCAGATTTTTAACAAATACAAAATAAACTATGCACAAAATATAAAGAGTCATTTAAAACATAATTTTAACATGTACAATAGATTTTACCACATCTCTTTAAAAACTCACTGTTGCAATCTCCTTATTACTATACAATTCCCACAATGCCATTAGTTTACCTTGTGTAATATCCGTCTGTTGTCTCTCCAATCTTTTCAACTTACCCTCTTATACAAGTTTACACTGCGTTCATTTCATTCATTCCAATTGTCCAAACAACCAATCACATCATCAGAGGTTTGTGTTTATCACTCATCTAAATTGTAAAGTTAAAATCACACATGAATAAATTTTCGATATATGGCGAAAGGTTTATGATTTTCACTCATATAATGTTTATATCGCACATGAAAAAGTATAACAGGTATATTATCCGAATTGTCCAAGACATGGTCCGAATCGTCAAAAAAATCTGGTCCGGATCGTACGCGGTCCGAATCGTCCATATACCGATTAATACCTCTCTTAAACTCCAAATCAATGGTAGCAAGAAAATGTGATTTTGGGGGTAAAATGTTTTTAAAATTACCGTTATATATCGGTGCCATATAAATAATAAATATGAAATGATAACTGCTGCAATGCCAATGCAGATAATCTGGCGATCTGATAAATGGTTCTGCCGCTATACGAAATCTGATTCCCATATTAGGGACACACTTTTTGCCGGTACAAAGAACGGTATACGATAAAAAGGACGGTAAGTGTATAAAAACAACGTTTTAAAGTACTAAATGTACCTCTGAATGTGTGAAAAGTGACAATTTAATGAAGCATACGCAATAATAAATATATGTAAATATATGTAACGAATATTAAGTACAATCTGACGTGGACATCCAGGATCTCATCAATATACCGTTGTGCAGTCAATGTACCACGTTCAAGGACACAGAGCTCTGTACGTCCATCCCAGCTGATGCCTCCCCAGACCATGATTGACCCTCCACCATAGCGGTCATGCTCAGCAATGTTGGCTGCATGGAATCGCTCTCCTGGTCTTCTCCATACCCTAGAACGTCTATCTGTGTTGTCTAGGCAGTACCTTGACTCATCTGTAAAAAGGACAGGTCGCCAGTCTTCTCTGGTCCATCCAACGTGGTCCATGGCCCATCCATATCGTGCCTGGCGGTGGTTCTGGGATAGCGGAATGCGAATACATTGTCTTCTCGATCGGAGACCACCTTCGCGCAACCTTGCCCGGATAGTCTGCGTCGAAACATTTACCTCGGATACATTCTGAAGGTCACTGCGAAGCTGGGTTGCTGTGGCAAGGCGGTTCCTACGAGCCCGAATGATCAAAAACCGGTCTTCAGCTGCAGATTTTGACCTGTCTCTGCCACCACCATGTCGTCTTACTGGTGTGCCATACTGCTGAAATCTTGCTATGGTGATCACCGTGTGGTGCACACCAAGGGGTTTACCAACCTGACGACGTGTAGTCCCTTGCTCCACCATCCCTACATCCCGCCACATTTCTACTTCTGACAAATGTCTTCTTACATTTACATTTGCCATATTCAATCATTAAATCACAAGTTTGTGTTGAAATGAAGATTGAATACCCTACGCATGTCATGTACATATAGACAGTACACGAAAACATCATGAAAATCAAGGGGTACATGCTTTCCATGACTGGCACAAAAAGTCTGCCTGCCAAGAAAGCGAATATAAACACTGGGGAATATCTCTCAATACATTCCTCAATCATATCCACCAAAAATACCGCAAATATGTCACAAGCAAATTTCACAATCAAGTGTCAAATATTTGGTTCTTAGCAAACTTTGAGTAGTATATTTATACAGTAATTAGCATAATTAATTTCATAATTGGATAACCCTTTACCTAACGTAACGGCCAAAACCGGCCAGCGCTATTCTCAAAAATCGCCAACTAATTTTCATTATTTTTTTCATTTTTTGTCTCAAAAACATAGGTTATGGCCCCTCGTTGGAACGAGCTCGTCGAGCTCGTTCCAACGAGGGGTCATAACCTATGTTTTTGAGACAAAAAATGAAAAAAATTAGTTATTCAAGAATTATTTTTGCAAGTGTCGTCTGTTTTTCAGGTTAGGTAAAGGGTTAAGTGTGCCAAAAAATAGTACGAGATCTAATTTTGCACAAATTATAAAAGACTTTGTAGTCTCAAAGCTGTACCTTATGATTCTTGAAATTGTAGTTAAGGTGTGAGTTGTAAATTGTGCTATCGTTGGAACGTGAGATTATGTTGTGTTGGGTCAATTCTTTATCAAAATTTCGCCCTTGCTGCACCAGTGGGTTAAAAGCACGTGTAATCTACAGATTTAACAATGCAATTATTATCCGGAATTTATCAGTTCAAAGCACTGCTCTAGCAAAATATTAGCAAATAGTTCCTTAACCTTCAGGTTCCAGTTATTATGTGTAACTGACAGCGGTGTCGATGCCGAGTAATGTTAACATTGTTATCCGGTCAGTGTGCTGTATAGTAATGTCTTATATGTAACTGACACAATGCTCAACTTATCCATCATAAAGCACAACCTTGGAGTAATGTTAACATTGTGGTCCGGTCAGTGTGCTGTGTAGTAATGTCTTACATGTAACCGACACGAAGCTCAACTTATCCGTCCTAAAGCAGAACTGTGATCCATAATATGATCAGAAGAAGATCGCCGCTTATGTAATGTACTGTAGTTATTGACAATTCAACCATGTGTGAAGCCGACAGACCTATTAATTCTTTGAACTGGGCGTCCTGATAGACAGTAATGTTGGAAGAATCGACCGTGATTTTTTTCCGGGGTTTCAAAGACATTGTGTTCATTTGTTCCGTACCGGCCAGTACTGTGGTGTTGGTGAATATGGTGTATGTATGTTGTGTTTACTTCACTTAGCATTTTCAATTCACCGTGTTTATTAACTGGTAGACTGCGGAAGCCCATATTTGGGCTTTATTCTGAAGTGTCGGTACCACAACTTAACTTGTAGGCTTCATATTCTGTGGATGTTCCACATATCACCTTTGAAGTGAATTATTTAGTGTGTTGGGATTTACATTGTTACAATTTATGGGAGAGTGCCTATTGTGCCTATTGGCACTCTCCCATAAATTGTAACGAGGCAAAAATATGTGAACAAATTTTAATGACCAAAAATAATTCAGCACTCTACCAGTTAAAGCTGAATTTGTTTTAACCCTTTACCCAACGTAACGGCCAAAACCGGCCAGCGCTATTCTCAAAAATCGCCAATTAATTTTCAAAATATTTTCATTTTTTGTCTCAAAAACATAGGTTATGACCCCTCGTTGGAACGAGCTCGTCGAGCTCGTTCCAACGAGGGGTCATAACCTATGTTTTTGAGACAAAAAATGAAAAAAATTAGTTATTCAAGAATTTTTTTTGCAAGTGTCGTCTGCTTTTCATGTTAGGTAAAGGGTTAACTCAAATAGTCCTAGTTTGTGTGCCAACGGTCTTTCCATCGCTGGGTGTCAACATGAGTGCGTGACAATATTACCAAGAATTCTGTTGCGGTTAAAATGACCGCGACACAACCGTCTTATCTTACTTGTGTTTACGCGATAAACATTTTATCTGTACACTACTTTTGCGAAAAGGTCTACGAAACAAGATTATCCCTTGAATGTTTATGGAACAATCTAATTCTTATCGACATTTTACCATACATATCTCACAAGTATATTATTTAATTTCGAAACACAAAACCTTCAGACACGGTTTACTTGCAACACAATCGTAAGAGGATTAACTCAAGACCCGTTATGATTCTATCTGTTGATAAAGTTACATGTTAGGACAGATGCAAATTAAACTTTAAAAAAAATCTAAAATCATAAAAGACTGTGTGTTACTTAGGTGGTGTAGGGACTGTGGGAATGGAGGTAGGATTGGGGAAAGTCCCCCATTCATTTTAAGTTGAGGGAAAAGATGACTGAGATATTGAATTAAACTTCAAATCATAAAAGGTAATGTTATTTAGGTGGGGTAGGCATTGAGGGGGGAATAGTGAAAGGTCTCCCTCCCATTCTGTGTTATTTGAAGGAAGCCATATTTAAATTTAAATTAAACTGTAAATTTAAATAAATCAACTTGAAACTGATGGCGGGGTGCCTACTTGGGGCAAGGGGGCCTATCAGACTTGGGTAGGTGGGGTACTTGCATTGGGATTTGGGCACAAATGGTGGAGTAGCCTGACATATTTTGGGCACACGAGGTAAGGGTGCCTTACAAATTTGAGCACAAGGGAGTGGCCTGATCAATTTTGGCCTAAATGATGCAAAGGCTTTACTCATTTGGGGACATGAGAACTTATAAGGGGTGGGGTGACCTTACATATTTGGACACGTGGGGACGGGGTGGGGTGGAGGAGGCCTTATAAATTTGGGCTCGAAGTCAAAGCCGAGGTCAAGACCTCGGGGTCATGATCTCGAAGTACACCAAAAGGGGGCAGATGTGAACCTTCTATACTACTCAGTTATCACCAGGAAGCGTGATGTGACCTGACTTTAATTCCACAAAGTAGAGAGTGTTTAAATTTATTTCCCCTCGAGTTTATTTATAAAATATGATCGTTTGTTTCTGTCTATTTCTTGAGTTATGAATCCCCCAAAAAACAGAGGCCAAACATAGTTAAATTTATTGAGGAAAGACGAAAGAATATCGACTGGTGTTATTTTACACGATAATTAACGATTTGGTGACGGAATCCCCAAACGACTAGTTCACTCTAAATTCCACCAGAACCAACGAGAAACACCCAATGACGTGTAATATTTTTTCTTCAAATTGCGAAGTGTTTAAAAATAGTTTATTCCCAAGGTTAAAGACTGAGATACACTAGAAGAAGACAGTGTTTTAGCCGAGGATTTTAAAAGACAGCTGATATGGGGTAGTAAACATGGTCGCAGGAACCGGGGATGGGATAGAGTGTACGTCCTTCCAACGTTTTTCGGGAGAGGGAGAGGGGTAGAGAAGGAGACAGAGAGAAGGAGAAGAGAGGGAGAGAGAGAGTTTAGTCCAACACTCTTTGATAGCCCGGCATTGCAATCTTAGTGAGAATTAGCACGGAGCAGTTACTCGGATTGCTTATTCCGAGCAAGTGCCCAAAGATTCCCTCCTTTGAGTTGTCTCTACCCTTTTAATTCGAGAAAAATGTACATTTTTGTCCCCATATTTATCACGTTTCCCTAGGGATGTCCTGCAAGATTCGAAATGCTTCCTGCTTGGCGTTTATCTTAAAATGATCTCAAGTACAATGTACAGATAGACCCACTGACCGTTGGATCTGTGCAGGTAGTTCAGGGGAACATATGCTGTTTGTCATCTACACTGTGCATAGTTCAGAAATATTACTGGTATGGGGGGTAACAGCATTTGACTGCTCCATTCCAACAAGTTGTTATTTTTCATCTCCCATTTCCTTTTTCAGCTTTCTACTACTTTAAGTTGAACGAAAAGAGAAACGACTTGCCCATATCGGACCAGGTTTGTAAAAAAGTCATAAGGTTTTGTCAAAAACTGAGGTCAGCAATTTTTTTTAATAAAAATCGACAGGTTTCCTCATACAAAATCTCATCACTTTGGTTTTAGAAATCAGCTGGTTTTGTAAGACTTTCTTTTTTTCCACTCGCATAAAAAAACTGTTAACCAGTAATAATACAACTAACCCACCAATAAAACTCGTGACCTCGGTTTTTGGGAAAACCTGGCGATTTTATAACAAAAGTGATAGGCTATGACAAAACGTGGAGATTTTTATTAAAAACTGTGAAAAAACTCGTCAGTTAGGCATCAGAAAGTTAAAAATCTTTTTCTCAGGCACTCTCACTAGGTCATTTTGGCTGTCGCATGCTCTCTTTTTATAACCAATGCAAACTTAAAAAAAATAAAAATTAAATGGTTTATGCCTGATATTTTACCCAAGTTAATAAAATTGATAAATTTGTCCCTTGAGTGCAACAAGGCTTTGCATTGCTTCATCATTGCAAAGCCTTCTTGCACTCAAGGGACGAAATCCGCCACCCCATGCTTTTCTGTGGCTATGAGACCTAAAACATAAAACAAACCAAGAATATGAACTTCTGATGGCAAAGAATTAATTACGAGACCGACTGCGTGCGTGACGTACGTCTCTCCAAAATTTTTGACAGAGAAGAATGAATCGATATCTGGGACTGTAATGCAGATGAAAATTTCCCGACAGGAAAATTAGTTTAAACAATATTTATCAGAAAAATAACTTTAGCATACATTCATACGTCATAATATACAACAAAATGAAGGCATAAAATTAAGTAAATGTCAATAACATATCGTATGTCGCATAGCGTAAATTTTATAGGGACGGGATTCGACAGTAAGCATTATGCTTTTTAAGGTCGTCTCCCGTAATTCCTAAAGTTACAAGCTGAATAGCGGGATTTAGTGATACTAAACAGGTGGAAAATAAGAGAAGAGTGGAAGGCAGAAGAAAGGAGATGAGGGAGCCAACCTGGGAGCAAATCAGTCCAATGTGGCTTCTGCTAACATAAATCATACATTAGTGTTTTTGATGTCACCGCAGGCATACTTATTACTTGAATGGTTATCAAAATTGCGACCAATAGCCTCTGCCAACATAGACCATACAATTGTGTTATAGATGTCACAGCAGGTATACTTATTACTTAGAGAGGGTTATCTAAATTACGACCAATAGTGCGTATACATATACACACCAAAATGCATGCATACGCGCGTGCGCATGCATGCGTGCGCGCAAGCGTGTGTGTGTGTGCACACGCGCACACACATACACACACACTAAATATTAAAACGAATTGAAAGTGGCTCACACAAGGAATGTTTGCATTCTTTCAGTAGACGGGGACTAATAAGGTCGGGACCGCTTCAGATATATTTAATGATTTTAAGGCTTCGTATACCTCGCTATAGTGCAGTGTTGTACTATCCATTATTACAAGTGGAGGACCAGATTGTGGGAGGGAAGCGTTGGAGTTGTAAATAGATATAGAACTAAAGTATTCATTGGGCACCTCGACCTTCTCAATGTTTGTCGAAAACATTTTATTTTGATAAGTGATTGTAGGAATCCCTGAGGTATTATTGTTTCCTATGAATGATTTCAGAGTCTTCCACAATTGTACGGGTGCGACTTCTGAACTTTTAAGTACATTTTGAACTTAATAACATGGGAGAATTTAGCTTTCCTAATAGCTGAAACTACTTCGTTCCTCTTTATTTTATATTTATCCCACGCTTTCGAAAGGCCGCTACGTTTAGCAGCTCGCGATAAGCGTTTTCTTTGTCTGATAAGAAGTCTTAGGTCATTGTGGAACCATTTTGGTTGAGTAGTCCTAGAGATAATAAGTTTGTGTGGGATATGCTGTGAAGACAAATCGAGTAGTTTATTGGTAAAGTTAGAAACAACAGTATCCAGATTAGAGTTATTAAAAATTTCTTCCCATTGCTCATTAACGATGGCATTGTTCAAGTTAGTGTAATTTCATAAACCATACGTCCAGGCGCGTCCCTTAACAGTAGAAGGTGGTGGTTTCGCGAACTCAATCTCTATAGAAATTGGCTTATGGTAAGGGATCATGGGTAAAAAAGGGATCTAATCCCTTACAGGATAAAACACGAACAGAGTTACGACAAAAACATCAAGTAGTGATTCTGATGATTCGGTAAAGCATGTCGGCTCGTTCACATGCTGGGTGAGGTTAAAGTACCTAACAATTTCTAAGAAACTGCTTCCTATTGGAAGAAGTTGATTGTCGTTAAAATCTCCGGTAATGATCATGTCTGCTGTTATTGAGTCTCTTGCTTTCTCAGTGGAGATTGAGATTGTATTCCGCGTATCTGCTGCACTGTTGGGCGGGCGGTAAAACACACCCAGCAGTAATGGTTTACCGTGTTTTGGGAGTATTTCTCTCCAGAGGCATTCAATATTACATAGTTCGAGGTCAGGTCTATATCGAAAACCAATGCCTTCTTTAAGATATGCCGCCACACCTCCTCCCCTTGCCAACCGATCGTTACGTATTGGGGCCGGAAAGCCAGGCATGTGGACTTTCGATGTTGAGTCGTCAGCATTGAACCATGTCTCGGTGAGGGCTAGGATATCAGGTGTTATAGCTTCACATTTAAGAATATCTAGCTTGTGTTGTACGTTCGCACTTTGTATATTAAGATGGTAGATATTTAGTATGTTGCTTTTGTTGTTTGAGTCGGCTGAATCTGGGCCCGGGTTCAATTCAACCCCACCTGATATCAAAATCAGCATGGAAAGCATCAAGAGAACTAATCCTATTAGAGGCACTGTAGATGTTCCAGTGAGGGCCCTGTCCGTCACCGAGACAGCTCCATAATTACACGAACTATCATGTGTTTTACCAGACACAATGCGCAAGGGTTTTTCTATCGGGGACTATAGGCCAGTGGTACAGGGAGCTTTCTGGTATCTTTGAGTGGAAGAAGAGTGCACACATAATAGTAAAACTGGCGAGGAGTTTTTTCCCCCCTTAGACGCAAGTGTAGGTAATACAATATGCACCATATTTGACGCTTTTGAAGGTTGTGTTTAGTGCTGTGACAAAAAACGACAGTTCTGAACAAACCCATCCGAGCTCGATAAGCATCAATGGTATCCATTATTTAGCCGCAAATAGTACACGAAGGGAATTTCTCGGATGGTTGTATTGTTCACGTGTCCTAGTGTTTTTTGTACCGTTTATTGTATGAATCCAAGTTGGCTTTGCAGAAGATGATACAGAAAAGAAGAAAGGTATTTACATATGTATGAGGATAATTCAATTAAAAATATGAGAATATATATAAAACAACGCCACATCGGCAATAGTTTGCCGGGTATATTGCTAAGCTTTGAGGAATACTTTAACAGTCGACGAGTATAATTTATTTATTTGAATTAGTTAAAGGATCAAATACAGTTGAAACCAGAAGTCCTGTCACGATTAGTACAGACAATACCCTCCAGTAAATGCGCTAACCACCACAGAACTATTAAGTTGCCTGAAAAACACGAAGCGTTTGTACTGTACAGTGCAAGGTATAATGCGATATAGGCGAGAACGGCCATGAGACCAAGACTGGAAAATTATTGGGCGGGGGATGGGGGGGGGGGGGTAGTCACACCCCTACAATCCCACATAGTTAAACCCTTGCTCCGACTGCACCAAAAAAATTCATGGAGTGACAACAGTTGAGCTTAATAGACTTTTAAATTTACATTCCTGGTCTTGTAGTTACACGAATGGCGTAAAGGTTACTATGAAAATTCCATTTGGTTGTCGTGCCATGCATGGCGAAAGCATTAATCCTGAAAATTCCACAGGCTCAAAAGGCACTAAAGGTCTACGCTATAAATTTTTTGAAAAGACGCCATGAAATTCTGAAATGACAATAGTTTGTTTCACATCAACATTGGAATGAAGAGTTGTTAGCAGGTCTCGAGTTTTATCCCTCCGCGGTGGCACAACTGCCATATCGATTAACTCATTCACACGTGTGTGTCGATCTGTAATTATTACACGTCTTCACGTCTATAAAAAACAATTATTAGAAGGTCACTCGACAATTTATTTGACAACTATCAACAAAAAGAACACAGTTTATCGCCAAACCAATTTGCGAGGGGAACCCGTGTTATTGTTTTGTCCCATGAGTTCCAATGTGTTCTGTTTGCCTACTGGCACAAAGGACACATTGGACGTCAGGGGAGGATTTTCAGCAATCGCTAGCGATTCAAATTGTAAATGCGTTGCACGATTTGCATAAAATTGCAGTGAAATTTCGCTCCTATTTAAAAGTAGTCCGTCGACGATTTCCGTTCCGCAGATATGTGCGGAACAAATTTTCATTTTCCGCACGGTTTAGTGTTCCTGTAAATAAGGACTACGCAGAAGAGGCGTGTAATAAAATATTCACTTCAAAGCAGTGGAGCCATATTCTTGTGAACTGTAAATTTGTGTACATCAAGGCCCATCCATCAGAAACTTTACATCGAGATTTTATAAAATTGACTAATAATATTCAATCTTGAGAAAAAAGCCTGCGACATAATGGCATCATTTACAGTTAAAACTAGAAGTCCTGTTACGAATAGTGCGCTTATCTAGGCTTAATTGCGCGTTAGAATTACGCGCAATTGCCATATCGAATGGCATCCAAAGCACAGCAGGTTCTCTTGGTTAGTCATAGCAAACGCATGCAATGTTTCTGCCAATGGACCTCCGGGTTACCCGGAGGTCCATTGGCTGAAACATTGCTTGTGCACAGGCCATATGCACAGAATTTGATAGCTTTACTTGGGCCATAACGCGTACATTAACGCGCATATCAACGTGCTATTTGTGCGCATTTCATGACAGGACTTCTAGTTTTAACTGTACTCTGTTGGTTTGCTCCTAACAAAGTTACACATTATTATAAGAGATGATGAGCTATTTTCGGATATTGATGGTTAAATTTTTTATCTGCTGGTGGACACATAGTCCGGCCGTCAAATGCCAACTTTCTGCCCGACCTTATCGTCGCGTCCAAAGTTTTTTCTATTCGGTGGTTTCTGATACAGGGATATCTGATGAGCATTGAGCAATTTGCGATATTCGTCGCAGAAAAGGGGTACCCAATTTCAATTCGCATTGTTAGCCGAGGTGCTGAAAGTCTCATATATATCGTCGACCAGGCATTGTGGGCGTCCCCGGACGACATTCCTTGTTTTATTTCCCGTTTAGGAGGTGTGCATATGACTATGAGCTTCATCGGTGCCGTTAGAAAGCTGTTAGCCGAATCAGGTGTGGCAGACGTGCTGCAATTGGTGTTTGGCGGGGTGGACAAATTTCTAATTGGAAAACAACTTCCAATGGTCATGAGAGCTATTGCATTTATTGGCAGAAAAACTTCTCCGTAAATTATTTGAAAAACAAAAACAACTTTGAATGCCCGGAAGATCTTTCCTCTTTATTGGAAGATTTAAGTGATGCAAATCAGACAACGATAATATGGGTAGATGCTTTTCTGAAGGCGGTTTTCCTCATGATGTTGTATGTTTATGCTGATCGGAAAGGTTACTGACCACTTCACCTTCATGTTGTGCGAAGTATGTTGCCATACTTTTTCGCATCCGGCAGTATGAATTTCGCGATGTATGGCCGGTACTACATCCGCCAAATGGAAAATCTTGAGTCTAATATTTTGGCCCATTTCATGAGAGGTGAATATGACGTGAGACTTTTCAGGTCTTCGGAACTGGTTATGGAGTGACATGTTCATACAACATTCATGAGATAGGACCATAGCAATTCGGGTATTGTAGGCATTACTCTCAAATCAGAAACCCTTAAGGTATGGGCTCTAAGTTTGATGTTTGTGGATCCTTAGAACATCGCACGTCAGAGATACGCGAGGACAAGAACCGAGAAAGATCCCAAATGTTCTACAAAGAGGAGGGCAAAAAGCGGATTGCGTCTGATGCTGTTGACCGCAAAGGTTTCCGCCCCAAACATGAGATGTGTGTAGATTCTATAGATCCAACACAGGATCCCGAAACCATTGTCAATATCGTAACCGGAAAGGTAAGTCCTGGGTCTATCAAAGTGGACAAGGTCCTACAGTTATGTTTCGCACTGATGATCAGGTTCGAACAGAACTTTCCTGGGGGATTCCACGACGCTATTCCAATGCCGGTCCAAACGATGTATGTGTCAAGAAATTCTGTCAAGATTGGTAATGTTAAAGTTTATGATACGAACCTCATATACTCCAGAGTAATCATGATTGACTACTATCAAGCTCTCGCAACTTCGATGTTAAAGGACTTCTCTCTAACGAATTGTTGCCACTATCCTCATCACTCTTTGACGAGATTGGTAACATGCGGATTTCTTTATCAAAGTCGGGTTTAAAAAATAAGACGATGGTTGTTTCGTCTAAGAGAATGGTTGACAGGGGCATACAGCAGTAGTGATAGATGGCTGTTCATTATTGTGGATTCCACACTGACCATTTTCGAGCAAAACGCACGAAGTGACAGTTGTGGACTATGTTGAAATGTTTTAAGATATATAAATCAGCACTTGAAGTCGAATGATGTCTATTTGATCTTTGACATATATGTGGATTTCAGTACCAAATCCGTAACCAGAGCTGACAGAAGTTCTAGTTGCAGAGTGTACAAACTAGCCGCCAAAGGTATTCTCCCACCACAAAAACACATTTTGACGGTCGCTGTAAACAAGGCACAGTTAATAGACATAATATGTGAACAGCTTGTCACTGACAAGTTACTTGAGTTGAATACAATGATGAATAAACTGGTGATAACTGAAAAAAAATGAAACCCCATCGAATTGACCAAAGGGTCAGCGAGGAAACGATTCGATCTTACAACGACGCACTAAGAAGCAGACATATTACCGCCCATCAATCCATTAAGATTGCTTCTGATGAACAAAATAATATAGTTCTGCTTGCAAACGACACTGATGCGTACGCTTTGTTGTTGCATCACTATTTACAGCAGAATTTAGTTGCTCCGGTGACTATTGGATCCCCTATTCACGGACGAACGTGTATTGCTATACGGAAAACTGTCAGAGATAATCGGGCTATCATCCCAGATTTACTCGCTACTCCAGGCTACTCCAGGCTAATTATACCATTTCGGGCTGCGACACAGTTGGGAGACTGTTCGGGATAGCGGAGGGTCGAATACTAAAAGTCTTTCAAAGTGAAGCTTCGTTGAATTCTTTGGGTGAGGAAGACGCTGAGTGGTCAAATCTACTCGATCAAGCAACTCATTTCATTTCTCTGTTACGGTTCCAAGGTAACCACATCAATAACAAACGTACGCTTTGATGAATGGTTTTCGAAAACCGGGAATCGCAAGGCAACTGATGCCTCGAAACTTTTGTTTTCTGCCTCCTATCACAGTAGGCTTCGGGAAAAATATCAAAAGATCTCACCTTCAGACATGTGTGTGGAAGAACGCCCTTGAACTGATACCTCCAAATTTAGATCCTATCAGATATTGCTTCCAGAAGGGACTAGAGACTAAATTGCTCCGGCCCATAACAGTTCCGTCCGATATTGTTCTGGCCCCAGATGAAGTAGTGAAGTTTATAAAATGTTCTTGCTTAAGCCAGATGCCATGTAATACAAACAGGCGCAAATGTATGTTGCTAAAATGGCGTGCACATTTTTCTTCTTTTGCAACGCCACATTAGAGTACTGCAATAAACAAACAAGGTTAGCAGATACATCTACTCATAGCTCTAATGAATAGAATCACCAAATACCCAAAACACCCCTTAACAGTGCATATAGGCGCGGATGCAACCTCTGGTGTGCGCCCGGAATGTTGTATTAACCGCAGTCAAACATTGCAGTCCGCGAAAAGACGATGTTACTTTAAACGTGGATATTTCAAATTGCTCAAGGCTGCCAAACGTCCAGTAAACTTTCTCGTTGTCAGGAGATGTTACTCTTACACCTTCCATCGAGACAAAAAACCTTTGGACGCCACTTTGAGGTTCAGTGCCCTGGCGGCCGGAATAACATTTGAATCTTCGCATGAGCATGAGCATACGAGAGCACGTTATGAACACTTGCTCATGTGGTCACAACGTGCTACAAAAGGGCTCAAAAGCGTGACCATGAAAGAACATTTCTTGTACACGTTTTGGAGATCTCTTTGAGTTCATTTTGACACCTTTGCGGTAACATACATACAAAGTGCTCATAAACCAAATGCTCATACGACTTTTCTTCCTATCAACACAATACCTTTGACATTCCACTTGAGTACAATACGGTGTTTTAGTCTATCAAGTGGTAGATACTCTTTCTTAACACACCACATTAGTCTTTGCTGTTGGCCGTCTGTTGCGTTGGGTATAGTATGATGTATTTCTCTGGGATTATGTCATACATTGACTTGAAGTTGAAACTCTTCATTACAATCTCTAGAATCAATCCCTTCAAAACCAAATGAGTTTATTCCTGGTTCAAATGAATGATTTCTCTTTTCCACTGAATATTAGTGGTAATAACAGGCGGATTCAAGACCAGAAAAAATAGGTTAGAAACTTAGGCTGTTTCCCGTGATTTTCGAATGCTAGCCAACTTTAGATTTCTCGCAGAATGGCTAGTATGCCATGAGACGACACGCAACATTTTCGAGTCAGAAATCGGATGGGGAATCAAATCGCCGAGAGAAAGACTACGAGGACCTGTCTCGTTTTCTCGATCGAATCACGAAGATTGGACAAAATGTTAGAAAATAACAGAAAAGCTCCGGGATCGGCCGGTTCGGGCCCAGTCGAGAATTCATCGAATTTCCCCACGGGATGCCGGTGGAGATACATGGAAGCTTCCGAATCGAGATGAAAATCCTAAGTCGATGGCAGATGTTTAACATTTTGGGTAGAAAAGTCGCGGGTGATCTCGTGGTTATTAGTCTATGAGTACCCTTACCATAAAAAGATAGTATACTCCGAAACCGATAAAGTATATGTATTCAACTTGACTGATTAACTGTTATCACGTGCCATCATTTCATATCATTAGCCATTAAAGTACAAAAAGTGACCGCAAAAAACGAGTTAAATAAAGAGTCAGCCCCTTTATGAATCTTTCTTGTTATTTCTTACAAAGAAAATGTGTATAACCCTTCACTTAACACGAAAGGCAAACGACACATGCAAACAAAATTCTTGGCGAGAAATCTTAAGTGGGTGACGCAAACGTCACACCCGTCCAAATGCAAAAACATAGTAGTAGAACAATTGTTGCTTAAAAATATGGCATATTTTAATGACGAAGATTTTGCTGATTTGTCTTATATCGGGAAATTCTCAATTGATTATGACATTGAATCATTAGATCTTATTGCAACACAAGATCATGTCTTCACAAATACTGAGTTGAGTGGAAATAGAAAGTTTGCCGCACGAATCACAAACAAAGAGCGAAAAGAAAATCCTAAACTACGTACACCCCAGAATACTAGGTACACAACTAACTTCAATAGTTTTGCGCGTGTGGAGGGACTGGGAAATGTATCGTAATACTGAGGCAGAAATGCTACATGTAAGTGAATCTACTTTTCATGTACATGAAATTTTCACCAATGACATTCCATTAGAGGAACTTGACTTTTGGTTTTCAAGATATATTGTTCAGATAAGGAGAAAAGACGGATCGTCATACCCTCCAAACTATCTCATGGTATAGCGTCGGCCCTACAACGTGACTCTGTAGGGCAGATGTCAATATATGGTCCAAGAAAGATAAAAAAAAACTTTAGCAACGTTAGACAGGCTATAAACTTTCGAATGAAAGAAATAACAGCACAAGGCGTTGAGGTCACAACCAGACAAGCGAACCTCGTGCTTCCCAGCGACAAGGAAAGTTTTTGGTCAACCAATACATTTACCATTGATTCATTTGTAATTTTCTATTCTTTTCGACGGCGAAGTGGGGCTGCGGAAAATTGTTTTTCAAGGGGGACAAACCAAAAATGTGCAAAGTGGCCTTCAGCAGAGAAAGGTTAAAGCAAATTTGTGAAGCTTATAGACACTTTGATCCCACACGCTGACCCATTTTATAGGCAACCAGTTCAAGGACTGACAAGGATCTCAAACCCCATTGTGGACAGATGCCAACAGGCAACAACACTCTGGCACAATTTATGAGGAAATTTTTTGAAAAATCTGGCATAAATACGGAGGGTAGACACATCGAATCATTCCTGCAAAGTAACATGTGTTTCCACGCTGCTTAATGGTTTTGATGAAAAGTCGGTGCTGGGTCGAAGAGGTCATCGCAGCAACACTTGTGATCTGTACAAGAGAATCAAGCGAGCGAAAATTATAAATAAATAACAAAAAGGCCCACCACCACCAACCCCTCCACGAATTAACAGAACACGGGCAATGCCACACAAGCTGGCACAACAGAAAATGAACTAAAACATTCTCCTGGCGATAAATGTGCCTGTAATACTGCCGTTGCCGACGACGATCACAGTACCCTTACCATAAAAAGATAGTATACTCCGAAACCGATAAAGTATATGTATTCAACTTGACTGATTAACTGTTATCACATGCCATCATTTCATACCATTAGCCATTAAAGTACAAAAAGTGACCGCAAAAAACGAGTTAAATAAAGAGTCAGCCCCTTTATGAATCTTTCCGGTTATTTCTTATATACGAAAATGTATAACCCTTCACCCAACACGAAAGGCAAACGACACATTCAAACAAAATTTTTGAATTTGAGCTATTGTCATGGCCCGTCGTCCGTCGTCCGTCCGTCCGTCTGTCCGTCTGTCCGTCTGTCAACAATTGGCTATGGCTCGGGCTAGAGGTCGTATTTATGAACCGATCTTTACGAAACTTCTTGTGTACCTTTGTTATGACCCTGGGACGGGAACGAGTGTTTTTAGGTGTGGTCCGAAATTCAAGATGGCTGCCAGTGGCCATTTTGTACCGATGATGCAAAAATCAGTTTTTTGTACAGAATTTCTGTATGAAAGTTCTGATTTGAATAAAGTTTTGTATAAATGTTTAGTACCATGGGATACATCACATATAATACGGGTTTTTTTCTCGTGCGTAAATTATGCAAATTAGACTGACTTTGATTTATTTAGTGTTACTTTCAGAGCTGTAAGTGTCAAGCTGCTATGGCTCGGGCTAGAGGCCGTATTTATGAACCGATCTTTACAAAACTTCTTGGGTACCTTTGTTATGACCGTGGGACGAGAACGAGTGTTTTTGGGTGCGGTCCGAAATTCAGGATGGCTGCCAGCCGCCATTTTGTACCGACGATGCAGAAATCTGTTTTTTGTACAGAACTTCCATATGAAAGCTCTGATTTGAATAATTTTTTGCATGAATGTTTAGTACCATGGGATGCATCACATATAATACGGGTTTTTTTCTCGTACGTAAATTGTGCAAATTAGACTAATTTTGATGTTTTTTGGGGTTACTTTCAGCACTGTAAGTGCAAATGCCAATATGGCTCGGGCTAGATGCCGTATTTATGAACCGATCTTTACGAAACTTCTTGGGTACCTTTGGTATCACCGTGGGACGAGAACGAGTGTTTTTGGGTCCGGTCCGAAATTCAAGATGGCCGATGGCAGCCATTTTGTACAAAATTAGGTGCAATCAGATTTTTGCACAGAACTTCCATATGAAAGCCCTGATTTGAATAATTATTTTGTGTGAATGTTTAGTACCATGGGATGCATCACATATAATACGGGTTTTTTTCTCGTGCAGAAATTATGCAAATTAGATGAACTTTGATTTTTTCAGTGCGACTTACACACAGTAAGTACACATGTCAATACGGCTCAGACTAGAGTCTGTATTTATGAACTGATCTTCACGAAATGTCTTGGGTACCTTTGTTATCACCTTGGGACGAGAACGAGTGTTTCTGGGTGCGGTCTAAAATTCAAAATGGCTGCCAGTGGCCATTTTGTACCGAAATTAGGTCTAATCAGTTTTTTGTACACATCTTCTATACAGCTCAGACTAGAGGCCATATTTATGAACCAATCTTTACGAAACTTCTTGGGTACCTTTGTTATCACCGTGGGATGAGAGCGAGTGTTTTTGGGTGTGGTCCAAAATTCAAGATGGCCACCAGCAGCCATTTTGTAGCAAAATTAGTGCAATCAGTCTTTTGTATAGAACTTCTGTATGAAAGTTCTGATTTGAATAAATTTTTGTATGAATGTTTAGTAACATGGAATACATCACATATTGTAAGGGGTTTTTTTTCGTGCCGAAATTATGCAAATTAGATGAACTTTGATTTATTCAGTGCTACTTACACACTGTAAGCACACATGTCAATACGGCTCAGGGTAGAAGCTGTATTTATGAACCGACCTTCACAAAACTTCTTGGGTACCTTTGTTATCTCCTTGGGATGAGAATGAGTGTTTCTGGGTACGGTCCAAAATTCAAGATGGCTGCCAGTGGCCATTTTGTACCGAAATTAGGTCCAATCAGTTTTTTGTCACAAGTTCTATACAGCTCGTATTTATGAACTGATCTTCACAAAACTTCTTGAGTACTTTTGTTTTCACCTTGGGACAGGAACGAGTGTGTTTTGGGGTGCCTTTGTTATCACTGTGCTATGAGAACAAATATTTTGGGGTTCAATCAGACCCACTCTGGGACTCAAAGATGTTTTCTAGTTCAGCATCTGACTGTCACCCACCTTTACAATACTTTACCTATACATTTGTTACAGGCAACGGTCAGTATTCATGTACAGACCGTTACAATACTTTATATGTACCTTTGTTATCAGGTCATTACCTAGATGCCTGTCATTGCTGTGTCACATACTATACATGTACATGTCTTTGTCTTGACAAGTTGAGCTACAGTGTCATTGACACTTTCATTTTAATTGTCTCGTCGACTGATGTGGTCGAGTCGGAGGAGAGTTATCTGGTGAGAGAAATTCCAATCGTTAAAAAATGCGAAAACATGTATGTTTTTATTGTCGGTTTGTGTTGTGTCTCGTCAACGGATATGGTCGATTCGATCGTGAACTCTCTGATGAGAGAGATTTTCAACCGCATGACATTTTTCTCCAATCAGTCTGTCTGAGACAGATGAATATATTATATGTTGTTTCTTCAAATAAAAATTAAAAAACAAAAAAAACAAAACCTTTCAATACCAGGCATGTCATTTTTAAAGACCAGCGATCCCAAGGAGAAAGCGGACAATGTGATAAAAGATATCCTGCGTGAGAAGTTTCTCTGAGATATCTTCTGCAGAGCGTGTGCCCATATCGCGGATTTAAATATTCCTGGAACGATGAGCGAAAGATGCCCGGGTTGCATATCGGAGACATAGATCAAAAAGCACACCTGTGACACCACGGAACTCAAAGACGCCATAGTCCTGTGCTGTGAGTCGGTATTAGAAAGTTGCGTCGAGGACGAGGTGATAGATTGGCGATAGACGATGATTAAGTATCGAGGACAACCGAGGCCTTTGGAGTTAGAAATTGAGGAATTTCGGAAAATGCTGACACATCTCATGAACTGCGATCGAGAAAGGTTTTGCATTTGTTACTGGATAGAGAATATGTAACTCAGAACGTATGAAGGGAAAAAGGAAAATAATTATTAAATAGGAAAACAAAAAAATTATATATTATTATTTTTATAAAAAAAGAAAAGAAAAAAATGGATAAATTCATAGATGAAATAAAAAAATGTAAAGGAGAGGAGCGTCACGAAGCTTTATTAGTTAACCCTTTACCTAACATGAAAAGCAGACGACACATGCAAACAAAATTCTCGAATAACTCATTTTTTTCATTTTTTGTCTCAAAAACATAGGTTATGACCCCTCATTGGAACGAGCTCAACGAGCTCGTTCCAATGAGGGGTCATAACCTATGTTTTTGAGACAAAAAATGAAAAAAATAATGAAAATTAATTGGCAATTTTTGAGAATAGCGCTGGCCCTTTTTGGCCGTTACGTTGGGTAAAGGGTTAATAATAATAATGAAACGAAGAGAGAGACTGGAATTGTTTCCCAATTCCTGAGTGTTTTAAGAAGACAGAAAGAGATAGAGAGAAAAAAATATACAAATATCGATATTATAAACATTTATTTACAAAATGAAAAAAGGACATTTAAAATTTAAATTTTTTTGTTTACAAAGTCATATCTTTTATTAGCATGCGAGATTTGACTTGGTAAAAAATTTTTTTTTGCATTGAGCAAGTCTATTTTCCATAGTTTTCTCACATTTTCGAAAGCTTCTTCTCCGAGTTGATCTTCAACACTCTTATCGATTTTCCGATATACCTTGACTTTGCCAGAGACTTGAATAAATAAGTTTTGTTTTAAAACTTACAATTTTTTTAAAAATGTTTTTAAATTATATTTATTTGTTATATATATGTGACATTGTCAATTTTTGAGGATTAATCATTTTTTTTTATTTCTTATTATATTTTTAACATTCAGTTTTTTTATTTCTCATATATAAGAATAAAAGAAAAAAAATTGAAAGTTTGCAACTCATTTTTTGAATGTTTGGAAAAAAAATTAAAATGTTCTAAAAATGTATTTGAAAGTTATATATGTAATAAGAAATAAAAGAAAATTGAAAGTTTGTTAAACTTTTTCTATTCATTAGAAGCGTGCAATTTAGCTCAATTAAAAATAGTTATGTTAAGAATCTTGGCATCGCCAAGTCGTTGAGTTATCAAACTAAACTACAAATGATTAAAGTCATACGGATCGCAATCAGTCAGAAAAAAAGAACCTGAATTAAATTTGAGAGCGCGTGAGCAGGGTTTAAAGGCACACATTTATTGAAGAGACTCGAGTTGATAGACTTTTTGCTCACTCGATGGGGGAGAATATAAATCAAATGGGTGGAAAGACGGTGAGGAAATGGAAAAAAAAACAATTCAATTCAATCAACCACAGTACGTGGAGAGTGTATTATCAATAAATCACCCACAGAGTGGAGATTCCACCCGAGAAATAATTGCAAATCTATAGCAAAGCATAACAATCACAAGCAAAGTTCCAGCCAATGGACCTCCGGGTTGAACCCGGAGGTCCATTGGATGAAACATTGCTTATGTTTTTTTGTCAATATGTACAGAATTTGAAAGTGATACTTTGGGTGGTAACTCCACTCCGCGGGTGATTTAGTTACAATCCACTCCCCAGGTACTGTACAGTGGAAAAAGAGAAAAAAGAAGATCGGATAATGAATATCGTTAAAGTAGCGATGACCGAACTCGAAAAAGGTGACTGCGGTGACATATGAGAAATCCTAGATAAAGTCGTATGCAAAGAATTGCTGCCCACTACTGTAGAACGAGAGCAGTCATCAAGGGATTTTTCAAAATGTTCGACATCGAGGGTAGAAAAAATTTCATCACCAAAATTACTTGAAGGAGGCGTGATGGATTTATTTCCTCGGTCGCTGGATGTGGGTATCAAAACGGAAATGATATTGAAGTGTTGGATGGAGAAGATCCATCAGAACACGGGTGAAGTCGAAGAAAAATGCCCTATTTTCAATCTCTCATGAAGACAATGCCCGAAAGCTCCTCCATGTCTGATGTAGTCGATGACATAAAAAAAATCTTACAATCGTTCGCGCAGTATCAAAACGAAGGTAGTAATTGGAGATTGAGTATTGAATCTAGAGTTTCACATCGACAAGTACGATTTGTTGCAAACGTCTTTGTATATAAACGTGCCTTATTTCTTGGAAAGGAAGAAAATTGTGATCTACGTGGCAAATGAAGAGGACAGCCAACGCTTCAAATGGGTCGTCACGTCTGCCTCATACACCGTTGAAAAGAATGCACTGAGACTGTTGAAGTATGTGGAAACATCTAAGAATTTTGATTGGTTGGGAATGGATTATCCCTCCCGGCAACGCGACATTGATCATTTCGAAAATCAAAATCCTGCAGTCACCGACAACGTCTAGGGATACGTCGATTGAAAAAAAATATTTCCTTTGAGGATAAGTTTGCAGTAAAATCGCGAGAAAAACATAAATCTTTTTATTGATTTCGAAAGACGTCAATCAACAATACTGTTGGATCAAGAGTCGATTACTGGCGACACACACTAGCGGATACAAGGGAGAAAGATTTTTCTGTTTCAACTGTGTGGATGTCTTCAAGCACAAAGGATCGCTGGGACGTCACACGGAATATTGCAAGTCAAATCAATGAGTTCCCGTCCACATGCCTAAACATGTTTTCTGACGATCGACATTCCTCGGGGCCGTACACCTACACGAAACAGTTGAATGATGACGGCGTGGCTCAAAAGTTCATGAAAGATTTGGAATCTAGACGACAATCTAGTTGTCGTGCACATGAAAAGACACGTCTGACATTCGACAAACCTTATTTGGGAACGTGCATCTTGGACATCAACAAACAGTTGACGTATCGATTTCATTACGAATACATCAAGTGGAAATACGATTTGAAAGCTAAACTGTTGTTCATCGACATAGCGACCAAAGACTGTCACCGGGACATATCTCCGCACGTCGACGCTATCCCAGCGATCACCGTGCAATCTAACATTCCACTGGGTGTGAATAAGAAGGTGGTGGGAAAATTCAAAGATGAGACGGGAGGAAAACAGATCACGAAACTCGTGGGTTTGAAGTGGAAACTGTCCACTTACCTTTTAGATGGGGAAGGCGACCAAGAAGTGTAAAAGTGTCAAAAGAAACGCTGTGGATAACGACAGGGGTCAAAATAAGTGGTTTCACATCGCTATTTGCTATGCAAAACATGCTAAAAGCTATACAAGTTTCAATCATGTATAGCATTTTGCAATACAATATATTCAACTGCAGCCTAATGGGCTGCAGTTGAATATCTTGTGTTTCAAAATGTAAAAATGAAAATTTGCAACAAAATTTGCAAGCTAGTTCACCACTGATGCTTTACTCCTGATATTAGATGAACTCTCCGTCTCGCATTAGCAACTTCATATGTAACGTGAATTTTATTGGTTTAAATTCATCCTGCATTGTTTCTGCATTTTGCATAAAATACCCAGTCAAAATAATTTTACGCCCATCAAAATAAGAGATGTTACGCATTTGGAAATATCTAAGTCCATGCAGTTGTTAAAGGCAGTTCAGTTGAAAAACATAGCCAGTGCTTCATGTGTTGCAGCTCATTTGAAAAAGCACAGAAATGGATGGACATTATTCTATCTGCTCAGAAGAGTTCAATATAAAACAGTACAACATAACTCCGGTATACAAGAACTGCTATTCAATTTAAACAAAATGCTATTCATTTTGGGGAAATGTGTAACATTTTGCTACGCATAGAAAAAATGTATTCTGAGCCCTGGATAACGACATCACTTTCGAAGCGTATAACAAATAAACACGTGAGCTCGCGGTCATTATTCCACAAAATCGACGATTCCTCAAAAGCAAAAGGGATTAACCCTTTACCCAACGTAACGGCCAAAACCGGCCAGCGCTATTCTCAAAAATCGCAAATTAATTTTCATTATTTTTTCATTTTTTGTCTCAAAAACATAGGTTATGACCCCTCGTTGGAACGAGCTCGTTCCAACGAGGGGTCATAACCTATGTTTTTGAGACCAAAAATGAAAAAAATGAGTTATTCAAGAATTTTTTTTGCAAGTGTCGTCTGCTTTTCATGTTAGGTAAAGGATTAAACCAGTACACGGCACTGTAAATTGATATGGACAAAGAAGATCTGGAAGATATATAGTAACAAAGAAACAAAAGATGGAACAAAAAATATACAGTTCGTTTTGACGAAAAGAAAAATAAAATATTTCAAATGTTCGTTTGGGATTTTGCGTGTAGAGAAGCGCGAAAATATTACTTACTTGTCTGTATATAACAAATACACACGTACATAAACTAATAACAGCAGTCACCAGGTTACCGGGTCGTCCAACAAAACTTATGTCAAGATTTTCACTTGTGCCCCAAATGCTGATAAAAGAAGTGGATAAAGGAGTCTTATATATCAGACTAATGACCAGAGTACTGAAATGGAGTATATCCACCTTTTCGCGAAAAACAGCCCAATTCTTATGATTTTGACAGATAAGCTTCAATGGCAAAAGTAACCAACCACATTAACCACCAGACTGTTAATCCAGGTGTCTGGGTTTCAAATAAAGGACTGGGAACTCCATATCATAGAAAGCATATTTTACCATTTAGTTTCTCAAGAAGAACTCACCAAAGTGAAAGCCCGAAAAATGAATAAGCTTAGATTCGACAACACCATGCTTATTCGATCACATGCCGTGTAACGAGAGCAATAAGTTGTTGTCCAACATTTAACAACTGCAGAAACGCACCCTCTCGCCCTCAAATCTGCAGGACGATGGAACTGAACACGCACAGAACATTCACGGGGGTTGAATTGACTATTGGCATTACTGTGAGACAAAAGTCCTAACCCTTTACCTAACCTGAAAAGCAGACGACACTTGCAAAAAAAATTCTTGAATAACTAATTTTTTTCATTTTTTGTCTCAAAAACATAGGTTATGACCCCTCGTTGGAACGAGCTCGACGAGCTCGTTCCAACGAGGGGTCATAACCTATGTTTTTGAGACAAAAAATGAAAAAATAATGAAAATTGGCAATTTTTGAGAATAGCGCTGGCCGGTTTTGGCCGTTACGTTAGGTAAAGGGTTAATTGAACAACGACTTATCAGTTTTCACACCTGAGTATGTGACTTTTCATGAATGGATCACCACGCCTGTGTTTCGTAATTCAATGTTTTGATTGTAGATATATAAAATATAAAATTAGACAATTTGGTTTGAAAACACAAATATAGTCACATTAACATACATGGTAATCGACACAATTATATTACTACGAAATATCATTTGCCTATTGGCCGAACTAATTTTGTCACAGAAGTTACCGGTTACCATTTCCATGTTTTATCTTCAAGGATAAGTTCCAGGTTTTCAAACAACAGCCCTTTTAAAGCTTTCCAAAATGAAATGAGAGCTACTGGCATCATCAATTTTGAATTTCTGTCGCTTGCATTATGATGAAGTTGGTCTTCCGGAAGTTACAAACCCAAACAACCATTCGGCATGGTTGAATCAGCGAAATGAGTCCCAAACTATCCGAATGTTAAAAATAATTAAACTCTGTAACCGAGATAATTGTGATTTAGTTCACGCCTCTCATGGGCTTCCTATCAAATTGGAATCCGTGAACATGTCAGCTGTTATTGTTGCCAAATTGACTGGTTCTAGTAAGAGTCAAGCTTCCACAAAAAACCCAAGGAGGACGACAGTTTTAAAGCAAATACCGCAAGGTAAACCACAGAATGAAAATGCACACTCTCTGAATTAAATCAGTAAATTCAGTAAATTGATACATATTTCCTTAGTTAGTTTAGTTGTTTTTTCTACTAATATTTATTGCCATACTTGAACACTGGTAAGGGAGGGGAAAAGACCGAAAGGAAGATCTTAACCATGGTGAGAAGATGGTTAAGATTTTGGCGATAGGATTCTCGGGTCGTTAACCATAAGTACGAACAGGAAACCTAATTCAATATACGTCTTTGAAACGATAGTAAACGAAACAGGTCTGAACTTGGAAACATTCGTTTATTATTATTTTTATTATAAAGAATTACTTTCGTTTAACGAAAGTAGTTCTTTATAACAATACGTCGCCTGAGTGCTAGAATGTTGTATGTCCCATAGGGGACATACAACATTCTAGCTCTCAGGCAGCGAATTATAACAAATACACTAAATATTTTTTTTATGCACATGTCTACTCGACTTCCATATACTTATAATGAACACTCTCATACAAAGGATATTTGAAACAAGGTATTTTTGCAAAATGAAAATTGTGTTTTTTGCCAAAATGGTTAGTTTTTCAAATTAGCGGCTTTCAAAAAAATGTTGGCGTTCGAGCGACCAAAGTTTGTCTCCACGTACAATAAAAATTCCCGATAGGTATGGCCATGGGGTGGGGTAGGGAACGTCTCTCCTTCCGGCACACACGAGCCCCGAGCCTAAGGAGGGTGGCGCTCCTTTCTAGTGCATAACGACCATCCGTTGTTGACCAAAACATATATTTTTTACACTCAGTGATCAGCTATGAATGATCGATCCTCGCGTTATTGTATCGTGGATTGAGATCTCTCAAAAACTATTTTTCTTGCTCATGGAAATATTAATTATTGAACAGACATTACATCACGGTTTGTATTCATCTTCAAGTCGGAAAAAACTTAATTATTCTTTTACGCTCATTGATCAGTTATGAATGATCGATCCTCTTGTTGTATCTTGGATATGAGATCTCTCTGCAACTACATTACCCGTTCATCGGAATACAAATTAATTTTACTATCACTCCACCATTGTTAGTTTTGCTCTTTGGGGGAGAACATAATATTGATACAGCTTATTACGTTTATTGGAAATCATCTAAACGTAACGGTATTGTGCTACTGCGTACAGTCTACATATTCGGTCTTTATTTATTGGTTATAAACCGAATGACAATCTGTAAGTGAAAGTCGCGAGTGAGAAACATATTTATAACACCCCAAGCGTCCCGAGGAATGCAATGAGTGCATGTCTAATTAAACAAAAACATGTTCGGATTTACCATTAAACAAATTTGTCATTAATCCCAGGCTCGTCAACGCATTTGCATAGTAGAACAATTGTTGCTTAAAAATATGGCATATTTTAATACGAAGATTTTGCTGATTTTTCTTTTATCGGGGAATTCTCAATTGATTATGACGTTGAATCATTAGATCTTGTTCCAACACAAGATCATGTCTTCACAAAGACTGGGTTGAGTGGAAATAGAAGGTTTGCCGCACCAATCACAACCAAAGAGCTATAAGAAAATCATATACTAAGTACATCCCAGAATATCAGGTACACAACTTCATTAGTTTTGAGCGTGTGGGGGGATTGTCAAATTTATCGTAATACTAAGACAGAAATGCTACATGTAAGTGAATCTACTTTTCATGTGCCGGAAATTTTAACCAATGACGTTCCATTAGAGGAACTTGACTTTTGGTTTTCAAGATATATTGTTCAGATAAGGAGAAAAGACGGGTCACCATACCCTCCAAACTCTCTCATGGTATAGCGTCGGCCCTACAACGTGACTCTGTAGGGCAGATGTCAATATATGACCCAAGAAAGATAAAAAACTTTAGCAACTTTAGACAGACTATAAACTTTTCGAATGAAAGAAGTAACAGCACAAGGCATTGGGGTCACAACCAAACAAGCGGGCCTCATGCTTCCCAACGACAAGGAAAGTTTTTGGTCAACCAATACATTTACCATTGATTCATTTGTAATTTTCTATTCTTTTCGACGGCGAAGTGGGGTTGCGGAAAATTGTTTTTCAAGGGAGACAATCCGAAAATGTGCAAAGTGGCCTTCAGCAGAGAAAGGTTAAAGCAAATTTTCGAAGTGCGCGATAATGACATGTGTTTTGTGAAGCTTATGGACACTTTGATCCCACACGCTGACCCATTTTATAGGCAACCAGTTCAAGGACTGACAAGGATCTCAAACCCCGTTGTGGACAGATGCCAACAGGCAAGAACACTCTGGCACAGTTTATGAGGAAATGTTTTGAAAAATCTGGCATAAATACGGAGGGTAGACACATCGAATCATTCCGACAAAGTAGCATGTGTTTCCACGCTGCTTAATGGTTTTGATGAAAAGTCGGTGCTGGGTCGAAGCGATCAGCAACGCTATTGATCTGTACAAAAGAATCAAGCGAGCGAAAATTATAAATAAATAACAAACTCGCCCCACCACCATCAAAATGAACTAAATATTCTCCTGGCGATAAATGTGCCCGTAATACTGCCGTTGCCGACGACGATAACAGTACCCTTACCATAAAAAGATAGTATACTCCGAAACCGATAAAGTATATGTATTCAACTTGACTGATTAACTGTTATCACGTGCCATCATTTCATACCATTAGCCATTAAAGTACAAAAAGTGACCGCAAAAAACGAGTTTAATAAAGAGTCAGCCCCTTTATGAATCTTTCCTGTTATTTCTTATATAAAAAATGTGTATAACCCTTCACCTAACACGAAAGGCAAACGACACATGCAAACAAAATTCTTGAATAACTCATTTTTTATTTTTTTTTGCCTCAGAAACATTGCTTATGACCTCTCGTTGGAACGAGCTCGTTCCAATGAGGGGTCATAAGCTATATTTTTAAGACAAAAAATGAAAGGATAATGAAATGAAAATTGAATGGTGATTTTCGTGTATGGCGCTGACCGGTTTTGACCATTAGGTTGGGTAAAGGGTTAAGTCAAGTATGTTCATAACATGTAGATTAACCCTTTACCTATAATGAAACGCAGACGACACTTGCAAAAAAAAACTTGAATAACTAATTTTTTTCATTTTTTGTCTCAAAAACATAGGTTATGACCCCTCGTTGGAACGAGCTCGACGAGCTCGTTCCAACGAGGGGTCATAACCTATGTTTTTGAGACAAAAAATGAAAAAAATAATGAAAATTAATTGGCGATTTTTGAGAATAGCGCTGGCCGGTTTTGGCCGTTACGTTATGTAAAGGGTTAAGAGTATTTCCTTTAGTGCATTGTCAAATTAAGTTATGGCTGCTGAGAAGCTACTATGACTTCATTAGACAATACATTCCAGCAATAATAAATCCTTGGAAATCGTCGACTAAAGGGTTAATTAATAAACTGTCAACTTCTTTGTCTTTTCCCTGTTATTCTTTCTCTATTCATTTGTCGGGCTGCTGAAATGCAAGACAAAAGCTTGTTACTCACAATACTGAAAGTGGACAAAAAGTCAATGTATAGATCTGTATGTAAAATACAGACGTCCGATTCCAGCGATATTATTGGCCGAGGAACGCTTGGGGTGTTATAGCATTTTTTGTGGCTCTTTTGACCAGGGCGCTTTTTTATTGCCGTTCTCGGTACTTATTGACTATTAGCAAAATACCGTGCGCACTAATGTCCTACTTAAGAACAATTAGTATATTGCCAATGGCTTTCAACGATAAAATTGAACGCCATCGACCCATCTCTCGAACTGACGCTGGTGATTAATATTTCATGTGTTCATTCAAATTTTTCAAATTGTACCCATTAATTTGATTGATTCTTTCGGGAAAGTGCAACCTGCATGTAATATCATAGCTTACGAACTCGTAAGCTAAAGAAACATACACAATGCCCGTAATATCATGTTTTGCGAACTCTGTTAATAATGAAATTAATAGAGTTCTGTGATCAGGATAATTTACAGAAAAAGTACGATCGAATCCTGACTGGGTCGCGATCCCGTCAAAATTATCTCCCCCACTTTTATCCTTGCAACACTGTTGATTCGCACTCGTCGGAAAACGCATATGCGAGTTTTAAAATCGGGTATGATATTTCGTCTGTTTTTTTTTGTGATTCGGTCTTGATTTCGTAATATTTCGACCTGCTGATATATAAGTGTGTCATGGTCCGATTGAGGTTTGATAGTGAAAAATTCCACTTTTGTGATCACAGTTCTGGATATAACAGAGAAGTTAAATTGATATATGAGAATTGAAATGAAGTTTCAGTCGTTTAATCGGAGTATGAATATGGGTTGGGCGTGTTAAGCGTCCAACATTTTTCAGTGGCCGAATGATTATTTTGTGTGAATGGAACTCAACGTCCTCTCAACCGACCTGGTGGAAATGCAGTTTATTTGCACCGCTAGACGCGACCACAATATTTATGACAGATGTGCGGGGGGGGGGGGGGGGGGGGGTAGGGGTAAAAAAGTTCATACGATAGGAAGAACATGCATCTCGACCAATCAATTGGAAGCAAATTTGATAATATTGACAAAACTTAAATTATATATAGGAAATGTCATTCACCACCGCTTAACATTCACTGCGAAAACTTCATCAGAGAGCATTACATTTCTTGCTTCCAACCAGTTGCCACCCTAAACCCATTGTAAGGAACATTCCAAACAGTCTCGCCATCAGAATCAGAAGGATTTGCTCTGACCCAGTTGATAAAGAAACTGCCTTTATAATCTGAGGTCTCAGCTTGTGATCCGAAATAATGAGCGGGAGCCAGTTGACAGTGCTATAGCCAAAACTGATAGCCTGCAACGAGGCGAGCTGATGCATTATCGCCCCAGAATTCAATATGCTTGTATACAACATGCGATCAAATTTCATCCAGATCTGTCCAGAGCATCCTTCAGAAAACTGGGCGCTCATTTTGAATGATCTAGTTTTAGCTAAGACTTTTTCCAAGAACCCGTCGTTACTTATAAACAACCCAAAATTGTTGGAGTCAGCCAACCTTGGGAAAAAGCCGGTTGTAAGACTTGTGTGATGATGCTGCAGCACCAGTATTGGAGAAAAAAAATTGCCTAAGAGATTACAAAAGCACCAGTTTGGTTTACCTGGTCCAATGTGGTGTTTGTGAAATTCAGCATATTGGAGAAAGCTGTACTCCATTTCATAAACATGTGAACAACCACATATCATTCAAGAAGATAGAACGTGCCTGTTTCATCACACGCTATACGGGACAATCAGTCACTTCATTCTAGACGTTTATTATGGACGCTAAACCCGACTGAATTAAAACTGAGCCAGTGATCAGAGAAACATTTGGGACTGAACAGTTTAGTACAAATAATAATAGTAATAAAAATAATAAAAATATACATTTGTATAGCGCAAACATCTCACAATATTAAAAAAGTTCCATGGCGCTTTACAACACTGCTCATAAACAAAATGATGACCAACATAGGATTTAAAAATATTTGTTAAATAAATGGGATTTCAATCTAGATTCAAGCGAGAACATAAGATTTCTCTTCTAAAAGATTTTGGTTTGTGGAACGGAGGGGGCGTTTCGGTATATATGGTTTTACTGGATTAGCAATGTAAGCTGGAGACTGCTTCATGTGTACTTTATATGTGAAGAGGAGAATTTTGAACTCAACTCTGGCCATAATAGGAAGCCAGTGCCAACCTTTCAACTTAAGCGTTATGTGATCTCTCTTTTTCGCTAATGTCACAATGCGTGCTGCTGTGTTTTGAATTGACTGTAGTCTGCCAAGTTGTTTATTGGGAAGACCATGTAGAAGCGAATTACAGTAGTCCAGTCTTGAAGAAATAAATGCGTGGATGAGGCATTCTGTGGCACGCGTGGTTAGGAATTTTCTGGATCGACCAACTTTCCGAAGATAAAAATTGGCGGACTGGCAGACTTTTGAAATATGAGGAACCATGGTTAAGTGAGAATCAAAATACACACCAAGGTTTCTAACAGTGGTAGATGGATTGATAATGGTATCTCCTACTTCAAGGCAGGGCAAATTATCTGGGGCAGTTTTATGCCTAGAAGAAAAAATTATAAGTTCTGTTTTCTCATCGTTAAGTTTAAGTTTGTTTACCAGCATAAAGGTTCTAATATCATCGATGCAATTCCGCAAATTTTGAAATTTCAACTCAGTGTCATTTGTATCCAAGGGGTCAAACTCCGCATAGATCTGTGAGTCATCTGCATAGAAATGGCAGCCAATCCCATGTGATCGAATAATCTCCCCGAGGGGCTGTATGTATAATATAAAAAGAATCGGACCCAGGACTGAGCCTTGGGGTACGCCAAATTTAAGTGGTACACGGTTTGATTGAATTCCCTCAATTGTGACACACTGGGTCCTTTCTGATATGTAGGATTGAAACCACCTCAATGCAGATTCATCAATACCCAAATGCAAAAGTCTATCGGATAAGATTATATGGTCTATGGTATCAAAGGCAGCTGAAAGATCTAAGAGGATCAAAACAATTGCCTTCCGGTGGTCTAGGTATTTTAGTATATCATTTTGCACGCTCAGGAGTGCAGATTCTGTGGAGTGGCCTTCGCGGTATGTAGACTGTTTTGGATCCACAAGCTGATTGTTGTCTAAATATAAACGCAGCTGTTTGGCAATTACTTTCTCAATGACTTTGGAGATAAATGGCAGGTTTGATACAGGTCTATAATTTTTCAGTACACAGGGATCTAAAGAAGATACCTCGGTCTCAACAGAACTTCCCGTACTTTTAGATTCCTAAGACTTTTCGAAGAACATGTAATATTTCCACGAACGTAACAATATTTGATTCCAAACACTAATTATTGTGTACAACCCGGTTCTTCATTATTTAAAAGTTTGCTGCTGATGATTTTTATTTCCTGGTAAACGCATGCGTGGACTTCACTGCCCATGCGTGGATTACGCCCAGTCCACGGTGACTGTACTGTGCCACTGGTCAGGCTCGAACCGTCAACCTTTGTGTTCAACGTCCAGTGCTCTAACAACTGAGTCGCCGCACTCCCCGATGAGACAAAATCTATCCCTCAGCTCTCTTCGTACCATTTGTAAATGCATCATTGAACATGATATCTTATGTTTCTGTCGCCCCTAAGGCGCCCTGCCAGCGACGACAAGCATACAGTTTACAAACAATACATTTCAATAGAGTAGGGACGGGACTGTCATGAAACGGAAAGAGCATGCAGATAAAATCAATATTACCATTGACAAACAAGGAGGAGTTTGGGAAATTTGATTTGGATTTTGCTCGTTGTTTTTGTGGAAGCAATTTTCTTCTATAACTTTACATTTTCCAACGGTTTTAATTTTTTTCTGACTCCACATTGTTGAAATCGGAACGAATTTTCCAGAGATTTACCTGCACATTCCCACCATTTGCATTTTCTGTGTTTGTTTTTTGGGTAGCCTGGTGTAGGCCTTTGGTAAACTCAAAACCTGGTATGAGTGCTGTACGTGTTGTTTGGAGCCTGAATATTCTTCACTTTTGCCCCGTGCGTCTTCCAAATGCAACACATTTGAAACAGATTTGTTTTTTTTCAGAATATAGACATGCGATATAAAATTAAAATTTAGGAGATTGCAACTTCATGGATCTCCCATAAATTGGGAGTCTTGTGTTTACGTCATGTATTTCTGGATTAATTGAGTAATAATGATTATACATGCTTAACAAAAATGTAATCGAAATAATGCTGCCATAAATAGTGTTGTCTTGATGTTGAACTTGCCTCACAGTGACGACAGTTATATCTCCCCATTATGACAATGGGGTGCTAGAATGACATGCTATGGGCAAATACCTCAAGCCGTAAATCCGAGAAGGAGGATTTTTCAGAATAAGTACCACCTTTGCATGATGGATGTAAGGAATCCCCCCCCCCCCCTCTGAAATTACTTCAATCTGAGGTCCTCTGTGCGCTCAAATTGAGCCAATTTATTACAAAGGAACACATTTTTTACCTGAGTATCATGCTTCATCAACTAGGAAAGGACCACGAAAACGTGACTGAATTCCCAGAGTGCCTTAATATTCTGAAGACCTTTTTGTTTATGAGATCGAATCAGACACAATTTGTTTTTGTTTTCTTCTTTTGTTCTTTTTAATGGATTCTGCGAAAAAAACCGGAACCCGTTCTGACCACGAAAATTGATTGATTCGTGAACAGAATTTGGCGTGAAAAATACGCGGTAGTTGTGACAAAAGTGGCACGTGAATTTTCGTGTGGAAGAGGGCTTTCAGCGAGATTATGATTAGAATTGATGAGATCTGATTCACTGAAAACGTTATTTTATTCTCCAATTTCCTCGAAGGAAAGGAGGATGTGTATGTCATTAGTCGATATGGGCAGCCTTAATGGGAGGGTTCCTTCTTCGTTTGATCACAATTTTTTTGTCTCAGAAATATAGCTTATGACTCCTCGTTGAAACGAGCTCCTTTAGCTCGTTTCAACAAGGGGTCATAAGCTATGTTTTTACGCCAAAATATAATAGTTATTCAAGAATTGTGTTTGGAAGTGTCGTCTGCTTTTCATGTTAGGTAAAGGGTTAAAAAAAAACAAAAGACAATGAAGTCCCCATTACACCCACGGCAAAGCGTCTTCGTTTGCGTGCACGGATGCATGGCACAATTGTTGATTGCATCATTCACTTGTGCAGTTATCGTTTATAATCAAACCCGGAAATCCCAGTAAATCACACTTTGGAAAGTAATAAAATATGTTTGTTCTAAGTTTTCCCTTTTAACTTGTAATTCTGACTTACCCAGTGAGAATATAAGTTATCTCGGGCAATATCCAGGGTAACTGGAGATTTGATACCCGGATGTCGATTTTCAACTCTGAGACGCAAGCTCTTATTACCTGCATATTTGAGAAAGTCCGGCGTCATTTGTTTCGGTCACTTTAGCCAATCGGAAGGTGCGTTCAGTGCTGATAAAAGAACAATGATATGTATTTTTATGTATTGAGATTTATTTTGATTTTCTCACTTTCAGGTAGTAATTGATGTTCAACTTGGGCTACAAACTCCACTTGCAACGAGACATAATGGATGATGGATGTCTTTGTTGTGGTGTTGCGAAATGTTTAAGAGACAAGCTGACATCGTGCACGAAGGTGGAGTACTCAAGGAGAACCACCAAAACAGCGTCGATCAACTGTCAGACTCTTCGCATTGCTAACGCTACAAGCAGAGTCACCATCGGTTGAAGACAAGAAAACCATCGTTGTACAGTTCTCACGTGGGAAATCGAGATTAAATATCTTGCCCAAGGACAAAATGCAGTTACAGTACGGTCACCGTGGATTGGTCACTGTCCACGGCTGGGCAAAATTTCCATGCACGTAATAATATTTCATTCCAAACACTAATTATTGGAATAATTATCAAAAATTTAATTGATGAAGCACCGGGTACAACCCGGTGCTTCATTATTTAAAATTTTGACGCTGGTGCTTTTTTTTTACCTTGTAAACCCATGCGAACGGCTCGAACCGTCGACCTTTGGATTTAACGTCCAGTGCTCTAACAATTTAGTCGCCGCGCTCCCCGAGGAGACAACATCTATCCCTCAACTCCCTTCTTACCATTTGTAAATGTTTTATTGACATGATATCTTATGTTTTTGCAGCTGCCAAGGCACCCTGACATCGGCAGTTATACGTGACGACAAGCATACATTTTACAAACAATAAATTTCGATATAATAAGGACTGTCATGAAACAGAAAGAGTATGCGGATACAATCAATATTACCATTGACAAACAAGTCAGGTAAACAGCAAACAACTTCATTTCTGAGTTTTTCATTCAGTGGCAGTGTGCACGATGTAAGTTGTGTCTATTAAGGCATGGCGGACAAGGTCGCGTAAATTTCTCTGGGGCGATTCAGTGATCCTGAAAAGCAGTTTTAAAATGAATATTCTTTGCCTGATTTTAGTTTTAATTAACCTTCAAGGTGAGTTTCTTTTTTTTCAGTCATTTTGTGGACAGAAAATGCACATCGGGCAACGAACTTTTCTACCTTCCAATTATACTGTCTATTTCATGTTAAAAAACATTCTGCCAAGTGTCACAATCTACTAATGATTTGAATAGAAATTCTATCCTATTTTGTAACCGGGTTAAAATATTATACCCCAGAAAAGAATCTCTCTTTTTTCGTAAGGTAAAATAGAGGTGTATTACTTTAAAGGGCGAATCGCAAGGGTCAGCTGTTCTGTACGGTACTACTAAAGGTGTCGTAAGGGATTAGTCTACTCAGACAGTCCCTGTGCGCTTTAGCCGCGCTAAAACCTTCGGTTTGCAGCTGTTCTGGGCGTTGGTCAGCGACAAGGGATATCTTGGTGTTCATGTTATTTTGTGCAGCACAGCATTTGGCATCAGACAAAACAACCGTTGTGGATAGAGGTCAGGGCAATAAATAAGCGGGTTATGTTCAAAAGGAGGAAAATTGTCTAAAAAGTCCAAAACAACGAACTTCAACCGACCGCGCTCATCGCTCGTTGTTTATAGGTGCCCTGTATTCACCCCTCACCCCCATTGTGCCATCACTGATCTGAGCAACTCAGCGGCTACGTCTAATTGACTAGCGACTGTCTTCAGTCAGAAATCCAGGTATAATGCAATACAAAACTTTCTTCAACTACCGGGAAATGCACAGAACGACACACGTGTGTGAATGGGTTAATCGATATGGCACGAGTGCCAGCGCGGGATGAGAGAACAAGAGGCCTCGTGTTTTATTCATTCGCGACGTCACAAGTGCCATATCGCTTAACCCATTCACACACGCGTGTCGTTCTGTATTTATTGCACGCCTTCGCGTCTATAAAAGCAATTATTAGAAGGACACTCACTAATTCGTTTGACAACTATAAATAAAATGACCACATTTTATCGCCAACCAAATCTGCAGGGGGAACCCGTGATACTATTTCGTCCCCTGAGTCTCAATGTGTTCTATATACCTACTGGCACACAGAACACATTGGAACTGATGGGACGATATTTTGCCATCGCTATCGATTCAAATTGTAATTGCGGTGCACAATTTGTAGAAATTTCCAGTGAAATTTCGCTTCTATTTAAAAATAGTCCCGCAACGATTTCCATTCCGCACATATGTGCGGTACAGATTTTCATTTTCCGCATGGTGTAGTATTGCTGTAGATGGGGATTACACAGAACAAGCGTGTAATAAAAGTCATTTTTGTTTCGACATTTGTTTGTTTTGTTTTGGTTTTTGTTTCATTTTTTGTGATATATTGTTATATGACCCCACGTTTACTATGGTATTTTGAAATGGAATGTGATTATTTTTTCAAATTATTATGCCAATAGTGACGAAACGAAGTGTCGAAAGGGTCGACTTCTATGAATTTGAGGAGCACCACGAAAAAGAGGCGATAACGAAAAAGATAGTGACGAAAACGACAGTGACGAAAATGACAGTAAAGAAAATGGAAAACAGGGTGGGGTAGGATAAAACTGCAGGATTAATAAAGTAGGAATTCATAACGTCAAAAATACATAAAATAAGAAACCCTTGATGAGCTTGTCTACAGAGAAATGACATAATTATTTAAATTATTTTCGTCTGACACCAACAGTTTATTTTTCAAAGGTTCAGTGTACTTTCGCCTACAGTGTACATTCGCCTACAAAAATTATCAGGTAAAAGTGTAGACGAAAGTGCACTAACTAAGGTACAGGGATTAGTAGCTAATTACCTGCTCTACCCATAAAATTGACTGACCATTTGGTGATTGAGAGAGAGAGAGAGAGAGAGAGAGAGAGAGAGAGAGAGGTTCCAATAATATTCATATTCAGGCGCGGATCCAGTATTTTATAAGGGGGGTGCTATTGTTGGTTGGCAAGCGCCGAAGGCGCGCAGCGTGACGGCGCTCTGCGCCGTCCTTGCGAGCGCCGAAGGCGCGAAGCAATTAGCGGGGGGTCTGGGGGTCCTCCCCCCGAAAAAATTTTGAATTAGGAACCCATCAGATGCTATCTGAGACGTATCCTGGTCATATATTTGTCCTTTCTCTTAAACCTATTTTCTGCCGATTTGGCTTGAAATTTGGTAAAAACAATTATGGTACTGACACTGCCCAATGAAAAACAAAATAATCATTCGAAATTGTTACCTACCAAGAAGCAAATATAATCACCCCTGGATTTTGCATCAAATTAACTGAAATGCGGGGATTGCCAGGAAGAAACATAATAATTTTCACCATGACATACCTGTTGTACGCAGGGGCGACAGAAGTTCCAAGAAGTATGAGTGTGTGTAGGTGGGTGAATGTGTGGATGGGTTGGTGCCACTGGGTGAGTGGCCGAGGGGGGGGGGGGGGGTCACATTCCTTCTGGTCAACTTTGAGATGCATATACTATTTAAATGTTAAACGCCCCAAAGGCAGATTTAGACGGGGGCGCACATGGCGTGCGCCCCTCTATTTTCTCAGAAATCATTTCTGAGAAAATAGAGGGGCGCATGCCGCGTGCGTCCCCGTCTATTAATCAGATATAAAAAGTATATGTCGTTGAAAATTATTTTGTTAGAATTGACTGGAGCGTGCCAAAGGCAAAGGCACGCCCCAGTCAATTCTAATAAAATAATTGAAGCCAGTGCGTACTATAAATTAATAGTATGTGCACACTTGCATCACAACAGTTTGTGACCATATAAGTATAGAGGGCGACGTCCCTCTATTTTAAAATCCTGGATCCGCTTCTGAAACACCCAAGTCCTGTCTCAGTTTGTGCGCTTCAACCGTGCTATGTGAACGCACAAACTTGTACACTGTGTAAATACATTGTTCCATCAACTGATCTTAACTGGTAAGTAGCTTAATTATTTTATTCATGTTATCGAAGAAATAAGTCTGGATAATAGATGTCCTGTTGCTCTGTAACATTAAATTGTTTCAGTTTACAAGAGAATGCCTGTAGGCATTATCCAGCAAGTTCAACTGTTGCGACAATTTAATATTTAACAAAGAGCATTTAACATTGGTGAATCATTCACCAATGTTAAATGCTCTTTGTTAAATATTAAATTGTCCCATTCAATCATCTGTCATAGTGTAAAACTACTGCTGAAGGCGAACGTCACTATAGCATCACTGATTAAGCTGAACAGATATATTTACGAACAGAGCTGATAAACGTGGAAACTTTGTCCATAAGACCGTAAATATATGGATGACATTGGATTGGAATCAGCTCGTCAACTGATTCAAATGCCATCCATTTTGGGAAAAGCTGTGATTGGTAACTGGTTAAATTCCAGGCCCATTCTTATAACAATTACATTTTATTGAAATTAAATCTTCAAGATAGATTATTGGAGGCTGGATCAGAAATACAGTAATCGCGTATGCTTATTACAGTAATACTTGTGATTGGGATGAAGTTCTCACTCTTTCAGAATGTCTGCAAATTCAAATTTTTTTGGATGACTGTGAGTAGTGAGTAGGCGTGTGTGTGTGTGGGGGGGGGGTGCTCGAGCGCCCAGAGCACCCCCCCCCTGGATCCGCCCCTGATATTCATAGGTTTTATATACAATCTCTCTCTCTCTCTCTCTCTCTCTCGGCTCAGTAAAAACATACAAATATGAGTATTATTGGAACATGCTCACTGAGCCGGTTCCAATAATATTCATATTTGCAAGGTGTTATTGACAAATAACCAATCCACACTGTATATGATGTTCTAAGCTTGTTCTTACAAGACTCCTTAAGTTAACATCCCAATTTGACCAGGTGGCCAGCTGCATCAAGAAACTGCACAGGTGACTTTTGCCCTGAAGATAACTGATCTTTGAGTCTTTGAAGTCTCTGGTCAAGTTCACGATATTGCCGTTTTCATGGAGGAGGGCGTGCACCATGCATATACTGGCTGAGTTTGTTTCTCTGCGTTGAAGCTAAAAACATGACATAAGAAATAAACAAACACATAACATGAGAAAAAAAAGAAGAAAAATGCTGTGAATGAATGGTCGGTCAGTCCATTTATTGTGGGTAGAGCAGGTAATTTACTACTAATCCCGAAAACTTGATTAGTGTACTTTCGCCTACACTTTTACCTTATAATTTTGTAGGCGAAAGTGCACTGTAGGCGAAAGTAGACGACACCTTTTCAAACATTGTTTTAGAAATATATGTATGGCATATGATTTGAATAACCTAGTCTGGGATGAAAGAAGTCTCACTGAAGGTAAATCACAGTTCAAAATATCTTTCTAAAAAGATTAATAAAATGAGGGGAATAAAGATGCCAAGTTTCATAATGATAAATGTGTTTACTACCATATTGATTAATGTTTGTTACAGGGGGCGCGGTGTCTCAGTAGGTAGAGGTGCAGGCTGCAAGCCGAGAGGTCCTCGGTTCGAATCCCACCTGCGGCAACCGTGTTGTGTCCTTGGACAAGACACTTCACCTCCATTGCCCATTTGGGGGCACGGTGACGTCGTGGACTAAGGCGTACTGCACGTCGATGATGCTAACCCCGCTTGTGTGGAGTTAGTACGTTTGGGAGCTTACAGTTGCTCGCCGTTGCTCGGTGGTTCTCTCCGGGTACTCCGGCTTCCTCCACCCATAAAACTGTCATGGTCATGATTTGCCATTGAGCAGAAAAATGCGACCTTAAACCCCAATAAATAATAAATAATCTTTGTTACAAAGGTACCGATTGTCAGAACTCAAATGGTCAAATTATGGTTGATAATCTTGCGATTTCTCTTGATCAATCCCTCAAAATTGTAATTGATAGAACACACAGGATGGGTAATAGGGCTGTTGATAAATCTTGATCAATTGCTGTAAAGAATGGGTCGTTTAAAGATCGAGAGTGTGATCGTAATGAGTCGTTTAAAGATCTTCCATTACTTTTTCAAGGAATCTTATTCTATTAGGCAAATATTTAAAACATTATGCAATGAAATTGCATCCAAAACAATTTTCTGTTTTGTCTGAGCACCCTCACGACCGGAGCAATTATTAGCAATTTTATGCTGAAATTGTGACTAGAGCTGTAGGTTAACCGTAACCGAACCGAGGGTTTTATTTTGTTTTTAAAAACCGAAACCGAAACCGTCGACATCTCGTAATCTAAGGTTTTTCGTTTTTTATTAAATACTCTCTTGCTGCAGAAATTCACAGAATGTAGCCATCCCAGAGTAGTCAGAGTACCCAGACACTGCCAATGGCAGTGTCTGGGTACTCTCACTACTCTGGGAAGGCTACAGTCTGTGATTTTCCGACATTTCAGTTTAGTTGTGTTTGCAGCTTTCCTCAAGTTGCGTGTAGGTGTCAAACCTCGAAAAATGGCCAAGCACAATAAAAGTTCTGTATATTTAGGTAATTATTATATTGGCCTTCCTGATTCTTCATGTATTATACCTTATTTCGGGCATTCATTGAGTTTCACTCAATTTCACTGCCATTCAGTTATGACTCCGGACATAAGAATGAGTTTTATTGAATTTTATTTGACCTCATGAACAAACCGAAAACCGAACCGAGGTTTTACTCCATCTGAAAAACCAAAACCGAAACCGAACAAGAAATTTAGAAACCTACAGCTCTAATTGTGACTATGTGTGAGGTAATTGATGAAATATCATGGGGATAAAATGTTTTAAAGAATGAGCGAGACATTTATATTGCTGGAATACATATACCCACAGAAATCAGCACGTTTTATAAATATAATGCAATAAATTATTTCTCAAATATTTTGGTATCTGTTTTCAAATATTAAGGCGGGGTGACGTCAGAGTACGTGCTGACCTGAGTAATAGCGGCTCGGACTTTATATTGTCGAGGACTGTATTCACGTACCTTATTTTGAACGACAGAGCGCGTTCCTTTCCTGAGGAGCCAAATGTAAAACTCGGGTTCGTATAACATCAGACAAAAGAGAAAATTGTTTTGGATGCATAATGTCTGCCAATGGGAATTGATATTTGGAAAGGCAGGGCAGAACGATCAAAGACCGCGTTTTTCATATGCTTCACGTACAATGGACTCAGCTTGATTAAATGATTGTCGACAACATGCACTCAGCTGAAAGACTCGTTTACTGTGTGCTTCTTGAACCAGTGGTGAAATCTTGAAAAGGGCGGCATTGAGTTTTCAGAATCGCTTTCGGTTCGGTTTCAGGGACAAACCTCGATTTCGGTTCAGTTTTTTCTTGTTAGTTAGGAACAGGAAGAAAACAATACTTCAGGTTCCGTAACTTGTAAAAAACAAAACTCGAAATTGTTTGTACGACACCAGTAGGTTAGGTTTAGCCTAACTCATCTTCGACCATTCTTACGGGTTCTATAGGATCAGTTGCCAAACCTATTGAGTAAAAACGCCCCCATAAATTAGGGTAACCAATGAAGAGAGTTAATCTATTCTATGTTGTGTTCTCACTGTCACATTTTCGCCCTTATTGACTCGTCCTGTGGACGAGTCAATAAGGAAGAAATGTGACAATGAGAACAACGAGAAGACGACGCATTCGCCCATTTGACCGATTGAATAAATGATAAGAGTCCATACGTGCCACAATTCCAGTTCACTCCCAGTAAGACGGGTTGGCAAGTTCATAAATAGACAAAGTAAAACCGTTTGTTCGGTTTTTGCTGGGTCTAGCGCAGTGACGGCGCCACGGGGGTGGGGGGGGGGGGGTATGTGGGGGTACTTACCCCTCCACATTTTTCAGAAAGCGTAGTAAAACAATACTATCATATTAATTTTTGTTGTATTGAACGTTGCGGTGTAATGGTCGGTATGCTTAATCCCATATTCCCAAGTGCACTAAATCAGAGAAGTTTTGAAATTATGTTTGATCCCCACTCGCCCCCTCCCTCACACACACGCTAGCTGCACACAACAAAGAGTCGAGGGTCCAAATTGCAACAAGGCATGCCGCGTTTAAACGGACTGAAACATAGTGCTTAAGAGTATTAGACGAATGCTAGAATCGAGAGCGTAAAAGGCATCCGTTTGGAATTCCGCTTACAGCAATTTTAAAAAATAAAAAAAAATTTAATATTTTAGAAAAAGGTATAACTCAATGAAATCATACAAATATGAATATCATTGGAACCGGCTTATTCAGCCGGTTCCAATGATATCCATATTCGCATGATTTTGTTGCAAAACAGTTAAAAATTTTCTCAACTTTCTCAACTTTCTCACCCCCCCCCCGAAACCCATCTCAGTTCGGCGCTGCACAATCCCCAACTGTACCCCTTCACTTTTGTAACTCTGGCGCCGCCACTGGTCTAGCGGCGTGGTTTTCCACTCGAACGAGTGTTGAAATCTCATCAAGAAAAATCGTAAGCAATTTTTGTTTTTTTACCAAATGGGTTATAGTCATACCGAAGAGGCCAAGAAAGCATTTGAGCAAAATGTAATTAGATCTGAATCAATACTTGATAATATTCAAACGAATAATTTAATGAGAACGTAAATATTTTCTCAGAAATGTTTGTCAGTGTATTCAAACAAATGACTGCAAAAGTAATTGGACATTATTGAGATCTAATAGTCAAAAGAAATCGGTTAAGGATATGCCCAGGTAACTGTTACTTATTCTTAGCAAAACTTGTTCACTCTAAAATCAGGTTAAAATCAACCTAAATGAACTGGGGTGGGTGAATGTCAACCCTGTTGATTTGATTTAATTTGTAACCCAACTGATTTTAAAGTGTTGGTACTTAATCGACTAATCTTTGAATAAAAAAAACCCCGTATATTATGCTTTAAAACGAAGGTTGTATTGACAAGAACCAAAATAATGCACGCCAACTACTAAACTGGACGAAACATGTGATTCCTGAATGTTTACTACCGCATTTTGGAGAGAACTGCGCATAATGCAAAAATATATCAAAACCATCTGTGGTCAGTCTTACCTCATATACCTGAGAACAAAGCCAGGACATTAGATCCGTTGATTGGACAATAACAGGCATAAATGAAGGAACGTTTCCAAACCTAAAGCTTATTACAACTCAAAATGCCATTTTGGTGTCTAAGTTATTTATCTTTCCATCTTGATGGCGGTGCCCTTGTGCACCGAATGTGACAGAATGGCGGCGAAACTGGATTTTCAAAATATTACTCATTTGTCTATATATAATAAATGCACATATTATATTGAAGACTGCAATTACCATTGGTCCAGTTTTCACTAGTGACCCAAATACTGATAAAAGAAGTGAATAACGCCGTGTCATATATCAATATAATGACCAGAGTACTGAAATGGAATAAATCAACATTTACACGAAAAAACACAAAATTTTCATCATTTTCACAGACGTGCTGCCAGCGGCGTAAGTAACCAACCACATCAACCACGAATAGACTGTTAATTCCAGAGTCTGGGTTTCAAATGAAGGACTTGGAACTCCAAACTCGGAGAAAGCATATTTTACCATTTCTTTCTGATGTCTCAAGAACTTACCGAAGAGAAAACACGACAAATAATTAAGCTCAGATTCGACAACACCATGCTTATTCAGTTACACGGCATTGCGTGACCATATAAGGCAAATCGTGTAACGAGGGAAACAAATAGTTTTTTCAACATCGAAAAACTGCAGAAACGCGCCCACTCGCCTCAAATCTGCAAGGCGATGGAATTTAAAACGCTCAGTACATTCACATGGACTTGTAATGACTATTGTTTGAACAGGTCTTAATTGAGGAACCAATTTTCAGTTTTTTTTAAAAAATGGATCAACACTCCTATGTCGATATGTAAAATATAAAATTAGATAATTAGTCATCAGCTAGTTGCATCTAAGCACTTAATTCTACGAACTGCACCTCAGAAGAAATCAGCGACAGTACTTGTCTTTTTCAAATTTCTCGGATGCCATAGAATTAAGAAAGGACGCTGGTTTTGTTTACATTGGCATGGCGGGGGTTCGAACCCACGCCGAGAGAGTTTCCTTCGGCACCAACCGCCTAGCGAAACTATACTGAACCACGCACACCACTCGGCCACCGACAGACCCCTAAAAGGGAATGCTAGTTAACCAAGTATATACGAGGCCAGTACAGAACACACGGAACACTCAATTATTTAATTATTCATCAGATAGTTGCATCTAAGCACTTAATTCTACGAACTACACCTCAGAAGAAATCAGCGACAGTACTTGTCTTTTTCAAATTTCTCGGATGCATAGAATTGAGAAAGGACGCTGGTTTTGTTCGAACCCACGCCGAGAGAGTTTCCTTCGGCACCAACCGCCAAGCGAAACTATACTGAACCACGCACACCACTCGGCCACCGACAGACCCCTAAAAGGGAATGCTAGTTAACCAAGTATATACGAGGCCAGTACAGAACACACGGAACACTCAATTATTTAATTATTCATCAGATAATTAGGTTTGAAGGTTTGAAGGCAAAAATATATTCACATTAATATACATCGTAATCGTCACAACTGTGTTGCTACGAAATGACATCATAAATTTTAAATATCTTTGGCATGCAATGACATTGAATGTAAACTTGATCAATGTCGATATTGATCGCTGTTCCCGTGTAAACCTTGTATTGTTATGAAATTGGTTCTACAGATCGAAACTGGACGTCTAGGTTGAATTACCGAATTGAATCCCAATCGTTCCGGACGTTACAAATAAATGAACTCATTAACCGAGATAATCGTGATTTTGTTTACACCTTCCATGGACTGGTTATCAAATTGGAATCAGTCAACATGTCAGCTGTTATTGTTGTAAAATTGACCGGTGACAGTCAAACCCTCTCAGAAGCCTCAAGGAGGACGATAGTTTAAAAGCAAACAGTGCAAAGTAAACCGCAGCAATAAAATGCACGTTCTATGAATTAAATCAGGACATTGGTGCATATTTCCTTCACGTGGGACCGTCAGATTAGTCAATTTGTCTAATTTCTGTTGCATACTGGAGCATTCAAATTGCATTTGTCATTGCTTAGCGTCCGAAATGACACTGGTGACATCAGTTAAACAAATTGGGGTACTTGTTGTGAAGTGTGTTCAACTTGGACCTTAAATCATAACTTGTTTTTACAGGTCAACGATAATTAGTTTTGTCCACCACTGCGTTATACCCGTGATCTGTGCAGCACTGGCTATTGTTGCGTTTGTGATGAATTATAAATTGATTGTTATTCTCTCTCACTGGTTCAGTCTTCAATAAAGTCGTGTTCAGAACACAGGTTGTTTTCTCTCTCTCAGTGAATTATTCTCAACACATGGTCCCTCGAGCCGGATAAATCCCCATGGAGTCGGCGGACTACTTAGCACTAAAAAGGCGCCGCACAGCTCTTCGTGGGCACACGACACGAATTTTGAAAGAAGCTGATGCTATTGTGAATTCGGGCATTATAGAGAAACCAGATCTGGACAGACTTAAACGAAAATTGTCTGATTTGACTGAGAAAATCGATGAATTGAAGTCTATCACTGCTGAAATGTTGAATATCATACCGTTAGACGCCGATGATGATTACATGAAGGTTGCTGACGAAGCAGAAGAACATATTCATCAGGTAAATGATAGAAAGGGTGTTTACGAGCAGTATATTCATGAACATTCCAAAACTGAAACAAAATTTAACCCTGAAGCAAGGCCATTCTATCCTTCCGAGATGAAACGGCCGGTGAACTTACCAAAACTGACACTATCAACTTTCGGAGGTGAAATTTTGTCTTGGTCATCGTTTTGGGATTCGTTTAAAGCAGTTGTACACGATGTTCCTCAGTCAACAATGGCAATAATTTCCAAGTTTCAGTATTTAAAATCACTTCTAAAAGGACCTGCACTGTTGTGCATAAGTGGTTTGAACCTTACAGAAGCAAATTATTCTGCTGCGATCGATTTATTAACTTTACGATTTGGTCAAACACATAAGATTGTAGATGCACATCTCCAAGCCTTAGTTAATTTGCCAGCACCCCAAAACAGCACACAGAGTTTAGTGGTATTTAGAGACAATCTTGAGTCGCATATTCGTTCTCTTTCAGCGCTCATGGATGATCAACTACAATATGGTGACATGCTTGTTTCTGTTATTGTGAATAAACTTCCCAGTGATGTCCGCACTAATTTAGCACGTAAGCATGGCACAAGAAATTGCACACTCGACGAGATTCGCCAATTTTTGTGGAATGAAATAGTTGTTCTACAAGCAGGGGGAATTACCCAACTGGACTCTATATCTGAAGCCACTGTGTCGACATTTGTCACTAATACTCATTCTACAGCAGTGAATACAGCATTAAAACTCGCAGTAGTGCGTTTAAAGGCAAATCATGTGTATTTTGTAACAGTTCTAACCATTATTCAACAGAGTGTACTCGGGTTCCATATACAGATCAAAGAATTGCACTTGTTCGAGAACAACAACTTTTTTTAATTGTTTGGGACGTGCACACAAAATTTCAGATTGCAAATCACGGTTCGTTTGTAAGTTGTGTCAACGAAAGCACGATACTAGTTTGTGCAATGATAAAGCTAGTAATTCCAAAGAGAAGTATGATAAGCCCCGTCCAAAAAATACAACAAACGTGGGTGATAAGTTTACTTCTTTACATTGTTCGTTTGTACAGTTTGTACAGTTTGTTTTAACGGTAAACGAACAAACAATGTTCTTCTAAAAACTGCTGTAGCTTGTGCGTGTTCAAGTTCAATTTTTCTCAATGCAAATGTACTTTTAGATGACGGTCCTCAGCGTTCATTTATAACTGAAGAGTTTGCGTCTAAACTAGAGCTGAAACCTATTGGCCAGGAAAGGGTTAATATTTCGTCATTTGCATCTAAGGATACCATGACCAGAGTTTTAGATACAGTGCGACTGGATCTTAAAGCTGACAGTTGTACTGTGCCTCTGACACTGTTGGTGGTTCCACGAATAGCTACACCACTGAATTTTTCAATGCAAGAAAATTTGTGTTCATATCCTCATCTATCGGGTTTAAATTTGGCACACCCAATTGATAGTAACTCCAAATTTGTTATTGAAATTCTAATTGGTGCAAATCAGTACTATGAAATTGTCGAGGACAAAATTATTCGAGGCGATGACGGCCCTTTGGCAGTGAAGTCAAAATTGGGATATCTTCTGGCTGGTCCAACATAGGAACCCTTCAATCTTCTTCTGCCAGTATGTTTAACATAATGGCGAACATAGATTTGAGGATTCAATGCTTGAAAAATTTTGGGACCTTGAATCACTCGGAATTTGCGATAAAACTGATTTAACCGACATGGATATTCTTAAATCGTATTGTGAATCAATACACCTTACCGATCGCGGATACATTGCACCACTGCCGTGGTTAGAAAATCATCCTGTTCTTCCCACTAATTTTGAAATAGTTAAACGACGGACGCTTTCTACTCGCCGTTTAGCAAAAGATCCCACGCTTCTTCAAAAGTATGGAGCGTTGTTGAAAGAACAAGAGAACCGAGGGTTCATTCAGAAAATAACTACTGCAATAGTTCCGCCCTCTCAAGGCAAGTGTCATTATTTGCCACATCACCCGGTTTTCAAACAGTTTGCAACTACTCCTCTAAGAATTGTTTTTGATTGTAGTTTTCGCAGTAGTTCTGAGTTCCCGAGTTTAAACGACTGTTTAATGAATGGCCCACCTCTGCAAAATATTTCTGGCATTTTTTTACGTTTTCGACAGTACAGTTTTGCAGCAGTATCCGATATCGAAAAGGCCTTCTTACACATTGGTTTATGTGAGGAGGACAAATACTTTACTCATTTTTTTTCTGGTTGTCGGATCCTTTGGACCCAGCATCCCAACTGAACGAGTATAGATTTAACGTTGTTTTGTTTGGTGCAACATCATCTTCGTTTATACTCAATGCCACAGTTTTCAAACATTTAGAGTCACACACAGTTCAGAAAGACTTGTTACCCTGTATATATGTGGATAACTTTGTCAAGAGTTACAGCAGTGAGAAAAACCTTATAGATTTCTACTTGGTAACTCGTGAAATTTTGTTAAAAGGAAATTTCAATGTGAGGTCATGGTCTTCAAACAGTGACCGATTGAAAACTATCGCTGAATGTGATCGGGTATTAAATAACTCAAGTGTTGTACCCGTTCTAGGTCTAATATGGAATACACAGACTGATAGATTGTCTTTGTAACACATTCAAGTTTAGAAGTGATCATCTTTTCTCAAAACGCGAGATTCTCCGTGATGCAAGTACAATATTCGACCCACTTGGCATTGTGTCGCCTGTTGTAATGTGTGCAAAATTGTTTATGCAGAAGCTGTGGACCCTTAAACTTTCTTGGGATGAACCTATCGGCGACAATTTGCGCTTTGAATGGTTACAAATTATTTTTAGTTTGAGACAGGTGGATCACATAAGTTTTGAAAGGTCGCCAAATTCCGATTGTAGTGACAGCTGTACACGTGTACTTCATGTTTTTGCTGACTCAAGCATGAAGGCTTACGGAGCAGCTGCATATTTGCAATGCTGTAAGGGACACAAACCACATTTGATCATTGCTAAAGGTCATGTTGCACCAGTCAAGACATTAACTATACCACAGTCAGAATTAACAGCAGCACTTATAGCATCTCGATTAGTAAAGCATATAAAAAATAGTCTAACATTTGAACATGCGTTTCAAACGTGTTTTTGGACTGATAGCCAAATAACTCTCTCGTGGATTCGGTCTGATAAAAAATTGCCGGTGTTTGTAGCCAATAGAGTGAAGGAAATCAAACAGAATTCTGAAGTGTCGGAATGGCAATATTGTGCTTCCGTAAATAACCCAGCTGATATATTAAGTAGGAGTTGTTCTGCAACGGAATTGGTCTCACATGACATGTGGTGGCATGGTCCGCAGTTTCTGATAAACTCTGAAGAAAGGCCTACCATAGACACTGAACATGTCATTTTACAGTCCAATGTTCTTGATGATGAGTTGACAAATGAGATATCCGTTAAGGCTATAGTTCCGAATACATGTTTGTTAACAGACTCAAAATCTCTGATAGATATTACGTCAACGTGTGAAAATTGTCCTCAAGGCATGTGCGACTTGTAAAAAGGTAATCGGTAGACCTTATTCGGTACCAAGGTCCCCTCATTTACTATCAATTCGCGTGCGTGGGGCCGATCCATTTCAAATAGTTGGCATTGATTGTACTGGTAGTCTAAACATTTCTGATCAGGATCAAAAGGCATACATATGCTTATTTACATGTGCAGTAACGGGAGCAGTACACTTGGAAGTCACAACTGATTTGAGTGTTAACTCCTTTCTACACGCATTTCATAGATTTGTTAGTCGGCGAGGTCTTCCTCTCAAAATATTATCTGATAATGCTAGAACATTTGAGTCGGCTTCTAAAGAATTACTTCAGATTTTCAAAACTCTAGAGCTTGTGCATACTTTGAATGTACAAGGTGTTGAGTAGTTATTTATACCAAAACGAGCGCCCTGGTTTGGAGGATTTGGGGAACGGTTAATTGGGCTAACGAAAATTGTTATCAGGAAAGTGTTAGGGCGTGCGCGTTTAACCTATAAAGAACGTATCACAGTGGTCACAGAGGCTGAAGCATGTATAAATGATCGACCCCTCACCTACCTCTCGGCAGATAGCAGAGACCCTGATCCTGTTACTCCTTCAAAACTTGTGTGTGGTCGAAATATCACACAATTTCCACAGTACAGATCTGAAGTGGATCTGAATGATTCCACTTACATCCCGTTTGACCAACAGCATGTTGAAAACCGTTCCAAAGTAGTTACTCAAATTGTACAGCGGTTTTGGAAACGGTGGCAAAATGAATATATTCTTTCCTGGCGTGAACGATATTTATCGGACAAAGAACGTGAGAATCAGGTAAAATTAGGTGACGATGTTCACATTCATGATGATGGTCCTCGTGTCAAATGGAAGTTAGGTATTATAACTAGATTGCATTATGATAAAGATGGACTTGTCAGATCAGTAGCATTAAAAACTTCAACTGGATATACTACGCGACCAATTGTGCGACTCTACCCACTCAAAGTTGACAGTGATGGTTTCAGTGACATAAGCATTGACCCAGTACAGTCATCTTCGAGTGAACGTCCCCAAAGACTTGCTACTTCTCATGCTGGGGAAAAAATTCTGAAACAGATATCTTGTTCTTTCACAGATAGTGACTCAGATTAAGTTTATATCCCTCTCTGGAATATGTGTGGCTTCTACAGAAATTATGATGATAATAATTCTTGGCCCGGGAGGATGTTGTGAAGTGTGTTCGACTTGGACCTTAAATCATAACTTGTTTTTACAGGTCAACGATAATTAGTTTTGTCCACCACTGCGTTATACCCGTGATCTGTGCAACACGGGCTATTGTTGCGTTTGTGATGAATTATAAATTGATTGTTATTCTCTCTCACTGGTTCCGTCTTCAATAAAGTAGTGTTCAAAACACAGGTTGTTTTATCTCTCTTTCTCTCTCTCTCAGTGAATTATTCACGACAGTACTTGCTGTTCTTACTTTATCAGTGAAATCATTTTTCTTAATTTTACAAGAATATCGAACCATCTCCAACAGAATTCTGGGATATAATCAATGCAAAATGAAAAATTGTTAACATTACGTCCCCTGAGTTCCATTGTGTTCTATGTGCCTACTGGCACATAGAACACATTGGAAATCAGGGGACGATTAGGCATTATTCGTGTTTTATTGATGAAGTCACTTGTGCATACATTCCTGTTGCTCTGAACACATAGAACTTACTGTTGCTGAACTTTCTTTATCAATACATGAACAAGACCACATGACAGCTTTGTGGAATTGGAAATACCAAAGGACTGCACTTAGTTTTACTGACATTCCTCTTTTGAATGACAAAAAAAACTCCGAATCTGTAACAAAATTGCAACATGCTACTATTCAGTTATTTTGAGGTAGTGTTTTATAAAATTTTGGTGTCTAACGTGTTCCATATATATTATCAACACATTGTGTGTGTCCAGGAATTCGGATCAAGTCGAGTGGAAGGAACGGAATAGTATTTCGACGAGCCCGTTCCTTCAACGAGACTTGATTCGAATTCCTGGACACACACACTGTGGTGATGATACATTTATCTCACAATACTTGACCACAAAATGTCTTAAAAGAATATTTTAATAGGGACTATTTCTTTTCCACAGTGGGTGAAAGAACGCTAATTTAAAAATAGAATGACGTCACGCTTCTGAGAAATTCCCTGTCGTTGGGATTCACTGTTCTTTTGCGAAATTGATCTAACGTGTATTTTGTCAACGTGAATTTGATTGTTAAATGCAGTAATAACCGATGAATTAAATGTTTCTCTTGGTGTAAAGTTTATTATTTAAAAGGATCTCGTTAATCGATTGTAGAAGGAGTTCTGCACAATTTACAGCGAATACAGCTGCAACTCTGTTTGCGAACGTGTGTCTTCAAACACTAATAGAACATTGAAAAACCGAAATGAGCTTCCTCGTTGTTTTGGCAACAGCAGAATCACATGCTTGTATCATGGGCCTTTGATACGAATATTCGGAACAAGGGCCCAGATACATTAAACTTTAGTTGCGAAACAGTGCAAAACGTCCCGATTGTGAGATAAATGGCAGACTTTCAGACCATGCATTCTACTACATGGCAGCAGTCCTGTGGTAAATTTCAACTTCCACGTGTTCCGTGTTGCATTTCAAACATTTTGGTACATAATTATTGAGGTTACTTCGTGCTGGCCTTTTTGGACTTTGGAGAACATTGCCTGGAAATTTGACCAACGTTTTGTTGTACGATCCCTTCAGGTGAATCCAGACAGAAACAATATGAAGCAAATTGCCAAATAGCTTACCGGGAAAAGTGTTATTAATTCTAGTTTGTGATGTATTTTCAGTTAACTTGCATTCTGTACCACAAATAACAGATGCTGAAATCTGCAAAAGCAGCCAAGGACAAAGTGTTTCAAAAAATAAATGATATTATTAGTTACACAGCTTGTTGGTGGCCTAATATGGTATATATGGTGTCAGTTAATTTCATATTGGACGTGAGCGAAGCTCGAGTCCAATAAGGAATTAACTGACACCAAAAATACCATATTAGGCTACCAACAAACTGTGTAACGAATATATCTTACCGACTGCTACATCGATGCTCAGAACTAATAACAACAGCGATCAAAATTAAATGAGCGAATTCTCACAATGGTGTCCCGTGTCTTTGCCTTGTTACAATTTATTGGAGAGTGCCGGCACTCTCCCATAAATTGTAACAAGGCAAATTCATACATACCAAACAGTTTCATTTTGAAGGTAACATGACACACATCCACAGAATATGAAGCCTTTTTAGTTGCCTAACCTGCACTTCAGACCAAATATGGGCTTCCAACACTCAATCTTTCAACTTGAAGCGTTTATCGGCCGCCACCATTTTGAATAATCAGTGAACAAAGGGGAGATTACCCATGGCTGTAAGCGTATATTTATGTTGACAGGCAGTATATGGTTTTATATGCAGTCTGCATGTGACGTCTTTGAACCAATGGAATTCCCAGATACTTGTAGGAGGTCAGATATAGAGTTAGACACGGATCTAATCATGTCGATGTTCGATATGTATCAGCCAAAATGCCTAAACAGACCTTTATAGAAATAATATCCGTTAACCAAGTGGTTAAGTCTTTTTGCTTTTATTTCATAGTTGTATGAAATCCTCATCTACAGCAACACTAGACCTTGCGGAAAATGAAAAACTTTTTTCTCAAGATTCAATATTAGTAGTCAATTTTATAAAATATCGATGTAAAGTTTTTGATAGATGCAAACTTGTATAAATGTATCACTCGTCGCCTCGTGAAAAGTGAAATAAAACCGGTTATTATTTATTATATTGTCTTCTTCCATTTCGTTTCGGCGATACAATTGGGAGTGCCCACTGGTGCTCGTGTAAACAAACACAGATTCGCACGTGTGAATATTGATTTATTGAATATTTAAACCATTATTAATCTGGTGATCATGGTATAAATAAAATATACTGAAAGTAGCTTGAGTAAAAGACCAAGTGGTTAACACCACTTCACCACTCGTGGTGAACATTTGGCATACCAAGCTACTATGTGTATTTTCTATATACAGTACGTGGAGAGTGGATTGTAACTAAATCACCCGTGGAGTGGGGTTATCACCCAAGCTATAACTTTCAAATTGTGGACACATCTACTAAAAACACAGGCAATGTTTCAGCCAATGGACCTCCGGGTTTAACCCGGAGGTCCATTGGCTGAAACTTTGCCTGTGCTGGTTATGCTTTGCCGCAAATTTGCAATTATTGCTTGGGTGGAATCTCCACTCTGCGGGTGATTTATTGATAATACACTCTCCACGTACTGTATTCACTAATAAATTTTCAAGAAGGCTTGAGGTTTTTAACAATAATCCCGACTGATCAATATTCCAACTGCATCATCAAGTCTTGAGTTAGGAGCTCACTGGCACAGTGGTTACTGCGTTGGTCTTCAAACCGAAAAGTAAACGGTTCGATCCTCACCATGGGCAACTGCGTTGTGTCATTGAGCAAGGTACTTAATCCCGATTGCTCAGGTGAGGGCATGGTGGCGCCGTGTACTAAGGCATACTGCACGTCGATCGTGCACTTGTCTTCAACCAGTGGAAACCCTGCTTGTGCGTAGTTAATACGTTGGAGAGTCTACAGTTACTCGCTTTTGCTTTGTGGTTCCCTCCGGGTACTCCAGCTCCCCCACCGTAAAACTGTCCGATACGGGGTGACCCTGGCTGTCGAAAGTGTCGTTAAATCCCACAAAATAAATAAATAAATATAAATAAATAAATAAATAAATAAATAAATAAATAAATAAATAAATAAATAAATAAATAAATAAATAAATAAATAAATAAATAAATATGTATGATGGAGTTGGAATAAATTAGTGAGCTAGGCCTTCAGCCATCACAGGCTGGACAAATCGGGTTTGAACTCTCCCTCACACAATTTATCATCTTTGCGACAAATAAAATATGCCATATCAACTTCTGATGAATAACATGATCAGCTTTGTTGAATGGCTTAGTAACTGAAATCGGAGACACTGCGTTCTACCATCTTTTTCTTTGACCGATAATCATAGGCGGCGAAGCCAGGGGAAACAAAGATATGTTTCGCAGTTACACAATGGGTTAAAATGGGCGCATGCAAAAGTCTCAATGTACAGGCATTCCTTAACATTATTTGCAAATCCAAACAATATTTAGCCAAAGAATTTCACTTTCGGTCGTGTCGGTCCGTTTCTTCCACTTCAACTATCTTCCAACACGAAGGTCAGCCTTTGGGTTGGAAGATGCTTGAAGTAGAAGAAAAGGACAGGGCAGTGACCACACAGCAGCATATCCATCTAAACGAGAGACTATACACGATAAAAACTAAAGTGTTAAAAACTACACTTGAAGTGCTGTATTTAACACTTACTAAGTGCTGAACTAGCACTTTGTTCAAGTGTAGATATCCCAGAACTTGACAGGTGTTACAATAATACCACTTGACAAGTGTAATGTCGCAACACTTAAAAGGAAACAACGCCGATGACGCGGATCAGGCTCGAACTCTCGTGTTGTGTCCTTTTAATTATGTACCCATCAAGCGCAAATCAAATTATGGGCGATTCTGGAAGAACCACCAATGCTAGACACATGGGAAGTGCCATCCATTCAAGTTTCAGGTGTCTGACGATTGTAATGTCTTAGTGCTTAAAGCATTGCACTTTGAGTGTTAAAATCAAACCCTAAGAGTTAGAATGGGTTTAACCCTTTACCCAACATAACGGCCAAAACCGGCCAGCGCTATTCTCAAAAATCGTCAATTAATTTTCAAAATATTTTCATTTTTTGTCTCAAAAACATAGGTTATGAGCCCTCTTTGGAACGAGCTCGTCGAGCTCGTTCCAACGAGGGGTCATAACCTAATTTTTTGAGACAAAAAATGAAAAAAATTAGTTATTCAAGAATTTTTTTGCAAGTGTCGTCTGCTTTTCATGTTAGGTAAAGGGTTAACACCTTGAAAAAGTGTCAGTTTTAACACTTTAGTTTTTAGTGTGTAGCGAGTCATGGTACATTTACCGATATACGATTGTAACCGTTTTCACACTGGGTCGAAACATGGTAGCATTATAAATTTGTGCCCCTCCATCGAGCTTCCTCCGCCCCTGCCGATAATAAATTTAAGCAATAGTTTACTCATTGATGGTCTAAAGAAATTTTCAGAAACAGAAAAAAGGGATTGTCTTGCATTTGTTTGCACAAAGAGAACACCCAGGGGTGGTATTCATTTTCTTCCTACTGACGTGGCAATAAATTAAACCAGAAATAAAAAAGAAAAGACGTACAATTTAATTAATATTCCAATAAAATCCAAATCCTCGCATTCTGATGAGAGCTCGCTAAGCTTTTCATGTGTTTACTACTCCAGTACCATATGTTACCGAATGACGTGACAATGCAAAAAATGAAACGAGGTGCCCATTTCGCAATTATTAACCCTTTACCTAACGTAACGGCCAAAACAGGCCAGCGCTATACTCGAAAAACGCCATTCAATTTTTTTAATATTTTCATTTTTTGCTTCCAAAACATAGGTTATGACCCCTCATTGGAACAAGCGTGTCGCGCTCGTTCCAATGAGGGGTCATAACCTATGTTTTGGAAGCCAAAAATTAAAATTTTTAGTAAAACGAGTATTTTTTTTACGAGTGTCATCTGCTACTAGTGTTGGGTAAAGGGTTGAGTCAACGGAGTGACTTACAAATTGCTTAATTTTTTTGTAGTTTGTTCACACTGCAGCAGACTATGTTCCGAATGAAGTGTTGTTTATGTATTTATTTATTGGAGTTTAACGACACTTTCGACAACCAGGGTCAACTCGTGTCGGACAGTTTTACGGGCGGAAGAAGGCGGAGTACCCGGAGAGAACCACCAAGCAACCGTGAGCAACTCTCATACTTACTAAAGTACTAACTCCACACAGGTAGGATTAGGCTTGGTTGAAGACAGGTGCACCATCGACTTTCAGTATGCCTAAGTACAAGCGCCACTGTGGACATCAGTGTACAATCGGGATTAACCCTTTACACAACGCAGACGATATCAAAATTTATTATTTTAAATACCATTTTTTCAAATTCTTTCACAAATCTCAACCAAACCATATCACGTGACCCCTCGTTGGAACGAGCTCGTTCCAACGAGGGGTCACATGATATGGTTTTGTTGAAATTTTTTGAAAAATATTTTTTCAACTGCTGAATTTGCATATTACGCGAGCAGATGCGGGCGATTCGTTAGGTAAAGGGTTAAAAGCTTTGCCCAGGGACACAACGCAATTATTTCTGGCTGTGATTTAACTGTGAACCTATCGGTTTGAAGTTCACTGCTCTATTCCCAAGCCACAGCGCTCCCTGAAGTGTTTAAACTGCAAATCGGTTTACGATTTGAACGAAGATGAAGTAACCTCGACTTTTATCCGATTTACTGATCATTTGTCCAGTGACGTCGTGGAGTACACGAGCGCGGCGACTCAGTGGTTACGGAATTGATCTTTAAACCGGCATGTCCATGATTCGATCCCCGTTGTGTACATGGGAAAGGCATTTAATCCTTATCACCCACATGTGGGGCACGGGGGCGCTGTGTACTGAGGCGTACTCACGACGATGGTGCACTTGTCTTCATCCAATGCTAACCCTGTTGTGTGGAGTTAGTTCGTTGGATAGTCTGGTAGTTCGTCGCTGTTGTTCGGTGGTTCTCTCCGGGTTCCTCCTTTCCTGTCCAACACGAGGTGACCCTGGGTTGTTGAAAATGTCGTTAAATAAATAAATAAATAAATAAATAAATAAATTAAATAAAATATTGTTTCTACGGCCATCTCTCGACACATATAATATTATCACCATCATGTTTCTGAACAAAGTGTTGTACCAGAGTCGAGCTCTTGTTTCTTTGGAAATATCATGAGAATTCGAAATTTTGCCTTACAAAGGGCGAGACTCTGATACATTTTGTATGTGAACATAATGGCGATGATAGATTCATCTTACAATTCTCAACTGTAATGACTTGATTAACACGTTACCTAACGTAACAAATCGGCCGCATACTCTCTCTTAATTTCCAAAAATGAGCGTTTGAAAAAGCGTTATTCTTTTAAAAGTTTTAACCAAACCAGATAATATAACCCCTCATTGTAACGAGCTCGTTCCAATAAGGGGATTCCACGATATGGCTTTGTTTAAATTTTTGGGAAATAATTTCATTTTCAGACTGACAGAAAAGCTTGTCCATTGGGTTGAAATTGTCTGCGACTGCCTTGAACTTTTTTGATCCACAGATAAACTTAAAGCGCGCACACATGTTCAACATTCAGAAAAGACATCGCGCTACAACAATGTAGCTGAACTTTTGTTCCAGCTTCATTGTTTCCAGTGATTCAGAAGCGGAATAATAAAAACAATGTAGTTCCATAACTTATTAATTATACTTTGGGGAATTTGTTTTTTCTTTTCCATAACTTAATAATTATACTTTTGGGAATTTGTTTTTTCTTTTTGGAAACGTATAAGGTCCAACTCAAACGCGATTTGAAAGCTTGTAATATTCTATAAATAGTAGCATAAACAAATCGTAACCAAGCACACGTTTTGTAATGTGCAGTTGCAATATACAATTTTTGTATTATTGCTCCTGGATACACGCTGTATTCGGGTATTTACAGTCCTGTCATGAAATGCGCACAAATAGCACGTTGATATGCACGTTAATGTGCGCATTAAGGCCCAAGTAAAGCTATTAAATTATGTACATATGGACTGTGCACAAGCAATGTTTCAGCCAATGGACCTCTGGGTAACCCGGAGGTCCATTGGCAGAAACATCCCATGTGTTGGCTATGAGCAACCAGGAGAACCTGCCGTGCTTTGGATGCCATTCGATATGGCAATTGTGCGCAATTCCAATGTGCAATTAAGCCTAGATAAGTGCACTATTCATGACAGGACTTCTAGTTTTAACTGCACGAACCAATACCAGGAACGTGGCTAGAGGTGTTCGATTGGTGGGGGTGGGGAGGGGAGGGGTATAGGGTAGTGAATTTCGAACTAGGGGAGGTGGCGAAGCAGGGTTAAGTACCCTGGAAAAATGATTGTCTAGTGGATTTGGGTTAGGACTTCAATCGTGGCAAATGGCCACAGGACAATTCAGAGTTCAGTCAAGAAGGCAACCAGCTTCTGTGGAGTCTGTAGAAGTTCTTGAAGTACTGCAGGCGCAGTGAAAGGGTGAATTCAAAAACACATAAAATGTACTTACAGTTTTCTACACTTTTATTAAAACCTTGAGTAAAGTTCCTACAAGTTAAACTTTAAATAAATTCTCTCTCTGGTAAAAGTATGAAAATATCAGATACGAAATGAGACTAAGTCGAAATTATCGCAGCGCTCTCATCTCGTCCTGTGTCTGGAACTGTTGTCTGGCCTGGCAGCGTTCAGCAGCGTTCTTCCACGAAAATAGGAGAGTGACTTCTGTGCATATCTGAGGAAGCCCAGAGAGAAGTGTCTTACTCGGGTCTTTCCGCCGGTTTATATTCAGTTTGGTACGTGCTTTTCCGTCACGTACACCAGAGACTAAGTTGAGAGTTCACGCCACATGATGCCACAAAATGCCACCTATACCCCAAGATGGCGGAGAGGTGTTTCATAACCCCTCTCCTCCATTCCGGGACAGCAGAGGCATCCTGTGATATCAGTATGCGTTCTCGCATTAAAATGACACTGGCATGCTGTTGGTTTATAATTATCTAGCTTATCTAAATGCCCTCCCAAGATTAGGGAGTTTCCCTTGTGACATCAATCGAACATGCCATCTTGCACAATTCCCAGAGCTGAAAGCTATTCTGGGTGTGTTGAGGGTAGGCCGGGTCAGTATACAATACTAAATTCTGCCAACAGCATTCTGATGGGGTTATTACAGGTCAGGTTTATACTAGTAAATTCTGTCAATTATAATATCAAATTCTGTCGAAACACTTTGGTGAGGTTACTGCAGGGAAGACTATGTCTGGTTTTCGTGTCTTGTTTTCTACTTCTGTACCATATGTGCCGAGACTTTGTAGGGCAATTGCACTTATGCAATTTCAATAGGAACAGTAATAAAATACCACGATTACATAACCGTGCCTTTAAGAGAATTTCCATAGTATGAATATCGAATATTGTAACATAGTTTAATAGTATAGCTGCCCCTTTAACAAGAACTCGGAAACAGCTTTTATATTTAATAAAGTTTATTCGCCAGAGAATTATTACCAAGTAGGACTTGGCCACTCTTATTAACACTTAGGCAACCAAGACTCCCAAGCGAAATTATATTAACCCTACGTGTTCCATGGAGGGCATTTCGTTACAATCCTCGCAACCAAGACGCGAGGTCTGGTAATATTATCGGAGCTTGAGTCTGGATCGGGTGAATACAGTAATCCAGGAGAATCATGCAACCAGAATGACCAATCACATGTGACCAGGATGTCTAAGATGATAACTTACATAATCAGGACTGCAATTACGTGATCAAGATTGATCAGGATACCATGACCAGGATATTAACACCACAAAATGGTCAGAATATCGCGGCCGGGATCCGTGGTCAGGATCCGACACGATCGTGTGACTAGGTTTAAGGGATATGAAATGCACTACACGGATTCTACTTATAACGATTGGCAATACCAGAATGCTACCAGACAACAGGAATCACCTTTTTCTGTAAGAAATTACATTATAAACCTAAAAATTTAACTGAAATCTGAACACTGAATGACAATATCTTATGTTCCTACATTAATTGATTGTTGGGGAAGAATTGATAATAAAAGGCTGTATAATCAAAACTATGTCTTTTCAAAGGGGTTCCCCAAAGAAGGCCAAAACGGCACAGAGGACAACTTCGTTTTTCCTGCATCCAAGTTAACCCACAGTGTATATGCACTATCTGAGTACATCGAGGACAACGATATGCTGCACGAGGCCCAACGATGTTCATCAAGCATATCGCACATTGTCTCTCATCTCCATCAACTAAATTTTGTGTGGCTTGAAATATTCGAAGGCTTGCATACATTTCAAGTGCGGATTGCAAGACTTGATAACTATATTGTGCACTTTCCCATTCATAAGTATGTTCCACCTGCACATGGTGGAACGCTTCACCAATTAGCATTCGATATTGTAGGGGGTATTCTGGAATGGCGATCTGACTAAATTCACTAGGTCGAAATGGACGGATCAGAGTAGATGTGACAAACGAATTGGCCCCATCCTCTGTTTCATATGGTATTCTTTGGTCATAATAAGTTCCATCCCACCGTCGATCATTCCAATAATGAATGACACTTGTACGGCTTGATCGTGCTGCCTCCAGTGGATTTGCTAACTGAGCTTCACGTTCGACCACCACTAGATGAGGCATCATTAGTTCTCGTCCTGCTTCTGTTATGTGGAGACAATACTGGTACAAAGCTTGAGTTCTAATCAATTCTAGATGACCGGTGACTTCATTCAACTGAACCACATCTCATACACGGATACTTCACTGGAAGGCTGAAGTTCCATGTCGAAAGACCATAGGGGTAGGGATGCGGTATCTTTGTGTCCAGTACTCGAGTTGCTCCAAAAGAAAATCTTCTGAAGTTGGGTTAACTACATGGTATGCAGATGCAGAGGCCATTTTCGTTTTAATCTAAGACTTAGTACTTCACTACTACACTTATCACTTCAACTACTAAAACTGTAAATGTAAAACCAAAATTCTGAGTGAAAATTCAAATTCAATAAAAACAAAATAAAAGTGACTGATTATACTCGTTATACTCAAAATCTATATTCAAAATCTATATTACACTATTCTACAGCTGTGCCGTATGAACAATTCTACTTTCCCCGTTAAAGGTTCTTCGTTAGTTTTTATTCTGTTGTCGATAGTGATGACACTAGGAGTCACGTCTAGAATGTCACTATGTAATTTTTATTTAACTTCTTGTTTTAATTTAATTACTTTCTATCGTATGAGAGATGAGAAATTATATAAGATAACGTCCAAAGATGACAACAGTGCCCGACGGTGCGCAGCTGTAGGGAGTCGTTTTCTCTAAATCCTCTAACTAAAACAGATGGGGATCAATTTCAGGTGGTACGGAAAGCTTAGGCTCATGGCCGATGCCCCACTTCATGAATGCACGGCAGTGCGGGCAAGCAGCTTGCTCATGTGCAACTGCTTTCAATCTGGCCCATGCAAAACAACAGGAATAGTGGACTTGATGTTTGCACTGGCCACACATAAACAAATCCTGTCAAGTTTGGGGTATTTCCATTAAACAAATACAGCAAGGGTCTCCAAGACCCTGATAATAAGTCTGTACTTCTCTTAATTCATTATACTTTATAATTTGATTCCGTATACTGAATCTCTGTAATCGTCTTCCTTCGTGTCGTATGAGAGCTTCACAAAGGATACGATATTGTTTTCCTTGTTTTTCCAAGATATAGTTTGTCTGTACATTGCCCAGAGGATAGAATTTCGCAGGTTTGCTTATGTGCTGGAAAAATGCATAGGAATCATCTGCATCAGCACTAGCGTCATATGTACTTCCAGGGTTAATTTCGTTTCCTCTGAAAGGTCGAACCAATCCAGGATTGGCTATCAGGTTCAGTTCAGCATCCAATGTATTCTGCAGGTGGTCATAATACCGGCCATTCCAACAAGGGTCATTATGGTAATGAATGACCTCGTCAGGACCGGGACCACTGGCCTCATGGGGTTCAGCAATTTCTGTTAACTCCGGGAGATACAGAAGATGAGGAAAAATTACCTTTCTCTCCTCTGAGAGGTAAAAACGGTAACAAATTTGATGTAGTATCAGCTCAGTATGGCCAGTGACAGGATTGTAATGTTTCATTTCCCATACACGAATTAGTCTGACGCGGCGACGACTCCATAAATCTCGAGGGAATACTAAACGAAATGCATTGCAAGAGGATAATGCATGCTGGAAGGCTTCACGTTTATGGAAATCGAACATCTCTTGTTCCTCCACAAATTCCTCAAATTCCATAGTATCAACTGAAGCCATCCCAAACAACAACAAATTAAGTAATATCAAGAAAAGAAACCACTATATGGGATAGAATTATGTTCCTATATACACTAAAATTTACACAATTAGTACGCTCCCCTAGGTTCGTCTGCAACTTGGTGCACTCAATTAACTCTCTTTCCACCAACTTTCAAATTTATATGCCTTGATTATTGGAGTCCTGTGTGTAACTTATCTAATACACTCCAGGAACTCCGAATTTATAATAACTGGTTGCACTAGGTAACAGAATTACCAACTCTTGTAGGAATTTTGACTAATAATCAAGACAACACAGACAACCCGTGATCGTCATGCATCAGATTTCCAATTAAGGGTTATGCTAAAATTGGGAAACCAGATCCATGAAAATCTTATTACATAGTGTGTTTAGACTTTTCTGCTTATAATAATAATAATAATTCATTATTCAATCTTCACTCTGAAGGTTCTCATTTTGCGTTGGCAACTGATAATGCCAATACACAGTACTTGGGCCTGTTCAATAGTCAAACATTGACCCAGCAAAATGTCCAACATAATCTGGGTGATATTGTGGCTAGACAACAAAAGGTTGAAAACTCATTGGTCGTCCATCTGAGTGATATCGTGCTCGTTTTCAGCAACTATAGTAACGATATCTTGCACAGAAGGGAGTAAATTCTGCTACATTTCTTGGCATGTGAAATCTATGATGTACACTGCTGGTAGTAGCCACCCGGTGACTATAATACCGCAGAGGTTCACATATCTCACCCTGCTCATTTATTTTTGGATATTGTAAATCAGGGCAATTGTATATCATTAAATATCTAGACCTATTTGCAAAAGTTAAATGAGTATCAATAGCACTGTCGTAATAATATATCAATTCCCGCTCAACCTCTATATATAGTATATTCAAATCAAAATCAAAATATTGACATCCAAATTCATCCTCAATGCCTAAGAGATCTGTATATTTCATAAAATCTTGTTCATATGTATTGGGTCGTATGATATCTCGATCAAATTCAGGAGGAGAGGCCAATGGGTGAGGTGTCCTGAATAACTCGCTCCTTGCCCATTCCAACGGTCTTGGTCGAATATCAATTATAGGCTGCGGGACAATGTTAGTTGGTAATGGAGCAAGTTGTCTTGCTTCCACATCACTTAGAGGAGGAGTGTGTACTTCTAATCCGAGATCAGCTCACGCAAATTCGTTCTGTATCACACTGATACCGGATTCTGCTGCGTCAGATTCCAGAACAGTGGTAGAATCACTAGGCATAGAATCACTCGTGGGTGTGGTCATACTGGAAGAAGTATGAGATCCTACTGTAATGTCATAAACAAACCCACCGAGTCCATCTTGGTCCTCGGGGATCACGATCAATAATTGCATCATGGGTTCTCACAGGTAACCTTGGAGGAAGAACTAATGTTTCCACAGTATCCGTAGGTGAATAAGGTTGAAGTCGTTCAGGTGAATATAGTAAAATAGAATCAGTAGGGGTTTGAACACTACTTGGAGGGGTCGACAAAAGGTCGGAAGATGCTATGGAAGGTGATGGTGATGCTTCTATTGATGCCAACATAGGTACACAAATATCAGATGCATTGTTATTTATATTTACATCCAAACTAGATGAATTAGTGTCTTGGAAAAGTTCTCGTGAAACGGTACTATTACTGTCTGTTCCAGTACTAACTGTACTTGAAGTTTCATCATATAAATTGTCACGATCATTATAATAACTCTGGTAATCAGGGAAATCATCTATTCCACTGTCAACACTAGAATCTGATTCCGCCATTTGTACACTGAAACAAAAACACACAGTGTGTGAACTATTGTTTTTCAGTTTCTTTGTCTATATCTAACATAGTTATGTGGACATTGGTAGAATCCACATCATGTTGTACACAGGGATATATTGATTTCCTATTAGGTTGAGGAGAAGGCCTAAAGTTTTGAACAGCTTTTCTCATCATGTCTTTAATACTCTTAGGAGGTTTTTGTGGTTGTTGTTGTACTCCAGTTGGATTAGCAGGAGCTGAAGTCTGTGGCTAGGTCCCATACTAGTATAGATTTCATCATCGGCAAATGCAAAATTAGACATTTCACTATCATCAACAGCAGAAAAAGTCGGTTTACTTTTACGGTTTCTTAACCACTTGTATATCTGTTTGTGTTCGATAGCACTTCCAAAGCAGATATAATCCTATTATTAACGCAACAGTCGTGAGAGCATAAGCCCACTTAGGGACTTCAAATGATTCCGTCATTTGTAAATTTAGCTAGTCAAGTTCATGGAGTAAGTCATCCATGGGTAAGTCATCTAAATGTTCTATTCCTTTCGGTATCATAAAAGTCGATATGTTCACTCTCTCTATGACAGGTTTCCACATCTGTCGTTGTAACAACGAGAAATTTGGTAACACCGTCTTTGTAACAATCCGAAAAGTAGAATTATCCCTTTTATGGAAATAACTCGGTAACATTAATTGACCGCTCGATGCCATACATAATGGTTTTAATTCCAAAATTCCAATTGGCGGAAGAATCCATTTCGGTTTCGGATTTCTTCATTTTGGACATGTAATTGAGAATCGTAGTGAGACATCTTTCGTGATGTACCACATTCCTTCATCGATTCTAGTACTGAACGGGAGGTCGATATTCAATCGAACTTCCGTTTGACACAATTCCAGTATTTCTGGTTTCGTATTCAGAAACAAGGCTAACATACAACTTGTCATCGTATGTATCGTTCGTACGGCACCACCTACTAAAGGACAAAACAACTTATTATTATCTACACATTGGTCATGTCCTATTTCTGGGACATACTTCATCCTTTCTTTATTAATAATTAATATGTCAGATTCAAGGGTATATATTGCTACTAATTTATTTGCGACTCGCAACACGTTCTTGGTTACATTGACAAAGGGTACAGGCAAAGCCTGCACCTTGAACACTTCAAATTGCAAGTTCGAATTACGTAAGGGGATCTTCATGAAGATCACCAGTTTATCATCATCATAAATGGCAGCCGTCGTGAGCAAATGATAATATTGCCATAGTTCTGTTGTCAGATCTAGCGGCAACATTGACTTATCATCTAATTGAACTTTAATGCTCATTAATACTGAGGTCAAAAGTGAAGGATCCACTATTTTTGGAGATAATTCTTATCAGCTAAGATATCCATTTGGTCGTGTAATCCCCGCAGAGTTGTTTCTGCGGCAATTATCATTGATTCCATTTGACTCATTACAAACTCAAGCTGATGATAAGCATGAGTGAAATGTTCAAGATATAGTATTCTATCTTCATGATCCTGAACTACTTGATTTACTCGACCTTGAAATAGCATCAGTTCGCGCGATATATTTAACATAAATTCTCTGTTTTTAAGAATCGCTTCATGATTCATCTTAATGAAGGTTAAACTTTGTCTTTGAATATGTTGAATCATTGCTTGATTAGTACTTAAACATCTTAAATTATCTGCTATCCTATTTAAATCTGACTGGGACACAGTTCCGAAGAGAAAACTCAATCCTTCACCTACAAAGTCGAACAAACCTTGTTTCTTCCGAGATGAGATGATTGTATGTCCATGTAATCTGCGGTAATCGTTCAGATCCTCTTGTACTCGTGTAACATGATTATCTAGGTATCTGATCTCCTGGTGTATATCCGTTATGATCGATCTTAATGCAACGGCAAGGGTAGAGTTTTCACCATTTATTTCTACAAAAGTTTGCCGAAAAGCTGTGGTTGTAGCAGCATACAAACCATTGGTATATCTCGTACTTCGATCAAGTCTGCACACATATTGTATAAAGGGTTGAAGCTCATAAACACATATTGTACTCCAATCACTAGTTACCATATTTACTTCTTTCACTTTCTTAAAGATCACATTGTTTCTAATAATAGTATGTCCATCTATTATTGTAGTCAAAAGACCAACTAATAACATCCAATGCAACATCTTGCTCCTACAATGAGAAAGGAAGCAAGAATTAGCGCAATGAGTAATACACGATTCAATTTCCTTTGCTCTGACGATTTACTTCCCGGATGTAAAAGGTCAGAAGGTTAATCTAACTACAAGAGAGTCTCAGTCAGTTCGCAAGGCTGACAAGTTCTCCCTTATGGTTTCGTTACTAAACAAATCATAACTCAATACAATTTTGTTACTCAATTACACTTCCTCCCATCTTTCTCAAACTTAAGGAGAGGCATCTGCCATTATGTGTTTACGTATAGTTATCATTAGTCTTGTGGTAACGTTTAGTCACTAGTACTCCAGGTAGTAGGTGGCATTATTACCGCTCCTAATTCTAATTTTTCACCATGTTCTTTAATCTTGTTATGATCTCTTAACACAGCTTGGATGCAAGAGATCATCTCAGTTATATCTTTACTTGGTTGTTTTGGTTGAGGTCCACTACTTTGGCCTCTTTCTTCAGTTATTTGTAATTGATCAACTTCCATTGTTGAATCATTTAATCGATCATTTCGATCATCAGCAATGAACCGTGATGGTTGTTGATCAGCTGAAGGAGCTCATAGCTCCTTCATTCATTTCTTGTAATCTCGTACCTGTTGTACTTGTTGTCCTAATTCTGCTAGTGGAACACCATCTTCTTCTGAAGAAGAATGTTCTCGTCTTTGTCATTTATTCTTAATAAATGACATTAAGGGGTGTTTTTCTTGAATCCCTTGCATATCATCACTTTCATTACTGTCACTTCTGCTACTGTCTTCAGTAGTTGATTGTTCTGGTGGGGAAGCGTAAAGTTGTACTCGTCGTGCTCTGACAGGTTGGTCAGGATGAGGCACCTCCCATTCTTGAGGTGCTTTACTCAGTCTTTCTCCATGACACTTTATTATTCTGCGAGTTAACTGATCTTGTATCTTGTAACTCACTGGACCTGTTCTTTCAATGACTCGAAATGGGTAGTCCCATTTTGATTCTAATTTTCCTTTAGATTTACCTGATGAGTATAAAACAGGATCACCTACTTCAAAGTTGATATCCTTTGCTGTAATATCATGCAATCTTTGTTGCTTTAATACTCATTTCTTTTGTGCAGCTTGTTGTTTTCTGGATGCTTCATGTTGTTCCTGAATGGCTATCTTATTAGGTTCTTCACCTACATATTTTTCTCGAGGTTTAAGTATATTGTCGAGTGGTAAAACCACATCTCTGCCAAACACCAGATAAAATGGAGAGAATCCAGAAGATTCGCTGCCATTAAACCTGATGGCTGCCATAGCTTGGTTTAGAAATAAATCCCATGTTTCTAATTCTTCTTGAGCTAGTTTCACTAAGATGTCATTCAGCGTTCTATGTAGCCTCTCCACTTTCCCATTAGATTGTGGATGGAAGTAAGAAGTGGTTACATGATGTATCTTGAAATAATCAGTTAAATATTTCATCACTGCATTTACATTTTCAGAACCATTGTCTGTTAATATTTCTAAAGGACATCCAAATCTTGGAAAAATTTGATCTATTATCAAGTTAGCAATTGCTTCCGCCTTTTTATCAGGCACTGGAAACACTTCAGGCCAGCCAGAATAAATATCTATAAAGGTCACAATGTATTTGTTTCCTGATAAAGTCTCAGGGTGTGGACCACTCATATCCAATGCTATCTTAGCAAAGGGGTATGGAGGTCTATCAGTCTCTTGCAATGGCAAAGTGTGAGCTCTGGTGTTACGAGCTCGACACACAAGACAATTCTCTACATGTTTATAGATATGTTTATATAAATCTTTCCAATAATATTTTCTACTGATATTATTGTATACTTTGTCTATGCCAAGGTGACCTAAGTCGTCATGGTATTGTTTCAACACATCTACATGTAATTGTTCAGGTATGCACAAGCATACTCGCAGGTTATCGTCAACTGTACTAATGCAATATAATACTCCCTCTATCATGAGATATCTATTACCAATGTGTGCAGGGGTATTGTTACCTTGATACTTATTAATGATTTCTACAATCTTTTTATCTTTCTGTTGTTCTACCTTCATGTCCAAATCTTTGTAATTGATTGCTTGTGGTTTGGGCGGAACCTGAGGTTCATCTGTGATGACATGTACATATCTTTGAGGATCAATTTTGTTACTATTTATAACGCCAATTTGTAATGCTTTCTGATTTTCTACATTATCCATCTCGTACCCGGGGTCAACGTTCGCGATTCCCTCAGGTAAACGAGAAAGTAGGTCAGCACATGTATTCTTTCTACCTGGTAAATATTCAATCTTACAATTGTAGCTAGCTATCTTCAATGCCCAGCGTTGTACTTTGACATTGTTTTGCGGACTTTTCAACAAGTACAGCAAGGGGGCATGGTCTGTCTTAATAACAAACTCTGCTCCCTGTAAGTAGTTATTGAATTTGTCCAAAGCATATGAGATAGCGAAAGCTTCTTTCTCAAATGTTGACCATTTCTGTTGGGTTTCTCCCAACTTATGAGATAGGAAGACAATGGGTTTCTCATCAGGTACTCCAGGTAGTTGACCTGTTTCGTCATCACATGGTTGTGCCAAAACCGCTCTGACACAGTGGCCACTGGCATCTGTGTAAAGCATGTAAGGCTTTCTGGGATTTGGATATGACAAATGAGCAACTTGAGTTAAACGATCTTTCAACTCTTGAAAGGCTTTTTGATGTGTGTCACGCCAATGAAATCTTGCATATTTCTTTGTTAGTTCTAATAGCGGTTAAGCAATTTCACTGAACCAAGGAATGAATCTGCGATAATATGAGGTCATGCCCATAAAAGATCTTACTTCCGTTACCGTTTTCGGCGGACTGAATTTTCGAATGACCTCGACCGTCGAAGTCTCAGGTTTAATTCCATCTTTACTAATTACAAAACCAAGATAAGATGTTTCAGATTGAAAGAAGGAACACTTCTTAACTTTTAGCTTCAATTTATGTTTTCTTAGTTGACCAAATACTTGTTTAATGTGGTCAATATGAGAGTTTACATCACAGCTGAAGATCAAAATATCATCAAGGTAGGCTAGAGAAAAGTCCTCTAGGCCTTCCAAGACTCTTGTCATGAGTGATTGATACACAGAGGGCGCATTAACGAGTCCAAACGCCATCACATTGAACTCATAAAGGCCCTTATGGCAAACAAAGGCCATCTTGGGTCTGTCTTCTTCATCCATCTTGACTTGCCAAAAAACTGACTTCATGTCAAGGGTGGTGAAGTATTGACATCCATTCAATAAAGTAAAGATGTCGTCAATTAATGGAAGCGGCCAGTTCGTAACTTTCGTGACTTCATTGAGCTTGCGGAAATCCACGCAGAAGCGTTTCGAGCCATCTTTCTTGTCTGCGAGCAAGCACGGAAAACTCCATGCACTATTTGATCTTCATCCATATTGTTTCTCTTAAGTAATGGAACTCTATATGCTCTACTTTTTATTGTTGGCGCATCACCAGTGTCGATGCGCATCTTAACTGTATCTGTCTGGGTTAATTCTTGATCAGTTTTTGCAAACAAGTCTCTATTATTATTGATGACTGGCATCAACAGGTGCCGTTTGTCTTCAGGCACCTGTATGTCAGCATCTGTGATCTGGTCTTCAGGTGTATTTTGAGTTAAGATCTGATTAACTTCTAAGACTTTTTCTTCCTGTTCTATTGGATCAAGTTTTCCAATCAAACATCCCCTCTTTAAGGTGTAATGTTTGTTGGTACTGTTCACCAACTGTACAGGTATGGTTTCATTTCCATTAGTTACTATACTATTACTGACTAAGAGGTCAGGCTGTTCAGCCATGTGACCTTTAGTCAATCCATGATGTTCTAAGTATTTTGTGTCAAAGACAGATTTTGCACCGGAAGCTTTTGTTGTACACAAACAAGTGGACTGTGGTTTAAGTTCAACCTGATTAATTAGTCGAGTAAGACAACTCACCTGTATGTCTTGAACAATGGGTACATAGTGACCATCTAATCTCAATTTATGAAATTCTCAATATAAATTAACTTGATTGCCCCTAATCCAGTCCATTCCTAACAACATGCTTCGATTCGATTCATTTATTACTAAGAACTCATGCACCTGATAAATTCCTTGAATATAAAATTCAAGTCTAACTTTTCCTCGAGGGAGAGTGTCATTCCCAGTAATACCTGCAATGTGAGGCAAAGTATTTTTGTCACCAACTAATTTCGGTCGGTGTTTGAGATTTTTCCAAAATTTTGTACTAATAAAACTTGTCTGTGCCCCTGTATCCAACAAGGCACATACTCGCTGTCCTTTGATGTTCACTAAGACACTATTCAAAGAAGCAGCCCCATAATTTATGGTTATGGTTTCTGGTTGAGAATTTCTAAGTTTTTGTTGCTGTTGTTCCCCATTTGGGTAATCATCATTGTTTACTAAGTTATTTCCTTTGGTTTCCATAGAGTTTTTCACTTCCTGTTGACATGAGTTTTTCCAATTACTTCCCTTTGGGATTTTCCTGTTTTGTGGTTTTGGGTTTTTCCCAAATGATTGCTCTTGGCTCCTTATTCTCAGATTCCTATTTCCTGATTCAAATATTTCCTGTCTCTGCTGGTTTATTTCAACACAACTCTGCTTACCCGGTTGATTATTATAATCATAAGACTTTTCCATAGTTTGAATCTCATAAGCATTTTTCATATAAATTATAATATCAGGGTCTACATCTACAATGTGTATCTCTTTTAATTGTTTAGGAGTAAAGTTTTGTAAAACTCTAACATAAACATCAGCACACTTCTGTTTAGGTACACCATATATCCCACTACTGATTAGTGGGATAGCTATGTTTACAAAATTTTTGTTATCACATACCTGCAATACTTTCTGTACAGCACTGTATAATACATTTAAACATTTATTTTTATCACTGTAATCATTCCAGCATGGTCCCACAGCATGTATCGCTTTTAAACATGGCAACCTTCCACAAGTGGTAGTCATATTCTCACCTACTGGAAGATCTCCATGCTGTTTAATATATTGTTGACATTCTTGTTCAAGGGCTGGACCAGCTCCAAGAGCTATAGCTCTGGCAACACCTCTGCCATGGGTCAATTGGCTATTAGCCACATTCACCATAGCGTCAGTAGCTACCTGAGTTATACCAGTCCTGTATACTTTTACTTCCAGACCACTGGTGGTCTGATAGCTGAAACAAGTTTGTGAATTAAACTTTGCATGCTGACTGTCCTTTGCAGGGCAGCCATTTTGTGAGTTGGCCTTGAGTTTCTTGGGCCTACCAGTCAGAGGAATGGTTATGAATTTTACTGTACAATTTTTTCTATTATGTGTGGTCTGACCACACCTTGTGCATTGAATGGCTTTGCTTTTCACTGGAGGAGAATCATTTTTGGTTCTCCTTGTTTGAGGCTGAGAACTTGGTTTTATATTACATGTTTTATTACCCGTATTTCCACCTGTCTTATTATTTACAATTTTATTTTTACACATATTCATACATTCATTTTGTACATTATTTTTCACTTCTCCCTGATGATTTCCATTTTCACTTCTGTTGGGAGCATGTGACTTCTCATTAACTCTGTTCATTGCCCCATATGGGCAGAGTTCCCTTCGTTTAAATTTACTTGGCAGTCGTGAGCAAAGTGGTTTGGCTTCCCACAGCGAAAGCAGCAAAAGGTTGCCCCTGGTGACCTCTCACCTGCTGGCTGAATATGATGTGTTCTCACTTGCTTGGTCAAGTTTACGTGACAATCACGTTTCACGTGACCAATGCGGTTACAGCGATTGCAAACTGGACGTGAAAATCGTGTCGGTTTCTGATATCTGTTGTAATTTTGACCTCCCCTATTTCGGTATTGGTTGTTATACTGATTTTTGTTCTGATTCTGATATGGAGGTCATGCATAACCTCCACTGTAGTTTTTAGTTAATATACTAACCTTATGGCGCCGGCGCGCCACACCTATGTCCATGGGAGTTTCATCTCTCATCTCCAAAGGGAGATCTACAGGTTCTTCCTGTTTGTCTATGGGATCGCAAAATACAGGATCCCAATAGCGCTCATATTCTTCATATTGTCGGTCAAATGCTTTTCCAAAGGGCGCTTTTCCTTTGGAAGCCTCAGAGCGGGCACAAAATTTGATTTTCGCGGCGTTTTCGAATAATACTTGACTAACAACATTTTCTAGCGTCTTTGACATGCGGCAGATCAATTTCATCTGAACATCGGAGTCATACAACCCATCGCAAAAGTAATCTGAGAGGTTTTTCTGGATAGTGGGGTTGTCAATCTCTTGATCAAAGGCGTCTTTTGCAAGATCAAGCAGTTGCTCAGCATATGAGACAAGGGTTTGATTTTTCCCTTGTCACATATGGCGCAACTGATTGGTGGCCATAGAGTTATCCATAGTGGCGCTATAGCGACTTTTCAATTCGCCATACAGTTTGGACCAAGGCATTTCAGGAGTTTTCTTCATTGTTCTTAAGATAAAATCAGCGACTACAAAGTCACTGGTTTGAGCGGCAATTTTAGGTCGTCGCTTCTCTTCTACGTCATTTGTCTCACAAAAAAGGTCAAGAGATTATATCCAACCCCGAAAATTCAGGGGGTTCCCGTCAAATTTCTTAATATGGGAATGAATTGACTGGGCCTGAGTGGCGTTAGCAGTCTTTGCATTACTCTTCTCATTTTGGCGCACGTTTTCATGAAGGTCAATAATGGCGTAGGACGTTGGGTCCTTGGCTCTTTTTTCAGCGTCTGCCAATTTTCTTTGTAATCTTTGCTGTTTTGTTTGGGCGGTAGCTTGAGCGGTAGTCAACTGCAATTCAAAATCAGTTCTCTGTTTTCCCATGTCTGCATTGACTTGGTCAAGGGCTGACTGTGTTTGTTGGAGGGCTTGTTGGGAAACAGCATGCTGCTGCGTCAAACTGCAAACCTGATTGTTCATCTCAGTAAGTTGCTGCTCATACTGATTCCTTTGACCCTCACTTTCCTGTTTTGTTTGAGTCAGTTCATCGAGCAACCGTTGCTCTCATTCTGTCTGTGGCATAGTCATTTTTAATTATTCAATGAATTTACTACTACTGAGTTAATTTACAATTTAATTTTTCTGCTGTTAAAGAACGTAAAATGAGTAAAATTGCACCTACCTTGCTAGCACTATAACTGTTGAAACACATGCGGTTGTCTTTTCAGAATTTCCTGGAATTCCTCGAGATTTTTCACGGCTCCTTGAGTTTCCGTTTTTCTCTGATGTTAGTCAAAAGTTCAATATATCTGATCAGTAATGCTTGGTGCGACCAGTCGAGCGTGGCTTGGATGTGAATGCGATTGGCGGTCAGCGTCAGTGTAAGTAAATAATGGCATGTTGGACATGCAAGCAGTTCCACCATAGAGTTGTACCAGTATTGGATTCAGAGGGCGCTGTCTGCTGCCTTATAATATCTGCTGCCAGGCATTCAGTTTACCAGTAAATTAAGGGATGTCTGTCCCTCATAAATAATATCAAAAAGTTCTCACAAGTTCACTGTGCTCCCCAGCAGCAATGTTTTTGAGTCAATTTCGGCTTCACTGGGTTCGTTAGGGTCAATAGATGTTTGTAGAATGTTCACCTGATCGTCTCAAGATCGTCTCAAGAAAGTTAGAAGTCAGAGTCCACATCCTGACGAATGGCACCATATAAACTGGCCTGTGGCGAAGCAGGGTTAAGTACCCCGGAAAAATGATCTTCTAGTCGATTTGGGTTAGGACTTCAATCGTGGCAAATGGCCACAGGACAATTCAGAGTTCAGTCAAGAAGGCAACCAGCTTCTGTGGAGTCTGTAGAAGTTCTTGAAGTACTGCAGCCGCAGTGAAAGGGTGAATTCAAAAACACATAAAATGCACTTACAGTTTTCTACACTTTTATTGAAACCCTAAGTAAAGTTCCTACAAGTTAAACTTTAAATAAATTCTCTCTCTGGTAAAAGTATGAAAATATCAGATACGAAATGAGACTAAGTCGAAATTATCGCATCGCTCTCATCGCGTCCTGTGTCTGGAACAGTTGTCTGGCCTGGCAGCGTTTGGCAGCGTTCTTCCACGAAAATAGGAGAGTGACTTCTGTGCGTATCGGAGGAAGCCCAGAGAGAAGTGTCTTATTCGGGTCTTTCCGCCGGTTTATATTCAGTTTGGTACGTGCTTTTCCGTCACGTACACCAGAGACTAAGTTGAGAGTTCACGCCACATGACGCCACAAAACGCCACCTATACCCCAAGATGGCGGAGAGGTGTTTCATAACCCCTCTCCTCCATTCCGGGGCAGCGGGGGCATCCTGTGCTATCAGTATGCGTTCTCGCATTAAAATGACACTGGCATGCTGTTTGTTTATAATTATCTAGCTTATCTAAATGCCCTCCCAAGATTAGGGAGTTTCCCTTGTGACGTCAATCGAACATGCTATCTTGCACAATTCCCAGAGCTGAAAGCTATTCTGGGTGTGTTGAAGTTAGGCCGGGTCAGTATACAATACTAAATTCTGCCAACAGCATTCTGATGGGGTTATTACAGGTCAGGTTTATACTAGTAAATTCTGTCAATTATAATATGAAATTCTGTCGAAACACTTTGGTGAGGTTACTGCAGGGCAGACTATGTCTGGTTTTCGTGTCTCATTTTCTACTTCTACACCATATGTGCCGAGACTTGTAGGGCAATTGCACTTATGCAATTTCAATAGGAACAGTAATAAAATACCATGATTACATAACCGTGCCTTTAAGAGAATTTCCATAGTATGAATATCGAATATTGTAACATAGTTTAATAGTATTGCTGCCCCTTTAACAAGAACTCGGAAACAGCTTTTATATTTAATAAAGTTTATTCACCAGAGAATTATTACCAAGTAGGACTTGGCCACTCTTATTAACACTTAGGGAACCAAGACTCCCAAGCGAAATTATATTAACCCTACGTGTTCCATGGAGGGCATTTCGTTACAGAGGGACTGGGAGGAGGTTACCCCGTCCCGGTCCCTCCCCCAGTTGGAAATTCACTACTGAGAACATTTTTGAAAATGAAACCATGAAAGGGGCATAAAAATGATTCTAGTCACTGAAATGCCAACAAATTTATAACAGAAATATCAGGTTGTTATTATTATTTGGTATTATTCTGGGAATTGAATATGTGCTTAACAAATGCTCAATCTGAGAACTTTGAGCAATTCATACATGTACTTCCCTAACATTAAATCAGATCTTGTGCAGGAATGATCAGTTTTCGATGTTTCATCATTTTGTAACTGTGAATGATGGAATTTACTCAGGACAACGTTTTTACATGTTGCGATCTTCTGGAAGTAAATTCAAGGATTTTTTTATTACGATAAGTGAACGTGCTACATACATCTCGTACCGATTGACATCATGCATACTTATGAAGCTCGATATTGCGTACACTGTAATTGTAAATAGTAACAGTTAGAATGTTTGCCGATTTGAAACCGAGTTGGAATTTTGGGAAGTAAAGGAGACATCAGCATCACCAAAGAAGCTCTAAAATCCAGAAAGATGGAATTTCCAACTACACATTACTTGCCCTCCGAATTTATAACTATTTGAAATTTTTGCCAGAATTGGGGGTGACCCCCACACCCTTCCTGTCGCCACGTCCCTGCCCAATACATAATTATTGTAAGATAAATTATGTTTCAGTCTTTCCATACACACTTAATAGAGAATTTTAACCATAAATATCACACCAGTGAAAGGATTTATGGAAACATTTTGCGAAATGGAAAGAAAGTTATTGATATCTTGGCTAAAAAACTCTTTAGATTGACTTTCTAATACCTAACCAGTTTTGGGTGCCAAAACGGACGAAATATGATTGCCCAGTCTAAAATCGGTTGAAAATTTTATTGGTCTGCCGGACACCTTTGGGCTTACTCCTCCCTCCCACAGGCGTAGCCCTATCTAAGCGCCTGTTGGTGATCGTGAGAATTTGAACACGTTTCTAAAAAAAAAAAAAAAACGTTTCAGTAAGTAATGTGTTGAGTAAAAAAGGCCCTACGCACAAAACAAAGCAAAGTAACCCTTCACCTTACACAAATTAGAGGACTCTTGACAAAAAAAAGTTTGTTTTTTTAGTGTATCCCGTTCTCGCTCAACTACGTTTGGTACGAGTCATGGTAAAACTACTACCCAATACGACATTTTTCATTGCTCCCACTCACGGGGAGAAATAAAGTATTTGTTATAATTTCTTTGAAGGTGCATCACAAAAGAATGTAGCTCTGAATGGAGTAGTTTGGCAATCATCAATGAGTTTCAGTGGACTACCAGGACTAGCTGTTGATGGTGATCGTGAAGCCGTGTATGAACAGAGGTCATGTTCGTGTACCAACTGGCAGATAAATCCATGGTGGATTGTGGATTTGGAAGCGGAGTATCTGATAAAAAATATTACAGTTGTCAACCGATCAAACTGTTGTCATAAGTATTAATGGTACAATTTACTGATGGCATGTGATGGACAAATAGTATACCTTTAAAATCAAATCTCGATATATTACGGAGTCACGTCACCCACAAAACCTTATAAAAGATTTATAAATAACCAAACAGTCACAGTGTAAACACTATCGGATCACGAAGCGAGATATTTATGGAGTCTATGCGCTACAAACAAATCACGAGGCACCAGCTTACTGGATGCCCTGGTTGAAAACAACAGCCGAACAGTCTTGGGACTCGCATATGAATCTTATTCAATGCACTCTAAATCAGTTGAGTTGAGAATCAACCCAAATCAACTGGGTTCAGTGAATAAGAACCCAAATGGCTCATATGTGATGGCGTAGTTTCGGCGAACACTCCCGAACACACCAGTTTTCTGTTAGAGGGTTTGGTGGTCATACAGCAACCACATGTCACCATATAAATCAAAATGGAGGCTTCCAATATCCTAACATCCTGTTTAGCGCATGCGCACTGGCACCAGATCTCAATGGTAATGACAACGGCGACTCACGCGGGTCACATGACAACCCAACAGTGCGTGACTGGATCACGTTACAATGACGTCACAAATGAGATCCTACGGGAGATCCGGCAAATGAGGGCCGTCCGGGTACGTGGTGTAATACTGATGATTCGGTACTACTCGAGCAGTATACATAAGAAAATATGAAACCTTAGAGGTCTTCTCTGTCGTTTCTTCGAGTAAGGCTTAGTAAATGTGAGGCCCCAGAATGCAGATTGCAAGCCTGTAAGAAACAAGTGTGTGGAATATTTCGACTGTGCATGATTTCTGGAATTATATTTTCACATTCCAGAAACTGGTCAATCATCAGCATCTAAGAAGTCTTTGATTACCAACAGTCCGTTAATATATTTTTAACGTTTTTTTCCACAACGTTCGTCAGTCTTGATCGAAATCTTCGATTGAGGTGGTATAAAGATGCTCTTCAAACCCCAACTGAAGAAGGGAAAATAGTTTGACCAAATTGCATAACTGACTGGGATGAAAATGTAGTGAGAAGAAAGTAAAATATTGCTAATACTTAGTTTTCCCGATATGCAAAATAATAATGCTGGGGCAACATACTCAGAACTCCAGTCCTTAGAATACATTCACAGTAGCCTATGGCATTGTGTAAACGCTTATGATGCACATCATGGAAAAAGAAAGCACAGCAATATTATACTTTGATATATTCTAATACTGATAAGTCTATTAACAACTTGTATAAAAAATTGTTTAAGTCTCCTTGTGCCCTCAATGTTCAAGTGTAAGCCATCTCTAGCTGCAAATAATTCTGTTTTGGGTTTCCCACAAATGTGAAAAGGTTTATAGGACTTTATTCAAGAAACATTCCTATCTTTGCAAAGAACTAAGAGTTTTGAATTAACATCTATAACTTTACTGCCAAGAATATTGATATTGAAATCTTTGGGAGGAGGTAGAACACAAGAAAAAATAATCTGAGCAGAAAAATTAGCTTTCAAAACAGTGATTAAATTATTGTATGATGATAAAATTTGATCAACAGATTTGTGTTCAATATCATTAGTCCCCACATGAAGGATAATATGTGAAAAATGAGATATACTCTCCTTGATGTCACTAATTAAAAAAGTTAATCTACAAATGGTGCAACCAGGATATGCATGAACCTCTGTGCCATAACTTGAAAAGCAGATGACACTTGCAAAAATAATTATTGAATAACTAATTTTTTTCATTTTTTGTCTCAAAAACATAGGTTATGACCCCTCGTTGGAACGAGCTCGACGAGCTCGTTCCAACGAGGGGTCATAACCTATGTTTTTGAGACAAAAAATGAAAAAAATAATGAAAATTAATTGGCGATTTTTGTGAATAGCGCTGGCCGGTTTTGGCCGTTACGTTGGGTAAAGGGCAATTTACAGATTGAGTCCCTTATAATCATAACTCTTCAATCTTGTTTGGCTGTAAAAGAAAATAAACTAACTTTTAGGAAATAATAGAATCTCTCATTCTAGTGGCAACAATAAATTTATCTCTAAATTAAAAATGTAAATATGCCTTATAGCCAGCACTAGACCAATCCCCAACTATCTGAACCAATTCACCAGGCAGTCCAAACTGGAAAGCCCAAGAAGCGCCCCTTATTCTGAAACTGTGAGAAGAATAAAAAGAGGGATCTGTTCCTGTTTTTTTCAGTTAGAAAATGTAAAAAGGCTTGCAATTTTGAATAAGTATATGCTTTATGATTAATATACATAAACGCAGAATCAGTATTGACCCCTCGAATCACACTAATCATATATTTATATGCAGAAACAGGGCACACAATTGACCCTGGTAAAGCTAAGACTGGAATTTTCAAACACTTCTGTCCAAATTGTATAGTTTTAGTCCATTTAATGACGACCAAGAGAACATTATCATCTATGAAGATATCCCATCGAGCTAATTGTTTGCTGGAGTCAAATTTTGAACTGGAGAGGAGAACTAAATTGGACTTTTTTACCATTAAGAAAAAGGCTAGCAAAACAGACTCCAGCAAGAAACATGTATGGGATTAGAAGTGTCAATATGCTCAAAAAATTCCATTAAGATCTTAGGGGTTATTTGCAGGGCTTGTTTGGGACTATGAGGTTTCAACTTGCTTATTCCTCTTAAAATGATCCCGAGTTCTTGTGAATTAAAAATGTCTGTATTCAAATTCAAAAAGGTGTGGAGCGTCTTAACACCACTAACATAATTTCTAATGGAATCTGTAGATGGAAAGACCGACTCAAAAAATGAATATATAAAATAAGAATTTATAGAGTTGCAGGTAAACAGTCAACATTAAAATATATACAAAAGAGGAAAAAGGCTTTCCACTGTGTCCTTAAATTCTTATTAGTCCCCTCTGCAAAGACATTAAAGGTTGAAACCTGAGCATCCTGTTTTAGTTGTCTAAGTTGAGAATCTGCAAAAGAAATAAAAACTACCACTCACTGTTCAAGTAAAAACAAACTTTTGAGACATGTCTTTCAACAAAAGTTTTGCCTGATACTAGATTGATGAATTTCTTTTGATAAAAAGAACCCTCACTCCACCTGGAAAACCGATCCGGAAGTTTATTATCACAACCACAGATGTGAACTGCTTTCAGCTGAAATTCATAAATAGCAGCTAGAAAACAAATCTCTCTTAGACAAGACTGAAGATATACATTCTTTGTGGAACCCCTGTTTATCAGAGAAACCGAAGTGGTATTGCCACGATGTATCAAAATGCGTTGACCAGATAACTTTTTGGCCCATAACTTCAGACATACTATTACTGACAAAAGTTCTAACTCATTAATATTAATATGCAAAGTTTGAGAAACAACAAATTCAGGAAAAGAAAAAATGAAAATATTCGTTTCCACAGACACCCCACAACCAGACAGAGCAGCATCTGAATCCAAAACAGCATCTGGAGAAGACTAATCAGTAATAGCCATCATTGAAATTCCATTGTATTCAAGCAAAAATGTCGACCACCACAACAGATCTTTTTTTGACATAGGCAGGAATAGTTAACTGAATGTTCTGGTTTTTGAAGGATCTTAACCAATTTAAAATTCTACTGACAAATATCCTACCTGGACGAACACAACTTGAAACAAAATGTAACTTTCCTAACAGAGATTGCACTTCTCTAAGATTAGCGGTAGATTTTTTCAACCAACTTTTGACAAGTTCATTTATTTCAACTATCCTCTCTTGAGTAATACTCAAAGTTAAATATTTTGTATTAAAAATAATACCAAGAAAAAGAAGAAGAACCGCGAGCTTTATTTACTAATTCTTCAAGTCTACAATAGTTTCTCAAAGGCAAAGAGGGCATTTGTTTCAGTTTCTGCTCAAGCAAAGTCAACCAAATAGTTTATAATACTAAGAGAATACAATTCATAGATGTATCTATCAGCATTAGTTACTCTTTGACAGATGTAAGCTGCTGACCTTAATCCCATTGTTAACACAATATCAAAAAAGAAAACATATGCATAACCCAACAAATGAATGTCCCATGGATCTACAGGTAATTGCCTATATGCTCATTTCATACCTCTTTTAAACATCAAACAGTTTGTGCCTTTTTCAAATTTATTTCCTCTAAATTGTCAACTAATGGATACTTTAACTTGACTTCTTCATCTTAATAAAGGTCTGCTGAAATATTATCATTGACATGACAGTTGTTGAACTTGAAACTGACAGAAAAAAAAATATTGCTGTGACCCATTTTGCTTCAAAGGATTGCAACTGTGTTTGGATATGGTTGCAGCCATTACCTTTTACCACTAAACGACTTTCAAAATGAAATTACGTGATGTTATGTGACTTCGAAGTTAAATTACATTTTTGCTTTACAACAAAAATTTAATGTGAGCATAATACATGTAATCTCAATCATCCCAGACCAAAATATTTAGGAGGGCAATTTTTCGCTCTCCTTAATTCTTTCAGGAGGGCAGTAAGGAGAGCTAAAAAATCGCTCTCCTGAAATTGCCAAGCCTGCCAATCAGAATAAAAAACAACTGATTTCCAATCACACACTGAGTAATAATACACAATCTTTTTTAAAAGTTGCAAACGGCCTTGCTTTTCTGAGTCGGAAATATCTGATCTGTAAATTATTTCTAATTCACCCGCAGTAAATTGCTGAAATGTCAAGTCTTTGAATTTTATATCGGCATTTACAAACTCAAATTGTAAATTAGCTTGAGGATAAAGCTGAGGAAACTCCACCTTATCAGAAGCTCTAGCATTAATACCAGATTTCTTAGACTTTCCTTTCTTATGTTTTTTGTATTCTCATCTCGAACCAACAGAAGTACTGCTATCAGTATCAATATGATCACAGTTATCATCAGAATTATAAAATGAAGCAGCTTTTGAAATCGAATGTTTTTTTTATTTTTCTTTAGACTAATACGATAAGATTTCTCCAAATCAGTCTAATCCTCATCATCTGATTGAAGATTAGGAATCAAATTTAATTTCCGCATTTTTGATTCTGCTTGTTGATTTAAATTCTCAAGTTTTCTCAAAGCAAAAATCGATGCTTTCTTTTGACCTATCAAGCGATTGGTGTAAATAGTCAGATTTGTACTTTTAACTTTTTTCAATTGTTCTTTTGTTTTTTTAATTTCTTTCATAAGCCTTTGCTTCTCTAGTCGTTTTTCGTCCTTTAATTTCTCTCGTTTTAAATTGTCCAACTCTTGTTGAAGCCATTCGACCTCAGCATCGGAAGCGTCATCATCGTCAGATATTTTTGTCTTAACTTCAAAAGTAAATTCAGCCTGGGATTCCTCGTCAATTTGTCCATTGTTTTGTTTAGTATCATCATCATCACCATCTGACTGTGAAATTTCTTCATGTAATTGCTTATAATCAATTTTCTTGACGCCTCTATTCGGTCCCATGGCCATATTGTTTATATTGACAACGAAAAGACGAATAAAAATCTGGATTGTATATCGGAACTTAAAAATCGAAATTCATTTCAAGATTATAGTTCAATTTCAACAATATATATATAGTGAACAGCAACATCAAATAGTAAGGGCTAATCGAAATCAAAATAAAAACTGGCAATATCAAAGAAAGTTTGCGCCCTAACTCACTCAAAGTAATTAAAAAAGTGTTCAAGAAGAAGGGAAGAAAAACGATAATCAGAAGGGATCCACTCCATTCACCAACGAACGTAAGTAGGTAATAAATGCCGATTCACGAGCACTTTGACCATGTACCATACACGTACACATACACGGTGCGTTTACCATCATAGGATTCAGTGTTAAATCGTCGACATGTTCGCAAAAAATGTCATTTTTTCATAGTGATCCAGAATCGGCTATTATTTTGAGACTCCTAGATCGCACTTTTAACGTTCAAATACCCGTTGGCGAACGTGTCGAATGTACAAGTTTTCAAAAAAGTGAAAAATGTAGGAAATTGTACATTTTTCACTTTTTTTTTCTTTTTTTTTAACTTAAAATTTTTGTAGACGTTCCCATCGCGGATTAGACCATCGATCCATCGTTGGTGAACGCGAGCAAAAAACGTTTTGCCGATTCTGTAGCAGCGTCGAAAAGCGGTTTGCCGATTCTGTAGAATCCGTGTCTCATCCGTGTCTGTACACGATTTTAACACTGAATCCCTATGGAGGCATACACGGAAACCCATTGTGGATTCTACATCAGAAATCGACTTATGTATGACACGTGGAAAGAGGTGATACCGAACCGGCAAACCCACTGCCACGATGAGAGTAAAAACTGACACTCATGTTTTTGTTCTGGCGTGAATGAAGATTTTCGTTCAAAAGAGTCGACTATAAACAATGTTGTCAGTTTTTGTTTCTGGTGTGAAAGAAAGGTTTTCGTTCAAAAGAGTCGACTATAAACATGAGTGTCAGTTTTTTCTTCTGGCGTGAATGAAGGTTTTCATTCAAAAGAGTCGACTATAAACATGAGTGTCAGTTTTTGTTATAAGATTTAGCAAAAATGATGAGTGGATCCGGATTGAAGAGAACTCGCGACGGTGTGAAAAGACCAATCTGTTGATGAATCTGTTGTCCTGACCCGACTGGTTGGATTTCGACAGATTGTTTGTGTTTGGCAAGAGCTTGTTTCAACCCGAATACAGATTGCTTCGAGAGCGCATGGATCGTAGATTGCCCAAGGACGTCATAGCCAGAATCTTTGACAGTAGGGAGGAATTTGACAAAAGTGAAGCTCCTCTTTCGACCATTTTGGACGGTGCGGCGATGGAGCTGATGAAGAGAAATGCATCTTGGAACGTCGAGTGTCGATTTTATGAGAACGCTAGCGACGTTCCGGATCCTAGAGAATTGAAATCGGAAGTTAAGAATCTCATGATTTTCGACGATCTGCTTTTGTAGAGACAGAACCGATGCGAATCGTATTACGTTAGGGGTCGACACAGCAACGCCGACTGTTTCTACCTGTCGCAGAATTATTTTCGATTGCCCAGACAGACGATAAGGGAGAATGCTAATTTTCTATGTCTCTTTCGCCAAGATCTCAAGAATCTCAATCACATCTACGGCGATCACGTCGCAAACGACATGAGCGTGGCGGAATTCAGGAGATTCTGCAAGAGGGTTTGGGATGGAGGACTTTACAATTTCGTCGTGATCGATTTGACTAGCGAATTTAATCATGGAAAATATCGGTGCGGATTCGACAAGTTTTATGTTTCTGATGATAATTAGATAGAGTGTGAAAATAAAAAAAAATTAGAAAATAATAAATCTTCAAATAATTAGTTTTGAAAAAATAAAAATAAAATTAAAATAGAATGTTCGAACAAGGAGAATTGTTAGAACAGATAGCCGAGAATACGGCTGCAAAACAATCCATTCAAATCGTGGTGAGTGGCAATTCGACTCGATTCGCGACGAAATTCGAACCTTCCATCGAATTGAATAGAGAGAAAGGATACGAGATGGCGTTGGTGAATCTGGAGACTTATTATTCCTTTCCCAATGTCACCGAAAAGAATAACTCGTTCAAGTATTCCGACGGAGTGGATTGGTTGGAGATTCGAATTCCCAAAGGAAGTTATGACATAGACGATTTGAACAATTACATTCAGATGCAAATGAAGACGGATGGAAAGGGAAGCAACAAGATCAGACTCGCTCCCAACCCTGATACCTTACAGACGATGTTGGATTTGGAAGATAATTTTCGAGTGGATTTCAACACGGATGATTCTATAGGCAAGATGCTGGGATTCGATCGAAAGATGTATCGAGGCCACGCGGCATCTGAAAATACAGTCGACATTCTCGCAGTCAATAGCATTCTGGTGAACGTGGATGTGATTGCTGGAAGCTACATGAATGGTAGCGCTCAACCGACAATCTATTCCTTCTTTCCAAACGTGTCGCTGGGTTATAAGATCATGGAGCGACCTCGAAATTTAGTCTATCTACCAGTGATTTTAGACACATTGTATAGTCTCAAAACCACGTTGATGGATCAAAATGGTGAACTGTTAGATCTTCGTGGAGAGAGGGTGACAATACGATTTCACATAAGAGAAATATAAAAGCAAAAAAAAAAAAATATTGTGTATATATATAAATAACAAAAATAATATAAACGCAATATTAATTTTACAAAAATTATTTAATATATATAATTATCATTAAAACAAGAAAATAACTGAAGAAAATATATTTTAAAAAAAAAGAATTATGACAGAATACGTGGTTAAAAATGTGAACATATCCGCAGGACAGAAGAAACTTAAGAGAGCGTTAACAACTCGAGGCGAGGTGGTGAGATTCAAATTCACTCACGAAGATCTGACGAGAGGCGGTCAGGATTCGATCGCCTGGACCAGAAGTCAAACCAAAAGGATGGAGAAAGCGATTCGTGATGAAAGAGGGTTGATGGTGAGATTGAGTCCCGCTCAATTGAGATACAATTTGAGAATGAAAGGTGGTTTCCTACTGGTATTGGCAGGAATCACCGCAAAAGCATTACCCTTCGCTGCAAAGGCATTACCCTTTCTCGGAAAGTCTCTCGGCGTGGGAGCTCTCACGGAACTCGCGAGTTCGGCAGTTGAGAAATTAATGGGTGGCAGCAGACTGTTTTTGAAGAAGGGAGGAGCCGTGTGTCACGTCCACGTAGACGACAGTGGTAAAGAATTGTATCTAGAACCTGTTAGAGGTGACAACTCTTTGAGTGGAAACGGCCTCTATCTGAAGAGTGGACGGAACGTTGAGCGACTCGGAAAGGGTTTGTTGTTGGTGAGAATTCGCCATTTAAGAATATACCAATTTTGAATATGTTATTATAATATAAAAAAATTATATAATTATATAAAATATAAACCATAGAAAGTATAAAATAATATATAAAATGGGTAAAAAGGTGGAAAAACAGTTTGACGCTAAGGATGAATATTGCAAGATAGTGTGGGAAAAAGATGTGGAAAAACAATTAGATGCTAATGATGGATATCTTAGGAAATAAGTGATAAAAGAGTTAAATAAAGATCGGGATAGATGGCTGAAATTGAAAAGAATGAGACGCTTTCCACTGTCACCACTACCTTCTGAAGAGAATGGTAATGATGCGAGTGTTACCAAGAGATGCACACCATTCGTTCAAAATTATGATTCGGATAAACAAATGTGCTGTTATAAAAACGTAGCATATCACAAAAAAAAAGAAAAAAAGAAAAGAAGGATCGACGCTGAAATTTAAGAAAAAAGGAAACGTTAATATAATATATGGGTAATAGTGAAGAAGGAAAACCAAAAAAAAAAAAAAAGTAATGAGATCTAAAGATGATCTCATTACTTTTTTTTTTCCTTCTTCTTCGCTAAAAATCAATCTCTCTATTGTTTATATTTCCAAGTCCGTTATTAGCATGTTGACACTCGTGTTTTCTCCTTTTTCGCAAATGTGTTGAATGTTTATCTTTACTCTTTTGAGTTTTGTTACTTCGGTCAATGTGCTCTTACCACCCGATTTGTTCACGAGTTCGAGTGAGATGTTTGGAAATATGTAACTTCCATAGGGCAACGTCAAATCGTCCTTGTCGAATTCTCTATCTTTGGTGATGACGATATTATGCAGATCGCTTTCGTACTCGTAAAACAAATCGAGCGTGGCTTCGTCCAATTTCAGAGGCATGTGATATTTGTCGTATTTGTGCTCTAAGCCCTTCGCCTCGACCTCATTCAATTTGATGGGATCGTGTCATTGTAATCTATAGATTTTAAAACCGAATTTCTTACACGTTTTGGTGTTGTTGTCATGATTGATTATTTGTTTCTTCTTGTTTTATGAATTCTTGCAAATAATGTATATTTTAAATTTTGTATTTAAATAATAATTTGTTAAAAAAGTTTGTTTTTTTTTTTGCTCTTCATATATATATAAAAAAAGTTGTTTTTTTTAATTTTCTTTAATGTGAAAATTTTTTTTGTAAAAGTTTTTTTCTCTTTATATATAAATAAAAAGTTGAATTTTAACATCCTTTTTTTCTCATATTAATTCAATTTTTTTCACGTTAAGGAACATAAAAAATTGATTAATTTCATCAAAAAAAAAAAAAAAATATTTTTCACATTAAAAAAAAATCTTTTTTATATATAAAGAGTAAAAAAACAAAACTTTTTAACAAATTATTTTAATACAAAATTCGAAAAAAAAAAATATTCTTAAAAATGGAGCAAACAGATAAAAAAATGGAAAATTTAAATGAGAAAACCATACCTCAGTTAAACGAGATTTGTAAACTATTAAAAATTCCACATTTCAGAAATCATAGAACTAAATCAAAAAAAATTGAAGTCATACAGGAATATTTACGAAACGATGAAAAGGCAAACGAAATGTTGATAGCAACGACGTCAAAAAATGCATCGGTTGTGAAAAATGAGAAGAAGAAGAAAAAGATAGTAAAAGGAATCGAAATGCCGACGTCGAAAAAAACCTAAAACGTTTCGATTGTGAAAAATAAGAAGACGACTAAACGAAAAGCCGTTGAAGAACTTCAAGTTTCAAAAGAAAAGAAAAAAACCTTAAAACGAAAACGAGTGATGCACTTCAGATTCTAGACAAACGAGATATATCGAGCGAAATTCGACGAGCAATCGACGAAGGGAAAGGAGAAGAATATGTAGCATGACTCGTCACAGAACTATTCCAATTGAAGCCCGTAGAATGGGAGAGTGCGATCAAAGGCATTTTTAAAACTTTCGACGTGGTTCCCTCGTTCAAGAAAATCGATCCGAAATTGTTCATGGAACGGCTGAAGAAAAAAATATTGGATTTGTTTCGCAAACACATGAACGTGGGACTAAAAATTAAGATGATACTCCATTGCATGATGAATAAAATCGACGTGAAGTCTGGCGAGAGCAATGTGAAAAATGCATATTTCAGATCTAACGTCGAACCCGTATTTCGAGGTTCAGATTTATCGGACATTTTCGAAAAGATGAAAGACAAGATGTTGATGTCTCTCGCGAATTATCAACATGAAGGTAGTAATTGGACGTTTGATGAGGTGTTGAAACTCGAAATTCATATAACTGAAAACAATTTGTTGAAAGGATCTTCCTACGTGAAATTACCATATTTCTTAGCTAAAAACACTCCGTGGTCAACGTGAGAAATAAAGATGATCAGTGTTTTAAATGGGCAGTCACCTCCGCTTTATACCCTGTCAAAATGAGCACTGATAGAGTTTCTTGTTACGAGGAGACTTCTAAAAATCTCGATTGGACTGGAGTGACTTTTCCAACAGAGTTAAAACGCATCGAACATTTCGAGGCTCAAAATCCCACTGTAGTGGTGAACGTCTTGGGATACGACGATGAAAAACGAACGATCTATCCTCTCAGACAGACTTCGTATCTCGAAAGAGAAAAGATGATTATTTTATTATTGATTTCGAATGGTGACAATCGTCATTATTGTTGGGTTAAACATCCGAGCCGATTACTGTCGAGACAAAATAATAAACATGAACATAAGATATGTTTATGTTGCAACTGCATGAACGCATTTCACAGCGAAAAATCATTAGCGAAACATCAGAAATATTGCAACGAAAATCAAGGTGTCGCCGTCGAAATGCCCAAACCCAACACCATCGTGAAGTTTGAAAATCACAATAGAAGGTTTAAAGTACCCTTCGTCGTGTACGCCGATTTCGAATGTTTCACCGTGAAAATGAGTTCCTGTCAACCCAACACTCTTCAAAGTTATGTTGAAAGATATCAAAAACACATACCTTCAGGCTATTGCATTTACGTGAAATGCGCTTTCGACTCGCAACATGACATGTGTCCCTTCACCTACATGAAACAGTGCAAAGACGATGACGTGGCCCAAAGGTTCGTGGAAGAGTTAGAATTGAAAATTCAAATGTTATACGACAAATTCAAAACTCCGGCGAAAATGATCATCACGCGAGAGCAGCAGGATGAAAATAATAGAGCCACCGAATGTCACATATACAGACAATCGTTCGACGAGAATTCAGAGGAAAATAAGAAGGTCAGAGACCACGATCATTACACGGGTCTGTATCGTGGTCAGGCTCACAGCAAGTGTAATTTAAAATATCGAGACACCTTTTTCTATCTGGTGATATTTCACAATCTCTCGGGTTACGACAGTCATCTGTTCGTGAAAAATCTCGGCACCTCCCACGAAGAATTAAATTGCATCGCGAACAGCGAAGAAAGATATATTTCCTTCACGAAATGGAAGCTCATGGTAAAAAAAAGAGTAATCGACGGAGAGACGTTGAAAGAAAAGACAAAATCCATTCGTAGAAGCATACGTTTCATCGACAGTTTTAAATTCATGTCGACTGCTCTGGAAAAATTAGTCGATAACATGTGCAAGGATAAATTTAAAATCACGAGCGAACATTTCGGAGAACGAGTAGACGTCATGTTGAGGAAAGGAGTCTATCCTTACGATTACATGAACGATCTAAAGAGATTCGAAGACACCGCACTACCTTCGAAAGAAGATTTTTATTCGAAATTATACGAATCTGACATTTCCGACGAGAATTACGAACACGCCAAAAACGTGTGGAAATCATTCAATATGAAAACCATGAGAGATTATCATGATCTCTATCTGAAGTCTGACGTTCTGCTCTTGGCAGACGTGTTCGAAAATTTTCGAGACATCTGTCATCGAAATTACGATCCGGATCCGGCTTGGTATTTCACCGCACCCGGACTGGCGTGGGACACTCTGTTGAAGACCACTGAAGTCCAATTGGAATTATTATCCGACGTGAACATGTTGCTCATGTTTGAAAGGGCTGCGAGAGGAGGCGTCTCGATTGTCTCCCACAGATATTCTGAAGCTAACAATCTCTACATGAAAGAAGGTTTCGATTTGAAATGGTCGAATAAATACATACAGTATTGGGACGCTAATAATCTGTACGGTTGGGCTATGAGTCATCCTTTACCGATTGGAAATTTCGAATGGGTGACGGAACAGGAAGAGATGCAAAAATGGAGAAACTATCCTTGCATTTTAGAAGTCGATTTGAACTATCCAGAAGAATTACACGATCTACACAGCGATTATCCGCTGGTTCTCGAACGAATGGAACCGAATGAAGGAGACGAGGAAAAACTCATTCCCAATTTATTTAACAAACGTAACTACGTCATCTACAGAGAGGATTTGAAACAATACGTCGATTACGGGATGAAATTAGTCGACATACATTGCATCATTCGATTCGACAAAGATCCTTGGATGAAAAAATACATCGATCTCAACACGAATCTCAGAATTCGAGCCGAGAATGATTTCAAAAAAGATTTCTTCAAACTCATGAACAACTGCATGTTCGGAAAATCGATGGAAAACATCAGGAAGAGGAACTGACGTTTGACTCGTCACGTCTGAGAAAAGAGCTAAAAAATTAGTGGCAAAACCCAATTACAAACACCAAACCATATTCGACGAAAATCTAGTGGCCGTTCACATGCAAAAGACGCACCTGAAGTTCGACAAACCGTATTATCTCGGACCGATCATCTTAGATATCAGCAAGCGATTGATGTACGAGTTTCACTATGATTACGTCAAATGAAAATTTGGTGATAAAGCCAAACTACTGTTCACCAACACGGACAGTTTAGTTTATGAGATAGAGACGAAAGATGTCTACCGAGATATATCTCCAGACGTGGCCGCATGGTTCGACATGAGCAATTATCCCATCGATCACCCGTCGAACATTCAATCGAACGACAACAAGAAGGTGTTGGGTAAATTTAAGGACGAGACCGGCGGTAAACAAATCGTCGAATTCGTGGGCTTGAGACCCAAACTGTATGCTTATCATCTAGAAGATGAAGAGATCAAGAAGTGCAAAGGGGTTAAAGCGTGCGTAGTGAAGAAAAACATCTCTTTCCAAGAGTATAAAGATTGTCTGTTAGGAAGTGGTCTGGTGTATAAGACTATGAAATCGATTCGAAGCGAAAATCATGACTTGTGTACCGAAATAGCCATCAAGATTTCGCTGATGGCCGACGACAATAGGAGGTTCGTGTTAGATGATAAAATAAGCACTTTGGCAAGTGGACATTGGATTGCGGATCTAATTAGAGATGATATGAGTGTGGATGATAGGATTCCAGATATGAGTAGGATGATAGGATTCCAGATATGAGTAAGGATGATAGGATTCCAGAAAATCAAGAGGAATTAGACGGATTCGAGATTATGGAAATCGATAGAGACATCGAGAGAGTTAGTATAAAAAGAAGAAGAAGAAAAAAAAAAATAACGTCATTTTAGTGAATTATAATAAAATAAAAAAAAAAAAAAAAAAATATATATACGCATTTATGAATAAGAAAATAGAGATATCCGTAGAAGGTGTCGTCTTACCTAACGAACCCCTATCCAACATCGATCTGTCGAATGCGGTGAAGGATTTGAAAATCAAAGATTTTCTAGGCGTGTTTTCTAGAGAGGCCTTGCTGAAGAGAAGACCTCAACAATCAGAATGCGGAATTTTAAATCTAGACGATTTATCGGGTGAAGGCACTCACTGGGTGGCGTGGTTCAAGAACGGGAAAAAGAATTATTATTTCGACAGCCACGGAATCTCGCAGCCGGAAGAAATAAAGAACCATTTCAACAAATCGATGGTTCGTTACAACACGGAATGAGTGCAATCACCAGATCAAGTGTTTTGTGGTCACCTGTGTCTCTATGTTCTCAAGAGATGGTCTGAAGGGGACTGGTTTCAAGACATTCTCAATGATTTACATTAGAGAGAGATTTTTTTTTTTTATAGTATATAAAGATAAAAAAATTATTTTAAAAAATTTTAATCGAATAAAAACGAAAAATAAAAATAAAATAATTCATTTTTTAATAAACTGCGTTTTGAAATATATTTTTTAAAAAAAACAAAAAAAAATCTCAAAACAACATGCCAGTCGATAAATTTGGTAGAAGTGACGACGAAAAAGTCAACCTAAGAAGGAAGAGGAAGACACTCGAAGTCGATGATGGTTACGACGTCTCCAACTTGGACGAACATTACGTTCGGAGATACGAACCTCGAGAGGAACCTTTGAACATGAACGATAAGAAGCTCTACAATCTTCCCGAGCTGATAGATCTCACAGATGCTGTGACTAAAAAATACGTCAACAGGGGGAACGCCGATTTCGAACGAATCATGCTAGATAATTACGTGGATAAAACCATGACCAACGATCTCAATCTGAAATCTAAACATTTGGTGAACATCGCAAATCCCATAGATCCCAAGGATGCCGCGACCAAGAAATATGCGGACGACTCTCACACGAGATTCAGCAAACACCTGAGAAATAGATACGTTCAGAAAATGATGCACTTGGAATTGAATGCCAATTCTAACAAGATAACGAACGTGGCCACGCCCACGAATCCCAAGGACGTGGCGACCAAACACTACGTAGATCTGGAACAGAGAAAGTCTGACAGACGAGAAATGAAATCTTATCTGAATTCGGGATTCAACAAGATATTGAATCTGTCAAAGGTCGACGACACGGATGCGGATTCAACCGCGGTCAACAAGGGCTATGTAGATTCTGCCGTGATATGATCACAAGAATACCTAGAATCGCAAGTGGACGATCTCTACCTGAACAAACAATCTGGCGGAACCATGGAGTGTGGTATCGACATGAATGGTGAGAATTTATTCGGACTCAGTCACGATCCCGAATTCGATTCCAGCGCAGTCAGCAGGAAGTACGTGGATGACAACTCGGTCTGGAGAAAGGGCGACATCATGGAAGGTAAACTAGATATGGGTGGACATGCGCTCACGAATCTACCGGATCCCGTGAACATGACGGATGCCTGCACCCTGATTTCGGTGGTGGAGAAAGTCAAATATGCTAGACAATTGATCACCGTGTGGGCCGAGGAGGCTGGCACTTTAGATGAGGGAAAAGCTGAGTGGTCTTTCGGAAATGGAGGTAGCGGATCGAAACATGGTCAGGTGGGATATCCCATGCCATTGGGAGGTGAAATCATTCGAATGAGTCTGGCTTCCTCGGATTTGAATAACAGAGCGGTCGTAAATCTCATGGTGAATGGAGTAGAGAGCGATAAGAGATACAGCGTCAAAAAGACTGAGAATCAACACGCGAATGTTAGCACATTTGGCACGCCTCTCAAAGTGAACGCCGGAGACAGGATTAATTTCATTATGAAAACCAATAATCCCAAAGCCGCCACTTCCGGGGTGAGTCTACTGATCGAACTAGACCCTTTGAACAAACAGTGAACGCGTGGAAATAATGAATTAAAAAATAATAATGTGTGATTATTAAAAACAAAAAAAAAAAGTAATGAGATTTAGAAAGATGTTCAGTCTCTCTAGATCACATTACTTTATTTATTTTTTTTTGTCTTTTTTATTTTTTTTAATAATTACTCATTACTTTTTTTATTTTTGTTTTTATTTTTTTTTCACACACGTCTCTCATCGAATGATCGACATCTTATTTCCATCCGATTCGAATTGTAATTCTCTGTCCGACAGGACCAGGGCAAAGGCTTCGGTTTTTCTCGGCACGTTCCTATCGAATTGCATCTTGATCTGAATATCTAAGATGCTATTCTTGAGTCGTTCACTCTGTTTACTGACGTCGAATACGAACATGGGATACATCGACTTGTATTCGCTGGGAGATATGTTAGGGTTGCTCATCAATTCGTCTAGACCGTGATACTTCTTTCTAAAATCAGCGGCATCGCCGTACAGTCTGCAGAAATCGTTCCTGTAGAACGATGCGTTGTAATCGATTGCTGGATATCTCGTGGCGTTCAGAAACACTTGCATGTTTCTCAAATGGCAGTGATCGAACAGCGATGCATTCTTTTCCTGAGACCCGTCCCTATTGGTCTGAAACGCAACCACGATGAAACGCGGTCTCTCGGAAGCGGATTTCACCGTCAATCTCCAATCGAAGTGATTCGTGGAGAGAGGAATGCTAGCCATGTTGCACTGTCTCATTCTAAATCCCACGGGTAATTTACTCTTGGATTCTATGATCTTGTAGAGACGCACTTTTTCCACGATCGAAGGCTCCACACGTGGAACGAACCACGATATCTTGTGTAGAGTTATCTTACTCGCATCAGTCACAGTGACTCTTACTATTGCGTCGTCGTTTCCTTTTCGAATCAACGTCAGATTGTGTTTGAATCCGTACATGATCTTGTTGTAATCGTCTGCAAATCCGAAGATGTGTTTCAAAGGTATCCTGAACGAAAACGTTCCTTTAGGTCTGGACGTCTTGACGACGTAGTCGAATATCGCGGCGGCGCCGGCGCTAGCAGGGCCGATGGTGTCTTTCACCCACAACTGATTAAGTCCTCTGGATTTCGAAAAATCATCAGGATACGTCAAGAGTCCGAACATCGTGGTGGCCTGACCGGGATGAAACACAGATTCTATCTCTTGTCTGGATAGCATGTATTTTATATTACTGAATAGATGCATGATGCCATTATTGGCTAGAGTAACCGTGTCGTCGTCGGCGTAGTCGCTCCCATCTTCCTTGATGAGACGTCCCTGCACCACTATGTAACTCTCGCTAGGATGTATGAATAGATCTTGAGTTTCGACATTGATTCTTATCTCTCCCGCATTGTTCAAACTCGTTCCGGTTACCGGTTCGTATTCGTACACCTCATATTCTTGAATACTTTCATCTTTCACTATGCTTTGTGTTTTTCTAGTATATTTGTCATTTTTAAAGGATTTTTGTTTTTTTGTTTATTAATTAGCTTGCTTTTTTTATCTAAAAATAGTTTTAATTATTTTTATTATTATTTTTCTCTCCTATAAATATATGTGTGTAAACAAGAAAATGTTAAAGAGTGTAAATAAAAGAAATTTGTTTTCTTTATCAAAACTTTGTCTTCTGTAATTGTTGTTCGTAAAACTTTCCGATAATCTCTTCTCCATCCAAAGCTTCGATTTCGTAAGTCACCGGATCGGTGTGAAATATTTTGATTATCACGAAGATTTCCGAGGTCCATCGAGGAGTATAACCCTTTTCGAAGTGCTTCTTATAAGCGTAGATTCTCACTCGATCACCGACCGCAAATTTCGGCATTCTAGACTTCTTCCTAATCTTAGATCTTTCAGGATATAGATTCGCGTAGACCCGTTTTTCATTTCGAGGATCGCTAGCTTCCTCAGGAGTCATCTTGATTGATCTGTGTCGCGTGTTGTTGTAATCTTTGACCAGACCGTTCAGAGCGTATATGTATTTCTTGGTCAAATTCGCCGTAAAGTATCTGTGCATCTTTTCCTTCATCGTTCGATTCCAACGTTCCACCACGCTGGCTTTCTCTTCGTTTTCGATCGAATAGAGGTCGACCAATCGATGAACGTGCTTGTTGTAGAATTCCTTTCCCTTATCCACCCACAATTTACTCGGTTTTCAAGAAGACGAGTCTAACACGCTCTTCCGAGCCTCGGCGATGCAAGGTCCCGATTTATTCTTCAGAGATTTGATCCTGCTGTATTTGGAAAACACGTCGATGACCGTCAATAGATATTTGACACCCTTGTTCCACCTTGAAAACGATCTCATGTCGACCAAGTCGGCAGACCAAATATCATCCAAACCCTTCACGAACACCCTTCTCTTTCGAAATTTACGCACGATGGGTTTGTGTAACTCCTCGGCCAATTCGCTCATCAATAATCGTTTCTTCTTCTTTTCAGATGCGCTTTTTTTTTTGAACACCCCATCCGAATCGACGTTTCGTACCGATCAGATTGCCGACCAGCGAACGTTCTATCTTCTCTCTCCTGGTCGGATTAGATATGTCTCTCAATTTCCCCAACATGTTTTTATCGCAGACGTCATTGCGAGTCTTGGTGTCGGGATGTCAGGTGTAGCACAGATCGTGATCATACGTGGCCGCGTCCACCCTATTCACAGGTTTGCTCCAAGATTTAGGAGTCAGATCGGCGTTGAGTCTCTTGTTCAATTTCGTTCCGGGTCCCGTGAAACTGTGACCAGGCAGATGCATTTCGAAAGGTACATTATTGATCATTTTATTCACGATGCCTTTACCTTTGCTCGCGTTCTTTTTTTTTACGAATCGAGTCTTGACAGAACCACACACGTCGCAAATTCCGCGAAGCATCTGTCTATCATTTTTAGTTCGTACTTCTTGAGAATTACTCATCTCGGTAACTCTCTTACACTTTACGAAATACATTTTTAAGAGTTAAGAGTCTTGATTCTCACAGCTTCTTTCATGGCTTCATATTTCGTTTTCTCACCCCATATCGTGAAGTATTCTCCGTCCGATATCCTACCATCTTTCAACACCATCGAGATCATTTCGGATATCGTGTCGATCTTGGAGTCTGCCAAGACGCGAATCTTGTCGTGTTTCCTCGCCTTCAGATATAATTTCCTACTCAAAATGTCTCCGAGCGTGCTAAACAATCCGGCGGCGAGAGCCATTCCTTCTACAGTCAACACGATCGGAATCGCGACCGCGGTCGACAACATTCTGATGCTGGCCGCGTGTAAACCCATGGAAATCGTGATGAGTGCCATGTCGATCGCATTGACGAATTTTACGAAATGCGAATACTTCTTCTTGAGAGAACGGCGAGAATCTCTCTCTCGAGTTAGATACGCTTGGATTCTATTGATTTGATCGATGCGATACCTCTCTCCTCTTTCTTTTTCTTCTAGCGACGGTGCCGTCGGCAAAACGCCATTCGGCTTCTCATCCTTCGTCATCATCTAACGTCGGATACAATTTATTTCTGGTTCTCATTTTTGTGTTTTTTTTCTCTTTCTAATATTAGATAAAAAGTTTATGTGTGTATTTATTTTTATTTTCTATTCTCCCTTATTTTGTATCAACGAGAAAACTTAGACGTATGCTTCATTGAACAATAATTTCATGATGCATCCCTTGTCTTCTAAAGTCAGACTTCTACGCACCAATTTCAGTTCTTCCAAAACTGTGGGCTTGCTTCGATCCTTAGAGAAGAGTAATCTCTTCCAAAACGCGATCACTTCATTGATTTGTACGCGTTCGCACGCCTGTTCGAAATACTTGATGACCATATTTTCCCTTTCCATCGACAGACACGAATGATTCTCGTGATCGAAGTCTAGGTGATCCCGACATCCGACGCACCATTCTAACAAGAGATGACCTAGTTGTTCGTTCACGCAGAATGCATAGGCTCTCATCAGCATTCTTAAAAGAAACCTCACTTTAATAGTCTGGGAAGCGCTCATGATTTACGTATTTTTTTTTATTATATATTCGATTTGATATATTTATTTTTAAATAACTATTTATTTTTTTTTTTTCTCTCTCCTATATATATCAATCACTTTTTTATTTCCTCAGGAAACGTGGCAGTGGGTTTGCCAGTTCGGTATCACCTCTTTCCACGTGTCGTACATAAGTCGTTTTCTGATGTAGAATTCACAATGGGTTTCCGTGTACGCCTCCATAGGGATTCAGTGTTAAAATCGTGTACAGGCACGGATGAGACACGGATGCTACAGAATCGGCAAAGCGCTTTTCGACGCTGCTACAGAATCGGCAAAACGTTTTTGCTCGCGTTCACCAACGATGGATCGATGGTCTAATCCGCGATGGGAACGTCGACCAAAATTTTAAGTCAAAAAAAAAAAAAAAAAAAAGTGAAAAATGTACAATTTCCTACATTTTTCACTTTTTTGAAAACTTGTACATTCGACACGTTCGCCAACGGGTATTTGAACGTTAAAAGTGCGATCTAGGAGTCTCAAAATAATAGCCGATTCTGGATCACTATGAAAAAATGACACTTTTGCGAACGTGTCGACGATTTAACACTGAATCCTACGATAGTAAACGCACCGTGTACGTACGTGTACGGTACATGGTCAAAGTGCTCGTGAATCGGCATTTATTACCTACTAGCGTACAAAGAATCATGGGAACAGGCAGTGTTCAATTCCGCTTCAGCAATTAAAATATTTGAGACTCAAATAATCACAATTGCAGTGAATCTGTTAAAAAACAATGGCTAATATTATCTTTTTAGTGGGCATTCTTTATTAGTGGAGTTTAATGGAGCAGTAACACTCCGTAAATGCATGGCGTCATGAAACCGGAAGCTGGTGACGGGCCGTTAATGACAACACAATTAACAGCCCGCCACCTTCTTCGTAATAATAGTAATCACATTATTCTGTCGTTTGATCCGGTTTATTAATGGCCCGGGAACTAAAGCCCCCCCCCCCCCCCCCGGCTTTATAAGGGCCCTCGAATTGATCTCGGGCCAGTAATAAGCCCTCAGACTGTAAGTCATTCCACTCGGGCTTTTAATAAACACTCATGTTACTGTTATATTGTAATTTTACCCACTGATTTCACAACTGAACCTTAATTACACAAAACCTTGCCCCGCAATAAACCAACGTCCACAAAGATTTTGTTGAGATAATAACCGTTCATTTCACCAAACCGGATATTTACAATATCACAGCTAGGGTTCCCGATTTCCCTATTTTTTCTGAAAACAGTAGGGGGAATTTTTCAGCCCCATAGTCCGGAAATTGGGAAATTTCACGATTTTTTCCCGTAATACCCCATTGCAGTTAAATCTAAATGAGCCAGGGAGGGTGATCATTTTTCGTCAAAACTTTAGAGGAAATAAGAAGGGTTTTATTAAATAAATATGAGAGAAAAAGAATGAATTTGCGATATTCGAGGTAATCTTCACCAAATACTTCGACTTCAGTAGCAGTATTTTGTCTGGCAATAGTTTAACATAACAGTCATTGGCTCTGACAATCAGAAATAGATTGACTGGTTCGCGAATCCCGAGACACGCCACACATGGGGAATCAAGTCCGAAGGAAATGTTACACGGTCCAATGAGGTTATCAAAAGCGTGCGTACATATTTCTTAGAATTCAGAGAGAGGCGAGATCTCACTCTGATTCCCTGTCTGAACTCTATGAATTATGCTGTTGGATAATTACGAGAAAAGTGTTGAACTGATGCATGCTGTAAAAGTGCGTAACCTGGTTAACATGACTGATAAAACTAATTAATTGAAGCAAACTTTTCTAACTATAATTACGAGACAGATATTTCCTACGGAAGCCGGTTAGTGCCACCTGTAAATCAATTTTTTATGTCATAATTACGACATAGTATGTCGTAATTATGACTTAGTGTGTCGTAATTTCGACATAACTGTCTCGTACTTACGACATACAAAGTCGTAATTACGACATAGCTAACTCGTAATTACGAGATAATATCTCGTAATCAAGACATAGTATCTCGCAATTACGACATACAAAGTCGTAATTACGACATAACTATCTCGTAATTACGACATACTATGTCGCAATTACGACATACTATGTCGTAATTACGAGATAGTATCTCAATTGAATAAAAATAGTTTTCAGGTTCATTTACTTCCTAGAATTACCACAAATAACCCAACAATCCTTACAAATCACCAAAAGTACCTCCAAACTACCGTAATGGACAGGGGAGGGTCTATCTTGGGCTTATAAGAGTGACAGCTAGTGCTATAAGACGCGTTCTTTTGTAAAAGAGTGAATATAATTACCCAAATAGACCAGACAATTGTTTATTTAGCTCAGCTTTTCTCCAAAGTCACGGTTTCTACCCGTTATTGTGATTCTTTCGGAATCTCCTGCCTCTATATATGTATCTATGCTATAGCCTCTGTCTACCCGCTCCTGTTAATTTGTTTTGGAGTACACTCCAGTAGAGCCTATCAGTTCTTAAGAGGTATGTGAGGAGGAGGAAATGCTACGTTTACATCTTTATATCTTTCGTTGGGTCAGTTGGAATGTGCTAGGTTTCACACATGGGAGAGACCATAGGCGCATGCTTCGCCCCCCCCCCCGACGTTTATAATACTTGGCACTGCTACCGCATTACAATTACATAAGCGCTATTATGACTTAACTCTCGTAATAATTGCTTCATACTTCGTAGTTACAACAAAGTGTATTCCAACAAAAAGCTGCTCATGTCCTTATGTTAATAACCATATAAGTGCATAACATGATGACAATGCATATTAGGTGCCCCATGAACCAAGGCAACGGGTCCTGTGTCCGGGATTTCCCCATCGATTGAATACTTTCTTTACTCCACCTTCAAAAGAATTTCGTGACTGTCGATATGAAGGAGTGATTTGAAATTTAATTTAAATAACCGGCCGATATGATTGACTAATTGTAGTCCTTTATAAGAAAACGGTGTTCTGTTATATTGTCAGGGAATGCCCTGGTACATAACGGTAATAACTTGCTATATCGGTGAATTCCAGAACACTCTCACTGAGTATCCGTGTCCTTTTTATAAGGATTAGATACAAACAAGCATTGCTAGCACTGTAGACGCGAAGAACAGCATACGGGTGTGTGTGTAAGTGTCTAGGAATGTTGGTGTTCCTGAGAAATTTTTTTTGGAAAACCCAAGCATTTTATGGCGATGTAAGAAGAAAGTCTCCCAAAAATAAGTCTACCGATACCTCAAATCGAACCAAGACATCACCTGGGATAGTTTATTTTTTTCAAATTGCTGCAAGATTAGCTTCTCCCTCAAAACTTTTATTCGGGATGGTGGGCTGGTGGTGAAGTGTGTATGTGAGTCGGGGAGTGGGGTGGTGTGTGAAATCTGTTCTATGAAAAAGGAACATTCATGCTGTTAAGAAATGATATCGCGCAAGATTCAGGGTTTGACAATCTAGGTAGAGACAAATTAATTTCGGAAGCAAATGACTGTAGTTGTTTTCAGAAGTGAATTTTTGGGATTTTGACAATTTGTCTCGGCGATAAATATGTAACTTTCCGGAGCTGAATGAAGCCCACAGTTACAAATCCCGCAACATTGCTATTTACTTCATTTCGATTCTGTTTGTTTTTTCATCTTTTGTTTATTTTACTTTTGCCGGGAAATAATGTCGTCGCCTACAGAATACAAGTGTGTGTAATACAAATTTGAGACCGCAAGCATTAACATAACGTGCAGGGTTCAATAAAACAAGGAAACGTAGAGCGTTTGAAAAGGATCGAGTTGCAAATCAAGGGCAACGATTTGTTTACTTCTTTGAAAAGCCGACGAGTTTCATTGTGGGCATATCACGAATTGAGGAAAGATGTTCGTGTGGTTATAGTTTCGAGCTTTCAGTCACATGTGGGAAATTTTATTCAAAGCACCATTAAAGCAATGCTTTTCAATGCAATAAATGAGCATTTTGGAATCACTTCCAGCTTTTTCATGGGCATAGCGATCAAACTTTGCAATCGAAAAGCAGTAAGATGGTGTAATCTCGGTGCAACACACATACATGTACTCGGTTATCATTGGCTATACTTTGTCGTAATTACGAGTTAGCTATGTCGTAATTACGACATACTAAGTCGTAATTACGAGATAGCTATGTCGTAATTACGACATACTAAGTGGTAAGTACGACATAATAAGTCGTAATTATGACATGGCTTGTCGTAATTACGACACAGTTCGTAACTATGACATAGTATGTCGTAATTACGAGAGAGCTATGCCGTAATTACGACATAATAAGTCGTAATTACGGCATGACTATCTCGTATTTACGAGTTAGCTATGTCGTAATTACGACTTAGTATGTGGTAATTACGAGGCACTATGTCGTGATTACGAGTTCGCTATGTCGTAATTACGACTTAGTATGTCGTAATTACGAGACACTATCTCGTAATTACGACATAGTATGTCGTAATTACGAGATAGTAGGTCGTAATTACGGGATAATTATGTCGTACTTATGAGATACTATGTCGTAATTACGAGATAGTATCTCGTAATTACGAGTTAGCTATGTCGTAATTACGACTTCGTATGTCGTTATTACAAGATAACTATGTCGTAATTACGACATACTAAGTCGTAATTACGACATAGTATGTTGTAATTACGACATACTATGTCGTAATTACGACATAGAAAAATAATTTACAGGTGGCACTAACCGGCTTCCGTAATTTCCAGTTCCAGGTGTTGAAAATCCGGATATCGGTTCTGCCAAAACACATTCGGGAAGGGGGAATTCCCAGTCAGGATTGAAACTCTAATCACAGCGTCTGTCCATTTGTCCAGCAAATTTATCTTTCGATAACTTCTTATCGAATTCCTGTTGTAGTTTCAGTTCGATAAGATTGCATCGACTAACGTAAAAAATGAAAATTTATTACATTAAAGGTGAAAACTTCTAAAGTAATGAGCGCTTCAATCACCAAGATTATGAACCTTGTGGCGGTAATATCGACTCGCTTCTATAAACTTGTTTACCGTGTTTTTGCACCAATCGATCGTCTCTCCATATCGCCGGCCGTCCATCACGAACGGTTTGTGCACTCCACTTGGCGAAAAAAAATAGTTTGATTCATGTTACATGTAATAGAAAAATAGGGTTGAGCGGTCGAAATTTTTATTTTGTTTTCTCATAAGCCCTAGCCTTTCTGCTTAACCCTCTAGAGAATTTAACGTCCAAAACGGCCAACGCTGTCTAAAAAGTCGTCATTCAACTTCCACCTTTTTAAGTTTTTTGCCCCAAAGCATAGCGTATAACCCCTCACTGGTTCGAGCTCGATGGAACGTGTGAAACGTGGCACATATTGGAGTTGATTTGTGCTTTTTGATGCTGATACTTTTTGGTTCAGAAAAAGTTTTAATTAAATATAAAGTATTGCTCAATAGCTCACAAATAGATTAGTATTGGGCCGGAAAATTAAGACTAGTCGAAACACCTGAACCTTTTCACCCCCCCCCCCCCCTCAGCCCTGTAGTTTTTATTGAATTTATTTACAAACGTGGCGCCTGTATAACTTTAAACTGTAGATGAGCATGTGAGAAGGAATTTTTAATTCAGCGAATCAAGGCCATTTTTATGGGATAGATGTTTATCATTCAAGTATGTCCGTTTAACCCTTTACGTAACGAATCCCAAGTGTGACTATATGGATCCCACGGATTTAGAGTGTATGGGGTGAAATTGTTATGGAATTTGATATGTGATGGAAAGGAAGTCTCCTAGTAAGGACTGGACACATTGGCTGATCTCGATGTTGGCAGCCCATAACTACGCGCCCACCACTCATGTCTCATCTTCACATATTACTGGACTACTGGTACTGACAAACTGGTCTTATCTTCCTTAATTTTTATACTGTTTTTTTATTCTATTCATACCTTTGTTGTATCACTGTAAGGTTAAAGAATTACATTGTATTTTCTCAGTCTTTGGAGACGACTTATATGAGCTCAAAGCTTGCGGTCGAATTCAACTCATACATCTATTAACACAAGATTTTTTGAACATCATTGATTATGTAAATATTTTCAAATTGTATTTAACACATGCAATATTCTTTCTATCAATAAATATTGTTTGAACTAACGAATCGGCTGCATCGGGCCGAGTTATTTTCAAAATTAAGCAGTTGAATTCTTAAAAAAACGTCAGCATAACTATATCATGTGACCTCCTCTTGCGCTACTCGAGCTCGTTCCAATGAGGGGTCACATGGTATGGTTGTGTTGAAATTTATCTAAAAGATTTAAAAGAGAACAATTTTGATATCATGTGTGTTGGTTAAAGGAATAGTTGGGGGCGCGGTGGCTCAATAGGTGGAGGTGCAGGCTGCAAGCCGAGAGGTCCTCGGTTCGAATCCCACCTGCGGCAACCGCGTTGTGTCCTTGGGCAAGACACGTCACCCCCATTGCCCACGTGGGGGGCACGGCGGCCTTGTGTACTAAGGCGTACTTCACGTCGATGGTGCACCTATCTTCAACCAATGCTAACCCTGCTTGTGTGGAGTTGGTATGTTGGGGAGCTGACAGTTGCTGGCCGTTGCTCGGTGGTTCTCTCCGGATACTCCGGCTTCCTCCACCCGTAACACTCATGGTCATGATGAGCCATTGTGCAGAAATATGTGACCTTAAACACCAATAAATATATAAATAAATAATAAAGGTATAATTCCAGATACATTACGGAAGAATGAATAAAAGTTTGGTGTGAATTGTGATTATCGAGTGTAGATTCGCATGCGCAAAGGAATTTTGATGTGATTTCCAGAATCTGGGTGTGAAGTACGAGTATAATATACGAATGCGAAACGAAAGTTTATCAGTTCTAACAGTTTGCTTTCTCCCTCCATTCCCCCCACACTTATTTATTTATTGGGGTTTAACAACACTTTCGATAGCCAGGTTAACCCTTTACTCAACGCAGACGATTTCAAAATTTATTATTTTAAATATCATTTTTTTAATTTTTTCAAAAAATTTCAACAAAACCATATCATGTGACCCCTCTTTGGAACGAGCTCGACGAGCTCGTTCCAAAGAGGGGGTCACATGATATGGTTTTGTTGAAATTTTTCGAAAAATAATATTTTTGCAACTGCTGAATTTGTATATTACGCGGGCGGATGCGGGCGATTCGTTGGGTAAAGGGTTAATTCCGTGTCGGCCATTTTTTGCGAGTAGAGGCGGCCGGAGTACCCGGAGAGAACCACAGAGCAACGGCAAGCAACTATCAGACATCCCAACGTACTAACTCCGCAAAAGCAGGGTGGAATGAGTTGAAGGCACGGGCACCATCGACGTCCAGTATGCTTGCCTACAAAGCGCCACCGTGCCGCGGCATGGGGAATCTGGATTAAGTGCCTTGCCCAGGGACACAACGCAGTTACCCCCAGCGAGGATCGAATCATGGACCTTTCGATTTGAAATTCATACGGTGAAAGGAATGGGCCCAACAGTTTTCTGCCCATCTGTCTGCCACGCCACAAACGCATCTCTGATGATATAAAAGTCGAGGAGATGAGATTTATTTCCTTGGAAGAACAAAAATTTGCACATTACTGCAGAAATACATTTGCCAAAAAACAAAGTGCCAATATGTGTCATTATTGCTAGTAGGTGTGATGCTGATAGATATTCTCAATGACAGATTTCTATGAAATAGTTGCTTCTAATTAGTTTGCCATGAAAAACCAAGTTTCATTTTGTTACTTAAAAAATGGAAAACAACAGACAGCTCAGAGAACTGTCTGCTGTGTTTGTTTCTTAAAAGTAACAAACGGAAACTTGGTTTTGTTTCTTACTGATGCCATTATGTGTTTTCTCTTGAATTACTTGCTTCTGAACTGAAATAAATTTATTTGACTATATACATCTACATGAATATACAATGATTTGCTTATAATCAAGTTTCAACTTGCACATATGTATGTATATTGCTGGGATACAGGCTGGATGCCTTCCCTTTGACAGCCCCCACCCATTCTTACTTTGAAAATTCCTCACTCGATGAATAATTTCAAGGGAGATAACTTTATTTAAAGTCGATTTTCATGACGATATAAGTCAGAGATGCAATAACCATAAGAGGTTTCATGTGGCTATATGCTCACCTGTGTCTTAACAATAAAATATCTATGTCGTGGGTAAGAAGCTTGTTTCTTTACTGAACAGAAATATCAAAGACACTTGGATGCGTTTTGAAACCACAGCCTGTGACTCCATCATCACAACAAAGGCGACGACCTCTTTTCATCGAAAGGTTGTAAGCGATAGTTTCGAAGGGATGTTTGTTTGTTTTTGGGGGTTTGGCGACACGTTTAACAGCCACTGTCTTATCGTGTCGGAGTTTTACGGACGGGGGAAGTCAGAGCACCCGGAGAAAACCACCAAGCAGCGTCGAGCAACTGTCAGCCTCTCCAACTTTTTAACCCAGAAACTATCTTAAGTACCTTGCCCGGGACACAGCTATGGCTTGAAACCCGCAATCTGAAAACACATGGAAGATTCTTGTGGGTTTGAGTAGATTCCAGGATTATCTCATGGGTGGCTGCAAGGATATATAAGTTAAGTTTTCAGGAGGGACTGCAACTAGAACAGTAGTACGTACTCTTTTTTATTATATAAGTTGCTCTATTTCAACTGCAGCTAAAATGTGTTTTCAATGGCAATTTAAGCATCCAACCACCGAAAACAGGCAGTGATATCGATCTTTATCGAGTTGTTTGCCTGAAATATTATTCTGTTGTCAGTTCTGATACGAATTCGGTAGCAGACTTTCAGGAAACAGTGGTGCCTGCTGTCAACTCCGAGTCTATGAGTTGATTTCATATATCTTTCGTGTTCTGTACATCCCAACCTTCATTTTGATGTATCATTTGTGTTTATTTAATTGGAATTTATGGACTATCAGAAGTGGAAATTACAAAAGTGAACAAATTTCCCTATCCCTTTCCCCTTATAGAGCACCTTAATTTATTGCCTGCAGTAATACGTTTCATAACTGGAGCGATTATCTAATATATAGCGAACAATATATATCGGAAATTAAAAAATAGTTCTAAAAGTCGATTCAACCCTTTACCCAACGTAACGGCCAAAACCGGCCAGCGCTATTCTCAAAAATCGCCAATTAATTTTCACTATTTTTTTCATTTTTTGTCTAAAAAACATAGGTTATGGCCCCTCGTTGGAACGAGCTCGTCGAGCTCGTTCCAACGAGGGGTCATAACCTATGTTTTTGAGACAAAAAATGAAAAAAATTAGTTATTCAAGAATTTTTTTTGCAAGTGTCGTCTGCTTTTCACGTTAGGTAAAGGGTTAAGGTGGCGACATATGATAAAAATGGTTATTTATTATACTTTTTTATCGCAACTTTCGGATTCACCACGTCGCCCCTATCGTCTAAAGGTCGTCACTACAGCATGCCATAATATGAGAATATGTCAGAGACGACGCCACTTAAATTGTAAAGAGAAGAATGCAGGCAATGATATATGTCAAGTCGAACGGGAGACTTATGAATGGAAGGTGGGTAAAAATATGTATACTGTTCAACATGAAATCAAGTGTCAACAGAGCAAGCCGCATTCGTCGGAAATTAGTTCTATTGTTCAATGATTACAAATTTAGTCAGTGTTGCTGGCTTCAGAAAGCGGGCACTTGACAGGTTTTGTAAAATTTATTACCGCGATAATTGTTCCAGCTTGACAATCTAATGCATTCTTCTCTCGGTTCAATCCAAACATTATGTTAGAAAAAAACCTGGGGAGGAACTACTCCTTGACTTTGCGTGTGTAGCGGTCGAGGTATAAAGGCCATTTACCAACCAGCCTGATTGATCCGGATCTCTTAGTCTCGTGGTAAATCGGTCGCTTTGTGTGCTGGAGGTCGAGGGTTCGAGCCTCGGCTCCCGCACTTATCTCTCCTCCTGTTATATTTGGAGGCTCGTCCGGGATCTCTTAGTCTCGTGGTAAATCGGTCGCTTTGTGTGCTAGAGGTCGACGGCTCGAACCCCGGCTCCCGCACTTATCTCTCCTCCTGTTACATTTGGAGGCTCGTCCGGGATCTCTTTGTCTCGTGGTAAATCGGTCGCTTTGTGTGCTTAAGGTCGACGGTTCGAACCCCGGCTCCCGCACTTATCCCTCCTCCTGTTACTAGAGCTGTAGGTTTTTAAATTTCTTGTTCGGTTTCGGTTTTGGTTTTTCAGGTGGAGTAAAACCTCGGTTCGGTTCGGTTTTCGGTTTGTTCATGAGGCCAAATAAAATTCAATAAAACTCATTCTTATGTCTGGAGTCATAACTGAATGGCAGTGAAATTGAGTGAAACTCAATGAATGCCCGAAATAAGCTGTAATACACGAAGAATCAGGAAGGCCAATATAGTAATTACCTAAATATACAGAACTTTTATTGTGCTTGGCTATTTTTCGAGGTCTGACACCTGCACGCAACTTGAGGAAAGCTGCAAACACAACTAAACTGAAATGTCGGCAATTCACAGAAAGTAGCCTTCCCAGAGTAGTGAGAGTACCCAGACACTGCCACTGGCAGTGTCTGGGTACTCTCATTACTCTGGGGTGGTTACATTCTGTGAATTTCTCCAGCAAGCGTATTTAATAAAAAACGAAAAACCTTAGATTACGGGATGTCGACGGTTTCGGTTTCGGTTTTTAAAAAAAACCTAAAAACCTCGGTTCGGTTTCGGTTAACCTACAGCTCTACCTGTTACACGTGCACTCAAAAAAGAAGAATATGACGGAAACCGAGCGGAGCTAAAGAGTCAGATCTTGGGAAAACCCTCTTATATAATGCTTTATCATCGATGATCGTCATTTTCTTCAACGCTTCAACGCTTCTGACGTTATTTTATGGCAACAGAGTTCTGATTTTCATGTTGTGAATTGAGATTCAACTCAAACTTCGAACTGATAGATGCTCTCTCCTATTCGCGTGTGAGTAGTGTTCATTTGTTCCCGGTGTTGAGGATGTCTTCCACAAAGTCAGGTAGATCAAGTCTAGAAACAGTTAGCAATTCAGATCTTAAAAACTTAATAATTGAACTAGAAAAGAAATTTACTGTCGGCATTGAAAGCCTGAGGCAAGAAATGACACAAATAAAATCCGAGGTGTCGCTTTTAATAACCGAAATCACAGCAATCAACACAACAATTAGTGCGATGAAATCTGAACACATCGACTTAATTCAGTCTGTGGAGTACAATGCTCAAAAGCTTAAAGATGTGGAAGGTGTACTCATTCCAGATACTCAATTAAAGTTGGAAGCTAAATTTACCGAGCTCGAGGAGAAACGACTCTTGGGCGAGATCCATGCCAGGAAGTATAATCTCCCCCTGTATGGAGTTAGTGAGACATCTGGAGAAGATCCATACTGCAGAGTTGAACAGTTTCTCAAGGAAGATTAACGAAAAAGTTATTCCGATGCATCCCGTGTTGTGAGTCGTGCTATTAATATACACCGACTCGCCTCCTCCAATACTAGCAATTCTAACTCAACGCTACCACCCAAACCGTTAACCAATGGACTAGGGAATGATATAGACAAACAGGACATGTTAAAGGCCGCACCAAAGCTTAAGGGGACAAGGAAAAACATTAGAACTGACTTACCCCCTCTCTGAAAAGAGAGCGGGCAGACTATCTACTATAGCCTATAAGCCGAGGACTGATAAACGTTTCAAAACCAGAATCAGAGTCGCCGGTGTAAGAGTCATTCTGGAGTTTAAGGAATCTGTATCTGAGAGATGGAAAGAATATGTCGAGTAGGCAGTCACTCCAACACCCATAGTGTCTTGAGTCCTCGAATATCTCCGAATTGTTTTGATGTGCAATAACTTATCTATATAGAGACCTTGATTATGAAAAATATATACACACACGTGCACACACGCACACAAATATAATTATATGCGTGCGTGCGTGCGTGCGTGCGTGCGTGCGTGCGTGCGTGCGTGCGTGCGTGCGTGCGTGTGTATGTACCTCTACATACACACGAATTTATGCATGAATTTATCGAGGTTGCTGTCGTGCTCGGGGTTGGAGAAGAACCCCCTCCTCCCCCATACAGGTCAATTTGTGCATACATACTCTCCTTTCCGACTTGGCAGAGTTTCGATCTATTCACTTGCCACTACTACCCACATATGTATGTAAATACATGCATGTATATGCAACCAAAAAGAACAACCATTAATAACTTTTCCGAATGTTCACGCCATCATCTATAAACACATAAACATGTGTAACCAGTACTAGTGCAAAAGCCAACATTTTCCATGTTTATGTTTCATATTCAGTCAAACATAAACAATATTTTGTTCATATAGGTCTGCTCTATTGCAAATTATTGGTTTGTAGTAGTTTTATGTGACAAATTGAGACTACCAAAAATAATTCAATGCCCCATTAGTTACATAGGACCCAAGGGGGGGGGGGGGGGGGCACTAAAAATTTGCAAGACGTGACGTCCTATTTTTTTATTCGCCTCCTTTTTACACCCACCCACCCACTACGTGCAAATTTTCTACTACCGTTCTCAGACACCCACCCCCACTCTCCCATTAAAATTCAAAATAGACTTATAAACTTAGTAGGCACAGCTGTCTTTAGGGGTTTTTCATAATGTTCTTAACCCTTTAAACAACGTAACGGAAAAAACCGGCCAGCGCTATTCTCAAAAATCGCCAATTAATTTTTATTATTTTTTCATTTTTTGTCTCAAAAACATAGGTTATGACCCCTCATTGGAACGAGCTCGTTCCAATGAGGGGTCATAACCTATGTTTTTGAGACAAAAAATGAAAAAAATTAGTTATTCAATCATTTTTTGGCAAGTGTCGTCTGCTTTTTTCATGTTAGGTAAATTTTCCTTTGAATTGTTCCCAAAATATTGTCTGCACATTTTCTACATTTCGAACAAGACACTCACCCCCTACTAACGTGTGGCATTTTCCCAGTTTAAGCCCAATATTCTCACATATAAAGCCTCCTGATGTTGTATTTATGTTAAGAGTGTGATGTACTTATCATCTTTAAGGTCTGAAACACAAATGATGGTATATATTAGCTGATCCATTGATATATTCTTAAAAAATTAAAAAAATTGCACAAGTTGGAAATGCACATTTTTAGCGCACTCAAGTGACCCACCCACCCCCACGTCACGTCTTGCAAATGTTTGGTGGCCTCCCCCCTGTAGGACCATTCTTTTTCATTTACTCCGTTTACCTCTACATATACACGAATTTATATATGAATTTATCGAGGTTGCTGTCATGCTCGGGGTTGGTGAAGAACCCCCTCTCCCATCCCGGTGTATTTATGCATAATGCTTGGCAAAGTTTCGATCTATTCACTCACTAGTTATGCACCCTCCCCCCCCCACCCCGCATTATTACCCATTCATTTACCCAGAACAATAGTCAACATTTTTCATGTTTATGTTTCATATTCGGTCGGATGCAAACCATATTTTGTTTATATAAAATTGCTGTATTGCAAATTATTGGAGAATGTCGATGGGCATTTTCCAATGGCTTGTAATGGATCGAGTTTTATGTAGCAAATTTAGACCACGAAAAATCATCTGGCTCTCAATCAGTTACATAGGACCATTGTTCTATTTCGATTTCAATAGGACCACTGTTTTCCCTTTACTACATTTACCTCCACATATACACGGATTTATATATGAACCTATCGAGGTTGATGTAATGCTCGGGGGTTGATTAGCCCCCCCCCCACCTCCCATGCTTGTGTATTTTTGAATCCTTTTTTTCCCTTTGCCTCCCTTTGCGAACTTCTCTGCATATGTGACTTGCAAATCAGGATCACTGTCAAAGTCTTCCCCAAATCAGGCAATATTCATTCTTTCTCCACTACATCAAATGCGCACGTTTTCACAAGTAGTATAGCTCGTATGTTTCATGTGGAGGTTGGATGACCCCGGTGGATGACCCCGGAAGTGACGTCATGTCACGTGACGTAGTGGCGCCATGTTGTGTTGTCATGGTAACCCGCGTGAGCGGCCATGTTGTGACGTCATCCCCATAGTGATACGTGGTGTGAGTGCACATGCGCAGCGCGTGTTGTTAGGGTGATACGTGTTTCCGTCGTCCATTTTGTATACTGGAGGCCGCCATCTTGGTTTCTATGGTAGCACGTGATTGCTATGTTACCCAATTGTTCTGCAATAAGACGGGACATGTTTTGAGGGTGTGTTCGATTGTAGAAGAGTAAATCTAATTACCACAAACAACCCGACAATCCTTCCAAATCACCAAAATCCACCCGAGCTTTTACTATTTCGAATTCTTCCAGAATTCTCTGCTTCTATCTATATATGCAATAGTTTTCCTCTACCTAGGTATGTTCCTTTGTTCTGGAGTATACTCCAGTAACGTAGAAGAGCCTATTAGTTGGAACAGTTTACCTTATTATTACTATATTTAGCAATTTCTGGTCTATTCTTGTTAGTTCTGACCCTATTCCAAGTACTCTTGTTGTTTCATTTATCTAGATCCTATTTATAGAACATAACTAACCAATCAGATTGCTTGATTTCCCATAATCTGTATGCAGAGTTATCTCCCTTGTGTATAATGAAAGACTATATCCAATGGCCATATCCCATGGAATCCCATTTTGGAAAACGCCCGTGGCTATGGGATCCCTTTTTTGTCGTATGAGGCCATGAGGGCTATTCATTTATTATCCCTCATACCCTCATTGAATTTTGAGGTTATGAGGACCATTAAAAATCCCTCAATGAGGAAGAATTTACTACGACTCTTATCCTCATTTCAGTATTTAACAGGTATATCCTATGGAATCCCATTTTGGAAAACGCCTGTGACTGTGGAATCCCTTTTTTGTCGTATGAGGCAATGAGGGCTATGTAAAAGCCCTCAATGAGTCCTCATTTATTATCCCTCATACCCTCATTGAATTTTGAGGTTATGAGGACCATTAAAAATCCCTCAATGAGGCATAATTTACTACGACTCTTAGCCTCATCTCGGTATTCGAGAATACCTGACATTATATTATTTGAGGATACTAGTTGGAATTTACATCCGGGTACTTCTGTTGGGGTAGTAAATAAAAAATAACAACACTAAATATCAATTTAAATTTCTTTTATTCAAGTATACAGTTCAATGTCTCAAGGCATTTCTCTTTGCAGTTCTTCTTGCATGGGCTAACCATTTCATCTTCTTGTGGGTTGGAGCTTCTTCCCATCGCATGGCTAGGTTCTTGATAAAACACATTCTTTCATTTGATAACTTGGCTTTGTTGGTTGCTTTAATTTCCTGTCTGGCATCTTTGGGTTCCTCTTTCTCTAGCTGTTTCATAGTAGTAACTTTAGTCTTCTTAGTAGTAACTTCATTTGTGGTTTGAGTGGAAACATCTTTCTTAGCTTCAGTAGTAACTTCATTCGTGGTTTGAGTGGTAACTTCATTCTTTATGGGAGCTGGCATCTTTTTCTTGACTTCAGTAGAAACTTCGTTCTTAATGGAAACATCTTTCTTTGTTTCTGTAGAAACTTTGTTCGCAGTAGTAACTTCGTTCCTGTTTGTATTGGGAGTCAGTTCTTCTGCCTTTATTCTTTTGTTTACTGATCGGCCAGTATCCACACATCTTTGTTTCTTTCCACCAGCATCCATGTCTAGATTTTTTCTATTGGCTGCATTTACCACACGATTCACTTGGGTCAGTTCCTGGGAAGTCAGCTTTAATCCAGCATCATTCTTGAAGATCTGTATATATAAGTCATCTTTGAATCTGAGCACCGTTGTTGACACAACCATCTTCACTCTTCGACGTTCAAAACGGAAATGAATTTATTTTTATACCAACACTCCTTTTATACTTTTTTCTAATCGTCGTCTTCTTCTTCTTCTTCTTCTTCTTCTTCTTCATCTACTCGGAATGAGTAGTTTGTCATAAGGTTGTCGAACAGAAATCTTCGCTTTTCCAAGGCATATTTCTGGGATTCTTCAAAGTCAAAATCCTCTTCTTCACGAAGACGCTTGGCAGTTTCTTGAATTTTCTTGTGAATTGCGTCGTTGCAAAAATTTCGAATGTACACAAGCGTATGAATGTATTTCTCACTAATGGCTTCTCTAACATTCTTCTGAAGGGCTCTGTTTGCTGTTTCAACTGCATCTTCACTTTCCATTCCATCTTCGATATATTTGTTCAAGCGGTTGTCAAAATCGTTTTGGTATTTGTCAAAGGCACTTTGAACGATACCTCCCATCATAGAAACGTCTTCTTCCTCTTCTTCGTCTTCTTCTTCTTCATATTCCATATCCTCTGATAGTTCCGACGATTCATCAGAGTCCGAATCTCTTGACCAGTGTTTTGGTGCACAGCTGGATTGCATTGTGTCCGCTCTCTTCGAAGGTCAGATTACAAATAACAAATTTCTTATGAGCACGACCCTTTTATAGGATATCGGACAGTGCATTGATGACGGGTTTGATCAACTTTCCTAAAAATCCTCCTTTCTGTATGATCCGCCTTCTTTTCCGATAAGATAGTTCTGTCTTTGGTGAGGCAATTCTCCTTATTTCGTACTTGTGTGGAATCAGCTTAGCTCTCTCAGATTTGGTTATAGGTACTGCGCCCGTCAAGATGTTTGAATCACGATCACATATACATTGTATCAAATCATCACTAGCCATCTTCAGCATAGTCTTGGCTTCATATCGATCCGCATCAGAGAGGATTCGCAGTGTATCTAAATTTCTCTCTAATCTTGTAGTGTTGCTCGATGTTTCCGATTTCCTCATAGGGCAGTAAGCATTCTCGTGTCTGTGCATGTTGTCTGATCTGGAAAAGGCCTTTTCGCAATATCTGCAGCAATGGATTTTCATGAGTTCACTCTTTCGTGGTCGTAGAACAAATGAATTTATTTTCACACCAACACTCCTTTTATACCTTTTTTCAGAGCTAGGACTGGGTTGATAAGCGCCGAGAGAAAGCAACTCTTTCGTAGTATACATCTTTTGATATCTGGAGAAATTCCATCATCTGTTAGCAGCTTCAATACATGTTCGTATTTTCGCAGGTCATCAAATTCAGCTAAATTCAGTGGTATCTTATCTTCGAGAATGTTGGTAGCACATTTACATAAACAGGTAATCAAATCTTCATCAGCAGCACGTAGAACGGCATCGATTTCCACCTTGTCGGCATCCCGTAAAAATTCTAAAAGTGCTTTATTCTGGTCAGTCAGTCCAGTATCTCTCTCCTCTTCTGTTCTTCTTGGACAGTTATGTTCTTCATGCCTACGAGCACTGAATGATCTGGTAAACATCTTCGTACAATATCTGCAGTGGAGCCGATGATGGTTCTTCTGGCGTCTTCTGGCGTCTTCTGGCAATATCCGATCTTGAAAATAACTTGGAACAGTATCTGCATCGAACTGGTAACATGTCTTCACTCGACGACGGTCAGGACACAAATGAATTTATTTTCGTGCCAACACCCTTTTTATACCTTTCCCAACAGAAGTACCCGGATGTAAATTCCAACTAGTATCCTCAAATAATATAATGTCAGGTATCCTCGAATACCGAGATGAGGCTAAGAGTCGTAGTAAATTATGCCTCATTGAGGGATTTTTAATGGTCCTCATAACCTCAAAATTCAATGAGGGTATGAGGGATAATAAATGAGGACTCACTGAGGGCTTTTACATAGCCCTCATGGCCTCATACGACAAAAAAGGGATTCCACAGTCACAGGCGTTTTCCAAAATGGGATTCCATAGGATATACCTGTTAAATACTGAAATGAGGATAAGAGTCGTAGTAAATTCTTCCTCATTGAGGGATTTTTAATGGTCCTCATAACCTCAAAATTCAATGAGGGTATGAGGGATAATAAATGAGGACTCATTGAGGGTTTTTAAATAGCCCTCATGGCCTCATACGACAAAAAGGGATCCCACAGCCACTGGCGTTTTCCAAAATGGAATTCCATGGGATATGGCCATTGGATATAGTCTTTCATTATACACAAGGGAGATAACTCTGCATACAGATTATGGGAAATCAAGCAATCTGATTGGTTAGTTATGTTCTATAAATAGGATCTAGATAAATGAAACAACAAGAGTACTTGGAATAGGGTCAGAACTAACAAGAATAGACCAGAAATTGCTAAATATAGTAATAATAAGGTAAACTGTTCCAACTAATAGGCTCTTCTACGTTACTGGAGTATACTCCAGAACAAAGGAACATACCTAGGTAGAGGAAAACTATTGCATATATAGATAGAAGCAGAGAATTCTGGAAGAATTCGAAATAGTAAAAACTCGGGTGGATTTTGGTGATTTGGAAGGATTGTCGGGTTGTTTGTGGTAATTAGATTTACTCTTCTACAATCGAACACACCCTCAAAACATACCCCGTCTTATTGCAGAACAATTGGGTAACATAGCAATCACGTGCTACCATAGAAACCAAGATGGCGGCCTCCAGTATACAAAATGGACGACGGAAACACGCATCACCCTAACAACACGCGCTGCGCATGCGCACTCACACCACGTATCACTATGGGGATGACGTCACAACATGGCCGCTCACGCGGGTTACCATGACAACACAACATGGCGCCGCTACGTCACGTGACATGACGTCACTTCCGGGGTCATCCACCGGGGTCATCCAACCTCCACATGAAACATACGAGCTATACTACTTACACATATCCGACTTGGCAGAGTTTCAATCTATTCACTCACTACTGATGCCCTTGCCCTTACCCCCTCGCATTTCATGAACCCCCTAAACTTTAGGCTTTCCATGTGCATGTAAGTGCATGCATTTATATGCATGTGCTTGCAATTAATGAGTGTGCAACAGATACCTAATCATTATCAACTTTTCCATATGTTCATGTCATCAGCTAAAAACAGATAAACATAATTATTACATATGTAACCTGTACCAGGACAAAAGACAATATTTCCCTTGCTCATATTTCATGTTCAGTCAAACGCAAAAAATAGTTTGTTTATATAAGCTTGTTGTGTTGCAAATTATTGGAGAGTGCCAATCGGCAGTCTCCAATGGTTTGAGATAGAACAAGTTTTGAATAACGAATTAGGTCATGGTCATTCTTTCCTCGATACATCAAATGTACACGTGTGCGTGGTCAGTTGAACGCAGCAAGTATTTTGTTTATATAAGTCCGTTCAATTGCGGATTGTTGGGGTGCCTATGGCCAGTCTCCAATTGTTTGAGATAAAATAATCTTTGAATAACAAATTAGATAATTCTTATTCTTTCCCGGATAACGCAAATGTGCACGTATTATGCAAGTTTGTTTTATTGCGACTTGTTGGATGATGCCTATTCGAGATGGAACAATTTTTGAATGACAAATTAGGTAATGTTAATTCTTTCCCCAACACATCAACTGCGCACGTATGCGCGTTCAGTCAAACGCAAAACCCCATCGAGGGATTACTGATGGTCCTCATGACCTCATACGACAAAAAAGGGATTCTCCAAAAGGTATCCTCGATAGGTGTCCTCGAATAATACAATACCAGGCCATAGGTATCCTCAAATACTGAAATGAGGCTAAGAGTCGTAGTAAATTATACCTCATTGAGGGATTTTTAATGGCTTCATAACCTCAAAATTCAATGAGGCTATGAGGCATAATATATGAGGACTCATTGAGGGTTTTTACATGGCCCTCATGGCCTCATACGACAAAAAAGGGATTCTCCAAAAGGTATCCTCGATAGGTATCCTCGAATAATACAATACCAGGCCATAGGTATCCTCAAATACTGAAAGGAGGCTAAGAGTCGCAGTAAATTATACCTCATTGAGGGATTTTTAATGGTCCTCATAACCTCAAAATTCAATGGAGCTATGAGGCATAACATATAAGGACTCATTGAGGGCTTTTTCATAGCCCTCATGGCCTCATACGACAAAAAAAGGGATTCCATAGCCACGGGTGTTTCCCAAAAATGGGATTCCATGCGATATGGCCATTGGATATAGACGTGATGAGAATCGGATACGACTTCGTTGTAATAAGGGGAGATAACTCTGTATACAGATTATGGGAAATAAAGCAATCTGATTGGTTAGCAATAATCTATATAAATAATCTAGAAAAATGAAACAACAAGAGTACACGGACTAGGGTCAGAACTAACAAGAATAGACCAGAAATTGTTAAACATAGTAACAATAAGCAAAGCTGTTCCAGTTGGTAGGCTCTTCTACGCTACTGGAGCATACTCCAGGACAAAGGAACATGCCTAGGTAGACGTAAACTATTGCATATATAGATAGAAACAGAGAATTATGTAAGAATTCGAAATAGTAAAACATGTCGGGTTGTTTCTGGTAATTCTTCGAATCGCGAAATTACTCCTGTTTAATCGAACATACCCTGCGGACATACCCCTGTCTTGTTGTAGGCCTTTGGGTCACATAGCAACCACGTGCTACCAACGAAACCAAGATGTATACAAAATGGACGACGGAAACATGTATCACCCTCACAACACGCGCTGCGCATGCGCACTAACACCGCATATCACTATAGGGATGACGTCACACCATGGCCGCCTACACGGGTTACCATGACAACATGGCGGCACTGGGTCACGTGACATGACGTCACTTCCGGGGTCCGACACCGGGGTCTGGTCAATAAGGGTCGAAAGGTACCTTATATACTACTGTGGGTAAAAGGATCAATGTGTATACCCCGTTTTGCAATCCTGTATATGCGAGTTGTCTTTGTGTGATATTGAAAGTGTGCGCAACACGCAAATTGGATAACTAATTTGATAGTGAGCCAACATATCATCGCGTGGAGTCTTTTGGTTCTCACGAGACAATGTGCAACCCCCCCCCCCCCCCTTCCACCCCCTTCACCTCTCCGACGACCATAGTCGACACATGTATTTGAAATTCTACGCATTTATGTATGCAAATGAATGCACCTCAGCGAATATACGTGCATCTGCAAGAGTAAGTAGGTGAAGGGATCTATGTGTGTACCGCCTTACGTGTGACATATGAAGTTGGAAATTTTCCCATATACGTGCACAAATGAAACGATTGGTATTCCAATCCCATATCATTAAATATCACCTCCCTTGGATATGCAAACGATCGCTGTGCACATCGTGTTAAAGTTAAGGTATGCTGTTTGTATTTAAAATTCTGCATATTCATGTGTGTATACACCCTTATGCAACCAAGTAAAGGCCAGTTGTTTTGTGTTACATTGGAAATGTGCGCAACACGCAAATTGGATAACTAATTTGAAAGTGGGCCAACATATCGTCGCGTGGGAACCATAGGGTCTATCTTCCAGTGGAAAATAGAGTCTTGTGGTTCCCACGCGACAATGTGTACGTACCCTTCACCTCACCGACCTCCATCGTCAACAGATACGTTGCAAGTCTTCTATCACCCTGCCCATCACAGGATTGATATTGTGTGACGACCCATCAGATGAATCCACCTGGATTGAGGCCGGTTCGTGGCGACTGTTTTGTATGTATGAAAACGCACACAACACGCAAATTTGGCATCTAATTTGAAACCGAAAAGGCATGTGTACCCCACCCCATCCCCGTCCTCCAACCGACGACCATAGTCAAAATGTACAATACATGCAATCTGACTGCCTCGTCACAGATTCAGTATTGCAGCGCTACCCATTAAATGAGTCCACATCCTGGGTATGCGCCCGTGACTGCATGCTCATTGATACTTAGGCATATCTATCCTCCAGGTATATGCTTCCAACCACCCTGTATTTCCTGGTAGGATGTACACTAAGTGTATCATCAGATACCCGCGCCACCATGCACGCCTTTTACATAACTACCGAACGAACATGCGGGTATCCACTCCTTCGGGTAATCGATTTTAGCATGCTCACGGTTTGTGTGTACTTGGGCATTTGCGACCCGAGCCCAGTCTTGTGGAGTTTATAGGTGTGTTTTTTGGCACTGTACGTTCACATTAAGACATTCAATTTTCTTAGGACAGTTGTAAAGATGTGTTTACGAGGCTGCGTGTACATGTTCTGCACGTACGCATTTATTTCCGCAGGGAGTAAATATGTTGCATGTTTTTGTTTCTCACTTGATCGCATTACTGGTCTTGGATTTATTATTGTCAACCACTTCTCACTCGGATTGGCTCGTATTAATACGCATCCCTACTATAACCTTGATAGTATTCTACATTAATATGATGAATATACTTGCTTAACCCTTTACCCAACGTAACGGCCAAAACCGGCCAGCGCTATTCTCAAAAATCGCCAATTAATTTTCACTATTTTTTTCATTTTTTGTCTCAAAAACATAGGTTATGACCCCTCGTTGGAACGAGCTCGTCGAGCTCGTTCCAACGAGGGGTCATAACCTATGTTTTTGAGACAAAAAATGAAAAAAATTAGTTATTCAAGAATTTTTTTTGCAAGTGTCGTCTGCTTTTCACGTTAGGTAAAGGGTTATATTCATTCACGGAATGAATCTCGTGTATATTTATAAAAGTGTGGTTTGCGTCTCGTGCACCAACCCCACCCCAGCCACCCCTACCAACCCACTTTTTAATATTCTCTCAATATTCAAATACGATCCTCACCAAGAAATTCGCTCGGTAATCAAAAACACCTCAATGCTAACTTGATTGTGGCGTATTATACTCTTGATTATCCACACCCAAACAAGTACCTTAAATCCCAAGCAAGCTAGTGATGTCATTGTCAGTTATCAGTCAAACACCGTAATTTCCAATAAGAGCATTTGTCACCAAATAGGATGTCCTGTTGGACGGTAAACGGTAATACAGCCGTCCTTGGATCAATACTAATATTCATAACTGGGTCGACTGTTGATTAGACACCCATTTCCCAAAGTTTCTCCAGGACGTTGGTTACCCGCGTGCAGTTAACCGATAGCCCAATTATCTCGTGTATCAGGACACATTCTTGACCCATATTTTTGACGTCCAACTTTCATTACAACTAGCCGCATGTGATAAAAGTCCGCCCTCACTGATATTTCTGTTCAACTCAGTCAAGTGTTTGCTCCGAAATAACACCATCTGATTAATTATGTCCCTCGACCAGCGTGTTCAGTTTAGTCAATTGACCCATTCACCGAAAGAACTGGGACAGGAAGTGCTGCTGTTGCACGAGTGCTAAAACAAAAGGAAAAAAAAAGTAGCACCCAAACGGTTTCAATCAGCTGCGAGTAATATCCGTTTGTTTCTTGGTTGACAGTACAGTCTTAGATCAGTTAACAGAAGATCCACATCCCAAAAAGGTATGCGACTTACCTCATTAATGTACATGTATATTTGTTATTCAATTATCTTACTTGATTTTCTTACTCGTCTCTGCCCACACAATTATTGCTATTGGATGTGTGCATCAGAGTGTGTGTGCGTATGAGGACGCATGTGGGTGATGGTGTGTGTATGTGTGTAGTGAGGGGGTGGGGGTTGGTGTGGGGGTGGGATGGGGTAGGGTGGTATGTGCATACCTGTGCGTGTGTGTGAATATGAGAGTGTGTGTTCGCCCAAGTGAGCGGATGTGTGTGTGTGTGAGGTTGTGTGTTTTGTGTACATACATGCGTAGGTGTGTGCTTGCGTGTGTGTGTGATTACCCACATTGGTGTGGGCGCTAGTGAGCGTGTCTACACGGAGGAATTTGAGTGTAGTGTCTTTTAACATCTGGTTTCTCTACTTGTCTTATACGTTGGACCATGTCTTTTAAAAGGTACTCCCATCACTCTATGACTTTTTGTTCCCGGACATACTTCTTTGGCATTAGTGCGTTCTCGCAAGTGATCGACTTCTTTTCTAATTTTTACCTGAGTGTGGACTATGGCTAATAATATTCCATTTGATGAGATCCAGAATTCTGACGCTTATGACTTCATATCCAAGTTCAACACTTCACTGGGTATTGATGGTAATGACACTGACCCACCATACACTATTGACAATTCAAGCTGTACGTATTATATACCAGAAAATTTTAGCAAGCAAATACCAGAAAAAACTAAGTCATTCTCTCTTTTCAATTTGAACTGCCGAAGTTTGAATGCTAACTTTGAGAATATTCAAAATCTTTTATGTGACATGTACCCTAGGAAAAATATATTTGAAGTTGTGGGACTTACTGAAATATTTGCAATAAAAAAAGATATATGTTTTGAACTCGAAGACTTTCACCCTTTAGTTCATCAAACACGACCAACAGATGATGATGGCAGAGGGGGTGTTGGATTATTTATTAATGGCAACATTAGCTTCAAACAACGAGGTGATTTGTCAATCTTCATACCTCACATATTTGAATCTCTTTTCATCGAAACAACTTCTAAAAAGAAATGCATTATTGGAATCTTTTATAGACCCAACACCGCACCAAAAGCTGACCTTGACCTTTTCGTGCCCACAATGTCCGAACTATTGAATATCATCAACCTGGAGAATAAAAAAGTCTACCTTATGGGCGATTTCAATATTGACCTACTCAACTTCGCTAGTGGCAACTCTTATTGATCATACCCTTAGTAACGACTCCACTACACACGTATCAGGGATTGTCATTTCGGATATCAGTGATCACTTTGCAACGTTCTGTATTGGCGATTTGGAAAAACAAAATGCACGCCCAACACAAAGTCATAACCGCTCCTTCAAGAAAGAAAACATTGACCACTTCAAGAGGCTCCTATTAGGTAGTGATTTTTCAGACGTTTTCCACACATCCGATGTCACCCTAGTATACCACTTGTTCATCGATGCATTTTACAAAGCATTTAATGAAGCTTTCCCTTTGGAAGTAACATCAGTACATTCTAAATATATTAGACGCGAGCCCTGGACGACGGCCGGACTATTAGAGTCTTCCCTACACAAACAAAAGCTGTACAAGAAAAAACTGAAATCTCCGACAACCCAAAATATCGCGGACTACAAGCAATTCTGTCACATCTTCAATCGTGCCAAACGAGCAACCAAGTCAGACTACTATCATAATATCTTGCTAGATAATAAACACGACCTAAAAAAAACATGGCAAATAGTACGTAAAGCCATTAATAAATTGGACCGAAAAACTGAGCCCCCCAAATACCTTTGTCGATAACAATATCACTTTAAACGATCCAAACAAATTGCCTACAAGTTCAATGCATTCTTTGCCAATATTGGGAAATCAGTAGGTGACCAAGTGCCCGACACAAATATTCACGTTTCACATTATATGAAGCATAATAATGGAAACTCACTATTTGTAACGCAAACGAATACACAGGAGGTTATCTTTAGTATTTCCAAATTGTCTTCAAAACCAACAAGAGATCAAGGTGAATTGTCTACAAAACTTTTGAAAGCCGTCGCTTGTGAGGTCGCCAGCCCATTAACACACATCATCAATACTTCATTTTCATCCGGTCATGTGCCAACCAAAATCAAAATAGCCAAAGTCATATCAGTCTTCAAGTCTGGTAACCCTCAAATGTTTAATAATTATCGCCCCATCAGTATTCTCCCGACGTTCTAAAAAATACTTGAAAAGTTAATGCATAAAAGGCTAGTGGATTTCATAGACAAAAATAAAATCTTTTATCAGTACCAGTTTGGGTTCAGAACAAAACATTCAACTGTCCGCCCTATATTGCACCTACGGAATAGGGTGGTAACGGAAAATGACAAACCAACAAAGAATTGCACACTTTCTATATTTCTAGACTTCTCAAAAGCATTTGACACCATTGACCACTCGATCCTACTCCAGAAACTGGGATACTACGGTCTTAGAGGTATTGCCCATCAGTGGTTTCAAAGTTATTTAACTGAACGAAACCAGTTTGACTGATTCGTGAATACTATTTCAGAAACGTTAGCAATAAATACAGGTGTACCACAGGGGTCCATTCCTTGGCCCAGTTTTATTTCTACTGTACATCAACGATATTATTGAATCTGCAGAACTCAGTTTACTTTCCTTTGCTGATGACACAACGGCCTTTATGTCAAGTAACAATTTTGACACCCTTACAGAAAGTATAAATTCCGAACTAGCCAAAATAAACCATTGGTGTTCTGCCAAAAAACTAACCCTCAACCCTACTGAAACCAAATATATGCTACTTCATCCACAAAACGATTCGTATAAGGTAAACGATATTAAACTATTTCTAAACAATACAAAATCTGAGCCAGTTGGTAACGAGCAAGAACAAACAACTATAAAATTTCTTGCACACATATGGATGAAAATATGAAATTTAAAGACCATATTTCTGTGGTGTGCTCAAGAATAGCAAGTTTTGCACTAAACAGGGCAAAGAACTTCTTGTCCACGAAGGTAATGAAAACTTTATACTTCTCACTGATTCAGTGTCATTTTAAATATGATATCCAGATCTGGGGCCATTCGACCTACACCAGTAGAATTCTAAAACTACAAAAAGAGCTGTCCGGGTCATAACAAAAAAATCATATCTCTCCCATACAGATCACATTTTCAGAGATTGTGGCATTCTGAAATTCATTGATCTCTACAGCCTTCACGTCTTCCTTTTTATGCACGACTGGACGAACACAAAACTCCCTATGTCATTCGATGATACCTTTCAAGTATATAGAAAACTTTCAGGAATGAATACAAGGCAAACAGGTAAATTAGATACCCGCAAACCAAGAACACAGTTCTCTGCTGTGCTGCCATTACACTCCTTCCCAAGAACCTGGAATAGTTTTGACCCACAAATCCAGCCATTAAATAGACCCCAATTTAAAAAGTCCTTAATTGATAAAGCCTTGAATAATTATTCGCGTCTTAACTCCAAATGTGACAACCCAACGTGCCCCGACTGTGTCATCCGCCAGCTGTAATCTTCTGGCATCTCGTTCTCCTCTTTCCACTTCCCACCCCTTAATCCTCAAATACATTCTAGCCCCCCCTCCCTGAATTACAAATAAAAGATCAGACAACCCCGTCTTGGGGAAAGCACTTTGATACACTGATGCCTTGATATCTTTCTTTTTACGGAAATGGCAGGAAGACAGCCTTATAGGCCATGCCATTTCCATGCTGTATACTAGCTTGTGTTCCTGTTTGTTGTAATGTTATTTTGTAATCAATGTACTAGTATACTGCAAAATAAAGATCTATCTATCTCGAGTTCCAGCGATAATGTTTTAAATAATTTCCGGTTCTTTCACGGAAATATTTTAAATTTCCCTGAAGGAAAGTAAAGAAAACTGAAGATTGCTTTAATGTTTTGTTTCTTTCTGATTGCAATCTCATCGCTACTATGAAGTAGCACAAAGATGTGTCGATAACACGAAAAACAACAAGTAGAAATTCATAAAATTGAGCATTTTGTGATTTTATTTCGGTTCTCTCTCGAGGTTACCCAATTCTTTCTCGGGTGCTCAGTGCTCTCCGAAAAAACTCGGTGCTCTCACTCGAGACACGCCATTGTATTATATCGCCCACGAATACTTCGATAATCATCAAAACACATTACTGACCAGATAGGGGGCCTCTCGGCATATCATTTTGGTGTTCGTAAGCCTAATACGTTTTGGCTTCTCGAGTGAAGAGCCAATTTTGGGGGACCCGTGATATGAAGCTATTGTTACATGCAGTGACAGAATTGAGTGATTGTAGTGTTCGAGCTCATATTTTCAGTGAAAGCCTCTCAAAATAGTTACAAAGTCTGTTAGATTTATACATATTTGTCCATGTGTGCTACAGTTAAAACTAGAAGTCCTGTCACGAATAGTGCGCTTATCTAGGCTTAATTGCGCGTTGGAATTGTGCGCATTTTCCATATCGAATGGCATCCAAAGCACGGCATGTTCTCTTGGTTACTCATAGCAAACACATGCAATGTTTCTGCCAATGGACCTCCGGGTTATAAATTACCTTGATTCTCGAGAAATAAATTCGTAAGAATCCATTTAGGCCATCACACGAAATGTTGCAAAAACGTTTGGCTATTGGTGGGGGTGTGGTGATGGTGGTTCACGAAGTAAGTTGACCCCCCCCCCCACACACACACACTTGCTCCACATTTTGTTGAGTTTGGTATGAAATCTAGTCATGACAACTATATCATCCATGACTTGACTGGATACCAAACGCAAGAAAATAGTAGTGTACTATTTATTTATTTATTTATTTATTTATTTATTTATTTATTTATTTATTTATTTATTTATTTATTGGGATTTAAAGACACTTTCAACACCTCGTGTCGGAAAATAGTAGTGAACAGTTTGTCGTGAATATCCATGCTGTGATATATAATGATCGGAACGTCATTGGATATTTTACCTCACGTGAATTCAAGTTGGGAACTGACGCAAATCTACGCCGTAACACAGAAGAAATCGGCATACAAGTTATACTATAACACACCAATATCCATGACGTCACCTTCGAGCATGCCCTCTCGGCAGGTGTGCGTTTCAGGGAAGTTTATGCGTGCAGCACTGCTGTAGTCTATGCACTGATGAAGGTCATTACTCTGAGAGATATTTGATGGAAGGGCATAGACATATACTTTTAAGATGCCAGAAACCTGCGGTTCCGGTCGTTCCCGTGACGATTTTAGACAATTCCCCAGATTCTTTGGGTAATCGAGTCCGCGCACAAGGCCTTATGGGATAATCAGAGGGAAGGAGTACTAATTTGTTTCACGGCCACATGCAGGGAAAAAGCCCATGGCTTTACGGCTTCAGCCAATTTGAGGATGGTTTGAGTAATTCGATGGAAATAGGCGACAAAATTGACACAGAAATGCCCTTCGGGCAGGGGAGAGTACTCTTACAGCCATAACTACATCCACCTTGTTGGACGAGTGCAAAAAAAGTTGCTCTAAAACAAAATGTAGGCCAGCATTGTTCGGGAAAAAAATCTCCAGAGATTTCGTAAAAATTAAATACCTCAGAATCACGTGAGTGCATGCGCGTTAAAGACCACATATTCCTATGGTAACGACGTGACAAGATGACAGCTCGCTCCCTACCCATAATACATCACTTCCCATGACAACATCGGCGTCTAAAATGCCATCCAGACAGGGGAGAGTACTCTTACAGCCATAACTCCCTCCGCCTTGTTGGATGCAAAAAAACGTTACTCTAAAACAAAATGTCGGCCAGCATGGTTCGGAAAAAAAATCTCCACAGTTTGGGGGAAAATTAAACACCTCAGAATCACGTGCGTGCATGCGCGTTAGAGACCACATATTCCTATGGTAACGACGTGACAAGATGATAGCTCGCGCTCACGCTCGTCCTACCATAATACATCACTTCTAATGACGTCAGTTCCTAACATGCACACTACGATGAGAACATGCAATGAGAACTTACATATGGGGTTCCCAAACCACCTGGCCTACTACTTTCGTTCAATCGTTCAGAGCCCCCCCCCCCCCCCCCCCCCACACACACACACAACCGCCTTGGGACTTTCCTTTCGGTATCAAGCCAGACTCTTTCTTTATCCATTACTCAAACATTCAAGAAAATACTGACACCTTTAGCCAAAGGCCAGTTTAAATTTGATCCCTGCTCAGTAAATCAAGATAATGCCTTTCAAAGGTATATTCTGCTTAAAAACAGAATTGTGGGTCTTCTTAAAAGCCGCTAAACAAAATTGCATTCCAAAAATTAATCAATTTAGACGAGGAATGAGCCACACAGTTGTCGTTTCGTTCAAATATCGTTATTTTTTCTTGGGAGAGCACCGGAATCAGTGACGTAACTGTAATATTGGGAACTCTTAAGCCACATATTGTAATTATTCAGTACATTACAATGTTATATTCTTGCACACTGACAGGGTACAAACATTAATTATTTTAAATATCGTTTTTTTTTAATTTTTCGAACATTTCGACAAAACCATATCACGTGACCCGTCACTGGAAGGAGCTCGTTCCAAAGAGGTGTCACATGATATGGTTTTGTTGAAATTAGTTTGAAAAATAGTATTTTTTAGCTGTTGAATTTGCATATTACGCGGGCGGATGTGGCAGATTCGTTGGGTAAAGACTTAAACACGTAACCGTTCAATCGTGTATTCCTGTGCTGAAACCACATATCCCACCAGTATTGCACCTGGTTAGTCATATATTTCTCCCCCACTGCATGTGTAACATACGTCTGTCCAGGGTGAGATAGCAGGGAGAGGCAGATGTATCCCACTCCACCCACGTGACGTTATACATTTACAACGTTATTATGACGTTATGCATATCGTATCAGTTTCTTGCTACCAACTAATTCATATTGACGTCATCGGAATGCAGTATGATCACAGTTCGATGCTCTAAAACACTTCAACCCTCAAGCTGCCACCGTTCCTAATCGATTTCGTGGTATACACCTTGGGTATATACATAACTTTTGCATGCTCTTTCCGATGGTGTCATTAGTTTTTCAAAACAACGAATACCAAATAAGTTGATTATATCAGCACTTGACCGCCGATTATCTCTGGCTAAAGGGTGATAGTCCTAACACTGAAAACTAACTATACTGAGAAAACGTTTTTGCTATATTTGTACACGCTAAAAACTGAAGTGTTAAAAACTACACTTGAAGTGCTGTATTTAACACTTACTAAGTGCTGAACTAGCACTTTGTTCAAGTGTAGATATCCCAGAACTTGACAGGTGTTACAATAATACCACTTGACAAGTGTAATGTCGCGACACTTAAAAGGAAACAACGCAGATGACGCGGATCAGGCTCGAGAGTTCGAGCCTGATCCGCGTTATCTGCGTTGTGTCCTTTTAATTATGTACCCACCAAGCGCAAATCAAATTATGGACGATCCTGGGAGAACCACCAATGCTAGACACATGGGAAGTGCCATCCATTCAAGTTTCAGATGTATGACGATTGTAATGTCTAAGTGCTTAAAGCATTGCACTTTGAGTGTTAAAATCAAACCCTGAGAGTTAGAATGGGTTTAACACCTTGAAAATGTCAGTTTTAACACTTTAGTGTTTAGTGTGTAGCAGCAGTTATACCTACATCGGAAGCTGGATTGGTTTGCTTGAGCATATTGTATCTGCCACGAAAGATGCAAAAAGATAACATGACAAGTTAGGCCCCACAAAGCGGATCTTCTGTTTATCAGGCCATTTTTTGTAAACTTGTATGTGGGCGGGCGGCGGGCGGTTTTTTATTTTATATTTTATTTTTATAATTATTTCTTTGTCATCAAAAGTTCATGTTCTTTGTTTGTTTGATGTGTTAGGCCTCATAATCTACAGAATAGCATCGGTGGAGGTGTATTTCGTCCCTTGAGTGCAAGAAGTCTTTGCAGTGCTATGCAAAGCCTTGTTGCACCCAATGTACAAATTTATCAATTTTATTAACTTGGGTAAAATACCAGACATTAAACTATTTCATTGTTATTTTTTTAAGTTTGCATTTGTTATGAAAAGAGATTACGCGGCAGCGAAAAGGACGATGCGGGAGGGCATGAGAAACAGATTTTAACTCCTTGCATGCTGCTGGCGGATATTCCTACCCAGGACAGATATCCTTTACCATTGAACTATGTGTAATGTAGTAATGACATATTTAATCAAATTGTACCTTGAAAATTGCATGGAGTATTTCATCCATGATTCTTGGAGTTAAAGTGAGATGGATTTTTTATCAAATCTAGTCATGGCTGCTGTAAAGTAGTGGTACTTTGGGCATTCTAGAAGAAAGTGTTCCAGGGTCTCCACCATGCCCAAGTTACACATCTGGCACTCCCTTTCACCGTCTTTCCCAGTTTTTCCCCTCAGCTCCAGGGATCGCGACCTCAGCTTGAACAACAGTGACCACCCAAAGGTGCCATCAAGGTACTCTTCAAAACCTGGCTTCTCTTTATCACGCAGGCCACCCAAAGACCTCTTTGATTTGACCCCCTCTCGCCAATTACGGTTACAATCCTCCATGACCCTTTCTCTGACGATTTGTTTGCCCTGGTTTGCCCCAACGTCCAGGTCCGAGATCTCCAATGAGTAGTTCTCTATTAGCTCCCTCACTTGGACCATCCACCCCGTTTTGATATTTGAGTTGAAAATTCTCAGGAACATTACTTTACACCATCGGCTGTCGGGGAGATTTACCAAATAATTAAGATAACCGAGTTTCAACAGGTCTATCCTGTCCTTGATCCTCATCCACCCAAGCTCACCCCTGATTGCTTCTAGCGCTGCGGCATTACTCGATCCCGTTATCCATCGGCCTGCATCGTTCTGCAGGATTTCGAAGCTCTTTACGTCCGTCTGGTTTAGGGGTACCTCTTCCGTACCGTATGTTATACTTGGCAGCCCCACCATTTCCCAAATGGTTTTCCCCACGAAAACCTTATTGAAACTGTTTCTCCCTAAAAGTTTCATTTCGTTAAGGATTCGCTCCCCTTTCAGAGTAAATTTATTTGTGTGATTTCGGTAGATGCCTCTTCCTGTAATGTTTATATTTACCCCCAAATACTCGTAATCACCTGTCTCTCCCACACTGAGAAGTTTTGCTGCTCTTCGAGTGGGGTCCACTTTGCGGCCCATAGGTATAACTTTGCTCTTGCTTTCATTAAGTTTGAGTCTCCATTTGCTCCCATATTTCCCAACAATTCCCAGCATTTTCGTTAGCCCCTCTTCGCTTTCTGACACTAGAACCATACCGTCTGCAAAAAATAGCCCTGAGATCTTCTCCTGTGTGAGGTGCGATTTGCCAACTTGGCGGTGTTGCTTTGAACTTGCAGTTCACTGACACTGATTAACATGTTTCTCTCTTCGGTAAGGGAAAAAACGTACACAAATATACTCATTGTATTGATAAACTCTCACCAGATTTGACGAATTCGATGAAAACCATTGCGGTTCAGCTGCCGATTTGTTCTTTTCAGCCCATTATTCGAAAAATCCGATTTAAAAAAAAAATGCATGCTACGGTAAAAACAGATATCCTAATGTCCGCTCCACCAGCCGTGTCCATTTAACTCGGTATCTGTTAGCCAACAATGGGGGATTAGTGAAATACAAGCACACTTAGTGATTTAATACAGAGTAATCGTTTGACTGGACTTGTTACGTGAACTAATTCATGAGAGGTGAGGGACGTTGTACAAACACGAGTGCGCGAATGTGCACGAGTGTTTTACAATATAGTCCCTCGTCTCGAATGAATTATTTCACGTAACCAGTCCAGTCAAGCGATTACTCTGTTTATTACTTTTCATTATTACCCGATAATTATATTATTTAACCCTTTACTTGACGAAAGGACAGCGCTATTCTAAAAAAAACGCCAATTAATTTTCATTATTTTTTTCACTTTTTGTGTCTAAAACATAGGTTATGATCCCTCATTGGAACGAGCTCGTCGAGCTCGTTCCAATGAGGTGTCATAACCTATGTTTTTGAGACAAAAAAATGAAAATAATAGATATGCAAGAATTTTGTTTGCAAGTGTCGTCTGCTTTTCAAATTAGGTAAAGGGTTAAAAAAAACCCCCAAAAACAATGAAGTCCCCATTACACCCACGGCAAAGCGTCTTCGTTTGCGCGCACAGATACATGACACAATTGTTGATTGCATAATTCACTTGTGAAGTTATCGTTTATAATCAAACCCGGATATCCCAGTAAATCACACTTTGGAAAGTAATAAAAAATAATTTTGACCGCCCCGTTAAATTATTTATCCAGATAAACTGTGAAAAAGACACAATTCGTTATCTTCCAACCCATTTCGGCTGCTAAACCGAGAAACCGAAAACACTGAGTATTCAACACTGATGTTAGAAGCATTTTTTGAAAGAAGAAAATATAAGTTTTTCGAAGAATTCTTGGAGAGTTCAGCCCCAAAGAGATTCTCTCGGAAAAAATAGTTCAGTGGGTTTTTTTTTCCTTGCAAAGAAACAAGAAAATAAAATGATGCCAATTGCTGGAATTATCAACAAAGGTTGTAAATGATGATAAATCTTCGCGCAAATAAAAAAAAAACGAGAATGCCGGGTACTTCAATTGTATAAACAGCAAGCTAACTGATAAAAATGAACATGAAAAACAAAAGACAGAGCCTATATCGGGGTGTCCTCCCATAATGCAGACCTCTCAAAATGTAGACTCTCACAACGTAGACCAAATAGCTTAATTGGTTACATAACACATGCTGATCACCCCTATTTTTGAAATTGGAGATTAACTGGAAGCTGATAAAGGATTCAAAAATGGGTGACTAACTGGAGATTGTTTGCTCTGTAAACTTGTAGAATAATTTGTATCTAGATTCCTGTTCATCACTGTTAATGGACAGTGTTGTGATAAAACAAAGATGCACCTCTTTATTTGCATGTGACCTTCTATTAAATCATGATAATCACTGTTACTGAGCAGTGTTGTGATAAAACAAGCATGCACCAGTTTGTTTGCATGTGCTATCCTTTCATGAATGATCTCCCTGTGAAAACAGGTTGTTATAAGATAAGTTAACTAGACTTTCATTGCACAAACACATTACCTTTGAATCTTTCTTATTTCTTTGTCAAAGACTTGGTTTCGAAATGAAATAACCAACATCTATATTTTTAGTCACTTTTGTTATCACAATGTGACAGTATCAGATTTTAGCATCTGTATATAAGGGGTTATATATTTTTAAAATTATATCAGCAACATAAAGTATCACTGTTAAAATACAGTGAAGTATTATTTATTTCAGCTTCGTGCGGTAGTTTCTCAGAGGAGTTAACAGTTTATCTTAGTAAGAGGTCAGAGTGGTGTTCGCTTCAGTAACTCTACTGCAGTACATAGAAATTGTAAAAGCATGAAGTGAATACCAGTGAACTGATTTCTTATAGGTCAGTTTCAAACAAAAATCTCTCTCCTCTGCCCTGGAACAATGAACAGCACATTTCAGTTGGATTTCAAAATTATTGGCAGTTGTGTTGTTTTGTTGTGAAAATAAGATCTTGTGATTTCCTTCAGTGCATATATAATCTGTTTTAAAAACTAAAAGTATTATGTAAATAGTGGTAATAGATAGTGATATTCTTGTGGAATTTAGATTTCATTCCTGGAGGAATTCTCAGGAAAATGCTATTTCCTTAGGAAAGGATCCGCTGCTCAACAGCTTTGAACCAAGGTTCAGGATGTTGCCCCATACAGGCCACTGAAGTTATTGTGCAGCATTGAACCCATCACACTGAGGGGGTTCGATATTCTATTTATTGCATGATGTCGAAGAAATAAAGAATCCACGTTAAACTTTATCGCTTCTTCTGAGTTATTTCTCACCACCATTGCGGTTACAAATGGCGCCCAACAGAATTTCTTCTGACATGTTCGACATTTGATGGCTCAGCAACTTCCACATGGATCCACTTCTACATTATACCAGCTATCTTCTACCGGACTGATGTGATTGACATTTGGGTATAATTAGACTTACAGTTTGTACTGACTGAAATTTCTTAGTGAAATTTACATTGAATTTTGAAAAGTGAAATTCAATTTCTTCTCTTTTCGCATTAATGTGACATCATATTTTTATTTAAAAACATGCTTACAATTATCTGTGTTTGTATATGAGACTTGAGGGTTGTATCTGACAATTTTTCAGATTCCAAAATACTTGGCATATTTTTCTGAAATGTTTGTTTACATATTTGAAATGTGTCAGGGAAGGTCATGTTTTTTTTACAACACATTGAGACTCGACAGCTAGGTGTAACAGGGGAGATAATTTATAAAATGAAACTCAGAAAATGAATTTTCTGAATTTTTCATTGAACTTCTGTCAATGTTCTGTGCACTTAGACACCATTGATTTTTTTTTCAGATATATTTTCAGGAATATTTTCTTTAATTACTTTCATTGTTGTTTGATGTTAGCATTTATTATGTTTTATTATTACTGACACAACATTAATCAACATATAATACAACATCTAACTCTTTTTTTGTGATAATATATTGCGTCATTGATATACAATGGCTGAAAGATTCAGTTCTGATGAACACGAAAAACTTGGTGAATCTTTTGTATCACTGGGTGTTAAACCAAAGACTGTCACACCCGAAGAGTTTAAACAATGGTTAGTTGATATTGTTAATTCTGGTACATTGGGACCAGATGTAAAACCCAAGGTTGATTCTTTGAAACCACATGTGTCATATCATAATCCACCCAAAATAATAGTATTTTCAGGTGAAAAGGGGTCAAAAGATGCTGACTTTGATCTCCGGAAATATGAAGTCACTTGTCTTGTAAATGAATATATATTTTCCCAGAGTGATATACTTTTGGCAATTCGACGGTCATTGAAAGGGAATGCTGCTCGGATTTTAATGCACATGGGTCACAATGTTTCAGTGCTTGAAATACTAAAGAAATTCGACTCAGTTTTTGGGTCTGTTGACATAAAACAGTCCTTGTTGTCTGCTTTTTATACTGCACAGCAGAAAGAGGAAGAAGATGTATCTGCTTTTGCTATCAGACTGGAGGATTTACTGGCAAAGGTTATAGAAGCATGCCAGGTTAAGCCTGCTGATGTTAATGATATGCTGTGTTCTGCATTGTACGCAGGTTTTTCTACACACTTAAAATCTATAGTAACTTATACCTTTGACAAATATTAACAATTTGATAAGCTATGTGTTGAGTTAAGGAGACTTGAATCAGAGTTTACTACACCTGTTCATAGTAAATCCGCTGTTAATGTGGATGACCCAATTAAATTATTGACAGCATCTGTAAATCAACTGCAGTCAGAGGTGAAATCTTTAAAAACTCAAGTCCAGCAAAATAAGTCTGAATGACAACAGAGATTAGTAGGTATAAAAGGCGGATTCCAGACCACTTGGTACATGTACCGTACACGTACATGTACATGGTGCGTTTGCCATCGTAGGATTCAGTGTTAAATCGCGTGCACGTATACAAAAAATGTCATTTTTTCATGGTGGTCTGGAATCCGCAATTGTTTTTGAGGCTCACAGATCGCACTTTTCACGTTCAAAACACCCGTTGGCGAACGCGTAGATTCGACACGCCGCTCAAAAAGTGAAAAATGTACGAATTTGTACATGTACATTTTCTTAAAAATTTTTTGTCGACGTTCCCATCGCGGATTAGACCATCGATCCATCGTTGGCGAACGCGAGCAAAAACGCTTTGCGGATTCCAGACCAGCATAAAAAAACGGTTTGCGCATTCCAGACCAGTAAAATCCCACTATGGGTATCTCCACTTCTGACGTAAGTGGGGATACCCATAGTGGATTTTTCCAAACTTAACAGAAAAAAAGTTTTTTTGGAAAATCCCACTATGGGTATTCCCATTTCTGACGTAAGTGGGGATACCCATAGTGGATTTTTCCAAACTCAACAGAAAAACTGAGTTTTTTTGGAAAATCCACTATGGGTATACCCACTTCTGACGTAAGTGGGGATACCCATAGTGGATTTTTCCAAACTCAACAGAAAAAACTACGTTTTTTTGAAAAATCCCACGATGGGTATCTCCACTTGAACAGTATAAATAGAGCTCCTATGCGCTACAATCATCATTGGCGAAGATCCTCCAGGATCGGCCACACGAAAAAAAGGTGAGAAGAAATCTACGTGAATCCAAATGTAAAATAATAATAAATTTTATCAAAATAATGTGTATCATCACACTGAGTTACTCTGCGATGAAGCTCGTTCTGACACGTGAATATAATTATTCATGAAGGAAGCACTGTGGATTTTATTGTCCAGTCACTGAGGGTTGAAAGGGGGTTGTTCCCTATACCGCCCCTGCGCGCCTTCGGCGCGTTAAACCATTCCATTCGGGTGTCAGTCTACAATCATCAGTCTGTTTTTATCAAACTGACAAGCAGGTCGCATGTCAAAGTGACATTTACTGTATAAACTTACTGAGAACGCCATTTGTCACGCTCGAAATGTATTACGGGTTTTCATTCAAATGAGTCAATTGTCAGTTAAATGGTTTAACTGAAAAACTATTCTATGGATGAAAGCGGAAACAGTTCAAAAGATTAATTGATGTTATTTTTTTTTTGAAAAGCGTTAAATTTACTGGCATGTTTTTATTCGAGATTTTAATTATTTATGTTCTTTCTGATTTTTAACACATTTGAAACGGATGCTATTTTAATATTTTTTAACTATTTATCGAGGTTTTATTTTGTAAAATGTTTTTCCTCAACTGGTTTTAGTTATTATATTAAGACAGAAGATTTTTATTTACTTAAAACATAAAACATAAAAATAATTATACATTTAATTTTGAAAATAATAAATAACTCAAGTTAGCATACTCTAAAGGAAATATTAATAATTTAGAAAACGAAAAAATGTTTTTACACATCACAGATTCGAAACGTCGAGATCAACTTTTAAGCGAATATGAACGTGCCAAGAAGAGCATTCAATCAGCTGACAGAAGCAGACGTCTTGGAGAGATGGAACTCAAAAGCGAGGCCATAAAAATATTTAAACCCATCTTTGAGAATGGGTTCGTTGCCCGGTAGTTTTACAAAACAGTATTCCTTTCAATCTACACCGGATTATGTTCCCATGAGAATCGAAACCGACGTGAGCGAGAGCGACGATACAGCTTCGACTATCATCACTTAGCGTCGCGTCGTCTGAGGATGGTGGTAAGAGAGATCTGTTGTAGAACTTTTGTGGGCGACACAGAAGTGGAAATGGATGATGATGATGATTTAATCATCGGTTCGAATAAGTATAAAATAACTGATGGACTGCGCAAATTGCTTCTTTTCGACAAGCCTGAAGATTACCTGGAACAGGATTTTGACAATTACGGCGACATTCTGGTTCAGACCCACGCCATGAAGAGAAATAACGATGCCAGAGAGACGAGATCCAAAGCCAACAGAGGTTACAAGTGGACGAAAGTGGTGAAACCCATATGGGATATGAATAAGAAGTTCGTCGAATTAGTGACTGGCAAAGGGGTGAAAACCACTTTTCTTCCGAGCGATTCTGACGCTCTGTCTCAGAGATTGAGTTTGTTGATGGCAAGTAGACGTGCTGGTAACACAGGATTAGATAATGAAATAGTTACTATATGTGACGAATTGTTAAGACAGAAGGTTTTGAATAAAAACCATTATAAAAGGCTGATGAACGAATTGAAGGATTGATGTATATAATAAGTAGAGAGAAACAAACAAACAAAATATATAAAATAAAAATAGTAAATTTTACACTAGAATAATAAAAGTATTTAAACAACAAACGATTTACCAGTGAAAACAAAATATATATTATAAAATAAAAATATGTTGGTGATAAAGAACAGGGGATATGTTAGAACTTACGTTCAAGGCAGTTCTGGCATCGTCAATTCTATAATGCGAGCGTTCACGAGAGATGCAGGTAGAAAACTCGCATCGACCGCATTTGAGGTCGGTAAGAAGACGGCTTTGGATGCTGGTAAGAAAGCCACTTCCGAAGCCAGTGGTAGGGTAGCTTCTGTGGCTGGCAAGAGGGCAGCCGGCGCATTGATCGACAAGTTGATCAGTCCACCGGCGAAGCAAGCTACGTTAGAGCGATCGCCGAAAAGTAGGGAAGATTTTAAGGATGCTGTGGTACCCATAAAAGATTTAGCCAAAATGACGAGTGGATCTGGATTGAAGAGAACTCGCGACGGTGTAATATAAATAAATAATAATATTAAAAACTGAGTTTGAAAAAACATAAAAAATTGTGTTTGAAAAAATCTAAAATAACAAAAAAAAACAATAAACAAAGATGAACATTAAAGATATGTCTTGGAACGACGCCGCGACCAAGAGGTCGAATAACGAGTTCTTTCCCAAAAGCATAAGAGGCTTGATAGTGGGAAAATCGAATTGTGGAAAGACCAATCTGTTGATGAATCTGTTGTCGCGACCCGACTGGTTGGATTACGACAGATTGTTCGTGTTTGGCAAGAGCTTGTTTCAACCCGAATACATATTGCTTCGAGAGTTCATGGATCGTAGATTACCTAAGGACGTCATAGCCAGAATCTTTGACAGTAGGGAGGAAATCGACAAAAGTGAAGCTTCTCTTTTGACCATTTTGGACGGTGCGGCGATGAAATTGATGAAGAGAAATCTTCGAACGTCGAGTGTCGATTTTATGAGAACGGTAGCGACGTTCCGGATCCTAGAGAATTGAAATCGGAAGATAAGAATCTCATGATTTTCGATGATCTGCTTTTGGAGAGACAGAACCGATGCGAATCGTATTACGTTAGAGGTCGTCACAGCAACGTGGACTGTTTCTACCTGTCGCAGAATTATTTTCGATTGCCCAGACAGATGATAAGGGAGAACGCTAATTTACTGTGTCTCTTTCGCCAGGATCTCAAGAATCTCAATCACATCTACGGCGATCACGTCGCAAATGACATGAGCGCGGTGGAATTCAGGAGATTCTGCAAGAGGGTTTGAGATGGAGGACTTTACAATTTCGTTGTCATCGATTTGACTAGCGAATTTAATCGTGGAAAATATCAGTGCGGATTCGACAAGTTTTATGTTTCTGATGATAATAAGACAGAGAGCGAAAATAAAATTAGAAAAATAATAAATCATCAAATAATTTAGTTTTGAAAAAATAAAATAAAAAATTAAAATATAATGTTCGAACAAGGAGAATTGTTAAAATGGATAGCCAAGAATACGGCTGCAAAACAATCAATTCAAATCGTGGTGAGTGGCGATTCGACTTGATTCGCGACTAAATTTGAACCTTCAATCGAATTGAATAGAGAGAAAAGATACGAGATGGCGTTGGTGAATCTGGAGACTTCTTATTCCTTTCCCAACGTCACCGAAAAGAATAACTCATTCAAGTATTCCGACGGAGTGGATTGGTTGGAGATTCGAATTCCCAAAGGAAGTTACGACATAGACGATTTGAACAATTACATTGAAACGCGATGAAGACGGATGGAAAGGGAAGCAACAAGATCAGACTCGCTCCCAACCCTAATACCTTACAGACGATGTTGGATTTGGAAGATAATTTTCGAGTGGATTTCAACACGGACGATTCTATAGGCAAGATGCTGGGATTCGATTGAAAGATGTATCGAGGCCACACGGCATCTGAAAATATGGTCGACATTCTCGCAGTCAATAGCATTCTGGTGAACGTGGATGTGATTGCTGGAAGCTACGTGAATGGTAGCACTTAACCGACGATCTATTCCTTCTTTCCAAACGTGTCGCCAGGTTAAAAGATCGTGGAACGACCTCGAAATTTAGTTTATCTACCAGTGATTTTAGACACGTTGTATAGTCTCAAAACCACGTTGACGGATCAAAATGGTGAACTGTTAGATCGTCGCAGAAAGAGGGTGACGATACGATTTCACATTAAGAGAAATATAAAAGCAAAAAAAAAATAAAAATATTGTGTATATATAAATAACAAAATAAAATAAATGCAATATTAATTTACAAAAATTATTTAATATATATAATTATCATTAAAACAAAAAAAAAACAATTGAAGAAAATATATTTTAAAAAAAGAATTATAACACAATACGTGGTTAAAAATGTGAACATATCCGCAGGACAGAGGAAGAAACTTAAGAGAGCGTTAACAACTCGAGGCGAGGCGGTGAAATTCAAATTCACTCACGAAGATCTGACGAGTGGCGGTCAGGATTCGATCGCCTGGACCAGAAGTCAAAGCAAAAGGATGGAGAAAGTGATTCGTGATGGAAGAGGGTTGACGGTGAGATTGAGACCCGCTCAATTGAGATACAATTTGAGAATGAAAGGTGGTTTCCTACTGCTATTGGCAGGAATCGCCGCAAAAGCATTACCCTTTGCCGCAAAAGCATTACCCTTTCTCGGAAAGACTCTTGGCGTGGGAGCTCTCTCGGGACTCGCGAGTTTGGCAGTTGAGAAATTAATGGGTGGCAGTGGACTGTTTTTGAAGAAGGGAGGAGCCGTGTGTCGCATCCACGTAGACAATAGTGGTGAAGGATTGTATCTAGAACCCGTTAGAGGTAGCAACTCTTTGAGTGGAAACGGTCTCTATCTAAAGACTGGATGGAACATTGAGCGACTCGGCAAGAGTTTGTTGTTTGGTGAGAATTTGCCGTTTAAGAATATACCGATTTTGAGTATGTTATTATAATGTAAAAATTATATAATTATATAAAATATAAATCATAGAAAGTATAAAATAATATAAAATGGATAAAAAGGTGGAAAAACAATTAGACGATAATGATGAATATCACGAGATAGAGTGTGAAAAAGATGTGGCATAACGATTAGACGTTAATGATGGATATCTTAGGAAAGAACTGATAAATGAGTTAAATAAAGATTGGGATAGACGGTTGAAATTTAAAAGAATGAGACGTTTTCCACCGTCACAACTACCTTCTGAAGAGAATGGTAATGATGCGAGTGTTACTGAGAGATGCACAACATTCGTTCATAATTATGATTCGGATAAACAAATGTGTTCTTATAAAAAAAACGTAACATATCACAAAAAAAAGAAAAGAAGAATCGACTCTGAAATTTGAGAAAAAAGGAAACGTTATTATAATATATGGGCAATAGTGAAGAAGGAAAACAAAAAAAGTAATGAGATCTAGAGATGATCAACTCCTCTAGATCTCATTACTTGTTTTTTCCTCCTTCTTCGCTAAACATCAATCTCTCTATTGTTTTTTTATATTTCCAAGTCTGTTATTAGCATGCTGACGGTCGTGTCTTCTCCTTTTTCGCAAATGTGTTGAATGTTTATCTTTACTTTTGAGAGTTTTTTTACTTCGGTCAACACGCTTTCACCACCCGATTTGTTCACAAGTTGAAGAGAGATTTTTGGATATATGTAACTTCCATAGGGCAATGACAAATCGCTCTTGTCGAATTCTCTGTCTTCGGCGATGATGATATTCTGCAGATCAGTTTCATACTCGTAAAACAAATCGAGCATGGCTTTGTCCAATTTTAAAGGCATGCTATATTTGTCGTATTTGTGCTGTAAGCCCTTCATCTCAACCTCATTCAATTCGATGGAATCGTGTCGTTGTAATCTATAGATTTTACAACCGAGTTTCTTACACGTTTCGACTCGTTTCAATTTCAATTCACATTTTTTAGGTGTTGTTGTCATGAACGATTATTTGGTTTTTTGTTTTATGAATTATTGAAAATAATGTATCTTTTAAATTTTGTATTTAATAATTTGTTAAACAAGTTTTTTTTTTTTTTTACTCTTTATATATATAAAAAAAAGTTTTCTTTAATTTTTTAATTTTCTTTAATGTAAAAATTTTTTTTTTGTAAAAGTTTTTTTTTCTCTTTATATATATAAATAAAAAGTTTAAATTTAACGTCCTTTTTTTCTCATATTAATTCAATTTTTTCATGTTAAGGAGCATAAAAAAATTGTTTAATTTCATTAAAAAAATTTTTTGAAGGAATTAAAACATATATATATAAAAACAATTCTAAAACTGTTTAACAAATTATTTAAAAATAAAATTCGAAAAAAAATATTCTTACAAATGGAGCAAACAAATAAAAAAAATGGAAAATTTAAATGAGAAAACCGTATCTCAGTTAAACGAGATTTGTAAAATATTATAAATTCCACATTTCAGAAATCACAGAACCAAATCAAAAAAATTGAAGTCATACAGGAATATCGTTTGCGAAACGATGGAAAGAAAAAAATCGAAAGATCGGAAGTGGATAAACTTAAACAGTCCAAAAATGCATCGGTTGTGAAAAATAAGAAGACGACTAAACGAAAAGCCATTGAAGAACTTCAAGTTTCAAAAGAAAAGGAAAAAAAACTAAAACGAAAATGAGTGATGCACTTCAGAATCTAGACAAACGAGATATATCAAGCAAAATTCGATGAGCAATCGACAAAGGGAAAGGAGAAGAATATGTAGCATGACTCATCACAGAACTATTCCAATCGAAGCCTGTAGAACGTGAGAGTGTGATCAAAGGCGTTTTTAAAACTTTCGATGTGGTTCCCTCGTTCAAGAAAATCGATCCGAAATTGTTCATGGAACGGTTGAAGAAAAAAGTATTGGATTTGTTTCGCGAACACATGAACGTGGGACAAAAAATTAAGATGATACTCCATTGTGTGATGAATAAAATTGACGTGAAGTCTGGCAAGAGCATCGTGAAAAATGCATTTTTCAGATCTAACGTCGAACCCGTATTTCGAGGTTCAGATTTATCGGACGTTTTCGAAAAGATGAAAGACAAGATGTTGATGTCTCTTGCAAATTTTCAACATGAAGGTAGTAATTGGACGTCCGATGAGGTGGTGAAACTCGAAATTCATATAACTAAAAACAATTCGTTGAAAGGATCTTCCTACGTAGAATTACTGTATTTCTTAGCTAAAAAAAATGCTGTGATCAACGTGAGAAATAAAGATGATCAGTGTTTTAAATGGGCAGTCACCTCTGCTTTATACCCTGTCAAAATGCACTCCGATAGAGTTTCTCGTTACGAGGAGACTTCTAAAACTAAAGATTGGACCGGAGTGACTTTTCCAACGCAGTTAAAACATATCGAACGTTTCGAGGCTCAAAATCCCACCATAGCGGTGAACGTCTTGGGATACGACGATGAAAAACGAATGATCTATCCTCTCAGACAGACTTCGTATCTCGAAAGAGAAAAGACGATTATTTTATTATTGATTTTGAATGGTGACAATCGTCATTATTGTTGGGTTAAAAATTCGAACCGATTACTGTTGAGACAAAATAATAAACATAAAGGAAAGATATGTTTATGTTGCACCTGCATGAACATGTTTCAGAGCGAAAAATCGTTAGTGACACATCAGGAATATTGCAACAAAAATCAAGGTGTCACCGTCAAAATGCCCAAACCCAACACCATCGTGAAGTTTGAAAATCGCAGAAGAAGGTTAAAAGTACCATTCGTCGTGTACGCCAATTTCGAATGCTTCACCGTGAAAATGAGTTCCTGCCAACCCAACACTCTTCGAAGTTACGTTGAAAGATATAAAAAACACATGCCTTTGGGTTACTGCATTTACGTGAAACGCGCTTTCAATTCTCAACATGACATGGGTCTCTTCACCTACACGAAACAGTGTGAAGGTGACGACGTGGCTCAAAGGTTCGTGGAAGAGTTAGAATCGAAAATTCAAATGTTATACTATAAATTCAAAACTCTGGCAAAAATGATTATCACGCAAGAGCAGCAGGACGAAAATAACAGAGCCACCGAATGTCATATATGCAGACAATCATTTGACGAGAATTTGGAGGAAAATAAGAAGGTCAGAGACCACGATCATTACACAGGTCTGTATCACGGTCCGGCTCACAGCAAGTGTAATTTAAAATATCGAGACGCTGTTTTCTATCCGGTGATATTTCACAATCTCTCGGGTTCTGACAGTCATCTGTTTGTGAAAAATCTCGACACCTCCCACAAAGAATTAAATTGCATCGTGAACAGCGAAGAAAGATACATTTAATTCATGAAATGGAAGGTCATGGAGAAGAAAAGAGTAAGCGATGGAGAGACGCTGGAAGAAAAAACGAAATTAATTCGTAGAAGCATACGTTTCATCGACAGTTTTAAATTCATATCGACCGCTCTGGAAAAATTAGTCAATAACATGAGCAAGGATAAATTTAAAATCACAAGCGAACATTTTGGAGAACGAGTAGACATTATGTTGAGGAAAGGAGTCTATCCTTACGATAACATAAATGATCTAAAGAGATTCGACGACACCGCACTACCTTCGAAAGAAGATTTTTATTCAAAATTATACGAATCTGACATTTCCGACGAGAATTACGAACACGCCAAAAACGTGTGGAAATCATTCGATATGAAAACCATGAGATATTATCACGATCTCTATCTGAAGACTGACGTTCTGCTTTTGGCAGACGTGTTCGAAAATTTTCGAGAAGTCTCTCATCGAAATTACGATCTGGATCGCGCTTGGTATTTCACCGCACCTGGTCTGGCGTGGGACACTCTGTTGAAGACCACCGAAGTCCAGTTGGAATTATTATCTGGCATGGACATGTTGCTCATGTTTGAAAGGGCTGCGAGAGGTGGCGTGCCGATGATCTCCCATAGATATTCTGAAGCTAACAATCACTACATGAAAGAAGGTTTCGATTCGAAACGGTCGAATAAATACATACAGTATTGGGACGCTAATAATCTGTACGGTTGGGCTATGAGTCATCCTTTACCAATTGGAAATTTCGAATGGGTAATGGAACTGGAAGAGATGCAAAACTGGAGAGACTATCCTTGCATTTTAGAAGTCGATTTGAACTATCCGGAAGAATTACATGATCTACACAACGATTATCTGCTGGCTCCTGAACGAATGGAACTGATCAAAGGAGACGAGGAAAAACTCATTCCCAATTTATTTAACAAACGTAACTACGTCGTCTACAGTGAGAATTTGAAACAATACGTCAATTACGGGATGAAATTAGTCGACATACATCGCGTCATTTGATTCGACGAAGAGCCTTGGATGAAAAAATACATCGATCTCAACACGAATCTCAGAATTTGAGCCGAGAACGCTTTTGAAAAAGATTTCTTCAAACTCATGAACAACTGGGTGTACGGTAAATCGATGGAAAACATCAGGAAGAGAACCGACGTTTGACTCATCACGTCTGAGAAAATAGCTAAAAAAATTAGTGGCAAAACCCAATTACAAACACCAAACCATATTCGACGAAAATCTAGTGGCCGTTCACATGCAAAAGATGCACCTGATGTTTGACAAACCGTATTATCTTGGACTGATCATCTTAGATATCAGCAAGCGATTGATGTACGAGTTTCACTACGATTAGGTCAAACGAAAATTTGATGATAAAGCCAAACTACTGTTCACCGACATGGACAGTTTAGTTTATGAGATAGAGATGAAAGATGTCTACCGAGATATATCTCCGGACGTGGCCGTGTGGTTCGAAACGAGCAATTATCCCGTCAATCACCCGTCCAACATTCAATCGAACGACAACAAGAAGGTGTTAGGTAAATTTAAGGATGAGAGCGGTGGTAAACAAATCGTCAAATTCGTGGGCTTGAGACCCAAACTGTATGCTTATCGTCTAGAAGATGAAGAGATCAAGAAGTGCAAAGGGGTTAAAGCATGCGTGGTGAAGAAAAACATCTCTTTCCGAGAGTATAAAGATTGTCTGTTAGGAAGTGGTCCGGTGTATAAGACTATGAAATCGATTCGAAGCGAAAATCATGACTTGTATACCGAAATAGTGAACAAGATTTCGCTGATGGCTGATGATGATAAGAGATTCATGTTAGATGATACAATAAGCACTTTAGCACTCGGATATTGGACTTTGAGTCTAATTTTAGACGATAAGATTTCAGATATGATTGAGGATGATAGGATTCCAGATATGATTAAGGATGATAGGATTCCAGAAAATCAAGAGGAATTAGATGGATTAAAGATTATGGAAGTCAATAGAGACATCGAGAGTGTTAGTTTAAAAAGAAAAATAAAAAAAAATAAAAAATAACGTCATTTTAGTGAATTATAATAAAATAAATAAATTTTAAAAAATATATATGCATTTATGAATAAGAAAATAGAGATATCTGTAGAAGGTGTCATCTTACCTAACGAACCCCTATCCAACATCGATCTGTCGAATGCGACGAAGGATTTGAAAATCAAAGATTTTCTAGGTGTGTTTTCCAGAGATGCCTTGCCGAAGAGAAGACCTCGACAATCAGAATGCGGAATTTTAAATCTAGACGATTTATTGGGTGAAGGCACTCACTGGGTGGCGTGGTTCAAGAATGGGGAGAAGAATTATTATTTTGACAGCTACGGAATCTCGCCGCCGAAAGAAATAAAGAACTATTTCAACAAATCGATGGTTCGTTACAACACGGAATGAGTGCAATTGCCAGATAAAGTGTTTTGCGGTCACCTGTGTCTTTACGTTCTCAAGAGATGGTCTGAAGGAGATCGGTTTCAAGACATTCTCAATGATTTACATTAGAGAGAGATTTTTTTTATATAGTATATAAAGGTAAAAAAATTATTAAAAAAATTTTAATCGAATAAAAACGAAAAATAAAATAAGTAAAATAATTCATTTTTAATAAACTGCGTTTGAAATATATTTTTAAAACAAAAATCTCAAAACAACATGCCAGTTGATAAATTTCGTAGAAGTGATGACAAAAGTCAACCTAAAAAGAAGAGGAAGACACTCGAAGTCAGCGATGGTTACGACGTTGCCAACTTGGACGAACGTTACGTTCGGAGATACGAACCCCGAGAGGAACCTTTGAACATGAATGATAAGAAGCTCTACAATCTTCCCAAGCCTATAGATCTCGCAAATGCTGCGACTAAAAAATACGTTGACAGGGGGAACGCGGATTTCGAATGAATCATGGTAGATAATTATGTGGATAAAGCCATGACCGACGATCTCGATCTGAAATCTAAACGTTTGGTGAACATCGCGAATCCCATAGATTCCACCGATGCCACGACCAAGAAATACACGGACTACTCTCATGCGAGATTCAGCGAACATCTGAGAAATAGATACGTTCAGAAAACGATGCACTCAGAATTTAATGCCAATTCTAACAAGATAACGAACGTGGCCACTCTCATGAATCCCAAGGACCTGGCGACCAAACACTACGTAGATCTGGAACAGAGAAAGTCTGACAAACGAGAAATGAAATCAGATCTGAATGCGGGATTCAACAAGATATTGAATCTGTCGAAGGTTGACGACACGGATGCGGACTCAACCGCTGTCAACAAGAGCTACGTAGATTCTGCCATGATATGATCACAACAATACGTAGAATCACAAGTGGACGATCTCTACCTGAACAAACAATCTGGCGGAACCATGGAGGGTGGTATCAACATGAATGGTGACAATTTATTCGGACTCAATCACGATCCCGAATTTGATTCCAGCACAGTCAGCAGGAAGTACGTAGATGACAACTCGGTCTGGAGAAAGGGCGACATCATGGAAGGTAAACTGGACATGGGCTGACACGCGCTCACTAATCTACCGGATCCTGTGAACATGACGGATGCCTGCACCCTGATATCGGTGGTGGAAAGAGTCAAATACGCTAGACAATTGATCACCGTGTGGGCTGAGGAGGCCAGCACGTTAGAGGAGGGAAAAACCGAGTGGTCTTTCAGAAACGGAGGTAGCGGATTGAAACAGGGTCAGGTGGGGTGGAATATCCCATGCCGTTAGGAGGTGAAATCATTCGAATGAGTCTGGCTTCCTCGGATTTGAATAACAGAGTGGTCATCAATCTCGTAGTGAATGGAGTAGAGAGTGATAAGAAAAACAGCGTCGAAAAGACTGAGAATCAACACGCGAATGTTAGCACATTCAGCACGCCTCTCAAAGTGAACGCCGGAGACAGGATTAATTCGTTACGTAAACCAATAATCCCGAAGCCGTCACTTCCGTGGTGAATCTACTGATCGAACTAGATCCTTTGAACAAACAGTGAATGCGTGGAAATAATTAATTAAAAAAAATAATGTGTGATTATTAAAAACAAAAAAAAAAAGTAATGAGATTTAGAAAGATGTTCAATCTCTCTAGATCTCATTACTTTATTTATTTATTTTTTTTTTTGTTTTTTTTTGTTTTTAATAATTACTCATTACTTTTTTTTTTTTTTTCACACACATCTCTCATCGAATGATCGACATCTTATTTCTATCCGATTCGAATTGTAATTCTCTGTCCGACAGGACCAGAGCAAAGGTTTCGGTTTTTCTCGGCACGTTCCTATGGAATTGCACCTTGATCTGAATGTCTAAGACGCTACTCTTGAGTCGTTCATTCTGTTTACTGACGTCGAATATGAACATGGGATACATCAACTTGTAATCACCGGGAGATATATTAGGGTTGCTCATCAATTCGTCTAGACTGTGATACTTCTTTCTAAAATCAGCGGCATTGCCGTACAGTCTGCAGAAATCGTTCTTGTAGAACGACACATTGTAATTGATTGCTGGATATCTCGTGGCGTTCAGAAACACTTGCATGTTTCTCAAATGGCAGTGATCGAACAGCGATGCATTCTTTTCCTGAGACCCGCCCCTATCGGTCAGAAATGCAACCACGATGAAACGCCGTCTCTCAGAAGCAGATTTCACCGTCAATCTCCAATCGAAGTGATTCGTGGAGAGTGGAATGCTAGCCGTGTCACACTGTCTCATTCTAAATCCCACAGGTAATTTACTCTTGGATTCTATGATCTTGTAGAGATGCGCTTTTCCCACGATCGAAGGCTCCACATGCGGAACGAACCACGATATCTTGTGTAGAGTTAACTTACCCGCATCAGTTGCAGGGAGTCTCATTTCCTTTTCGAATCAACCTCAGATTGTGTTTGAATCCGTACATGATCTTGTTGTAATCGTCTGCGAATCCGAAGATGTGTTTCAAAGGTATCCTGAACGAAAACGTTCCTTTAGGTCTGGATGTCTTGACGACGTAGTCGAATATCGCGGCGGCGCCGGCGTGAAACTGTGACCAGGCAGATGCATTTCGAAAGGTAGATTATTGATCATTTTATTCACGATGCCTTTACCTTTGCTCGCGTTCTTTTTTTTGATGAATCGAGTCTTGATAGAACCACACACGTCGCAAATTCTGCGAAGCATCTGTCTGTCATTTTTAGTTCGTACTTCTTGAGAATTACTCGTGTCGGTAACTCTCTTACACTTTACGCAATACATTTTTTGAGAGTTATTTAAATTAATTTCGTTTTTATTTTATATATAAATTTAATATTTCTTTTTTAAAAATTCTGTTCTTATTATATATATATTTTTTTCAATCGCTGCTCTTGAGTTCTATCATCTTACTGAATTCCTCCCTGGCCTCTTTCCTCCCCTTTTCCACGAGAGAATCCTTCATCTCTTCCTTGATGATCTCACGAGTCTTGATTCTCACAGCTTCTTTCATGGCTTCATATTTCGTTTTCTCACCCAATATCGTGAAGTATTCTCCGTCCAATATCCTACCGTCTTTCAATGCCATCGAGATCATTTCGGATATCGTGTCGATCTTGGAGTCAGCCAAGACGCGAATCTTGTCGTGTTTCCTCGCCTTCAGATATAATTTCCTACTCAAAAAGTTTCTGAGCGTGCTAAACAATCCAGCGGCGAGAGCCACTCCTTCTATGGTTAACACGATCGGAATACCGACCGCAGTCGACAACAATCCGATGCCAGCTGCGTGTAAACCCATGGAAATCGTGATGAGTGTTGTGTCAATCGCGTTGATGAATTTCACGAAAAGCGAATACTTCTTCTTGAGAGAATGATGAGAATCTCTCTCTTGAGTTAGATACGATTGGATTCTACTGATTTGATCGATGCGATTCCTCTCTCCTCTTCCTTTTTCTTCTAGTGACGGTGCCGTCGGCAAAACGCCGGTCGGCTTCTCATCCTCGTCGTCATCTAACGTCTGATACAATTTATTTCTGGTTCTCATTTTTGTGCTTTTTCTTTCTTTCCAATATTAGCTAAAAAATTTATGTGTGTATTTATTTTTATTTTCTATTCTCCCTCATTTATATCAACGAGAAAACTTAGACGTATGCTTCCTTCAGCATTAATTTCATGATGCATCCCTTGTCTTCTAAAGTCAGTTCGTCCGAAATTGGTGGGCTTATCTCGTCTGCTACAGAAGACTAATCTCCTCCAAAATGTGATCACTTCGTCGAATCGAACGCGTTCAAACACCAGTTCGAAATACTTGATGACCATATCTTCCCTTTCCATCGTCAAACACGAATGATTCTCGTGATCGAAGTCTAGATGATCCCGACATCCGACGCATCGTTCTAACAAGGGGCGACCTAGTTGTTCGTTCACACAGAATGCGTAGGCTCTCATCAGCATTTTTAAAAGAAACCTTGCGCTAATAGTCTGGGAAGCGTCCATGATTTACGTATTTTTTATTATCTATTCGATTTGATATTTATTTTTTTAAATAACTATTTATTTTATTTTTTTTTCTCTCCTATATATATCAATCACTTTTTTATTTTCCTCGCCTCAAAACCGATTCCAGTTGAGAAAAAAACATTTACAAAATAAACCTCTCTAAATGAGTTTTGCTCTCGAACGTGTTAAATCGCAACCGCGCTTATTCTCACCATAAGGAAAACTCGAATAATCAAAATCACAAGTAAACATATCAGTAATGTAACGCTTTCAAAAAACGCATTTAAATCATATCAATTAATCTTTTGAACTGTTTCCGCTTTCATCCATAGAATAGTTTTTCAGTTAAACTATTTAACTGACAATTGACTCATTTGAATGAAAACCCGTAATACATTTCGAGCTTGACAAATGGCGTTCTCAGTAAGTTTATACAGTAGGAATTTTAAAAAAAAACTCAGTTTTTCTGTTGAGTTAGGAAAAATCCACTATGGGTATCTCCACTTACGTCAGAAGTGGGAATACCCATAATGGGATTTTCCAAAAAAAACTTATTTTTTTTTTCTGTTAAGTTTGGAAAAATCCACTATGGGTATCCCCACTTACGTCAGAAGTGGGTATACCCATAGTGGATTTTCCAAAAAAACTCAGTTTTTCTGTTGAGTTTGGAAAAATCCACTATGGGTATCTCCACTTACGTCAGAGATGGGAATACCCATAATGGGATTTTCCAAAAAAACTTAGTTTTTTTTCTGTTAAGTTTGGAAAAAATCCACTATGGGTATCCCCACTTACGTCAGAAGTGGAGATACCCATAGTGGGATTTTACTGGTCTGGAATCCGCAAACTGTTTTTTTGATGCTGGTCTGGAATCCGCAAAGCGTTTTTTGCTCATGTTTGCCAACGATGGATTGATGGTCTAATCCGCGATGGGAACGTCGACAAAAAATTTTAAAAAAAATTGTACATGTACAATTTCGTACATTTTTCACTTTTTGAGCGGCGTGTTGAATCTACGCGTTCGCCAACGTGTGTTTTGAACGTGAAAAGTGCGATCTGTGAGCCTCAAAAACAATTGCGGATTCCAGACCACCATGAAAAAATTACATTTTTTGTATACGTGCACGCTATTTAACACTGAATCCCACGATGGTAAATGCACCATGTACGTGTACGTGTATGGTACATGTACCAAGTGGTCTGGAATCTGCCTTTTATACCCACTGAGATTTACTGACAACAGAAGATTTGACAGAAACTCATACCAATATGATCAACAAAGTAGACGACAGAACCAACAGATGTGGAATCAAGATGTTGATGACCATTGTCCAAGATACAACACTTCAAGATCTGATAATGAAGTCTGTCATAGATGCGGACAAAGAGGCCATATCCAAATCGGATGTAGGGCCCGATTGGATCATCAGAGAAAACCTCAAGGCAAATATTTAAACAAGCAGGGGTCTATGAAAATGGGCAATTCATAGGCCAACAGTCTTCCATTAGTAATAGCCCAAATACATGTAATTTACTTGGTGATAGCAATGAAACACCTATATGTATAAATAATATTTCTACAACTGCTTTACTTGATACAGGATCTACTGTATCTACTGTTTGCCGCCAATTTTATAATACTTATTTAAAACACGTACCAAACAAACCATTGAATAATATCATACATATTGAATGTGCTGGTGGTCAAACTCTTTTGTATGATGGTTATGTAGAAATAGATGTAAACTTTAATGGTGTCCCAGGTAATTGTGAACAGAGATGTTTAGCCTTAGTTGTACCCAATACAATTCAAGGGTACCAATGATTGTTGGTACAAATGTATTAAATTCTGTCTTGGATTACTGCAAGGAAAAATTTGGTGATAGAATACTTCAAGCAGCATCACTTTCAAGCCCTTGGCAAATAAGTTTCCGGTGTATGTTGAACAGAGACAAATGTTTAAAAAGAAACAATAGGAAGTTTGCGATTTCAAACGTGTACGGGTATGGGTACGTGTAGCTACACGTACCCGTACGCGTTGGGATTTGAGAAAAATTGAGTTGCGAAACGACTTTTTCATTAATGTGTACGTGTACGGGTAACGGGTCAGTAACTCTGTGAGTTCAGGGTCATTATGTTGTTGACCAACAATGGCTTCCTCAGATCTGCTGATGTTCGGTGCGATTGAAGACGACGTAGAATTAGTGTTGCTATCCACAACTGATGAACGTTCAGCTTCCAACATTAGGTTTCATTAGCCAAGCTTTGACTTGTCATGATTTAAAATGACGAATGCCGTCAAATGTTTAAGTTTGACAAGGACGGTTTAGCCAAGTTAACACCACATTCCAATTACCCCAATCAATCATTTGTGAGAATGGCACCGTTGTATCTGACACAGAAGGGTTGTGAATCATGCTGCGCAGACTTGTATATCCAAATATTTCATAACACCATGTGGCAACCCATGTAAAACCCGGGGGGGGGGGGTTGCCGGTTGGATGCTACCCGCTCCAAATATGCTCCATACCAAGTATCAATGACCTGATACGTACAGATTTAGCAAAAGTTGCGTTTGATTTTTTTTTATTTTGTATTTTGAGGCCCATGCATGGGCCACATTTTTCCCCGCTAAATATGCCCCAAAGGGATCAATTTAAACAGACCTGAAAATCCTACTTACAGTGATGCCATATATCAAATATGAATCATTTGAGGCAGTGGTTTAGAAAAAAACAGATTTTTAAATGTTTTTTTCTATTATCCACAGTGTTAAAAAAAATGCGGACTTAGCATTTTTTCAAAGTCCAGAAGCTGTATTCTACGACAAAACTAATGACATTTTTTTTACTATTCCTTTCTGTTGGTTGGTTCCAAGGAAGCTTCACACCAAATAAGAAATCTCAGTGCATTGTGGTTTTGGAGATATGGGCGTTTAACAAAAAATATTTCTATTTTTAGCTGCCGTGGTTCCCACGGGGCTACTGGAAATTGTTGGGGGCATAAATACTTATGACCCATTAATATACTTCATAATAAATTTGGTTCAAATCGGCCGCTCGGTCAGAAAATATAAATTTTTGGCGGGGCAAAAATTCTTGCCTCTCCCATAACGACGGTGAATATTGGCCCTTGAACTTCTCTTAAACAAATTGGGTTCTACACCCCAAAGGAAAGCAGCATAACGGTCTCTGCTACCGCTGGTTCAAGAGAAGATGTTTTACCAATTGGCGCATTTTGGCCCCACACCACCCCCCCCCCCCTCCTCAATACAAGCAAAAATATTATTTAAAAAAATGCCCCTATATAACCGCTACTCAAGTGAAATTCCATTAAAGTGTTCCCAAACATCACCTTCATGACGGACGACGGACGTGCGACGGGCAAAAAGTGATTAGAATAGCTCACCCTCATTTTCAGTCAAGTGAGCTAACACGCCACTTGCCACAGAGAATGACTAAATGCAAGCCAATGATTGAAACTTGTCTGGCTAGGACAAGTGTTTGACTCTCTTAATAAGGAAATAAATATGTCCACAACCAGCCCACGACAAGGGCATGTGGTGTATGTGAGGGGTCATAAGGTGAGCGTGTGATTGTTTTTTGGTTGCTGTATTTAGTCATTTGTTCTCCCAAAGGGAGACCGAATTGCCAACCTTTCATTCTGTAAGCTAATGGATGATTCCAACTTTTACAAACCGTCATATTGGTCTGTTTTGGTGTCGTTCTTTCCATTTTATAACCGCTATGGAAATCATGCTGGCGCTGCTCCCAAAGCGGCGTTCTGTTTGTGTTTTTCTTCTCTCTTTAACGAAGATTGTTTTGTGGCATTGATTAGATGCCATGACTTCATCCCAATAAACGCATCACACCTGTGTGTGCCTCGGCAACTAGCAAATGAACCACTGGTCGATTGGAATCCTTATGGTAGCGTGATGAGCCAGGCTGCATAAATCTCACATCCTAGTATCACAGGATTGTTATTTTAAAGTTATTCTAAATTTTAAAAATAAATAAACAATTCGAGTTGTTTAGAATGAATGAAAGAAAGAAACTTTTTAATAATCAGTGGCAGTAAACTGGGTAAGCGCATTAATTTAATTAAGTTCGTATTCGGAAAGCGTTCTTTGTACAGTCGCTGTCATGCAGGGACTGTATAAACACTGCATTCCAAATTAGAACTTATTGAAAAGTCAGTTCGTGTCACTGCAAGTCATCAAAGCAGTCTTTTCTAAATTAGCACCTTTGCCCAAATCAAGTTTAGATAGTTGATGCGCACGCCTATATAAAACCCCTCGAATTAACCTCAAGACAGACTCGCTAGGATTGAATAATCGTTAGTTCACGTGGTATAGTAAGCGTTAATGTATTTGTGTGGTTCCGGTAAGCCGTCATTTGGACGACAGGATTCCCGATCTGATAATTTGCATGGAGGGGAGATGCCGAAGAGGAACCGATGAGTATATGTAGTATTTAGTTTAGAGTATTTAGTTGTGACAACACGTCGTAGTTACATAGTTATTAGTTAACAGTTTTAAGTGTATTAGTGAATCTGTGTTATTAGATGATCAGTTGTTATTATTGCGAGTTAGAAGCACTATTAGCAGAAATTGTAGATGATAAAATATTCTAAAGGGTGAAATTTAGTATTAAAGGTAATTCCCCATAATGCGGTAGGCGCAAAAGGATAAATACGCGCATGAGCGGCTGAGTGAAGATTTCGTGATTTCTTATCGGTAGTCGCAGCTTCGATCTTTCTCTACGAATATAAATTTGGGAAACAGTTTAATTTTAGATAATATTTTTCGTACTTGTTTTCGATGGGATTCAGTGACTAGTCACAAAATTCATCTCATTTGTGGTTGAGATTATTTATTTAGAATTTGTTGGCTATTTGTAAATAAGAGTATAGAAGATTTATATATAAATTGTTGGATTGTTAATAGTCTTTACCTTATTAATGAAGAAGCCCTGAGTACCCTAGGGTTTGAAGGAACCTCAGCCCCACCAAGAAATTAGCCCATGCTAGTTCATTACTGTTGAAAGCAATTGATTGAAGCGTGGCGCTACTCTGTGGCTTGTGAATAAGCAATTGCGATCTACAAGAGTGAGCTAGTGAAAGTCTCCCATCCCCGGTGAAAGAGTATCTTAGGTCCCCAGCAAAGGTGATCAACCCCAGCCTTGGCCCTCTGTTGACAAGCGCCCTCTGGCAAATAAATATTCACTCTCTCCGAGACGTTGCCACGGCGGCGTTCCAGGGGACAGTAATTTCTATTTTTAGAAAGTGCTAATACCTGTATAGTCACTAACTGAGTGATTCCCCAGCAGAGGTAACACGTGGTTCCACTTTGCAGGCGGACCCTTTGGTCATACTAGAATAATGTGGCTGGTGGGGGCTGGTCCTCCGGTAAACGCATTCAATGCAATGTGCAATCTCTTTTCAGGAGCTGGATCTTGGCTGCTATCCGGCCTCCTTGGTTCTGTCTGACACTATAAATCTGATGATAGCCATTCGGTTCGCAGTGGTTTTAAAATCCCATGTCGTACCTGTGCCCCTTTGGCACGTGAAAACTATTTTTTTGTTTTGTTTTTGTTTTGCTCTCCTTATGCTTATGCCTTGCTCTCTACCTTTCAGCAGGTCCCTGCTACAAACACCTTCCATCGGAAAGCCATTACTCAGTGACGTAGCCAGGCCTGGGAGAGCTCCCCCCCAATAAACACACACACCCACGTCATGACCCGCTCCCATTTAAAATGAAGCGCGCATTTAAAAACACAAAAACAAACAGGGTATAAATAATTTTGAAACAAACAGGGTATATAAAATAATTTTCAAAAATAATTCAGTAGTTCGATTGTTATCAATGGGGGACTTGAATGTCCCTGGGGAGAACCTCCTGATTATCCACATTGGGAGGGGCACCCTTCCCATACTCCTCATCTCAGTGTTGTGCACTTTGGGATCTGCCTCCGGCTTACATGCCACCCCCCCCTCATATTGTTCCTAGCTCACAACCATCGTTGTAAGCCATCTGATTCAATCGAACTTCTCCACTACTAAATCAATTCTCCACCAACACCCCCGCACCCCACACATACACACACACACCCTCACACCACACACACACACTCACCACGTACATGAAAATAAATAAATTAAGAATAAAATAATCAAATATATAATAGTGATCATTCATAGGCATAGTGGCAACGTAACAGAAACATCCTCGTGTGATAATTCATCGTTGGAAGAAAGGGAAAATATATTCTCCAAGACTGTTCGAGAAAACAGCTGCGTTTTAAATCTTAAATATGCAATCTACAACAAACACAACAACAATTTCCCCTTGATATCTGCAAAGAATTCTTCCAGAACACAAGGATCACAACGAGAATAACCTGTTATATTATATATGTAGAGAGAAAATGAAACCATTATTATTTAAACAAATCCATATCTACCCGTTCGTCGAAACTTGTAAACCTACTTCTACACGTTGGATAAAAACGTGTACGTGTGGAAGTAAGTGAACTTTATGATGTTGTCGACAAGATTTTTGTCTACCTGCACACATACACGTAATGACTTTTCCTGCCCAAAATGAATTATTTCGTGATTAATGCCAGTGTTGACATGTCCTTGTCACAACAAAATTAAACTAATTTGTTTCACAAACACGCTCATTATTTCGATTGTTGCAATTAGAAAGCTTCTAGGAACCATGGAATTGTAGCTGGCACAAATTTGTGCATTCAACTGAAACACATTTTGTCTTTTTAAATCACTAGAATTTTCAAATTTCAACCCGACAGTTTTACGTATAGCAAACGTGTAAGCATGTGCAAGAAGTGTGACGTACTTCACAAATTATCTGCTACACGTACCCATACCCGTACACATTTGAAATCGCAAACTCCCTAATAATGTCTTGGGGAAAGTGAAATGCCGTGAAAGTAAAAGTATTACTGTCCTTCCAAATAGTACAGTGTCCATAGCTGGATGTTTTTCTAATAAAATTGATTACATTCCAACAAATGTTATGCTACATACATGCTGTGATGCTGTATTTATGAATGATCTTGACCTATGTCCTTCCATGTTTCCATATAGTGGCCGAGGGAAGAGTTACATCGATGTTTCTGTGTCAAATTGTTCGACAAAAACAATAGCAATTCCTCCTAATGCCATTATATGTGAAGTACAGCCAGTCACAATTGAAAAAAGGAAAGGACAATGAAGAAGAGAGATTTACTGGTCTCATCCCAAGTTTTGAAGAATCTGCAAAGGTACTTAGTGGAGGACAACATAGACAATTCCAAGATTTATTACACCACTTTAAAGATGTATTTTCAATGAGCGACATAGATATTGGACATCATACCAGCATCAAATGCAGAATAGAGCTAACAGATAACATTCCCTTTAAGCAGCGTTACAGACGTATACCACCATCTATGTATCAAGAAGTTCAAGAACACTTGCAACAGCTTGTTTCAAGTGGTGTTATTCACTCTTCACATTCTCCTTATGCGTCACTGGTGGTTTTAGCTCGCCGAAAAGACGGTAAGCTGAGAATGTGTGTAGACTATAGAGCACTCAGCAACAAGACTATTAGAGACAGCTACACCTTACGAAAAATTGAAGAAGTCTTGGATGCACTTGGTGGAGCTAGATATTTCAGTGTCATTGACATGAAATCTGGCTATTATCAAGTAGACATAGAAGAGGAGCACAAAGAAAAAACAGCATTTACCGTAGGTCCTCTTGGATTCTATGAATTCAACCAACTACCATTTGGGTTATCCAATGCTCCAGCAACCTACCAGAGGGTCATGGAGCAATGTTTTGATGATTTACATCTAAAAATATGCTTTATTTACTTAGACGATTTGATAATTTTTTCAAATAACATCCAGGACCATTTTGAGAGACTTGAGAAAGTGTTCAACAGACTAAGAGAGTGTGGTCTAAAACTCTCACAAAAGAAGTGCTCCTTCTTTCAAGAGAAGGTGAACTTTGTTGGTCAAGTGGTCTTGGCTGAGGGGATCGAAACTGATCCAGAAAAAATTGAAAAAATAAAAATTTGGCCTAAACCTAAAAATCCAGAAGAAGTCAGAAGATTTCTCAGATTTGCAGGTTATTACAAAAAGTTCTGTAAAGATTTTTCACATATTGTGAAACCACTAACTAAACTCATGCCGAGCCAAATAAAAAAAGAAAATCACAGAAGAAAAATTTAGAACCATCAACTTGGATATGGGGTATGGAGCAAGACCAGGCATTCAATAACTTGAAGCAGATGTTATCAAATCCACCAGTATTGCCATATCCAGATTACAACAAATCATTTGAATTGCACACGCATGCCAGTAAAGATGGACTTGGGGCTGTTTTGTACCAAGGTGATGGAAAGTTGAAGCGAGTAGTCAGCTATGCAAGTCAATCATTAAATAAATCAGAACTGCATTATCCAGCTCATAAACTTCTGTTTTTGGCACTGAAGTGGGCAGTATGTGATAAATTTTATGATTATCTGTATGGTAGGAAATTTACTGTCTTAACAGATAATAACCCACTCACATATGTACTCACTACAACCAAGCTGGATGCTACAGGGCACAGGTGGCTTGCTGCCTTGTCTGCTTTTGATTTTGATTCATTGTATCAGCCAGGCAGAAAAAAACTGTGACGCTGATGGCTTATCTCGACTTCCATCACTAAAAGAAATTGAAATAAAAGAAATTGAAATAAAACAAGTCTGAGTCCATACAAGCCATTTCTAATGGTGTTCAGCATGATGGTTTTATTGATTCCCTATCAATGTCTGAAAACAGTTATACCTGATGTACAGTCCTTTGCTCAAGACATTTCTCAAGTTGATGTTAGAGAAATCCGAAGAGCACAACGTGATGATGACTTTATGGATATATGGTACTCTGCAGTATTGAATTGAAGAAGACCTATTTTGGCAAAGCTACCTTCGTCAACATACCATACTGCCATGTTCCGATCATTTGAGAGACTAAAATTGGTAAGAGGTGTGTTGTATCGAGAAACTACCATCAATGACCACAAGAAAATGCAGTTAGTATTACCAACTACTCTGGTTAATTGAGTGCTCACCCATATACATAATGATGCAGGACATCCAGGATCGGCCTCTATCACTTGTTCGGGACAGATTTTACTGGCCAAGTATGTACAGTGATGTTGAAAATTGGATCAAGAATTGTGATCGTTGTGTAAGATTTAAATCACTCGGAAATCATAAAGTGCCTTTGGTCAATATTAAAACATCGCAGCCTTTGGAATTAATTTGTATGGATTACCTGCAACTAGATGTTTCCAAAGGTGGTATTGAGTATGTTCTTGTGATTACGGATCACTATACTCGATATGCACAAGCTTACCCGACAAGAAATATGAGCGCCAAAACAACAGCAGATGTTTTTCTAAAGAATTTTGTACAACATTATGGCCTTCCAAGAAGAATACATTCAGACAAAGGTTCTAATTTTGAGTCTAAACTCATAAAGGAGATTCTCCAAGTTACTAAGGTGTTAAAGTCATGTACAACACCATACCACCCGATGGGTAATGGAATGTGCGAGCGATTTAACCAAACGTTAATTGACATGCTTGGTACCTTGGAGAAAGAAAAAAGGCTAATTGGACTGCTCATACTGCATCATTGGTCCATGCATATAATAGTACACGACATGATTCCACTGGGTATTCACCCTTCTTCCTAATGTTTGGGAGAGAACCGTGAATACCAGTGGATATCGAGTTCAACTTGGAGCAGAACCAATCATCTAAATCTTTTTCTAAATATGCCAGTGACTTAAAAAATAGACTAAAAGAGGCATTTGAAAAGGCAAGTCACTATATAGAAAAAGTACAGGCTCACCAAAAGAAGGGATACAACACCAAAGTGCGAAGAGCTGATATTCATGTTGGTGACAAAGTTCTTGTCAAAAGAATGGCTTTTGATAGAAGGCACAAACTGGAGGATAAGTGGAGTCAGGATATTTATACTGTTGTAAAACAGCCAAATCCTGACATCCCTGTCTATGAAGTAAAAAGTGATGAAAATTTTAATACTAAAATTCTTCATAGAAATTTACTATTGCCAGTTGGTGCCTTTAATGAAGACTCAACCATCCAAAATCAGAAATATGATGGCCACCTCGGAAGTCCTCCAAAACCAAGACCACGTAGACAATTACAAAGGCCAGACACAACCAGTCAAGTGGAACCACAAGATGTTATAAGAAATGATGAAAACAGTGATGACAGTGATGCCAGTGATATTGTATATCACAGATTTGGCAGTGTTCCATTGAATACTGAAAGTATCGCCGGCGAAGACATTTCCTCCCAACAATCGGGTGATGACCATGTTTCTGTTGTGGAGATTCAAGAGACTAGTCATGGTGGGGATACCCTAAATCATCATAGTGGTGAGCATGACAAATTTCCTGACTCTGTATGTACAAGGAAAGAAAACAGTGTACATTCCAACACTGAAGATGTTTCTCCAAATGTAGAACAGCCTCATACTGCTAGCAGTGATCATTTAGATCTACCGCCTCCAATAGCACCTAGACGTTATACTAGACCAACAAGTAAACCACGATGGATGACATCTGGGGAGTTCAGCATGACACAAACAACAGAACCTGAGTGGAAAGAGAAGGTAGCGATTTTAAGAAAATTGTCCAATGAAGGGTTTTTTAATGGAAACAATGATAAACTATGTGATGCCATTTTATCGTTGATCTCTAAGGAATAAATGCCGGGGACGGCTTTTTGCACTGGGGGAACTGTGTGACAGTATCAGATTTTAGCATCTGTATATAAGGGGTTATACATTTTTAAAATTATATCAGCAACATAAAGTATCACTGTTAAAATACAGTGAAGTATTATTTATTTCAGCTTCAGTACGGTAGTTTCTCAGAGGGGTTAACAGTTTATCTTAATAAGAGGTCAGAGTGGTGTTCGCTTCAGTAACTCTACTGCAGTGCATAGAAATTGTAAAAGCATGAAATGAACACCAGTGAACTGATTTCTTAGAGGTCATTTTCAAACAAAAATCTCTCTCCTCTGCCCTGGAACAATGAACAGCACATTTCAGTTGGATTTCAAAATTATTGGCAGTTGTGTTGTTTTGTTGTGAAAATAAGATCTTGTGATTTCCTTCAGTGCATATATAATCTGTTTTAAAAACTAAAAGTATTATGTAAATAGTGGTAATAGATAGTGATATTCTTGTGGAATTTAGATTTCATTCCTGGAGGAATTCTCAGGAAAATGCTATTTCCTTATGAAAGGATCTGCTGCACAACAGCTTTGAACCAAGGTTCAGGATGTTGCCCCATACAGGCCACTGAAGTTATTGTGCAGCATTGAACCCATCACACTGAGGGGGTTCGATATTCTATTTATTGCATGATGTCGAAGAAATAAAGAATCAAGTTAAACTTTATCGCTTCTTCTGAGTTATTTCTCACCAGCATTGCAGTTACAACAATAATGGCTATATATTGCTCGGCTAACACCTGCTGCACATCCTGGTGGTTGGTGTTTTTTTTCCTTTTTGTAACCGTTATGGATAATATGCTGGGGCTGCTCCCAACCCAGCGACTGTTTGGGTTTCTTTTTTCAAAAATAACCACCAAACTGCGTTTTCAGTATTACCATAAATTTGTCCACTTCTCTTAGCAAACACGGAGCAGAACTCTTGTAATTATGCAAATTCCTCGCCATTTTCCAGCTCGATGTTCTGGGGGATCTTAACCCACTATCCTACTGCCAGTCGTACACTCAAATTTAATAAGATTATTGGCTCTCGCTCCCGACTCTCGTGGATTTATAAGCAAATAAAGCTATAAAGCAAATAAAGTTACTAGGGTCGCAAGAGATTTCAATCCCACATCGTCCCTGTGCGCCTTCGGCGTGCAGAAACGTTTCATTCATCAGCCCTCTCCCTTATAGGTTGATGGATGACTCTCAGCTGCACATCCTGCTCCTGGTTCATCATCTATTGACGCCGCTACAGAAATGAGAAGACCTGCGTCCGCCGGCTCACTGGCGGGAATAGATCAGATCTAATTACCCCCAACCAGGATAAGTGGTTGCGTTCATAGTAGAGGAAGCCGCCAACACAGCCGTAGCTTCCCCCCGATGAAGAAGCTGAAATTCAATTAGATAAAAATTCAGCTAAAATCCCCCAATCGCAGCGACAGAAACACTCACCAAACAAAAATCGGTCGAAAAGGAAACTCTCCAATGAGTTTTGTGAAAATGATGAAACCGTGGACGTCGAAGACGAAAATGGTTTCTGTACGACTACTGATCGGCATGTCAAGAAGACAGAAACTATCAAGTAAAATTCACTGAGCATCGATACTGAAAAGGACTCGGTGGTCAGACAAAGAAATGGGAGGGGGGGGGGGGGGGTCTGTTAACGCAACAGAGCCTACGTCACCAGAAATTGTGAATGCGACAGTGACAGCTAGCCCAACCGATAGCGCGACATACGCCGACAAAATAAAAGCCAAAACGCCCCCCATGTTGACCAATAAAACCTACAAGACACAGAGTCATCCGCAACCAAACCCTGTGTCGTAATCACACGCGTACACCCCAAAACGGAAAAAACTACATTGATAAAGTCCTTCCAGGATGCTCTAATGCTGACTAATCTCCAAAGCCACAGGAAACCATACTTGGAAGATTAAAGTAAAATGCCCTAATAGAGCAGCAAAATTAAATCTGATAAGCAAAGAGGTAATTATCAACGGCTAAAAATACGAAACCCAGAAATATTGTGTTGTTCCGCAATCCGTTCATTGTCACAAGTGTCAGAAATTTGGGCACTTGTCACACAAATGCAACCGGGAGCAACGATATACAAAATGTGGAGACAAAAACATCGCGAAGGCATGTAGTGCTACGACTCTGAAATGCTCCAGTTGCGATGGTCAACACCCCGGCAACTACAGAGGATGTAGCGACTTCAAAAAAAACAAAAAAAAACCAACTTAAAACAAACATCCAGCTTAAAGCTCGAAATGTAAGTAATGCCGAGAACTCATCTTCCCTCATTCCACGAGAACCCAAATGGATGGCTCTATTTTCACCATAAAGAAGAAACACATGGACACCAGTCTTTTGGACGTTTGCAAAGAGATCAGTAAAGCAGCCTCTAAGTTATATAAAACTCAAATATCCCTCACGCTATTAGAAGCGGCCGTCAACAACATATAATTAGGTAACAATATTACAAATAGTAATTAAACTTAAATAACCTCAGTACAGTTATTCATAAACCATTCATGGATACACTGAAAATAGTCCAGTGGAATGCTCGAAGCGTTAATCAGAATAAAAATCACAAATGTCACATTATTTAAAAAATACGGACATAATTGGAATTATCGAAACATGACTTAACCCAAACAAAAAATTCTCGTTATGTGGTTTTGATATTATTAGAAGAGATCGCCCCTTCCGAAAAGGTGGCGGCGTCGCTCTGCTAATAAGGCAGAAGATTAAATAGAAAACAATACCATGCGATCACCTCAATGCTGAAGTGATTGCAGCTGAAACTGAACTTGACCACAAACACGTGGCCATCATATCATATTATAACAAGCCGCAAGCAACAGTAGACAGTAAAGTATTTGAATTCTTTACCAAAAAATACAAGCACTGCATATTCTTGGGTGATTTCAATTCCAAACATCAAGTATTCGGTTGTCATAAGTCTGAGCCTAATGGTGACGCCCTTTTCAAATTCATTGAAGAACTCGATCTGTTCGTGGTAAATAACGATCAAGACGTAACATACATTAGCAATGACCTACTCCATCAATCAGATATCCCAGACTTGATTATCACCAGCAAATCACTAACCAGACAAATGCAAGACATATTTGTAGGGGATGATGAGCTAGGCAGTGATCACCTGCCGGTTTACGCCACTTTGAAATGTAATACTGGTCCCGCAATGTATCCTCCCGTGAACAGGAGGAACCTATCAAACATTGACTGGAACCTCTTCAAGAACATTATCGAATTAAAAATAAAGGCAAATGACCCCTTCAATGCTCATGAACTAGAAAAACCTGCACCCATCTCAACGAGGTTATCAACAGTACACCAGATGAAATTTGTCCCAAGCAAACAGTAAAGACGCGGATAAACAGAGTAACCCAAACAACTCTTCAAATAATCAAACAGAAAAGAAAAGCCTTCTGAGCTTACCAATCAGAGAATGATCAAATGAAAAGAGCAGAACTTAAAACCGCGTATAATCGCCTACACGGAGAAGTAAAGAAGGCCATAGCTAACGACAATCGCGTGAGATGGGAAAAAAGAGAACCTAAATGGACTGAGAGAACATAACAGGTTCTGGAATACATTTAAAACTCTTACTGGCGAAAAAGAAGAGAAGAGATATGACAATGTTTTTAAGGTAAAAGTAAATAAATTTGTCCAAGATAGCAACTCAATTTTCAATGAACCGAACTTCGACCAAAGGTATGAAGACGGGGACGATCATGAATTAGCCGAACCAATAAGCGTAGAAGAGGTCACGAGTATAATCAGAAAATGCAAGTCATCTTCGTCCCCAGGAGAAGACGAAGTCTCTTACAAAATAATGAAACAGTGCCCCAACATCTTCTACTGTAGTCTTACCAAACTCCCAAACTGCTGTCTCTCCTGTGGGTACTTCCCAAAATGCTGGATTGTGGCCACAAGAGTCATGATACCTAAACCCGACAAAGACCTTATCAACCCTGATAACTATCGACCAATTAGCTTGCTTAGCTGTGTTTGAAAATATTCGAGCGGATTCTCACTACGAAACTTCGCAGCTATCTCGAATCAATCATCTTTTTCAACAAATGGCAAAGAGCGTATTGGAGTCAGTTAGTGGGAATCAGACACGTATATAGACTGGTCGATTATATGAAAACAGCATTTAGTCAAAACGAAATCGGAACTGCGCTTTTCTTGGATGTTGCAAAGGCGTTTGACTCGGTATGGCACAATGGCGTGAGATATAAACTAGCGAAAATGGGATTACCCACTAAAATTCTGAGGATCATATCACCATTTCTAACTGACCGAAAAATCAAGGAGAGGGTTAAACGCGAGGTGTCAGAGGAAGAAACACTCGAAGTGGGAACACCACAGGAGTTGGTTCTAAACCTGCTTCTTTTCACAATGTATGTGAGTGACATAAAATGTCGGGAAAAACTGTGTTGAACTATCGCAGTTCTCAGATGACAAAGGCATGTGGACAGCCAGGAAGTCCCGAAACATAATTAAAAATCGTCTACAGGATACCATTCGCGATCTTGAGAGCTGGTGCGCCCTATGACGCATCAAACTCAATGCCGCCAAAACTCAAAAAGTTACGTTCTTCAAGAAGCAAATAAAATAACAGTCCCCAAAATCGATCTCCAGTTACACGATCACAATCAGAAGCAAGCAAAGAAGCCAAATTTTCGGGATTTATACTAAATAGCAATCTCAGTCTAAACAGTTACGTAAACTCCATTACGGTTAGAGCTACCAAACGTATGAATTGTCTGAAGATGATCAGAGGTAGAAATTGGGGAGCAAACAAAGATGTGCTTCTCAAACTCTACAAAACATTTATACGTCCGGTACTTGAATACGCTGCCATAATAACAAGCGACATGAGCAAAAACCAACATTCAGAAGCTACAGGGGGTTCACAATTATGCCCTGCTTGTGGCACTGTGCAAACCCAAATGGACACCGATAAAGGAACTTCACGAGCCAGAAAAAATAGAAACTATTGACACGCGATTAAAAGACCTACAAAACAAAACCCTCAGCAGACTCCAAGATAGTGAATTAATGGCTGAGCTGAACGAACACCGATCCCTTAACAGAAAAACAAAATAAGTTTTTAGAAATTAAAAAAAAAATTATACAATATAATTAAATTACGTGGAGTCAGTGAGGCCTGCCTCGCTACTCATTGAGAACTTTAGGATAGAGCCTGTGAGGACTGCCTCGCAACTCTGCTGAAGCGCGATTGAAATGCATTTAATAATAAGACCTATATAACAAAACCCTCCACATACTCCGGGATAGTGAATCAATGGTAGAGCTGAACGAACACCGAACCCTTAACAGAAAAACAAAATAGGCTACTGTAAATTAAAATTACTCAATAGAATTAAACTGCTTGGGGTCATTGAGGATTGCCTCGCTACTCATTGAGAACTATAGTATTGAGTCTATGAGGATAGCCTTGCAACTCTGCGTGTGGGGAGTGGGCTCCGAAGAAACCCACCCCTCACCCCACCCATAGCAACAATCACACAACCGTCACAATATACAATAGCGGATGCCTATCTTTCTCTCTACCTATAACTTTTCTAATTGAACATTCCCAAATTTTCTTGCAATGTTCATTTAGAAAAGTTATAGGTAGAGAGAAAGATAGGCATCAAGAAGACGCATGGAAATGGTGGACGGAGCGTAGGAGGAATTGGTGCAACCTACCTTTCTTTTAACATACACAGGAAACAACCAAACACCAGGCAAAGATTGAAACAAGCTTACTTGGCTGGGACGAGTGTACATTTTACATAAACAAACATTTGAATAGAGATTTAACAGCCCTTTTAAAGGCTTTCGGGTGTGTGTCTGTGAGAGGGTGTGTGGGTTTTTTTTTTGTTTTTGTTTTTTTGTTTTTTTAGTTTTTTATTTGTTTTTTCCCCTCCAATCATCCCGTCATCTGTTTCCCCTGAAGACAGCCCAGATGGCCAATGCTCAGCATCCACTATCCCTTATAGGCTGATGGATGACTTCCAGCTTTCAAAAACAAAAATTGGTGGATTTTTTTCCTTTTTATAACCGTTAAAGATAAAATGTTGGGGCTGCTCCCAAACCAGCGACTGGTTGGGTTTCTTTTTCTTTTTTCTACAATATTACCATAAGTATGCCAACTTCTCTAAGCAGAACTCTTGTAATTTTGCAAAATTCCTAGCCATCTTCCAACTCGAGGTTCTCGGGGATCTCAACCCACTATCCTACTGACAGTCGCACACTCAAACTTAATAAGATTATTGGCTATCGCTCCCGACTCTCGTGGATTTATAAGCAAATAAAGCTATAAAGCAAATAAAGTTACTAGGGTCACAAGGGATTTCAATCCCACATCGTCCCCTTGCGCCTTCGGCGCGCAGAAACTTTTCATTTCATTTGCTGCACATCATTGACAGGCCCAAAAGTTGGTGTATTCTCTTTTTTTCGGCATAAAGAAAAAACGGACTGGCGCCAGACTTTCGGACATATGCAAAGTGATCAGTAAAACAGCTTCTAAGTTATACAAAACTCGAATATCTCACACTCTGTTAGAGGTGGCCGTTAACAAAATATAATTAGGTAACAATACATGTGATACAATTAGTAAATAAACGTAGTACAGCTATTTATATACCATTTATAAACCATTCATGGATACATTAAAAATAGTCCAGTGGAACGCTTGCAGCGTTAATCAGAAAAACTCGCAAATGTCACAATTTTTAAAAAAAAATTGGACATAATTGGAATTAGCGAAACATGGCTAAAACCAAGCAAAAAGGTCTCATTGAGTTGGTTTGCTATTATTAGAAGAGATCGTCCCGTCCAAAAAGGTGTCGGTGTTGCTCTGCTGATAAGTCTGGAGATTTGGAATTCCGGGATGCTAAGAACATCAGCGAATCCTATACCGTTCCCCACTCACACAGTTTGATGGATTTTCTTCCAAATTAATATTTAATTATTTTAACGCCATAACCAATGGGAGGCTGTACTCGCCTGTAGATGAATTTCTGCAATAGATCCTTCATGTGGGCTAACTGAAAAATACCTGATTTTTAGGCCCCGAAAACATAGCTATGAAATATATATTTCATGCCATTTATGTTGGATGTTTCTCGAAATATGCTGTATGTACCTAATAGTGTTAAAAAACATTTTCCACTCTATTCATATTTTTTTAATTTTGTTTTTGGAAACGTGGCGTATGAGACCCCACTGACAAGAGCTTGTCTAGATCATCCCAAAAGAGTGATAATAACCATGATTTGGGAGCAAAGTGTCTTTTAACCCTTTACCCAACGCAACGGAAGAAACAGGCAAGCGCTATTCACAAAAATCGCCAATTAATTTTTATTATTTTTTCATTTTTTGTCTCAAAAACATAGGTTATGACCTCTCTTTGGAACGAGCTCGTCGTTTGAGGGTCATAACCTATGTTTTTGAGAGAAAAAATTAAAAAATTAGTAATAAGTTAACTTTAATTGACCCGGTCAAAAGGTGATTGCATTGCATAATTATACATCCAATTATTTTACTTTATTATTTTATTATTATTCATTACGTGTACATCACCTGTATGAAAGCAGTCTTAAAAAAACAGTAATTAGTAATTACTGGGGTGTTTAGAGACTGCTTTCATACAGGTGATGTACACGTAAAGAATAATAATAAAATAATAAAGTAAAATAATTAGATTTATAGAAAGTGACCCCGAGAGTGATATTCAGCCTTGAACTGGGTAACTTTTCCGAAAAACTTTGTTGATCGATTCCGAAAGTCGCTGAGGAAGTTTTTTGGGGGATGAGTCGGTGCACGCAGTTCCAAATTCCATGTTGTAAATTGACATTTAAAATGTTCTAAAAAGTAACATTAATCACAAATATGAGAATATTCTCATTTGTAGTATTATAAGTATTGAATTTCATCTATGAGTTGAACAATTAGTTGGTTAAATTATCGTATTTGTGTGACTTGGGAAGTACAGGCTTGAAAGAACGATCGGCTGATCTTTGTTATTGTGTGGAAACATACGAGTTTATAGTCGAATTGGGTTGAATATTGCCCAGTAAAATGTCACGTAGCATATAATAAAAAGAAAAACTACGGTATTTTAGTAAATATCGGGAATTATCTCATTCGCGAGGACCTGAATATATTAAATAAATCGCTCAGGTCCACGCTCATGAGATAATTCCCGATATTCACTAAAACAGCGGAGATATTCTCTGTATACTACCCCACAAAAAACATGAACAAGACACAATGAACGTCTACCACGAATTTCGTTAACTTTTTCGATGTCCGTCCACATATAGATCACTAAGATATTCATCAACAGTCTTCTTGTAAAGGTCTTATCGTGTATTATCCAATCTGGCATCCAATCATACCTTTGGCGTTGTCAATAAAGGGTGTGTTTTGATTGGGCGAATGACGCTATGTCCTGCCATAGTATATAGCGCGTGATTCGGTGACGTTCGATCGATCACCCAAGTGAACACGTATGTCTACGATCGTCTGCATATTTGAGCTGCATCTCTATTTGATTGAACCATATATTTCTCGCTGTATTCAACTATACTCGCTAGGTTGCGCCTATTCATTTTGTAGTATCAATTGCTATTCAGTTTGTCATATCGTGTATTATTTAACCCTTTACCCAACGTAACGGCCAAAAAGGGAAAGCGCTATTCTCAAAAACCACCAATTAATTTTCATTTTTTTCATTTTTTTTGTCTCAAAAACATAGGTTATGACCCCTCGTTGGAACGAGCTCGTCTTTTTTTTCTCATTTCACACATCTGACTTCAGAGCGTGAATACCTGGACAACACCTGGACAACATGGAACTTCCTGACAGACTAGTGAAAGCCATTTCAGCCCCGGGCGTCTCATGCCCTATCTCCTGGACTATCCAGGAAATAGGCTTGAGCGTCCACCCGAAACTGGAGTTTGAAGTAGAGAATACCAAATCACCAACCTCTTCGGAGAGAGGTAGTACCCTTGGCGAGAGGAACCCCTCTCCTACTGGTCCTCACCCGAAGGGGCACGGAGGCCCTGAAAAGAGACAGATCAAGAAGAAGAAGAAGAGCCCATCGACCAAGCGCAGGGACGCCCGGCGATTGGAGGCCTTCCGGAATAAGAAGAAAGAGTTGAGTGAGGGGGTGGAGGCTATGGAGGCAGCCGCCAGTTCCCCTTCTAGTCCCACTGGTACACCCAATCAACTGCCGGCTCCTGAGCCGGTACAGTTGGATGAGGAACGTCCAGTGGAGACTGAGGAGGAACTGGAAGTTGCTTTTTCCACGCCTTCCACCCCTCACTCCCTCTTCCTTCACTACCGGAAAGCCGGGGGCGGTACAGCCACCACAGCCATCACTCACTAGGGAAGACATAATGAGAGAAATAGAGCTGTCAAGAGCAGAACGGGCAAAAGCAAGAGAGCTCCGAGAAAAAATCAACGCAAGAGAACTCCGAGAAAAAATCAACGCGGGCACCTATACACCACCACCAGCCTCATCACCATCACCAAGCCAACCTCCACCTAAGAAGAAGAGCCGCAAGAAGGGCAGAAAGGGATAAACCTCTTCCCTCCTTCCTTCTCCTCCTTTAACATGCCTCGAGACACAACAACCAATCATTTACAGCCACAGAGGGTCGAAAGGGGCCTGTTCTCCAAATCGTCCCTGCGCGCCTTCGGCGCGCGAAACCATTTCTTTCTTTCGTCGAGCTCGTTCCAACGAGGGGTCATAGCCTATGTTTTTGAGACAAAAAATAAAAAAATAGTTATTCAAGAATTTTTTTTGCAAGCGTCGTCTGCTTTTCATGTCAGGTAAAGGGTTAATTTGTTTACTGAGTGAGTGTTCTCGATTGAGGTTTGTCAGGTATTGATAGCTATGTCGAAGTTGTGTTATTTCTCAGATTTTTACGATTGCTCCTGTTAGAAAGGTTGTTTTGTGAAAGTTTGGTCACAAGGGTGAAAAGGGTTATTGCTAATAGTGAGGTTTATGGTGATCTCCTTTATATTGAACTGTGGCCACAGTTCGAGAGCGATGGCAGCATTGCATATGATGCCCACTGGGATTACATCGATAAATACGTGCACCCTCGAACGATGAGAGAAGTTTTAAGAAAGTGTAGCATGGCACAATCCGAGGACGTTCCACCACAACAAAATGACAATGATTAAACGCTCTGAAATCAGTGCGTTTAACTTGCGGTTATGAATACAACGTGGATAAGAACCCACGAAATCCCTCGAGGTGGAGGCCAGCACATGTTTTCAGACAAATAAAACATTCTTATGGAGGTTTGTCTCCAAAAGAAGATATCCTTACTGACATGAAAAACCTTTCCAGGAAGTTGTGGACTTCATGAAAGAAAACAGCTCCTTGAGTTGTGCTCTGTGGATATGAACGGGAAATACATCTAGCATGGAGGGACACGATTATCTCGAAGGCTAATTGTCCCTAAACTATCAGATATATTTGAAGAAAACCTGCTAATTCTAATTTCTCCACCTACCGCTACAGTAAATTGCGATGCGGACTCAAGTTGGTTTGTCTCGAGAGTTGACAATGGCATCGGCAGCGCCGCTCAAGCCCTTGGAGGAAGCCATTTACCAAGAGGTTCCGGCTATCCAAATAGATAGAAACATTTATGACTCAAAGTTGGACAGAGAAAGTGTTTCGGAGTATACAAGCCAACCTCTCTTAGATTTTCTTGGTTGCTTATCTCCCAAACTTGATAACACTCTCCCGGCTCTGTTGATTTGCAACATAATGACTACTGTTATTGAAGCTTTGAAGCTGTCGTGACACCATTACAGATAGCCACGAGAGTCACGCTGGGAGACTCCAACCAACCAATTGGTAAAAGCAATGCACGACGTGGGTGTACGTATACATACGATTAACTCCTCAAAAAATCTGCAGCAGTTTGAACATCATAGAAGAGTAATCTGATTGCAATTTCCAGATATTCTGATGGTTTGATTCAATTCGTAGCTGATAACTTCGATGCCGATATATCCTTTCAAAATGGGAAACTAAGTGCCAATTCACTAACAGTCTTAATGACTCAGACCGATAATACACAGGGACGAAGCGACAGGAGGGGTGTGGGGTGTGTCATCCTCCCAATCTTGGACAAAATTTCCAATAGTTAGAAATTCGGAGGGCAAACCATGAGTAGTTGGAATTTCCATCTATATGGATTTTAAAGCTTCTTCGAGGATGCTGATGTCTCCTTCACTTCCCAAAATTCCAATTCGGTTTCAAATCGGCAAAAATTCCAACCTTTACTATTTGCAACTATAGCGTACGCAATATCGAGCTTCATAAGTATACATGATGTCAATCGATACGAGATGTCTATAGTACATTTACTCATCGCAATAAAAAAAATCCTCGAAATGCACTTCAAGAAAATCGCATTATGTAAAATCGTTGTCCTGAGTTAATTCCACCATTCACAGTAACAAAATGATGAAACATCGAAAATTGATCATTCCTGCCTAAGATCTGATTTAATGTTTGGAGAGTGTGAATTGCTCCAAATTCTCAGCTTGAGCATTTGTTTAGCACATATTCAATTCCCAGAATAATACCAAATAATAATAACAACCTGATAATTCTATCATAAATGTGTTGGCATTTCAGTTAATAGAATCAATTTTATGCCACCTTTCATGGCTTCATTTCAAAATTTTTCTCGGTAGTGCATTTCCAACCAGGGGAGGGACTGGGCTCCCCTTCCCGGTACCCCCCGGTCCTTACCCCTAGTTGGAAATTCACTACACTACACCCCCAATCGGAAACCTCCAGCCACGTCCTTGATAATACATCATGGGTTACCTCGCGAAAGATACCGAGACAGAGAAAGGTTGCGACGAACCAAGCTATTGATAACAATTTGTAGACAACAAACTTCATCCGGAGCCCCCCCCCCCCCCCCCCCCCCCAGCTCATGCTGCTTGCTCGTATGCTCATGGCTCAATAGAGGGCTATGAAATAATTTGACTTCTGTTTTGGCAAAGATATCAGTCTGTGGAACTGTCCCGAACTTAATGGCTGTTATGCGAAATCCTGTCGTGAGAACGGCTAGCTTCCAGGAATGTCAACAAAAACAGTATATTTGCCATTAATTGATATGTCACCGGCTGACCCGCAAGCAATAGCAACCGCCATGCAGGAAGGTGAACTTCTCACTCAGTTGGTGGGACAGGAGTTCACATTACTGGTAGCTGATCAACAACGGTATTAAGCTTCTCTACAGGTTGTCTTGTCTGATCCCGACCTATTCTCCCACGTGATCCCTTGGTCCCTTCTAATGGCCAATATGGATTCTCCGAAATACTTTAGTTAATATTCGGTGATGTAGCCAAGATGTTGGTAAGAAGTTCCCAATAAATGTCCGAGCATTTTGGTTATTGTGCACTGAGTTACTTAGACGTATTTTTGGTCACAAAACGTTTCGAGTGACCTGACGACTTGCGTGATAAGGTGAAGAGCAATCGGAGAAGAGCCGAACAACAAAGGTATGGGTTGATTGCTTCATTAAACCGTTTTATGCCACGATGCTGAGGGCTGAACACAATGGTGATTGGCCACTCCATTTAGTAGCGGTGCAGCAAATGTCGCCCTATTTATTTGCATCAGGTCATATGAATTGCGCTAGTCGTGATTTTTACTATCCGGGAGAGATGGAAAGATTACCACCATATGTTCCAGAACACTTCTTGAAAGGAGCCTATGTCATGAGACGACATTTGGAGTGCTATGTTCATCGAAACGAATTCATGCGTTATGGACATGGGGAAATCCGGTATGACAGGGATAAAGTTAAAACCAGAAACTCTGAAAGTCTGGACAGTGGACACACAATCTCCATATTTGGGCAAGTGGTGAATGGTATCTTTCGATTGAGGAATTCCAAAATACAATCGCAAACTCCGCATCATCACAAGGAGTCAAAGGCAAGAGTCACTACCGTCGACTGGATGGTGAAGGTCTCCGAATGAAACTTAAAATGGACATGAATCCAATGGACCCCGAGCAACATCCTGGTGAGATAGTGAATATCATCAACGGCAAGACTGCCCATGCATCTGTGAATGTGGATGACGCAATATTCCCCGGTTGCACTCGATGGCCCATGTGATGGAAGTTTGCAAAGTGTTTTTGGTGATGTTATGAACACTTTTCGAGTGGGGAAAATATGGCGCTGCGATTAAGTAGTTATCCACTCTCTTCATTCTGTATATGCAATCAGATTTTAATATCTATTTACTTTATCAGATGTACATGTATCCCAGAAGAGGTTAGGAATGATGTTAATGATCTCTATATATACTAGTACACAATGGGCTCGATGTTGTTCTTTAGGAAATAAGTTACGCTAATGAGGCAGTTTGATAGGGACAAACGTGAACTTACTCAGAGCGCTATTACTTATAAATAGCGCACAATATAGTCATATGACTTCTAGTTTCAACTGTACTATTGCATGATGATATGGAATAGAATCTGAGATCTCTCGTATTCATGGAATCCCGTATGAAGACAGGTATGTAGTGCATATACGCCAAACCATTGAGAAGCAATGGTGTCACACCAAACCTACTAGCCGCTCATGCGATTTGTGATTGCGATACAGTTGCTGGTCGTTACGGTATAGGCAAAGTTCGTGTACCAAGGTTTTGAAAGCTGGTGGGGAATCATTTAACATCGGTTGATCATATCAAGATTCTCTGGGCGTAAACTTTTCGACGGGCCAGGAGATTCACGTGTGCCATGGGCGCTAGGCGTCATCTACTATGTCTGATGCAAGAAGCAGTATTTAGACATCTAAAACAGGGAGAAGAAGCAACGAAGGTTCCCAGTCTTTGCAGCTTACCTCCAAGTCGTTCGCATCTCCAAGCATGCATTTGGGAAAAATGCTTTTGACCTGGATCCACATAACGTGGATGCAACGGATTTCGGCTTCATCCAAGATAAAGACTCAAAGTCGCTGCTGCCTGTAACTGCGCCAACAGACGAACCATTAGCACCTGACTCAGTTTTGCGGATGGTAAGATGTTCATATTCAATCAGATGACATACAGAACAGCAAGGTGCCTCTGCAGTGTACCAAAATTGGCTTGTACTATATTTGGTTCCTGTCATGTTGTCATGAACAAACTCACTTGGGTAGAGAGAACGAATCAGCCCACAGCGATGAATTAGCTTCCCATAGCGCTTCCACCTCCGATAACCCAAACTCAGTGGGAATATGCAGACCTGGATATGGTTCAGAATTCATCATCTTTCAACCATCTGGAAACTTTGTCACGTTGCGGTATCACCATATTTCCTTTAATCCCATCTACTTCTTTTTCCAGAATCATGGCCAAATTCTTCGACAATTATGGCCAATCTCTCGTGGTTCCGACTTGGTATATCCGTCATATCATTCTTTATTCATCCCCCCCGCCCCCGAGAATTGCTCATTATAAGACAAGGTTCTTTTTTTGACAGCGGAAAAAGCATTTTATTATTTTTTTTAGCTTTCTAGCCTGTTCTGCCCCCTCACATCACATTCCTATTCTTGTTCTGATAACCCGAGGCTATAAAATCACTGCGGCATGGCAAATGAACCAATCGAATCGTCCCTGTCATTATTAGTCCATATGCAGTCATCTCCCTAGACCGAGGCGAGGTCACTGGTCTTCCCAATGACGACAAGTGGACCTTTGTGAATTCATATTTCAGTGTTCAGTCACTTCAGGTTCCGGTATTTACTACCTACCCACTTTCACCCAAACCAGTAGCTCAGCTTTAATTGATTATCACGGCAGTGATCTACTACCACTATTACCAGGTCATGCAACTACCACTGACCCTGGCTTCTACCACTGCAATCTGCACGATTGACTTGTGTAATGACTAACACTGATCGTCTCCTACCCCACGACTGCCACCAGGCAAAACTGTTATCTTCTGCCACTTCTACTGACCTATACTATATACAATATTTACATTCCATTAATAAAAATCAGTTAGTAATCAGACTTAAAAATAGAGGCTGCTGCCACAAACTCCTCCCGCTTATATTAACAATTGTAAAGTCCGGAAGAAACAGACGATAGCGTTTTTCATTTCGAAAATCTGTTAACCCTTTACCTAACATGAAAAGCAGACGACACTTGCAAAAAAAATTCTTGAATAACTAATTTTTTTCGTTTTTCTTCTCAAAAACATAGGTTATGACCCCTCGTTGGAACGAGCTCGACGAGCTCGTTCCAACGAGGGGTCATAACCTATGTTTTTGAGACAAAAAATGAAAATATAATGAAAATTTATTGGCGATTTTTGAGAATAGCGCTAGCCGGTTTTGGCCGTTACGTTGGGTAAAGGGTTAAACTGGGAAGTTGGTAAAATTAGGCGTTCAAATTGTGTTTCCCTACGCCGCTGCAGACTGTATTAACTTTCGCAACTACGTTGACAGTGAACATGAATTCCCATGGATTCCGGAATCGCAATCGTTTGTGAAATAAAGTTTCAGAAAGTTTAATTCGATGTTTCAAGTCTTCGTGACACCAAATATCCATAGTCCAACTCCACCCAAGGAAAGGTTGAAGGAGATGGAGGAAAGTTTTAAAAATTTAGGTGATCCAGATAACAAGCACCTAGTTCAAGTAAACTTTCCTATTTAGACCAAAAAAAAAAAAAAAAAAAAATTGGGATTCACAAAGAATTTATTTTTTTTTAAATCCGCGAGTAAGAGAGGATTTTATTTTTATTTTTTATTGCCGTCGGGACTACGAATTATAAGTAAAAAAGCTATGGCGTTCCAGTCCGAGTGTCATATGTTTTTTTATAGTTCAGCGACCTGAACGTAGCGGCTATCCCACGTAGTGGGGGAGCCACCACGTTCAGATCGCCCAACTAATTTTAGAGATGCATTTTTTAATTTTTAGATATTAAAATGCGAAGCGGGAGACTATAATACCATACAGACATTGAACTGACCGACGAAATCTGGGGACGTAATTCAATGCACGTAAACTCACTGTGCCAGACAGTGACATTTTCACTCGGAGGCTTGAAAACACAAACGCACGTGTTCGTTTCGTTCCATTCAACGACTTATTTTCGGAAACTGTGGAATTTGTACTCAAATGTTTCAACAAAAATCAATTCCATTGTGTCTGCTGTTTGTTCGTGGTTATTTTACAAAATACACCATTATTGAAATCGACTCCACAGTATAATGATTCACGCTTCTTAGCTCTGGATCTCGTTGAAAGCGATTCAGGAATTTGCGACTTGATGCGATCATGTTTCCTATTTTCGTGGCACAGCCAACGGTAATATTCGAAAAATGCCACAGTAAAATCTATCAACGCGCACAAAAAAAATCAATGCGGCGGTCTCTGTGAATAAAATGTATTTTTGGGCCCTAAATACATAAGTTCATGGGGTTTTCTGTTTTACTTGTTGTTTCAAATATGTCTAAAATATCACTTCGCATCGTTTGCACACTTGTTAATTAAGGGGAGTGTCTATTGTTTAAGGAGTGTACGTACATTTTACAGTCAACAGTCTGACGTTTCCGGCGAATAACTGGGCAATATCACTCCTTTCACACACCCGAGGTCTTATGACGACAATCGGAATAAACTGAATGGTGGTTGCTCGTGCCACTCGTCGATTCCTGTGAGGAATCGGAGGATTATCAGACAGAGTTTACTACTATGTGAGAATCACCACAAGTAGATCGTAGTGATGGCTTTGAGGACTACGGGGAAATAGCTCAAGTCACCCTCATCATCATCCGAATACTGGCGGATCAATTGGTCATACCAGGCTCGAATATCAGTAAAAGAAAAGAAAAGAAAGAAGAAAAAGACCCCCCCCCCACCAACCCTCCCCCCCCCACAACCCTCACTCCAAGCTAATCAATGCGTGTAACTCCTCACATCCGTGATATTCGATCACGTGGAAGCTGTTGCGTGGTGACTGTAGTCACAATGTCACAGCTTTCACATCAGAAAATATAAACAGAAAACCATACATGGCGAAACTAGTAACAAGGTGTGAATTTTCCAATATCAGTACTTACATGTATTTTTTGTCAATTGAGAATTTCACAGACATAAAAGTATATTCTTTAGAGTAATCCGCGAATGCGACGCAGCGAAAGTTGAAACTATGTAGAAAAAAACAAGTTTTTGTTCAGTTTTGTCTCTAAAAATCAAATGTGCCCCAATTTAAGATCAGAGGCGGGCTGGCCGTATAGGCCACGGAGAAATTGCCATCGCCCCTCCCATATTCCGAGCCCACAGGGCCTCCAAATTTGCTACAGCCCAACACCTGTTAAAATTTCGTGAAAATGACCAAAAGGCGAAGTAGATCTGATTACATAGAATTCGGTTTATCGAAATGCCCTCTATGTGAACAGCCATTGACAGTCCACACTGAGGGCATTTCGGTAATAATAATAATGATAATAATAATAATAAAAATAATAATAATAATTTGACCGGCCGCTGATATTTGTCGCGGTTCTCATGTGAAAAGGCCTTGATTAACCCTGTGCTACCAAATGCCTCCCTGTCCCCAAGCCTCTTCTCTCCTCCCAACACTAGGAGACGAACTGCTTGTTGACATCCCGTACCCCATTCTTCTTAATCTCTCCAATAAACATACTAATGTATTGACACACCAGCTATCTGGTGTGCTATTGTTCGGTCAGATGCATGGAAAAAGCGTTCTTTCATTTCGAAAAATCAAAATTGTCTCCCACTGGGTCGAACTATGGTCAACCCGATGAGTTCGGGGCCCCTTTTTGTACAAACATTCTTTCCAAAGGAGCGACAAAGATGATGCAAAAAATGCCATCGAAATGCCCTCTACGTGGACTGCCAGTGATCGCTCAGATACAAGGAAGCAGCATTCTTTTAGGTCGAAATATCAAAATTTTATCCGAGTCTGGGGCCCATTTTGTACATTACCCGGCACCTCCTTGGCCCAGTCCGCTCTTGTGTTACCGGGCATCTTTTGGGGTTCGGTTACCAATCAGAAAAAAATGATTTCTTCCATAATAATTTATTGCAAACCAAACAATAAATTGTAACCAATAAAACCCTGAAAATATACGTTAGGTAATATACAAATGTAGGTCTTGCATCTAACATCTATTGCACATGATAAAATATTATATCAAAATCGACTGTATGATTCATGATTATTGAATCATATTGATCCATCACTACTCCATAGTGTATACATAATGGATACACTATCTTTATACACATATATAAATATTTACATATAATATATTCTGGACTGGCATTTCATCAATATGAAGAAAATATTTCCCTTTTACAAGGATTCTATATATATAAGTATCTGTTAAATAACAAGACCATCAATGAATAGTATTCTTTTCTATAGTTCCAGTGTTATAAACTATTTAAGTGAGATCCGCATCAGAAAATAAGTTAGAGTTTAGTGTCGCTTTCTCAGAACTATTCCCACAAAGATAGCTTACATACCGACAATCCATCTTTGTGTACATAGGGCTCTAACCACTTGACCAATGAATTAACATGGAAACTGCTCTTCAAAAGTAGATAAGCACTAATCAGGTTTTCCTTAAATGTTCTATTATGGACAACGAAATGCCAACCTCCAATAATATGTTTGTGACACAGTAACAAATAAAACAGCTGGACTACATGTATGCCTACTGGGTGTATAGGCACTGGTATACTACTTGACGAATATTCAACTATCAAGTTAACAAGGGGTTTTCAATGGAATGAGAATAATATTTAGAATCAAAACGTAGTAGCGTACTCTATTGGTTAAACAGAGGTTTGTTCTACATCTGGATATCAATTCATCCCATCAAGTGCTATTACACAACAAATCTGTAAATAAAACGACGTCAGTATTACTGATATGTTAAATATCAGACAATCTGACTGCAATAGAATATACATGCTTAATAGCGTTAAAACAATACACATTGTAACTGTCAGCCATCTGTCCACATAATACATTTACATTTATCCAATGGACATTCAACACCAATTGTTCTGATCAATTTGCAAAATTGGAGCGAACCCCCTTAATCAGTTATGCCGAATTATCTCAGTTAAAATCAGCTATTATGAACACTAACAATTCCAGGTTATGAACCACTAAAAATCCCATTGGACACAGTGCTAACCTTTGACTCTCTGTACAACTCACCAAGTTGTTTTGCAAAAAAATAAATATATATCCACAAAGTACATCATCTCTTGAAAAAAAAACTGGAAAAAAATATATGTTGCCACATTGAATTTCAATTTAAAATTCGAATTTTCACTACTACCCTATGGTCCTGCACTGAATGACCTTGACACTTGTTTTCATGACTCATGTTTTTGAGAGATTCTCACACATTCCGGCAAAAGAATGCAAACAAACTTTTTTAACCTTCCTAAAGAGGACAATTTTTTTTTTAATTAATGGTTTCAAATCCCACTGTTATTGAACCAATCAGCCAATCGGGCCTATTTAATCCTACTCACAACTTTGGGTGTTAAATGCTCCAAGTCACGTGTTCACCAATTTAGTGGTTCATAACCTCCAAACAAACTGATCAATCTAAATCTGGAAAACAATTTATGTCAATAAATAGGGATTTGTGAGATGATCTATTTGTAAATATAAACATTTACATGTTAAATATTTTAAAACAGTGATGAGCGTTGCTAAATTTTGACTTCCTTCAGCATGTCAACAATGGAAATTGAACAAAGGCATTTCGTGCGATTGACTCGCTTAATTGCCAACCAATTAAAATGCTTTGATCAGACCACAGGTGGCACTGATTGCTTTCTCGCTCGCTCTCTCTTTCTCCACATCTTCTCACCCTCACAACTTGCATAAAGTTACACCCAAATTAAATGGCTTTGCACACACACACTTTACATTGCAGGCATAATATTTTCTATGCCTAACTGGTTATTAAAAACAGTGCCTGTAATGATAATACAGGCGACTTAATTTTTAAACCGCATCTTAAACTATATACAGAAAATACAGTTGGAATCGGCTTTCTGATCCTTCCACACTTGCTTCAGATTGCGAAAATGGGAGGCCAATGACCAATGAGCGTTCCAGCAATCATGTTCAAGTGGACCCATCGTTGGATGATCATTGCTCACCTTTGTTCTTCTCGTTTGTCGTGTGACACTGTGTGATTTATGAGTATTTATTACTTTGCAAAGTGTGATTTTCTGGGATTTTCGGGTTTGATTATAAACGATAACTTCACAAGTGAATTATGCAATCAACAATTGGGTCATGTATCCGTGCGCGCAAACGAAGACGCTTTGCCGTGGGTGTAATGGGGACTTCATTGTTTTTTTAACCCTTTACCTAACATGAAAAGCAGACGATACTTGCAAAAAAAAAATTCTTGAGTGACTTGAATAACTATTATTTTCATTTTTTGTCTCAAAAACATAGGTTATGACCTCGACGAGCTCGTTCCAATGAGGGGTCATAACCTATGTTTTAGAGACAGAAAATGAAAAAAATAATGAAAATTAATTGGCGATTTTTGAGAATAGCGCTGGCTAGTTTTGACCGTTACGTTAGGTAAAGGGTTAAATAATATAATTATCGTTAATAATGAAAAGTAATAAACAGAGTAATCGCTTGACTGCACTGGTTACGTGAAATAATTCATTCGTGGCAAGGGACTATATTGTAAAACACTTGTGTGCATTCACGCAATCGTGTTTGTACAACGTCCCTCACCTCTCATGCATTATTTCACGTGACCAGTCCAGTCAGACGATTACTCTATATATACCCCACTGACACAATTTCCTCATATCCCACATTGTAAGTAAAAAAACTATTGTCTTTACTTCACACTTGTATCGACGTCAGAGTGGAAATGGTTCGATATTGTTCAGTTTTTCGTTCTATTCAGCCTTTGTTCTCGTTGTTTTCCTCCATGCTCGGTGTTCATTCTGTTTTATCGATTGTTAATCCTTGTCACATAGTGATGACGTCCCTCCTTTTTTTAAAAGAAGTAATATATTTCGAAGAGTTGATAAGAGCATATGCTGTATTCAGCAAATATTGCCCAAGGTCTGCAACACCTGGGAGTAGTAGGAGAGGGGGATTTTGTGCCCCATTTGGGGGACCTAGGCTGGGGGACCTAGGTAGTGACGTCATACCGCAATGTATTATTGGTATCACGTGGTTGTCATGGTAACCCGTGTGGGCGGTCATGTTGTGACGTAATTGTCATGGTGATGGGTGATGTGAGTGCGCATGCGCAGCTGGTGTTAGGGTGATACGTGTTTCCGTCGTCCATTTTGTATGAAGGGGGCCACCATCTTTGTTTCTTTAGTAGCACGTGGTTGCTATGAGCCTGAAAGGTCTGCAACAGGGCCAAGAGGCCTGTAACAGGTATGTTTGATTGACTGGGAGTATTTTCTGGAACAACTTACCTAGATAATTACCCAAATGAGCCCGAGAATGGCCGTTAATCACCGGAAAGTACCTGTTTTTAACCGAAACGGACTTGTTTAGAGTAGCATGTAGTGCTATAGATTTTTAAAAGGTCGTGTTCGATTCAACAGGAGTATTTTTTTTGGAACGACTTCCGAAGATAATTACCCAAATAAACCCGACAATCCCTCCAAATCACCAGAATCCACCCCAAACTACCGAAATGGACTTGGTAAAGCCTCATTTTGTTTTATGAAGGCTCGAATTTTGTTATTCCGGGTCAAAATCCTCATTTTACCTCTGTTACGGATCTATCAGCACATGCAGCACATCAGCACATGCAAAATGTGCCAATATGTGCCTGCGTGCAAGTGCACAATGTGCGCACAAAACATGCAGCACATGCGCACATACGGGTATTTGACGACCAGTGGGAGCCAGTGCGGCCCGGTGTTTGAGGACCAGTGTTTGGGGACTATTGGGGACCAGGATTTGAGGCCTAGTGGGTACCAATGTTTGGGGGCCAGTGTCAGAAATATTGTCTAACCACCGTCTCTTAACTCAGTACTAAAGAGAGATTAGCCCGGGTTCGATGGTTTTTACCTTCGCCAGCTCATGTAGCACGGTGGATAGCGTATGAAAGCGAGCATAATAACGAAGATGTTATCCTAGTTTATAACATGGTGAAACATCCACCGATTAAACTTGGGCCCAAGCCATCAGCCCACCAGTCTAATTCTGTCCGAAATTCGACGCTGTTATGGGCTGTTTGTTTTCCTACTTTTTGTGGAAATTTACGCGCAGACGACCGTTGATGTAATTCGATGTACCTTTACTTATAAAAAATTACCTATATTCTTTCCTTCCGCAATTACAGCTATTACAGTCAATAAGTACTTAAGTCCCCTTTAACCCTTTACCTAACGAATCGACCGAAACCCTCAGCGTAATATGAAAATTCAGCAGCTGAAAAAATGTTATTTTTCAAACCATTTCAACAAAACCATATCATGTGACCCCTCGTTGGAACGAGCTCGTCGAGCTCGTTTCAACGAGGGGTCACATGATATGGTTTTGTTGAAATTTTTTGAAAAATTAAAAAAATGACATTTAAAATAATAAATTTTGATATCGTCTGCGTTGGGTAAAGGGTTAAAACTTCAAGATATTAACATAATTTGTAGAACTATCCGGTGTAATAATAGCACTATGGCAGTTGTCAGTCTTAATTTCTGATTGTGATGTCATCAAAATGTCCATCAACTCAAGTCTCAATTGAGCTTCATTTCTAGCTTTAATTCACAGAAAATATAGCGCGCATCTAGTGTTTTTGAGTGGATATCGAAAATTATCTCATGAGTGACAGAGACAAATGTTTATTTTTCGCGAGCTGATTTGTCTCCGTCACGAGATTTTCTTTTTTAATACGCTTTTTATACGCGGAAGTGATTTGATACTCGAAACAGGTAGCCTCTTGCGATCTGATTCAGCTGGCGGGTTTCGTGCATAAATTCAAGGTGAATACGTGTTGAGTTATTGCTGGAAGTGATCGATATCCACTAAAAAAAAAAACACTAGATGTTCTTTTCATTATACGTTTTTAGAAGAAATTGATCAATACCAGTGATAATTTGACTCGTATTCACCTTGAAGTGATGCTTTGAAAGCCACCATTTTGATTGATACCGTGAAAGTGAAACTTTCTATATCTTGACAGTGGGGTTACGATTTCTATCTATCCGCACTTTTTCGATAATCTATCGTTTAGCGTATAATAAAAATCTGTATGACGTTTTTCAGCAATGGTCAAGAAAATATCAGTTGGTTGGAAATGCGAAGATACGTTGGTCTGAAAAGCGAATCATAGTGTCGCTTTTCCAACCATCTGAAATATTCCAGGCGAGAGCCTCAAAACACAGGCAATGATCTATTTAGGAGCTAGACTTGTTCCAGACCATAGCAGAGTTGAATTCCTTACATAATTAGACTGGTGGCTGGGGATCTTGTCAAGTTCCCAGAGGAGCTTTGAAATTCGATTCGATATGAAATCGATGATTCGATTTGATTGGACCGAGATGTTCCCAAAGTATCTTCTCTTGAACTCTTCCTGTACCGTCAGATCTACTGTACAGATCTGATAATAGAAGATCAGGTCAAGTAGGTAACAAAACTACTTCGATTCCACTCTACGGTGTGCCGCGTGTGCCGCGCTTGTGATAGATTTCCCAAAGCAGACATTACATGCAATACTTGAGTGAAGTCTGACAATATTTATGGTTGCAACAAGGTGAAATATCTACAACTTGAATGAGGTCGGGATTCGATTGTTCTGTCTGATCTGATTCGATTTCGATTCGATTTTATTCGAAATTTGAGATTCGCAGGGCCAAAGGTGACCATGTGATAAAGATCCTCCGACAAAGAACCTTTTTACAGTTATCCCCCGGTATTGTGAGGTGGATAGACTTAATGCGTGAAAGTCTAAAGTCGTAGTATAGGAGGTACTGTCCGTATCCCTGCTAACTCAAAGTTAGCCCTTAGTTCTATTGATCCACCCAAGGTGTCATACTGTCCTGTATTTGGTATAGGTAGTAAGCAATGCTACGCAAAGCGGCATTATGCGCTGGGGGGTGGGGGGGGGGGGGGGGCATGGTTGCCAAGTGCTGTAGTATAGCATGCACGGTCAATACACCTGTTAGTCTACTGTTAGTCCTTGGTACTACTAACCCATTGGATGCCTTGAATTATCCGGCGCCTGGCATAGTTACTGCGTAATGCTAGACCATGCAGTATTGCGAGGTAATGCTTGGAACTTTAGAAAGGTAATATCGCATCAGCATCATATATCCCTGTAGATCTGCTGCTAACCCTGAGCACTATTAACCTATCTAATGCGTTATACTGTCCTACAGTTGGTGACGATCATGTTCTATTGGACGAAACCTTCTGGGGGTTACCTACTGGAGGATACATATCGGAGGGATAACTATCTGAAGACAGTTATGGCTTCTAGCGCCTGATCATTTCCTGGCATCTATGTCACAACATAGCCTTCATAGGTCTAAGATCATTACTGCTGACTTTCCCATAGTTACTGATACTTGCCTAATGATTACATACCACCCTTTACTCTCACTATTGCTGGTCTGTACCAACACTATTGGCCATCGCGCTTCAACCACGAACAATAACTACTGTTTATTCTGATTCTAAGTACCTATCACTAAAATGCGGCCGGCACTAGAAAACCATGCATTGTACCCACCCTCCATACAATACCGCCTGGCATAGCTTTACGCACTACCTATACCAGTCATAAGATAATACAAAGAATTCGACAGGTTAGTGTGGTACAAAGGGTTAGCAGCAGACCAACAGGGGTGTACATCATACCTACTGTAATACTCTGTCAGTCCGTAACAAGAAGCCCGACCTTCCCTGTCCCGGATAATGTCATGTTGGATACTACAGTAGACATCAACAGCGATCAACATCTCCATGACGTCGCATGTGTACAGTGACGTTGCGATGTCACTGGCATTGCCAACTGTTGCGCGAGAAATCTTTCAAGAAAAAACTCAACTTCCCCGTCAATTTTCCATCACATACCCACACTGCATACCCATAGACATGTGTGTACATATATCACTGTGGTAGTGACTTCACGACATGTCCTCTCACTCGGACAACCATGAAACCCATCGAAGCTTCGCTGGGCCACCTGACATGGCGTCAAACATGAGGTCCTGCTCGAGATCCTGCGAAAAAGGAGTGAAAGCTGTTGGCTCTACTACTACGCGCCGGGAAAAGTTACACCGGCAAAAAGCTCCTGATTGTATGAAAATTTTACACGTCTTACGCTCGCAGAGCTTCTGGTAATCAGGGCGGCCGGGTACATCCTATAAATAAATAAATAAATAAATAAATAAATAAATAAATAAATAAATAAATAAATAAATATTACTGTTGGTAATAATGCAATTGCTCAAGTCTCGATTGAGAAACGTTTCTTGCGTTGATTAAGGGGATGTCCAGCCTAACTTTAGGCAAATTTCAGGTACTTTCTCCAAAGTCTAAAAAAGGCCAGAAAGGAATAACCGCAATAAATTATATATCATTTTCAGGAATGAACTATAGATCATATGGAAACTAATATTTGCCACGGAACTGTTACCATGTGGTAGAAAGCACGGCCTGAAGGTCTGCTATGACATGCAGTTAAAACTAGAAGTCCTGTCATGAAGAGTGCGCTTATCTAGGCTTAATTGCGCGTTGGAATTGCGCGCAATTGCCATATCGAATGGCATCCAAAGCACGGCAGGTTCTCTAGGTTGCTCATAGCAAACACATGCAATGTTTCTGCCAATGGACCTCCGGGTTACCCGGAGGTCCATTGGCTGAAACATTGCTTGTGCACAGGCCATATGTACAGAATTTGATGGCTTTACTTGGACCATAACGCGAACATTAACGCGCATATCAACGTGCTATTTGTGCGCATCTCATGACAGGACTTCTAGTTTTAACTGTACGTAAAAGTCCAGATTTTGTACAATAAAATACCTTAAATGTACTAAATAGTTATATTCTGAAATCCTTCTAGTAAAACCTCGCAGAAATCTTTTTCTCATTCTTGCAGGGAACGGACAGTAAGACTAATTGTAATTTAGGACGTCTACATTTCACAGGGGTTGCCATTTCTCTTGTGTTTGTTTCCCTTTTATGATGTTCACCAAGGGTCAAATCCATACAGTTCACAAGAACAAGTATGGAGTCATGAGAGAGTGCATCGATGCAAAATGAAGAATGTCTAACATGGCACATACACACAGAGTTTTGGCCCACATTACATGAGATTTGTGTCATCTTGGTAAAAAAAAAATGAGATTGATACACTAAAAAAGGAAAACTACCCAACTTCCTCATTAGCTGTGACAATTTCTAGTGCTGCATGAACAATGACAGCTGCCAAGAGTGCCAAGTGAATGCTCAAGTCTGTCAAAAACATAAAAAAATGATCTGCCCTGCATGCAGAATACTTACGTCAATTGGCTTCGTAAAGTTGGAGAGTATAGATTCTAATTCTTATGTGTACATGTTTTGGTATGCTTCATTTGTTTTGAAACTATCGCCCTCCGAAAGTTGCTGTTTGGGGGGGGGGGGGGGGGGGACTATTTCTTACTCGCGAGAATGCAAGGACATTAATAACTGATCTGCTTACCCACTGGTGCTCAACTGCTCCTCGGAAATAACTTCGTAACGATTTTCGTGCTCCATTTAGTTTCGATTAGGTTCCTTTAGATGTAAACACATGGGAAAACCCAAACAAATGGCTGCAAGTAAGGTTGTAAATCTTCAAAATAAATGTATTGCACTCGACAAATTACATGTCTCTGAGCAGATCGTTCATTCAAGTTGGATCTATGCAATTCGTGGTTTTGAACTGTATCCTCATGTTAATTCAATGGTGAGGTATTGCACGATTTTCTTCAAAACCACTTACTATACCACATCAACACCGCCGTAGTATTTCCACCTGATTGCTTCTGATTATATATAGAGAGAAACGATGTCTGATATTGTTTTCTTCTTTCTGTAAAGAAAGCTTGAAATTTAATTTAAAATGTTCCACTTCTCAACATGTTCGTGATCACTTATTTTCGGTTCCACTTCTCAACTGATGGACAAATATCTGCACTATTTTGAAATCGTGTCGCAGTAAGACTACAACTGATTTCAACAATTTCAACAACTACCCTGCGTTTTGGGATCTCAAGCGACATGTTGGCGCAAATTGGGTCGGCGTTAACTGAGATTGCCGGGAAGAACCGTGTCATTTCACAGTTTTTTTTAATCATTTGCGTTCATATTAATTTTTCAGGGTTCAATTAACCCTTTACCCAACGAATCGCCCGCATCCGCCCGCGTAATATACAAATTCAGCAGTTGAAAAAATATTATTTTTCAAAAAAATTCAACAAAACCATATCATGTGACCCCTCGTTGGAACGAGCTCGTCGAGCTCGTTCCAACGAGGGGTCACATGATATGATTTTGTTGAAATGTTTTGAAAAATTTGAAAAAATGCTATTTAAAATAATGCGTTGGGTAAAGGGTTAAGTTGCTGTCAATCTACACACATATAGGTGTAATCAGTGGCTTGTTTGTTTAATTGGGGCAAGCGTCACTTCCAACAGTTAAGGTTATACCATGACGGTGACTATTCCCAAATAAAGGTTGATGAAACATGAATGAAGAGTTAACTCAACAATTCATTTTAACGGCCACTTAACCACTTCACTACATGCAGAACCAACCAGCCTCCGACAAGGAACTGACAAGCTCGCCTACGTGAAGACGAGAGATATATAGCAGATTATAGTATTTCAAGACTCATCAGCCACGTTAGGGGACTCTTACTCCTCGCGGTGCAGTGGTGGGTCTATTCTACCATGGGGTGCACACGGGGGTAATCGATGACAATTAAAGCACAATAGCAAAGTGTGATAAGTAATGAATGTTTCGTACTTCCACAACACCATTTCCAAAAAAAAAAAAAAAAATGCATGATAGTTGACTGACGTTGACGTTAATAATAGTTTGACTTTGAATGAATTTTTGAGAAAATATTTCTAAATCAAACTAAATTAAAAATAACTGGAATGTGATGTTGTCTGTAGGTAAATTGCAAGTAACGATAAATAAAGTGTGAATTAATAAATGTATATTTATTAAATTGCCTCATTGAAATATTGTTGATCAATGCATATTATTTTGATACACAGCACAGATAGATTCAAGCAATTCACAGCATCACACATGCAAACAAATACACAAGCATGAAACATGCATGCAATCACAGAAGTACAAGAATATTACACTATAAACAAAATATACACAAATAAATACATTAACATGCATTTTAGTTTTCGAGCTGCAACAAAACCATGCTGTTACTGAAATGGGTATAAATCATGTCCTGCTCAATGCCAAGACATAGGAACACAATCTGCTCTCCAAAACCGAATAATACCCACAACATGGACATGATTTGGTCTTGGAAAACCGCATATAGAAATGAACTGGAAAAAACATGTGAAGATTGCATCTAAATGTAAACTGAGAAAAATAAATTACTTATTTAGGGCAATATCATGCAAAAAGCCATCAAGCCTAAGCCCCCCCCCCCCCCCCCCCCAAAAAAAAAGAAGGAACGACACTGGAAAAACTTACGTCTACCGACACTTCCACAATTACATGTATATCTCAAGCCTGCTCAGCAGAGCACAAGAATGAGGTGCATGCTCAGATCTCCAAACCTTGACGCTGCAACCCAAGCAGCCAATGGCCCTCGAAGAAGCGAACTGCAAAGGAAGCACTGAAAATAGATGAGAATTGTGTTAGATATTCCCAACAGAATAGGTTAAAACTTCAAGAACATTGCTAGAGATAAACTGTGATGATGAATCTGAATGACACTTCTGTCAGCAATTGTTATATATCATACTAGAATAACCTGTTTACTTCTTGTATGAAAAAATGTCTCAATCGTCGAGTGCCCTCTACATTCAAATGTAATGAATCCTTCTCAGCATATAATTCCCTCTTTGGATGACCCCCAGACACAAAAGGTTTGAAGGACTTGACAAAGGCCAAGTTTCTGTCCTGGCATAATTTCTGTAGTTTTGAATTAACTCTTTACCTAACATGAAAAGCAGACGACACTTGCAAAAAAAATTCTTGAATAACTAAATTTTTTCATTTTTTGTCTCAAAAACATAGGTTATGACCCCTCGTTGGAACGAGCTCGACGAGCTCGTTCCAACGAGGGGTCATAACCTATGTTTTTGAGACAAAAAATGAAAATATTTTGAAAATTAATTGGCGATTTTTGAGAATAGCGCTGGCCGGTTTTGGCCGTTACGTTGGGTAAAGGGTTAATATACATTTGGTTTGTATTTACACTTGAGTTAGCAGTCTTTGTTACAGAATCCAACCCACTTTTCGTTTCATAACTCAATCCCATCTTTTTCATTCGACGGTTAATCTTAGAATTCAGAGAATCCAATTGTCTTAAGTCACCCATATTCAAATGTTTTGATTGATATTGATATTGCTATTGATTTATTCACCAGTATACTATACATTACAATAATATATACATCAACATATATTTACAATATTCATATAACAGTGACAAACTATAACAAACTATTATGTATAGGATACACATGTATACTGGCAGGGGAAAGCATAGCCAGATTGGCTGTCTTCCTGCATTCCCCTATTAAAGAGAAAGAAAGATAAGGAAAAGTTAAAAAGGAGAAGTTATAAAAGAAGAGAAGGAAAGAACATGTGCGTGCAACATTGAAGCTTCTTGTAATTGGCTCTAGTAAGTTTCCACAAAAGGGAGTAAATGTTTGATGCATCCACTAAGACATACAGTTAAAACTAGAAGTCAAGTCCTGTCATGAAATGCGCACAAAGAGCACGTTGATATGCGCGTTAATGTACGCGTTATGGCCCAAGTAAAGCTATCAAATTCTGTACATATGGCCTGTGCACAAGCAATGTTTCAGCCAATGGACCTCCGGGTAACCCGGAGGTCCATTGGCAGAAACATTGCATGTGTTTCCTATGAGTAACCAAGAGAACCTGTTGTGTTTGGATGCCATTCGATATGGCAATTGTGCGCTATTCCAACGCGCAATTAAGCATAGATAAGCGCACTATTCGTGACAGGACTTCTAGTTTTAACTGTATGCACATCGGTCAGATGATGGCTGGTGCTTCCAACGGCCTGGCTCTCCATTTTCATTTACCACGAAAATCTCATTTTTGCCGGTAAAAGTTTTCTTTTCTTTGTGGCTACCTTTCAGTTTCGTGATTTCGTCCTTGGTTTTATTGATCTCTTGTCTGAGTCTTTGTTTTTGGAGTAATTTCTCTTCTTTATATTTTTGTTTCCGTAGAGAGTCTAACTCTGCTTTCAAAGATTTCACTTCGTCGTCAGACGTATCAAAATCCGTATTGTCGCAATCTGCGCTTAAGTCTCTGTGTTCTTCCTCAGGTTTTAAATTTTCAACCATATTAGACTGTTCTAATTCACCAGACACTTCAACCATACTTTTTGATTCCGTCTCAACAGTTCCGACAGTGCCGGCATGTAAATGCTTCTAGTTAACTTTTGCGACCTCACGCAAATTTCTTGCTGTGGTTGCCATAGGAACGCATGTACACAAACTTGAGGTTTCATAAAATGGTTCCTTCAAAACATGATAATTGGTTAAAATCTGGCTTGTGTAATGCTTTATGAATTAAAGTTTATCAATTGCGGTAATCAAATATGGAAAGGCAGCCTCAAAGTCAAATCTAAAAGCTCAATTTATCACATGAAAAAATTATGGCTGACACTCCTCTTCAACAATATTTCAAAACTGAAAGTGATCACTCACAGCGCCGTGAAGAAAAAAGAATTATCTCCCCTAGATTGAAATTGGCAGTGCAGATTCACTCAATGCACATCAAGGGACATAACTTGTCTGTTCTTGCAATTAAGCCATTTGAGGATCACATTAGCAAATTCATTACAGGATACTTGTCTCAAGAAGGTTACGAATTCTTGTAGAATGCCGAAACCTTGCAACCTTGCTACCTTCGGTATGAGTGCAAGCATTTCGTCTATGGATCGCTGTATTTGATTTAGCGAATCTTGTCCTTGTGCGCTGGTGTCCACAGACTCGTGGCTGTTCAAATTTAGGAGTAAACTTCGTTTGCAATGATCATCTTTCATTGGCGTATTCTCGAAAATGATCTTGATTTTCCGACTGTCACTGTGGTGATCACGAGAAGCTGGCACGTTTGACACATTCTCTATCGAATAGTTATTTTCAATGAATACAATTTTTTATCTATAAGTTCATGTGCCGTTACACCAAATCGCACAGTGCAGAACAGTGTTTGATGTTTAGTCTTCTTCGCGAACGAGAATCACTATTTCGCTATCTGGATGTCTTTTAGTAGAATGTTGAAATGCCTCCTGGCCGGTCGCGTGCTTCATCTTACAATGATAGCAACGATATTTCTGGAAAAGAATAAAAATATAGTTTGAAATATCCCATTTTTTACGGAATGATCCAACATTTGACCGGTCGAATCGACTAAAAAGTTGGACCTTGATAATCATTAAGATGCGGAGCATGACGGTTTTCCATGAAAAAGAAATGGAACATTGAAAAGGAGAAGTGGAACCCACGTGTTTCTATAAAAATGACTCAATATAACACATTAATTTGAAATCCAGAAATCAGTGCCCAATGTAAATGTTTTTTATTTTCTAGAATATTGACATATCACATTTTCACGACGTCTAGATTTTTTTAAGCGAAACAAATCTAACTATTCTATCAATAAATTGTAGATAATCGCGTGTGTATTCGGCGATTAGTGCTTCTTTTAGAGAGAAAAAAAAGAGTTGATTTACCCGTGTCCAGACACGATCATTGAGTAATAACCATTGATGGTCGCTGCAAATGGCTCTGTCAAACTGCGATGAAACTTACCGTTTTTGTGCAGTGATCGCCGTATTCGTCGGAAATCAGCGGCGATTGTCAACAAAAACAGTTACGCAGTGGCGTAAAAAGTCGTTACGAAGTGATTTCCGAGGAGCAGTTGAGCACCAGTGTGCTTACCAACACTAATTTTATAGGCAGTGAATTACATACCTGAACAATGTCGCAATTATGTAGGCTATTAACTGGTAGAGTGCTAAGTTATTTTTGGTTATCAACATTTGTTCATGTGTCTTTGCCTTGTTACAATTTATGGGAGAGTGCCAAGAGGCACTCTCCCATAAATTGTAACAAGGCAAACCCATAAAGACTAAGTGATTTCGCTTCGAAGATAATGTGAAGCACGTCCACAAAATATGACACCTTTAGGCTGAGGTACCTGCTCTTCATATTAAAGCCTTGATAGTGGCTTCTAGCACTCTACCAGTTAAATTCATTTCTCTAAACACTTATAAGTCATTGTTGTCTCATCTCGATAGTTCGTGTGATTTTGTCCACCAGGTGGCTACATTCTATTTCTGTCAACAGATTGTACAATTCTCAAAGATTTTGGCAACCTTTTGGTGCTAAAAACGATTACAATCGGCGTGGATCCATCTTACACACAATGCGGTTGTGCGAGGAAGAAATTTAAATTTACTTTGGGACTAAATTTCACTATATTTGGAGAACAGAAAAAGAAGTTTATGAAACTTTGGCATCCAGTCCTTGACTTTGGTCTTTTTATTCAACTAGCAAACTTCACCAAGCCTCCTTTCCGTCGCAAATATAGTTCGGATACAATCAAATTATTTTTTCGTAAATATACAATTTTGAGGACTGCAATTTATGTTGATGTGAAATTGTGAATATAATTTTGTTTTCAAACATTATTTTCCACTTTCATGTTTTGCTCATCGACAACAACCAAATAATAATAGTTCGAATCGGTGGGTACTGATCTCTTTCTACAGGTTTGTGGATTCATCGTTGCTATTAAGGACTGTATGTCGCAATTATTACATTGTTAGTTGAATATTTTCCTATGAATGTATCTTGTATTATATACAACATCGCCTTGCAGATTCGAAAACAGCAATGAAATGTTCTAAGATTTCAGACCTTTGAAAAGTAAGTCAACTTGGTCCATAAATCACATGATCAAAAACAAGCATGTTTTACTAACACAATCTATATATTTCGTGGTCGTTCATTTTCCTCTGAGAGTTTTGAAATGATGAATATGCTTTTTCCGGGTATGGAGAGTGGAATCTTTTATTACAACTCAGACATTAGAATAACCGATATATTTCTTGTTATTCTCGTCGGTTACATATGCGGCTGGCAATTTCTTTGTCATCAAAAGCAAAAGAAATAAATTATGTTTTGAAAAAGTGGATAAATTTGAGTTTTTGTTGTGTATTATTGTCATTATTTTTGTATATAATATATCGCTACTTCCCACTTTAATTCCTGTTTTAGGCTTGGTTGAAATTTTCCAAAAAATGTCAAGGTTTGTTGGACGACCCCTTAAAAGAAAATGAGTTGCGATAATATTTTTAGATTCAATCGGCTGACATATTTCAGTTGGTCAGAAAAGCGAACCAACTCAAATGTTTCAACGGATTGAATTTAAATATAGGCTATGAACTGGTTCCAGCTTGCTGGACTGGTTTCAGATTTTAACGGCGTCAGATTCCTTTAAGAATATGACTAGTGGCTTGAAAGCTTGGTTACACATAGTAAAGGGAGATCGTTATATCCAATTGAGACAGAAATGAAAGAAATGAGGTGGATAGCTCTGAAGATTTTGTTGCCGAAAACAACATCGGTCTGTTCGGGTGTTCCTTGCATGTAATATTATATTACATCCCTACCCATTTGCTGTTGTTCTAATCTCCCATCTTCCAAGTTTGTATTATATATGTATTGCAGCTCAACGACTCCATAACTTCACGGTTGAAGGAGCCAACACGATGGCATCCAATGCGGATTTCCATGACTTCAGACTGTGCGCCTACTACCCAGGAGCGGCTGGTCCAATAATCCTCACTTTTCATTGTCTTGAGGCTTTCAGATATATCAAAATACAGATATTCGACACTGCTAGTAGTATGCTGACATTGTGTGAAGTTGAAGTACATGTACACACACAAGAAAGAACAGGTATTTATCCAATATGCTTCTATGAAGCCTTGACCTAATATTATAAATCATTAACCTCTGCATACTACAATGGTGGAAAACCAGGGCGGGGAAGCGAGTAAGGGGAGGGGGGGGGATACCCTCCCGTTCACCCCAAATTCCCGAATCCTCTTTTGCACCCCCCTGTGTTGTGATTTACATTGGCCATCACTGTGCGAAGACATGTTTTACCCACCCCTCCAGAAAAATGTCACTGGCACACTGAACTCAAAATAATGAACTTTCCAGCAAATTTCCTCCCATAATGCAACCGTGAACTTAACGATTTCAAACAAATTAATAAAATTCCTAGTTGCATTTTGGTAAAGTTTTCTGGTTGCAATTTTGTTAACCCTTTACCTAATACGAAAAGCAGATGACACTTGCAAAAACAATTCTTGAATAACTATTTTTTTTAATTTTTGTCTCAAAAACATAGGTTTTGACCCCTCTCAAAAGCTATGTTTTTGAGACAAAAAATGGAAAAATAATGAAAATTAATTGGCGATTTTTGATAATAGCGCTAGTTGGTTTTGGCCGTTTCGTTGGGTAAAGTGTTGACAAAAAGCTCCCCGTTGGAATCTTGGGAAGCGGAGCAGTGTTTGTTTATTATTGCAGTTAAGTTTGTTTCGCTGGTTTTGATAGGAGCCAGTAACAAATACCTGATATGAGTCGCCCATAAAATGGTTAGTACATATAAATGGTTGCTCAACAATAGGGGAAGATTGGAGTAACTCCAAAGGTGGCTTCCAATCATTTGAAGAAGAAAACCCAATTTTTCTACAACAAAATTTTCTCAAATATTTGGGGGTCCTTTAACTCCATGTAAGTTAAAGCATATCGGGCTATTGGTTTTTATGATGCTCCATCCATTTCCTCTAGTGACACCCATCCAAAAGGCCTAAAGTCAAGGAATTGGCGAGTTTCATACCCGAAAATCAAACGTTTCTCACACCGTGCGGAACCATGGCCGTCCCGGGGAGTCCGGGGCCCTTATCTACCCAAGTGCAGACAGTGGGCCCAATACCTCTCGGCTTCCAGTGACATAGATGTAATTGATCAGCGGAAGTTGAGTTCATATTTATGCTACGACAGAAACGTGGTGTTTCTTTATTGGTCAAGGTGGTAGTGATCTTGATACGGACTAGCGTTCTCACCGTTTTTTTCGAAGCATTTGTCAGCGGAATGAACAAAAACGAAAAAGAAAAGAAAACATCTGCATATGGCAGGAAAGTTTGGACAATGATGTAGTCATTCCGCCACCGGCATCAACCTCACATACGTTCTCAGTATCATAGCGCCAAACCAACATAATAACGTGTATGCGTCTAATTGTGAAACCAAACTCGGACCACAGTTATCGCCGGCGGTTCAACGGCCGATCAATTTTGTTTTCATCTGTAGTGATAAGATCAGGGTGGAGAATGTATGTCAAATTCCACCATCAAAATTCCAGAGGCTTCGACCAATTTAATCAAAGTTTTCGGTTGCTAGAATCTATTTTAAAGCAGTCTCGGAATGTTGCGTACTAAATCAAGGTGTGGTAATTCGTAAACACAACGTCAAACTCCAATCAGCATCCAGGCTTCAAAATTTGGCCCGATTCGCAAGAATCAGTTTCGATTCTCATGTAGTTCTTCCACGAGAATCACTGTTCAGTTCACAGTTCAGAATTTGAGAGTACTGTTAAACCTTTGTCCCTGAAAGTGCAACCAATTTGTAATCCCCAATAAAAAACAAAATCTAATATTTGTATACTTACTACTGTTTAACCATTGGGGCTCTAGTTCCAATTTTTGTTAGTTTCTTGTCTTATACAGTACGTGGAGATTGGATTGTAACTAAATCACCCGTGGAGTGGAGTGATCACCCAAAGTATCACTTTCGAAATCTCTACATATGGATAAAAAACGTAAGCAATGTTTCAGCCAATGGACCTCCGGGTCTAACCCGGAGGTCCATTGGCTGGAACTTTGCTTTTGATTGTTATGATTTGCAATAAATTTACAATTAGTGGTCGGGTGGAATCTCCACTCTGCGGGTGCTTTAGTGACAATACACCCTCCACGTACAGTATAGTACAAATAGAATATATGTCCCAACAAACTTTTGGTGCTCTTACCGATGTTACAGTACCTTGACAGTGATATCTTTTGAAGTCTTGGCTACCTGTAAAGTCAGCCTAGACTTCACTAAAGACCCCGGACAAGTCTATGCGTTAACTTTTTATGAAGGAACAAACAATACGGAGAATTCTGCAGGCCTGTAAGAACGCGTTAGAATCTATGACGAGAATCAAATGCTCATTTTGCGAGAATCAAACTTGATTCTCACTGTTTTCCTTCAGAGAATCATTTTCGAGAATCGATTCTGATTCTCGCATGAATTTAAGAATTTTAAGCCCTGGCGTCAGTATGTATGACTCAATAGATCACTGCCTCAAGGTATCGTTTTAGGTTTACATCATTCCTAGCTGCAATTAAATTGGAAATGGGAAAGTAAATATGGCAACGTGTGTAACGTATATACCTTCAAGGTTACCAGTGACTGTTTTGAAATGTTTTGTACATTTGCAAGAAAGATTGTTACACATTGCAAATTAAACAACCAAACTTTCTTAATTGTCTTTTTGGGGGTATAGTTGCTGATTACCGAGGAATCCATGTCTTGCATCGAATCCCTCTTTCCGAAAAGTAGCAAAACTAGGTTTGAAAACATTGTGACCTTCGAATGAACTTGGAAATCTCTCCGCTAATATATTATGCTAATTTCTGTCAAGGTTGAAGTTTCAACAAAAACTTCAGTCAATTTTCTATCGTTGAATTGTTTTGCATCTTATTTGTTCGTAACAATATTTGGAAAGTGGATTATCAATTTAAACAAATGCCAAGTTAAGTTATTAAATTTGTAACAGGTCAAAAAAGTCATATTTGGGGTAAAAACGTTTGGAACTACATTCAACATTTCAGAAAATGGACCTATGAGCTCATCACAGAGGTGTGACATCTGAAAGAATTGTGCATTTGCAAAGCTATTGCGCAACAGTTATTGCACACAAATGATAGTTTTTTTCTTCTAGGTGTTGAGTACTGGAGTCTCAAGAATAGCTAAATTTAAATAACAAAAAAAAAAAAAAAAAAAAATGAATAAATAAATAAAAATACAAAAATAAAAATAAGAAGATAGAAATAAAACAAACAGGAACAAGATAGTATCAGCATCATAACAAGTACATATATTTGTCCTTTATGTACGAGGAATTTAACAACTAAGTACAAAATATTACAATAGTTTTACCTTTTAAAAGTTCTTGAAGACATTCTTTTAACACTTTGCGTATCGAATCGACCGCCTTCGGCAGCGTAATTTTCGAATTTACCAGTTCAAAAAAGTATATTTTTCAAAAGGTGTCAACACAACCATATCATGTGTACCTTCTTCGGGACGAACTCCTTGAGCTCCTTCCAGGAGGGGCCGCATGATATGGTTTTGTTGAAATATTTTGAATAAATTAACCAAAAAAGATACTTAAAATAACGTTTGATATCTTATGGTTTGGGTAAAGGGTTAACAAAACTTATGTAGAGTGAAAGCATTCATATACACCTATACATCATGTGCCTGTTGACATTTTAATTTCATTTGAAAGACAATACAAAAGTTCCAGGTGAAATAAGTTGCAGGTGAATCATAGTACATATCTGTTGAATATTTCCTTTGATGATAATTCCAGATCTTGAGAAAACGTAAGTCTGTACAAAATACAAATTAACCCTTTACCTAACATGAAAAGCAGACGATTCTTGCAAGCAAAATTCTTCAATAACTCATTTTTTCATTTTTTGTTTCAAAAGCATTGGTTATTACGCTTCATTGGAACGAGCTCCGACTTTTGTGAATAGCGCTGGCCGGTTTTGGTCGTTACGTTGGGAAAAGAGCTAACCCTTTACCCAACGCAGACGATATCAAAATTTATTATTTTAAATATAATTTTTTAAATTTTTTCAAAAAATTTTAACAAAACCATATCATGTGACCCCTCTTTGGAACGAGCTCGACGAGCTCGTTCCAAAGAGGGGTCACATGACATCGTTTTGTTGAAATTTTTCGAAAAATAATATATTTTCAGCTGCTGAATTTGCGGGCGGATGCGGGCGATTCGTTGGGTAAAGGGTTAAGACCATCTTTTTTGAAGGAAACTCCCTTCTACAGGAACAGTTTTTAACAAAAAAACAAAACAAAAACAAACAATACTCATGGCACAGTAGTTCTGATATATTTAAAACTGTGAGTGCATCAACGTGCAAAGGAATGAAACAGATATACAGAAAACTAAAGTACATTTGACTAGTTACACTCACTGACTTCGTATAGTTTCCCGTAATGCACTGTTAACCCTTTACCAAGAATGAAAAGCAGACGACACTTGCAAAAAAAAATTCCTGAATAATTATTATTTTCAATTTTTGTCTCAGAAACATAGCTTATGTCCCCTCTTTGGAACAAGCTCGTCGGGATCGTTCCAAAGAGGGGCCATAAGCTATGTTTTTGAGACAAAAAAATGAAAAAAATAATGAAAATTAATTGGCGATTTTTGAGAATAGCGCTGGCCGGTTTTGACCGTTACTCTAAAATTAGTTGATGCCCGTGATGACTGACCTGGATGCAACGCCTGAAGCTCTCCTGAAATGTATACGTTGCAAATGCAAAATGACCTCCTAACACCCCTGCGGAACGAATATATGCTCTTGTAGAAAGAACGCAATCAAATGTGTCTCTGCTTGTGAAGATGTCGAGGGGAGAATTGCCTGAACTCCGAGCCGGTTGAGATTGGAGGTGAAAATTGAAGAAAATGGTATTTTGGGGCCATTTCCCTAACAATTGTGAATTTTCTCATTCATTTTTCCGCTTTATAGGATTGGCATTCGTGCTTAAAGTACGAATGCCGCACAAAACTTCTCTAGATCTCACACAAAATATCAAGACTATTGAGAAATTGATGCCACTAAAGATTTTTTTCTATGACACCCCTCCATGCGGCCATTTTGCATGAAACATTTTCCCCAAAGCGGATTTTTTCGGATTTTGGATATGTTGTTCCCAGATAAATTCCGCGTCGAATGACACCAAAATCAGCTTGTCCCAAATTTTTTCCGGGTCAAACCATATTGCGCCTGTACTAACTGTGAATAAAATTTCTGAATCTGAATCTGAATCTGTAAGTCCAAAATAACATACACATATCTATAATGCGGTTCCCAGCTAGTTCTCGCACATACAAGCTGCTATAATAATCCAGTGTGTAAGTGCTGACTTACGACCAGTCTCCGTCGGCAACATCACATAACAAATAAGTCTGTTACCTAACACATCTCTGATGGAGAGAGAGAGAGAGAGAGAGAGAGAGAGAGAGAGAGAGAGAGAGAGAGAGAGAGAGTATTTATTAATTTATTTTTTGGGGTTTAACGACACTCCATGGTCACTTCGTGTCAGACAGTTTTACGGGTGGGGGAAGTCGAAGTACCCGGAGAGAACCACTCTGCAACGGCGAGCAACTCTCAACCTTCCCAACGTACGAAGGCCATACAAGCAGGGTTAGTATTGGTTGAAGACAAGTGCACCATCAACATGCAGTACGCCTTAGTACACAGCACTACCCTGCCCCACCGTATATATATATACACTCACAGCCACACACGACCATGAACCGAACCGAATTCAGGTCCACCTCCACTGCGCTACGCCTGTAAATGATCAAATAAACAAAATCAATACATCCCCATCACGCAACTAAACTAAATTAGAATTCATTTGTTTGGGAGGCTGAACTGTAGCTTTTGCATGACAAATTTCGAATTGTCTTGTGCCGATTCAGCCCTGCCAACGCGTGGACGCGACTAACCTAAATTAGAATTCATTCGTGCGGGAGGAGAACCCCAAACACGTGTGTGAGTGTGTGGGTGTGTGGGGGTCAGTAACAGGGGGAGACAAGACAGGAGTTACTTTGTTTTTTATAAGCAATTCCCACCTTACAGTTACTCAAATAATAACTTGACACCCCCTGGGTTTCTCAGAGCTAGCAACCCCTAATTATTAAAACCTTGTTTATACGCACAACCTTCGAAAGCACACCAATGTTTATTTTGGAGATTATATTCCATTATTTGCGTGTGACTGGATTAGAAAGTCACACCTCTCTCAAAACTTAATGCCATCAGAAGAATGACCAGTAAATTTATTTATTTATTTATTGATGTTTAAGGTCACATATTTATGCACAATGGCTAACCATGACCGTGACAGTTTTACGGGTGGAGGAAGCCGGAGCACCCGGAGAGAACCACCGAGCAACGACGAGCAGCTGCCAGCTCCCCAACATCGTAACTCCGCACTGCAGCACAGGCAGGGTTAGATTGGTTGAAGACATGCGTACCATCGACGTGTAGTACGCCTTAGTACACGGCGTCATCGTGCCCCCACAATGGAGATGAAGTGTCTTGTCCAAGGGCACAACGCGGTTTCCGCAGGTGGGATTCGAACCGAGGACCTCTCGGCTTGCAGCCTGCACCTCTACCTACTGAGCCACCGCGCTTCCGACCAGTAAATATTTTTAATCCGGACCTTTATTCTCCAAATGTATAAAAGAAGGATCACTTGTGGATAGTTTTATTTCTTAAGAGATTTATATATCGAAATATATTAAGTGAAATTTTCTTTGATGACTACTTTGTGTTAAGTATATATAATATATAGTATAGTGGTATAACTACTGGCGTGTACGATGTCAGTCAATTACCGTACACGCCAGCAACATAGCCCGAGGCAGACTTTACTGACCGATGAATGCCTATCTAAACTACAATACTTCCAAGTGGCAGACTATACTTACCTGAAAACCAACAACAAGAAACATCAACTCCCATCCTCTCCCACCTTTACACCGCCCATACATGATGCTGATGACGCTGTCTCAAATTAATGGAATTATATCATACTGTAAACGAGGGTCAAAAGGGGCTTGTCCCACAACGTCCCAGCGCGCCTTCGCCGCGCTAAAACCATTATGTAGCTAGTTAGTATAACTACATGTACTAACACCTTAGTATACCCATGAATTATTTATGTAGAACTACTTTTCGGGTTGCGCCTTCATCAGGTTCAAGACAATACAACTCACACAAAGTAAGTGAGAACACACATATATTAAGAGACGTCATGAAGTACACGATGTCTGTGTGGAAAGGGTTCAATCAAGCTACGATGCCGTAAATCCAGTGCACTACTAATGCCACCGCATACAGCATGGAATTCATCAATAAATTTCTGGTCGGCGACTTTTCGTCCTGACAAATTATGTAATTCACCCCTCAACACCTGAATTCTTATATCAGACACCGAATGTCTGTGTTTATTAACGTGGACCGCGACTAGAAGTCCAAAGTTGCGGACACGAATGCCCTGTCGATGTCCAATAACTCTCCGGCAAAGGGGTTGTCCCGTTTCCCCTATGTAAAACATATCGGGGCACTTCGAACAAGTCATGAGGTTTACGACACCACTCGAGGTACAGTTGAAGGAGCCTTTAGGGTTGAAGATGATGCCGTTCATCCCACGTACAGGATCATAACTGATAAGACTACACTTCCCGCATCTATCCCTGTTACACGCTCGTGTTCCATTTTTAACATCTGATGTATTATTTAAAGAGCTCCGAACCAGATGATTCTTGAGTGGTGGCAGAGAGAGAACGATAGAGAGAGAGGGAGAGAGAGAGAGAGCGAGAGAGAGAGAGAGAGAGAGAGAGAGAGAGAGAGAGAGAGAGAGAGAGAGAGAGAGAGAGAGAGAGAGAGAGAGATCCAGACAATGGCACCAACTGTTTCCCTTTCAAAATAACCCAAATATATTAAAATATATAAAGGAATGTTATTGTTATAAAACTAATTCACCATTTTTCTAAAAATCTCACCTCGCAATACATGTGGGACAATGTCTATCAGATTTTTTCGTCAGTAACTTAGTTTAAACAATATTTATTACTGAAAGTGACAATTGTATACATCACGCAAACAGATAAAAAGGAACAACGCATGAAATTAATGGTATACAATGTAACAGAATTCAAGAATAAATGTAAGGGATTCAACAATAAGCTATAAGTTTTTGGAAGTCATCTCCCTCAGTCACTTATCCACTACAAGTACTTAACCCTTTAATAACGTAATGGCAAAAACCTACAAGCGCGATTCATCAAAATAGCCAATAAATTTTTACTATTTTTTCATTTTTTGTCTCAAAAACATAGGTTATGACCCCTCCTTGGAACGAGTTCGTCGAACTCGTTCCAATGAGGGGTCATAACCTATGTTTTTGAGGCAAAACATGAAAAGGAATAGTTATTCAAGAATTTTGTTTTGCAGTGTTGTCTTTTCATGCTAGGTAAAAGGTTAATAATAGATCATACACAGGAATAGACTGTGTGCTGCTCAAAAACTTTCTGCCTTTTAAAATTGTCCACTCATCACCACATTGCACTGTTAATGTAGTTTCATGGTCACTTTCAGCCTTATGACTAAATATATATCAGAGTTTAGCCTACTTTAATTCTTTAACACCAGTAACTGTTTGAGTCCAAGTATGCCCAGATGTCAAACTCACAACATTCGTTCTGCATACGTATTGGCTCATGATACTGGGGAAATTTTAGGTATATTTTTTAACGGTAGTTTTTATTTTACAGCATAAAGTGAAAACTATCAATACATCAAAAATTAACAGAATAATTTTGATAAATCGCCCTCTTCCACCAGACCAGCCCTTCTTCACCAATATCTGCAGATATAATTAGAAGTTCTGTCACAATTACCACAGAAAATGCTCGTTAGTTATTGCTCTCCTTACTGCAGAAGAATGAAGTAGTCTGAAATACAGAAGAGTGTTTGTGCTGTGCAATGCAAAGTATACTGTCCAAAAAAAGTTAAGCCACCCCCCCCCCCCCCGCTATATATCCTATATCATGCGAAGCTTTACCAGTAACGTTCATGATTTATAAGGGCGATTCGTAATTTCGATCGGTATTGCGGAAAAGATATGGAGTTATGGACTACAAATGAAACAAATCTGGTTTATTAGAACAACTGGTGCCACAGATGGACGCCTTGGAGGCCTCAAAGCCAGTGCCTGGTAGGGCCACCTCTAGCATCTCTGACACAATGTAATCTTCTCGGCATGTTGTCGATCACCTTCCTAATGTCTCTAATAGATGTTATCCCATTCATGAATTAAAGCCTGCCGTAGTTCATCAATGTTGCTACACGCCGGCTGCCGATTAACAACTATGCCGAGCATATCCCAAACGTGTTCTATCGGATTGCAATCCGGGCTTTTCGCAGGAAAGTCCATCCACTCTATTTGATCGTTTGCATCCTTAAACTCGCGGATAATCCGGCCTCAGTCAGGACGAGCATTGTCGTCGAGATAACGGAATACCTACCCTAGCGTGTTACGGCCATAAGGTAAGACAATCGACTGCAAAATGTCGTCACGGTACATCTGAGTATTCAGGTTCCCATGGACAACATGAGGAGGCGTCTTCCCGCGATAAAACACCCCATCCCAAACCATAACACTTCCACCTCCAATCCGATCAACCTGCTGGACATTAGTCTCATCATGCCGATGTTTTGAGAGCCTCCAAACGCGAACTCTACCGCCTGAGAAATGCAAATTAAATCTCGATTCATCTGCGAACAGAACTGAATGCCAGTCGCACAGTCTCCAGTCTTCGTGTTGTTCTGTCCACTGCTGTCGTGCCGCTTTATGGCGTGCTGTCTGTAACTCCGCATTTGATTCTCGGATAATCTGTTTCTGAAGGTTTGTTCTGATACAGTTACCCGGAGATCTCTGTAAGTTAGTGCGAATAGTGGCAGCACTCACAAAAGGATTCTGCGGGCTGCCTGGGAATCGCCCGGTCTTCTCTGGGTGTAGTGGACGTTGGTCTTTCAGATCGGGGGCCGATCAGCAACACTCTTGATGTGGTGTCAGCAAACCGTTGTAGGCATCTACGGACGACCTTGCGATCACGACCGATGTGCCTTGCAATGCGATGGATGAACCAACCAGCATCGTTAGACAGGGATGCGATGCGCCAACGCTCTCCGTCATCCAGTCTGCATCTACGTACACCATAATTTTCTCCGATTCGGTTCAGCTATATGCAGCGTGGCTTTACGTTTGACGTGCATCCCATCAGTGAATAGATGTGGGTCTTCTGTTGCTCGTAGTCTGCTCGCGGTGCGCTGGCGGCTTCTTGGTTGGTCTTCCTGACCAATGAGTGATCCCCAGACAGGGTGTCGTTTCGCCTTGAAAGGTAGTGGAACTCCTCATTGGGTCTGGGCTGGTTGCACTGTTGCCAGGTTTCAAACAAACGAGCCTTGTCAGGGCCACCAAACCTACCACCTATTTCCGAATGAGATTTTGCTAGTGCGCGTTTTCGTGGTAGGATTTTCCATAGCGGTTAAAGTTGTTGGTATGGCATTGGTTAGCGAGATCTAAGTCGTTAATTTAACTTTCCATCTGGTACACCATGTTTCCAGGTCGTCGATGGCTTCTTGCATTTTTTTCCTGACAGTTGCTCGAATGCCATAGGTCCACAATCCCATGTCATCAGCAAATTGGGACATGTCCATTAATTGGTTATGTCGGATTTCTATTTCGTTCACGTAAATGATATAGAGGAGGGGCTAAGTACTGACCCTTGGGGGGTACCCGCCTCGAGTTTAACTACAGGTGAGATCTCATTTTTGACTTTAACTTTAATAGTTCGATCTGAGAGGAAAAATGTCAGCAGTCTGAGAAGTTTAATTGGAAGTTTTCGATCGTTGTGGAGTTTATATCTTAGGCCATTGTGCCAAACTGAATCGAACGCTTTCTCCACATCAAGGAAGATGACTACACCTGTATATTTAGTTTTCAGGCATTTTCGCATGCGCTCACATAGGTTGAACACATGTTCAATGCCCTCTTTGTTTTGGCGGTGTCCTTTTTGCCTATCCGTGAAAAAGTGTTCTGATTCCAGATAATCTCCGAGTCTCCAGGTTACCGCGGTTTCAAAGAGTTTTCCTGTACGGTGTATTACGCTGTTGGGGCGATAGCTTGACGGCAGGCTACCTCCATTGCCTTGTTTGGGGATCATGACACCAACGGCCGACTTCCAACAAGTGGGGAAGTAGCCTATTCTTAAGCAGCTGTTATAAATGGAAGTGAGTTTGGTGATAATTATATCTGGACAGTTTTTGAGGATTTTGTGCGATATGTCATCCTCACCAGATGATGGGGTTGATTTACATTTGTGGAGAAGGTGTTTTATTTCCGAATACGTGAAGGGTGAGACTAGATCGTGATCATCGTCCTGTTCACTTTTGCTGTCAAGAGCAGGTTTGGCGAATATGTCATCATGTTTGTTGATAAATTCATCCACCTGCTCTTTCCAGTTTTTATCGAATTTAGGGCCCTCTTGGGTGCGGTGGGCTTTACTTAGAGTTTCCGCAAATAGGTTTGCATCATCGATGTCGTTTTTGGTCATGGTCCCGTCCGGTTTTTGAAGATTTTTGTGTCTGTCTCTGGCGAAATTTTGATCGGTTAGTCTTTTAAATGTTTTCCAGAATTTACGGACATCACTTTGCGCGTTAAGGTTGTCAGTCGCAGATTCCCACGCCATTTGCCTTTCTATTTTTACGGCTTTCTTGACATCAGTGTGGGCTATATTAAATTGGTTTTTGAGCCCGGTTTTTCGGTCTGGGTCTTCCTCTTTTTCCCAATATCTGAAGAGTTTGCGTTTCTGCCTAATTAGGTCTCTTGTTTCTTGTGAGAGCTTTAGTTTGAAGATTGCCTGCTCTTTGAGCGGACACACTTCATCTAAAGCTTTCGTTATGGTTTCTTTGATATTTGTGCATTCCTCATTAATTTCGTGAGGCGTCTTAGGGATAGTGACCTCTGTGGTCATGTCTACGATATCCCTGAAGAGTGACCAGTTGGCTCTACTGAGATTTAGTTTGAGCTGCGTTGGGAGTTTTAGAGGGCCTTTGTGGAAGGCAACACATGGACCTGAATGTATGGGAGATTTTGCCCATGACATCACGAAAAAACACGAAGTTCACGATTCCTCGGGACGGTGTGATAACAAAAGGATTAGCTGCTGGTGGAGTGATCATAATCCGCGAGTTTTGATCGCCCATAGACGCCATGAACATTACTGGTAAAGCTTCATATGATATAGGATATAAGTTGGGGGGGGGGGGGGGGGGGCTTAACTTTTTTTGGACAATATATAATCAGCTATTAGAGAGGTCGGTAGTGAAATCACGAACTGAATCAATCAAACAGAGAGAAAATATTGAGAGTACAGTATGTGGATGGTGGATTGCTACTAAATCGCTGTGGAATACATTTTTCGCTGAAAAATTATTTACAATTTCTGATGACAAAACAAAAGAAGCACTTGCAAACTTTCATCACATGGACCACCGGGTTGCACCCGGTGGTTCATGTGATGAAAGTTTGCAAGTGTTTCTTATGCTGTTATGAACCATTATAAATTATTTTCGAGTGAAGAATATATGGCGTTGCGATTGAGCAGAAATTCACTCTCTTCGTTCTGATTATGCAGTCGAATTTTAATATCTTTTTACGTCATTCCATGTTCATGCATCCCAGAAGAGCTTACAGGAGTGATGTTAGTAATCTCTATTTACTAATATTATAGCTCACGTGACCTTCTAGGCACCTGACTGGACGAATGCTGCACTCCTATTTCGTGTAGTTTGCATCCACAGAACTGACCAGGCACTACACCCAGGCACTACACGTTTTCTATTTTTAGCACACTACTATATCAGTTTTCTCATACTGGGCGAATAAAACTAATCAGGCTAAATTTAAATATCGATTCACAGAGGCACAACATCCACAAAACGGCCCGGAAAGAAATCATTGTTGAAAAATGTATCGCTTTTCCATTGTTGAAGTCACATTTTCCTAGGCGTTCGTTTTATTCCTTGAGAAGATGATCCATATCTCGTTTCGAAGAGAATGATCCATACCTGGGTCCAACATTCATGAGAACGCGTCCGGATATAAAAAATCATTTGTTTCGCTGCTCATATTATTTCGCTATTTAATTGTATTTTTGGGGCATTAAACGAATAAATAATGGAATTCATTTGAATCTTCGGAGCTTTGTATCCCGTACTGACCCATTCGGTTATGTATATGTGTGACAAATGTGTGGAAATTATCAAACTGCGTTGTCAAATTTCAAAAATTTTAGCTTTCATTCGCGAGTTGCGCAATTCTAGAATATACAGTTCCGTTTGGGGGAAATGTTTTGTTTACCCTTGCCGATCGATTCAAAATTAGCTTATACTCCCTCATTGCAATGAGTGTGTTATTCTCCTTCCAATGAGGGGTCATAAGCCGTGTTTTGGAAGAAGAAAAAGTTTTTTGAAAACTACATGGTATTTTTTTTTATATAACGCGTGTTGGTAGGGCTGCTACCTTGGTAATAGATTAACAAATCGGTCAGATGTTTGTCTTGATGGGTGTTCGATGTAATATAAGGATTAGTGCATGTCTTGTCGTTGACTACGCCCATATAGTGCCCAGTGAGGTGGTGTAGTTCCCGCCGCGAAACCACCTTACTGGACTGGGCACTATATGGGCGTAGTCAACTTCAAGCCATGCACTATTCCTTAAATATAGAATTGTTGGGCACGCTGTTTTACCGCAGGAATTGAGTTACGCTATGAGTTTGATAGGGACAAAAGGTGGACTTACTCAGCGCTCTAATACTTCAAAATATTGCGCCAACAGAGTGACAGGACTTCTCGTTTCAACTGCACAACTGCAACACCTTCACCTCGACAACACCAATCCAAACAACTTCAGCTTTAATATATATTTGTGATTCGGCCACAAGATTGAAAGTTGAGTGAACAATTTTAAATGGCGGACATTCTTTAATCGGCACACATGTCTGCTCTATTAAATACTTTACTGGATAAAGGGTTGAACAGTGCACTAACGTTCATATCATGTGTGCAATCATGAGTAAGTGTATTGCCCAAGGACACAACGCCGTTGTCTCTAGCGGGCATCGAACCGTGAACATTTCAGTTTAAAGTTCAATGCCGTAACTATTGAGCCACCGCGCCCTCGCCGTTATTAATACATTTTTCATTGGCTGAACTGATTTTAGTTTAGTGAGTATGTACCGTTAGTTTGTGATTTTACATACGTGGTGGCTAAAATATGTGGCACTCTCTCTCAGTCGCATTCATGGAAGAGCTCTTATGGAGGGCATGGGAGAATGTAAGCAGGGGGTTTGAGGTACGGAGACTGGGACAGAGTGGTATCTGTCAAGGGCAGTATGACAGCGGGTTTGATGTATAGCGACTAGAAATGGAGGGGGGGGGGGGGGGGATAACGTGTGTTTTGCTCAGGACAGAAGACATTTTATTCTATCACCACCACCCTGCTTCTCCCTGTCTCTGCCTGTCTATCTGTCTCCCTCCCTCCCTCCCTCCCTCGGAAAGAAATGTGTTAGGTAATGGGGCGGGCAGATGGATGGGGAAGGGGGACTTTGTCATTTCATAGTAAATTCCTGTGTTAACAGAATCCGGACGAAAGATCCCAGACAATAGATCCCTGTTGACTTTCGCGTTATATTATAAGCTATTTTGAAAACTCTTTGTACTCGGGAGAGTAATGTACGGTCAAAGTATTTGGTTATGATATTAATAGAGTCTAGACAGCAGAATTTAAAAAGTCAGACAGTTTAAATTTGAAAACCTTTTTCATAACAAATGACCATAATAACGTGAAGACGGGTTTAATTATGCACTCATTTACTGTGTGGTGTTGGTGCCGCAGACAGGCCATACGAAGGGGTGTTGGTTTTACGTAATAATGTGTATTATGTGGTGGCAGATTCATGTAATACCGTTGTAAATTAGTTGGTATTTTATTTTAGTAATTATAAATAAGTTGGTAAGAGCTAATTGATTTTACCTAGTAGTAAATATAATTAAACGTACTAAATGAGTTGACAGGGGTATTTATTTGTTTTTATGTAAGTATAAAGGAATTGGCAATGTCATGAGATGCGCACAAATAGCACGTTGATATGCGCGTTAATGTACGCGTTATGGCCCAAGTGAAGCTATCAAATTCTGTAAATATGGCCTGTGCACAAGCAATGTTTCAGCCAATGGACCCCCGGGTAACCCGGGGGTCCATTGGCAGAAACATTGCATGTGTTTGCTATGAGTAACCAAGAGAACCTGCCGTGCTTTGGATGCCATTTGATATGGCAAATGCGCACAATTCCAACGCGCAATTAAGCCTAGATAAGCGCACTATTCGTGACAGGACTTCTAGTTTTAACTGTACTAGTACACATAATGCAAATCAGGAGTTGTCATCAATCATACGGGTAATCGATGCCGTATCAGGTGACAACCATTGTATCACAAACTAATATTGGTGATAGATGGTATCCTTTCAAAAGTGCCGCTTTTTGGACAACACTCCACCTAGAGTTATATGAAAAGAGCGTGTAAAAGTCTAAAATTGCGTAAAAGCTAATTGAAATGGCTCGAATAGTTTCTTGAAAGTCCATGAGTTAACCTCATTCTTGTCACAATTAGACTTATATTCTTTTTGTGGTTTTGTAGGGTTGTTCTGCAAGAAAGAGAATGTTGCCTCGTCTCTGACTCCTGGAGAAATTGTATTCGTAAGAAATGAAGAGCACTGTCTGGTTTACTGCACTCAAATAGAATTCTGTGTGGCAGTCAGTATCAAAGATTCAGTTAATGGACAACATGAATGTCATCTAGTTGACAGTGTACAGAATCAAGTTGCTGCTGCGGGTTGGAGTTTCTTCTTTTCTTGTTGACTGTATGGCATGGACATTCTGAATATAATTCTAAATTTTGATATACTTTTTATTTGGTTTCTGATAACTGTTTATTTATTTTTGGCCGTGTGCTAGTAATTTAGCAATCCTGTTCCTTTTTCAGAGATTAGTATCCGCTGATACTTTGCAATTCGATTCGTTTCGATTCGCAATCGTCCCGATGATTCGATTCCAGTTGCGCTGATTCGAACCTTTCGATTCGTCGAGATGTTCTCAAGATCATACCAAGTATCTCCTTTCTAACTCTCTCTCTCTGTCATCAGGTCTACTGTACAGGGGACCTGGTGACAGAAGAAGATTGCATGTAGATTCCGCTTCCGAATCTTTGATTCCGCATTTTTAATTGACTTAACAAAACAGATGCGTCACCGTTGAATAAACAATTCTTCAGTGTAGACCAGGGTGGGGCAAAAATGTTTTTTTCCAGGAAGGGAGTAGCCATAATTAATTTTTTTCCATGGTGTAAATTTTATTTCCTTTCATTCATTTAATGATTTTTTAGGCTTTTTAGGATAGTTATTTATATTTTGTAATTTTTATAGATGTGCAGCAATTATTCAATGAGTGATATTTTAATTTTGGTAGTCATAAGTTCTCTATCGTTAGAGTTTTTAATGCAGTTGGTTGCAACATACCTATAGGAACTCTTATACAAACAATTAAAAAACAGAGACTAAACTTGGGTTCCCAATCCCATGAAACTAACAATAGCAGTTTTGGCCTTCATTGTTTTGACCAATACCTGGTGTGATACTTAAAGTTAATAGTGATGAAGTTGCAATATTTCGTCAGCCGGGACTTGAGTCGCCCTCAGATACAAAAATTGGTTATCACTGAATCATGTTTCGAAACAAGTGAATATTTGCAGAGGTTATTTTGGCCGGGGGAGTAACTATAGGTGGGAGGATTTTAGATGTGTGTGTGTGTGTGTGTGACCCCTCCCACCCAAAATAAGTTTCCAGTCAGGGTATTGCGGTCTGGACTGGAGACTTAGATATCGATTAGATGCGATCTTGCCGGTGACCATGTATTTTCTTACGGGGACGAGATTTGCTTCTAGGATGTATGTAGGTCACATCCGTTGTCGATATCATGCAAATGGGGGTCTGTGGCTGATTGGGTATATTGGGATCCCGCATGACCAATTCTGTGTCGGGTACGTGCTATTTAAATATGAATGCTGGGAAGCCCATGCATCACGAGTTTTTTAATACTATAATCCCCATGGACAAATATTGCAACTGCATCATCAACGCATACCCTCGAAGAAGACATTCCTTGACGATGTAGATGCAATATTTCATCAGCCGGGACTTCAGTTGTGACTGTTGGGACAAATTGGATTTACACCCACCCACCTCAATCGATCATCGCGATCCCCCGATTACGGCAATGCTCGTGCAAGGTGTGAAGTGTTTTTAAAAATTAAAAAAAACCCTCGAAACGTACAGGAGTGTGTTCTTGTTGGTTTGATAAAATTATAATGCCATGGTGCATTTATTCTACATTCAGTAATGAGTTGACTTGACAAACTAACCTTAGCAGCCTATTCTAAATACCTCAAGGCCGATGTTGAGAAACAACACGCAGCACAACTGCGGTATCGGTATTCAAAAAAATACCGCGATATACCGGTATATCGAAAACTCTTGAGATATATGAACACAAGTACCACAGTCGAGACTCGAGGCATCAGAGTCGGGACGAATAAGCATGCCTTGATGATGCGGTTCGAAAAACCTTCAACCAACGCAGTCGATATCAAAATCGGATTTTCCGCAAAGATGTCAACAAAACTATATCATGTGACCCTCATTGGAACGAGCTCAACGAGCTCGTTCCAATGAGGGTCACATGATATAGTTTTGTTGAAATTTTTGAAAATTATTTTTTCAACTGCTGAATTTGTATATTACGAGGGCACAAGCAGACGATTCCTTGGGGATAATATTACTACAGTTAAAAAGCTCGAGACAAATTAAAAATTAAATTAAATTAAATAATGACGATAAACCGACATTTTTGTAATTACACCGTTATTCAATCGATATTGGTTTGAATACCCGTATATATCGGCTTATCGATATACCGTGCAGCCCTAAGCACAAGATTCTGACAATTGCAAACGCCAGTTTCAAACGAATGTTTATTTTTCACTGTACCTCCTTAAAATTAGTCTTTACAGTAAAAAATGTCTCGAAGAAACAACGTACAGCAGTCGACCTCAAGAGAAAATTTTCGTATTTTAAATCACGTTGTAACGTTTATCAAAACAATCTTGAAAGATGAAATGACGACAAGTCAAAACAACAACAATAATATTATTGTGTTGAATGTTATCAACAGGATACTATCAATACTGGTAATATTTTTTGCAAAAGGACTTAAATGGTTTATGCATGGACCCATCCACCACACAGCGGTGGAGTAACCTGTGGTGGTAGAGCGACACGGGGAGTCTCGAAGAAATTGGGGGGGGGGGGGGGGGGGGAGGTTACTGGATTTTAGTAGGACGGGAATGTGTTCTGCGGATGTGTTGTTTGATTGAATAGGAATACATATAATTTTCCAAATGAACTCAACTATAACTCCAAATCACAGAACACCACCCAAAATCACCTTATTGTATTTTGATTTTCCCAGAATCCTCTTTATAATGTATTGCTATCGGACTGCCTGGGTATTGTTCCTTTGTATAAGAGTAACTTTACTGGCTCGGATTCATTCAGATTTCTCGGTTTCCACCTATTAGAGATGCTATTTTAGCTACTCTAATCCTACTAGTCTACTCGTCCAAGTTACCCAAAAGTCCGTCGTCTGCCCTCATCCAAATCTTATAATCACCAGTCGGATTGGTTCACTATCTGTAATCTGTACAGGTCTACCCATACAGAGTTACCTCCGCTGTGTATTTTGGGGGCATCTACGATTCTTAAACACGAACGATAATTGAATAGGTATAGGTATTTATAGAATGCCTCGAATCTTATCGGGCAAATAAGCTATAGAGCCATAACTGGAACAGGCTTTGCTCGAATGACTCGAATTTATTCGAGCAAATAAGCCATCGAGTAATTACTCGGACGACTGCTACTCGAAAGATTTTTCCTCGTCTCGAGAAAAGAAAGTGCATAGTCGGGGGGACAATCTGGAGGATGGAGACGTTAGAAGTGAGGCAGAGACAGAGATGGAAACTGGATCCCTGAAGCCCTCTTCTCCAGTCTCTCCCCTTCCTCCGCATCAGGAACAAGGACTTCCGGATCTCATGAAGGTCCTGGAAAGCTTGATAGAGGAAGTCAGAGAAGCCACCAGAGAGGCAAACAAAGGCATCGACAGATTGACGGCACTTATGGCAGAGCTTAACATCCAGAAAACTCCCGAGGCAGCTAGGACTAGACCCTTCGACCCAAGTCAGTCTTCTAACCTCAACAGCCCAACAACCACTACATTCTCACCATCACAATCTCCTCCGCCACAGATGAAAAACAAGAGACATAAACTCCTCTGAACAGCCAAAGAGGGTCGAAAGGGGTCGTCCCCGGACGTCTTCGGCGCGCGAAACCACATATCGGAATTCTGTGCACTTGTTTACTGACCGTCGTCGAAAGAAAACATGCGGAATTCTCGGCTCTGCAGATATTGTAGGAAGTGGCTTTGCACCCTGGTTGTATCGTCCATGACAGTTCAATGGCAGCAATCGGAAGAGTCCATATTCATTATTTTGGGGTAGACCAATTAATATTTCCAGTGTCGATAAGCTGCTGACAAACGATGAAGTTTCTAATGATATACAAAGAAGTGTGTTACGGAAAAATGGTTTTCTCTCATCACCCCAGTTCTGGCCCTAAGGAAAGTATAAAAGGGATGCGAGCGGCGCCAAATGCTCATTTGTCCCCGACCGTTGTCGAGTTATGACATGGTAGTCCACCACTGAAAGTACTGTGGAAAAGATTTCCCCGGAAGTTTTATACGTAAGAGACACGAAGATGATTACTGTCCCGTGAGATAATAAAAAAGCCCAAATACGACCGAAAGACTGAACACAAATCAGATACAATGCGATTTCTGTCTCATGCTTAGCTACATAAAGTCAAGATAATGAGCAAGATAGCTTATGATGATTGGAAAGAATGTATATGTAACTTTATCTCACAATCGGGGCGTTTTTGCACTGTTATGCAACTAAAGTTTAATGTATCTGGACCCTTGTTCCGAATCCGTATCAAGGGCCCCTGATACAAACGCGTGATTCTGCTGTTGCCACAACAACGGCATGAATATCACTTTTCGATCGCTTCGCGTTTTTCCCTTCAGAGAAAACAATATTAGGTGAGGCGAAGCCGAACCTAATATTGTTTTCTCTGAGCCGAATATGACATTGTATTTGCCAACTAAGCGCCCTGTAATGTATTTATTATGCACGGTATGCTAAAATGTCACTGGGGAAGTTAACTCAACGAATAGTTAAATTATGCGCACTTTTCGGCATCTTGGTCTGGTTTGTAGCCTATTATTAGGATTTTCCTGAACGCTCGAGTCGAGGTTTCTCTCTTGAAGTTTAAGGATTAGCTTTCTCTGTGAAATGTGGAAAACTCCACCTCAATAAACGATGAACAGCATATTTTAAAATATAATAAACCTTTACACCAAGAGGGATATTTAATTCACCAGTAATTGTTGCAAAAGTAACAACCAAATTCACGTTGACGAAACACACAGTTGCTCCACTTCGCAAGCAGTATTCAGTAAAGTGAATTCCAGTGACGTAATTTTCTCTGAAGTGTAACGTCATCACTGACCTCAATATGGAGATCAATGAACCTATTCTATTTTTCAATTTGCGTCTTTCCGTCGATAAGGCAAATGAAAAATTTCCTCTTAAAATAGTTTTCTAACACATTTTGTGGTGAATATTGTGAGATAAATTTATCATCACCACAGTGTGTGTCTCCAAAAATTCTGATCAAGTCTCGTTGTAGGCACAGAATCGCATTTCGACTCGCCCTAACGGACTCGTCGAAATACTGTTCTGTTCCTACAACTCGACTTGATCTGAATTCCCGGAGACACACACTGTGGTGATAATCTGTATGTACCGGGAGTGTATAGTATATTGTATTGTATTATGCCATTGACTAAAGCCGAGATCGCGCACCTGATTCCAAAAAAACCCACACCAGATTAGGGAGGTAGCCTTACCAAGGGATAAACTATCTTATCGAAAGAAAAGACGGATCATACAGAAAAGATGATTCTGAAGGAAGTTATTAAAATCCATCGTCAATGTATTATCAGATAACCTCGGCCCATCAAAGGACGTATGGTATTGGAAGGTAGTTTAAATGTGAAATGCCCTCGACAGAGTTAACCCCTTGAAGTTGTTTTATTTTTTTAGCGAAGTTCCCAAAAGCGGAAGAGACAGCGAATGTAATGTATTTTTAGCTGGGCGTGGCATCTAGGCTATGTCGTTGTGCTCTTTTGTTTGTACGCCCTCGGTGTGCATCAAAATTTTGTCAGAGTCGACCTGTCATGAACAATTTCACTCTCTAAATGGTACACACCGTGTAGCTGAAATTGATCCAATAAAACAACCCTCTAAAAACCCCAAACTCCCACCCCCTCCAAAAATATCCCAGATCTCCAGGTAAGTTACAATCAATTTACATCCAGGCTTTGGATATTAAGTTCCACGACGTTTCGAAAATGGTTTCAAAGTGAAAATGAAAACTACTTTATTCCGTTTGTGGAAGATTCTGCTTTTTTGATTACTTTGTCCAAATAGACGAGTAGCCGTTGAAAATAGGTTTCATTTTCAATTGATGGGTCATATCCAGGGCCATTGATTCAAGGAGGTTCCGCATCCGAAACTACTTTATTCCGTTTGTGGAAGATTCTGCTTTTTTGATCACTTTGTCCAAATAGACGAGTAGCCGTTGAAAATAAGTCTCATTTTAAATTAATGGGTCATATCCAGGGTCATTGGATGTCCTAGGCAAAATGGCTATTCTGGGCCATAATTTTATTTTGCGATGGTGTTTATTTAGTAATTATTGCTCATTAATGGTGAAGGGAGCATAATAATCTGTTGTTGCTCTTGATTCAAACTGTGTATAGTCAGGTGCATTTCAGTTGGAGGCAAATGACTAAAACAGACCTGTTTGAGGGGCTAACATTTTGCAGGTCACAAATGGGACAACGTTTGTTTAAATTTCCTTTGAAAAATCATTTTGAAAAGAATGAATAAGAAAGCCATAGGTGTTTCATCTGTCAGATGGTTGATTTTATGTTGTAACATGCCAATTGGGGAATGAAGAATTACTTATGCATAGCTCCATTGCAGCGGGAACACGAAAACGGAAAATTCACGCCCAAAATGTAAAAATGTCGTCTATTATGGCTCTTTTTTCGAGCAATCAGCTGTGTCATTCAGCTGGCTCTCTATTTGAATATTATATTAAGCTTTTCATTGTGTGTTGTTTTCCACAGAAAATGCTAGAAAATGTATGCATTGTGAGTATTGTGAATAGGGAAGATAAACCGAATGCGAAATATCCTCGGCCGAATTAACCTTTTGAACCCTGGTAGTAGCTTCCATGTCAGTTTAATGACAGCAATCCGAAGAGTACATATTCATATTTGGGGGGTAGAGCAATTAATATTTTCAAAGTGTAGCCTTGGGGCTGCACATTGAAAATATTGATTGATCTACCCTACACATTCTCTTAGCACCCACCCTGCGTAATGAAATGACGACGTATCATGTTCCTTGGCCAAAAAGACGGCCTCTCTGTTTCAAATGGTTAATGGAAAGTTGAGAATTTCCTGAAAAAACATATTTCGAGCTGAATAACTGTAACGGGACCTATAGTGGAGACTGGCAATATTTACTATTGAGAGAAGGTGCAATAGCTACATCTTGAAGAACGGTGGCATTCGAATTGAGATTGGATTAGAAATACTCTGCCTGATTTGATTCAGGATTCGATTCAACCCAAAAACTGAGATTCCTATTTCTTTTGACAGACCTCAGAGTTCTGTCAAACAAGAGCGAACTGGTTCAATTCAAAGCTATGTGATATTTTCGCATTGTGAAATGCTTGGTCTCTGCCTGAATCCGCATATTATAAGCTTCATTCGAGACTTTCGGAGGTCTCAGTATTATATCGTGAAGAAGTACATGACCACTTACAGAGGTGAATTGATATCTCAACAAACACTCTAGCCGAATATATGCGGCGACGTGACAACTTTTATTTAGTCCCAGTTTCTAAATGGACATTCGCTATCAGGAGATAAAATCAGTTGATAAAGAATGCCGAATAAGGAACTGGGACTGAGTAACGGTTGTCACGTCCGTAAAATATACCGCAAATTGTTCCGTCTTTAAGAATTATTGACTGTGTTGGGTGGGATTGGTGGTTACGGCGAGGAACGGGGCTACGCATGTCACAACCCTCCCTCCCTTCACGCCCCTTTTTGTGGTCTCCTTTATCATTTTTGAATTGCTTATGTGATGTAAACCTACTGACCCATGAGCTACCGGAAAACAAAAACGATATGGCTTGAGTAAAATGCTTATCATGTTATAGGAACGCATGATACATTGGTAATAATGACGATTAATACGATAACAATAAGAATACACTATGTGTATACTGAATAATTAGTACTGATTGTGGGCTTGTTCCTTTCTCTCATGGGTGCGCGGTGGCTCAGTTTGTAGAGGTGCAGGCTGCAAGCCGAGTGGTCCTCGGTTCGAATCCCACCTGCGGCAACCGCGTTGTGTCCTTGGGCAAGACACTTCACCCCGATTGCCTACATGGGGGCACGATGACGCTGTGTACTGAGGCGTACTGCACGTCGATGGTGCGCATGTCTTCAACCAATCTAACCCTGCCTGTGCGGTGGTGCAGAGTTCAGAGTTACGATGTTGGAGAGCTGACAGCTGCTCGTCGTTGCTCGGTGGTTCTCTCCGGGTACTCCGGCTTCCTACACCCGTAAAACTGTCACGGTCACGATTAGCCATTGTGCCAAAGTATGTAATAAATCCTTTCTCTCATAAGACTTACCAGTTGAACATTGAATTTTTCAGTGATAGGATCAACCACTGGCCAACACTGACAGGCCTTTAATTCTATAAAATGTTGGATAGCGCACAAGCACTCGCCTTATTTGGATGTTATGAGCGCTGTTGTAATATTAGCGCGCCTCGGTCAAATTAAACTTTCAACTGTTAACCCTTTACATAACCTAGCGGCCAAAAACAACTAGAAAATAAACCAACATGAGCCCAGCACAGCTTATCTTTGGAATATCGCACGAAAATCATACAAAAATGGATATAATTAGAACCGGCTCATCGAGCCGGTTCTACTGATATCCATATTAGTTTGGTTTTAATAAAAATACTTCACAAAAAACTACAAGTGTATATTCCAGGAAGTAGCCATACTTTAGCCTGTAAACAAAATAACTTCACAATTTGACCGCGCGCGAACCTGCCGAGGCGCAAGATAAATCGATCGCGAAGATGGGATTCCAGCGCGCCTCAGAATCGAAGGTCTGTACTGATGATTAACACGCGCCTAATCATGCAACGAATACGTCCAAGGTTTGTCGAACAGCCTTACCCCATGGACACGAGATAAGTGTTCCATTGCTCTTGACGTATTTTCAATAAATTAGCGGTTAGAACGACCTTAGAAAAACATAAGCGGCAGACATCTGTGCGTTATATGTGCGTTAGATTAATTGGGGATGTCTGAATAATTTGTCAACTCACCTAATTGGGAATTGTGTAAACTATCCGTATCGACACCTCCTCTGATGCCATGGATCCGAGTGGGTTCTAGGACGTCAAGAATCCTCTCATCCGTATCGTTAACGTCGGGTCCCGACGGACCACCCCCCGTTCCGATTATGTTCCTGTTGTTCCTGACAACGGTCTTCTTTGTATGGCTGGCCATATTTGTCCATTTTCTCTTCACCTCCTCCACCGTCCTGGAGATTCCTGACTTATTTACATCATTTATGTTACGCGTTATTTCGTTCCATGGTTTGCTCTTCTTCAAGTTGCTGACTGTCGACTTGAATTTACTAAATACAATATCCTTGTGTTTGGAAACACCATCTGTAATGACTCCTAATTCGTCGGATGTGAAATTGGGGCTCCTTTTAGACATGACGCTATAATGACAGTAAAATATGAAATGACGATTGAACAGCAGATACGTCGTTCCTTTATGGAGGGGAATTCTATGGAATACCACGCCCTGTAAATGAAACCCGTGCAGTCAAACATTTTCACGTTAATGTGTGCTCGGTCAATTCCTTGTTACAGGCATAATCTCCGTGGTTTGTATTGTGATGAAGGAAGTTACAATAGCATGAACGATGACAATTATCCGCCCTCACGCAAGAGAACACGCGTAATCGCCTACGTTACGACCGCGAAGAGCGTATTAAGCATGTGCTTTTCGCAAACTCCTCTGAAATAATACAGCTGATGCAGAATCTCGTGAAATTCCACTGATCCCAAGGACGTATTCGCATGTATGCTTTATGTCGTCACCCCATTCTAAGATGACAATGCATGGCAACGAGTATGGCAATGAGTGAATGAATGAAAGCGTCCACCAGTGGGGTGACAAATGGCAACAGCGTGTGGTCATGTCAACTGAAACCGAACATAAACCCTTACCAATTAGCGATTATTGAACAGAAACAAAACTAACAACCCATATTCAAGTATTAAATTATTTTTAAAAACAAGTAAATAAATCAATAAATCAACCAATAAATAAATCAATCAACAAATTAACTAATAAATAGTAGAAACAATCAATCAACAGTATAAGCCACTGAGTGAAATCGCGCAATCAGTCCACTGTGCACCGTGCACATCAAGGGAGGCTATTTCTGAACTGCGTGCACCCTTTTTCGTTTGAGACTGTATCAGAAGATCGGTAACTAGTCTATGCTCAGCGCAGCATTAATCTCATGATTAAGTTAGTATTGAGCTTGTTTCGTGAAACACTTTCGTGAGACGGAACAGTCTTATCTTAGTTGGTACTTATCTCTTATGACATTGCTTCATGAAACGGGCCACTGACATTTGTGTCAGATGCGCACATCGATGATACAAATTAGATAACATTTCGAAATTTCGAGTTTCTAAGGCTCAAACAATAATAGGGCGTGTGTATGAGGTTTTTCTGGGGAGGAGGATTTTTCAGAGGAAGAGTGATTTGTGCTTTCGAATGAAGCACTCTGGTGGATTTTAACCCCAAAACAAACAGAAGACTTTATTTGAAAGCTCAATTTAAATCGAAAGGAGATAATGTCAGTCTGCCATAATGCGAAAAACATGACCCATACAGTACGGCTGGGCAATATTTCCACGGACGCAAGAATATTAAATTCCAAACACTATTTATAGGAATAATCATCAAAAATTTAATTAATGAAGCATCAGGTATAGCACGGTGATTCAATATTTTGCTGCTTCTGATTTTTATTACTTGGTAAACCCATGGGTGGATACCAGTGCCCAATCGTGGACTACGACAAGTCCCCGGCGACTGTACTGTATTTTGGAGACAAGGTACGCGAATGTACATGATTCATAATTATCTGCTCTCGAGTTTGTAAAATATTACTGCGGAACGCGGTGGCTCAGTGGTTGTGGCATTGGACCTCAAATCGAAAGATTCATGGTTCGATTCCTGCCAGGGCAGGGGCAACTGCATTATGTCCTTGAGCAATCCCATTTGCCCAAGTGGGGGCATGGTGGCGCTGTATACTAAGGCGTACTGCATGTCGATGATGCACTTGTCTTCAACCAATGATAACCATGCTTGTGTTGAGTTAGGTCGTTGGGGGAGTCCTGATAGTTGCTCGTCGTTGCTCGGTGGTTCTCTCCGGGTACTCCTGTTTCCTCAACCCATAAAATTGGCCGACACGATGTAACCCTGGCTATTGAAAGTGTTGTTAAACCTCAATAAATAAATAAATAAATAAATAAATAAATAAATAAATAAATAAATAAATAAAGTCTACATTTTTGGTACAATTGTCCACTATGTCCCCCTGTGACGCCGGCACTGATAACTTCCCTGTTCTTTTTTTCCAAAACGTCAATGTCGGGGTACCTGCAGCACATCAGATTTGCTGTCCGGAATTTCGGTGGTATCTTCCATGTCTGTTCAATGGCAGTAATTGAACGGGTCTATATTCATTATTTTGTGGTAGACCAATGAAAATTGTCAACGTTGGGCCTTGGGACTGTACGTTGAAAATATTGATTTGTCTACCCACACATTCACTCAGCAGCCATCCCACTTAATGCAATCATGATGCATCATGTTCCAGAGCCGGAAAAGCGGGTTCAAAGGGTTAAGTCAGATTTTTTTCTGTGCCATGTAAGGCCTCCTTTGACTGAATCTTCTAGAATATTTTCTTTCTAGTTTTTATTTTAGACTTTATATTATTTAGAAGTGCAAAATAAATCAGCTTTGTTACAATCATAGAAAATTACACAAAGGTACGGATAGCTATATTTAAAAATCAATATTTGTGGATTCGACATCAAGCTGAGAAACGTCTGTTAGATGTCTCCAAGGTTGCTGAAATCCAAATATTACGCAGCAATTGAAATCCGTGGGAGGTGAATTACGTTCATGAAATAGTGTATCATGGCATGTGACACCCGGATTCTCTTGTTTTTTGGGGGTTGGTAACCAACTTGAAATACCCGATAGAGCAATGGACTAGATAAGTGTTCATTTGACGTCACTTGAAAACCCCCAGTCATATAACCCTAGTCAACTGAGTATACCATAGTCCGTGCCTTTGTTGATTGACAACAGGTTTTATCAAAGCAAAATCGACAACAAGATACAGTACAATAAGCATTTGTCTCGCATTATTTTTAATTTGAAAATAATCGTTTTTCAGTTATCCACCTGCAGACATACAATAATAATATAGGAAACATTTTCATCTCTTACCAAACACGAATAGCAGATGACATCAACTAGAACGTTGATTTTTTGTCTCGGAAACATAGCTTACAACAACGAGCTCGTTCCATTGAGGGTTACAGCGCTATGTCTTTGAGACAAAAAGTGAAAAAGTGATTTTCTAAAGTGAACAGGACTTTTGTTGCCGTAATTTTATATCAATGTTGGTGTGGATTTATTGGTATTTAACCTTTTACATAACATTGCGACCCAAAACAGCAAGAAAATTAACCAGAATAAGCCTACCACAGTCTAAAATGTCTCGGTAGTTTATCCATGAAAACATACAAATATGGATATGATTAGAACCTGCTCGTCGAGCTCGTTCCAATGATATCCATATTTGTATGGTTTTATTAAAAAATTGTGAAATTTGTTTTCGAAAAATGTGAAATTTAGTATTCTTTGTTAAAAATACTGTGTTAGGTAAAGGGTTAAGATCATTTTCAGAATATTGGACTTTATTATGTCAGCTCTTGGGACAAACCAATCAGCGTGAATAAATAGTGGCGGCCTTTGAAGCTGTATCAGGTCGATGATGACGTCATCGGTGACCCCATATGAAATCAATGTTAGGTGTGTGTCCACCATATTGGTTTTAAAAATGAAATACAACCGCCTCGTCTCAAAAATGGCAATCTTACAGCAAACGTCCTGAATCGGCCGTTGAATGTTATTAAAGTTTAATTAAACTCACTTGAACAAAAAGAAATAATCTATTTATAATATGTGTCCCAAATTGAGAAACTTATTTTGATCGATATTTATTTATTTTAAAAAACTCCACTGTGGTTTGCTTTTCCGGATGGCCGGTGTGATCGCCCTTGACATTCGACTGTTGTGAGAATTCCAGATGCAAACCAACCCAACGAGAAAATAAATTACCGGGCCGATTAATTAAAGGGATATCCTGGATTTTGTCCGTTTACATAATAAGTACGTTACGGGGCGTTTAGTGGTTGGATATGGGGTCATGTGAGGCGAACTGAGATCAATAACGCCTCGCCTAATATTGATCTCACTTCGCCTCACATGACACCATATCCGACCACTAAACATCCCGTAACTTATATTATTATGCCAGCTAATGAAATTCGCCAATCACAGCCCCCGAATAGTGGGACGGTACTGAGCCGTATTAGGTCACCTGCAGCCCGAGGTGACCTAATGCGAAACTCTTATTAGGTCAGTACCGCCATTTTGTTTCGACGTGGAAATTCCTCACCTCGCGGTGCTTTTATATCCATATTGAAGAAATTGCAGTACAATCAAACGTCCCTCCGTGTCTTTATGTCTCATTTTCTCTCGTTTTATAATAAATTTATTGTGAGAAACACGAAAAATATATAAAGGGTGAAAAAATAAACTGATAAAAAATCGTTTTATCCCGGCTCTATATTCTGGTAAATACCATCACGTCGAGTGCCAAACGCTATTTTTTAAAAATAGCAACTGCACTATAATGAAATTGTAAGAAATGAATCACAGCTATGAAGGAAAAGATGCGAGATACATTTATTTTGATCGAATTCTATAAAATCGGACGTTTCGGACATTTTCTGCACACTCAAGACAAAGTGACAGTACGAAAAAAAGAGTCTATCGCTGTTGTCTGTGTTGTCAAGGAAATTATACACAAACAGGGAGACAACTGTGCACGTTTGTTACAACTTACATAGCGTTTTGCACCAGTTTTGAAAATGTGCCGGCGTTCAAATTTGATTGTTATTTTATTTCCGCTGGCATAATAAATACGTTACAGGACGTTCAGGTGGCGGATACGGTGTCACATGAGGCTCGGCAAAAACAATATTGGACTCGGCGTACCGCCTCGTCCAATATTGTTTTCACCTCGCCTCATATGATACCGTATCCGCCACCTGAACGTCCTGTAACTTATAAGATCATGACCGATAGGTATTAAGTCAATTTTAGCCAATCGTTCATACCTGTGTTTCACGATGTTGAAGACTTCCACCACATGAGTTGGTGTCCGGTCCTATTTTACCAGTGAATGGGGTTACATTAGGTAAAGAGTTATCTACCGCAAAACGGATACCTTTATAATGCAGTCATACAACTGTAAATTTACCTCTGTTCTCTTTCCTTCAGGTTGGGCCGAAACATTTCCCAATTCAAACGTTGTAATATTTGTGCTCAAGGAAGGTAGAAATAGAAATGACAAAAAATATTGATGACAAAACTGCTAAATTTATAAGGGTATTACTCTCATTTCTCGAAATAACGAGCAATTTAGTGATATGGACATTACTATATGTCCAATTTATGTATTAATGTTTTGGCATTTAAGGTCATTTTAGAATGACTGGCTCCGACAAGGCCGATTTTTCAATAGAAACTGAATATCTGTTGACGGAATGAAAGAACACGAAACACCCTTTTTAATTAGAGGGTATAAAGGGCTCAAAATGGAAGTATAACAACAATTATTTGACAAATTACATAATACGACCTCCGCGATCTTGTAACCTGGAGAAATGTCCGGAAAAAACGAGTAGATCGTAGGCTGAGCACTACCATCGGCGTAACATCCCGAGATCACATTGACATTCACTAAAATGCTATTGACTGCGAGAATGTCGACCATATTTTCGGGCGCTGCGTGACCTCGATACCTCTTTCGATCGAATCTTCCGCACTAAAATCCACTCGAAAATTATCTCCCAAGTCTAACATCGTCTGTAGAGTACTCGTATTGGGTGCAATTCTTACCATATTGCCTCCGTGACCGTCGGTCTTCAGTCTCGTCTGGATGTGACGATTCAGAACGTCTTTGTCATAACTTCCTTTGCGAATTCGTATCTCGAACCAATCCACTCCGTTGGAATACATGAACGCGATATTTTTTTCGGTGACGTTGGGAGACGAATAGTAAGTCTCGAGATTAACCAACGCCATCTCGTATCTCTTTTCCTTCTTCAATTCGATGGTAGGCTCGAATTTAGTCATGAATCGAGTCGTGTCGTGACTCACTATGATTTGAAAGGATTGTTCGCAGCCGTATTCTCGACTATCTGATCTAATAGATGCTATTCGAACATTTTTATTATTTTTATTTATATATATATATTTTTATATTTTATCGATATTGTTTTTTTAATTTTTTTAGCATTATCCCTTATCGTCTGTCTGGGCAGTCGAAAATAATTCTGAGACAAATAGAAACAATCCACGTTGCTGTGACGTCCTCGAACGTAATACGATTCGCATCGATTCTGTCTCACCAACAGTAGATCGTCGAAGATCATGAGATGCTTATTCTCCGACGTCAAGTGTCTTGGTTCGGGAACTTCGTTGGTATTCTCGTAAAACTGACATTCCACGTTCGAACACTCCAAGTTTCTCTTGGTCAATTCTCTCACCGTTCATTCCAATATATTCGAAGTCTCGTGTCCTTCGAATTCGTCTCGATTGTTAAAGATTCTCAACATAACATCCTTGGGTAATTTACGTATCATGCACTCTCGAAGCAATCTATATTCCGGTTGAAAGAGACTCTTGCCAAAAACGAATAATCTGTCGTAAAACAACCAACCAGGTTGCAACAATAGATTCATCAAGAGATTGGTCTTTCAGCAGTTCGACTTTCCCACTATTAGACCTCTTATGCTCTTGGGAAAGAACTCGTCGTTCGAGCTCTTAGTCATCACGTCATTCCAAGACATGTCTTTGATATTCATTTCTTTTCTCTAGTTTGTTTTTTTACTATGTTTTGAATTAGGTTTTTTTCTAATTTTTTTTTCTATTTTAATTTCTATTTTTATATATATATAAGTTTTTGTTTTTTTTATTTATAAATCACTTTCAATCCCGATCCTTTAGTCATTTTAGCCAAGACTTTTATCGGTACGACATCATCATAGAAATCTCTCCAACTTTTCAGTTCGATTCTCGATCGTTTGGCAGGTTGTGGGGTTATCAATTTATTAATCAAAGCGTCGGCGTCTCTCTTACCGGCTTTCGAAGCTATTCTACCGCTCGCTTCGGTTGCAGCTTTCTTACCCGCATCGATCGCAGTTTTCTTTTCGATTTTGAGAGCGCTCGACACGATCTGTTTCGCAGCATCGCCGGTGAATTTACGAGTTCAAAATCGCATCATCGAATCGACGATGCCTGATCCGCCTTAGACATAAGATCTAGCGTATCCCCTGTTATTTATCACTAACAATTTTTTTTAATTATTATTTATTTTTTTTTAAATATACATTTTTTTATTTACTTAATAATTTTTTTGTTTTTTTCTTTTCTCTTACTATTTTATTATTTCAAACGATTCATCATCTTTTGATAATCCTTCTTAGTCAAGACCTTCTGCCTCAACAGTTCGTCCCACACGCTCACTATCTAGTTATTCACTCCGGTGTTACCAGCCTCCCTGCTTGCCATCAACAATCTCAATCTCCCCAACAAGGCATCGGGATCGCGCAGAAGAAATATCGTGTCGGTCATTCCCTTCCCAGTCGTAGATTTAACAAAATAATCGTTCGCCTTCCATATGGGGTCCACAAAGTGCTTCCACTTGTAACCTCCCCTCTCCTTCGGCTTCGTCTCTTATGGATCGTCGTTCTTCTTCATGGCGTGAGTCTGAACCAGAATGTCTCCATAATTTTTGTAATCCTCCTCGGTATAATCGCTGGGTCTCTTGTGAGAGAGCAGTGTGTGCAATCCATCTGTCATTTCAAACCTGTACGGACCGACGATTAAATAAACGCCTTCAAACCATATTTGCATGTCACCAACGAAATCGCCATCACCTTCCTGACGAAATCCGTAAATCTCATCTTTTTCTCTACCGTCGTCAGATCTGACGCTACTCACATCGGTCTCGATCCTCTCCGGAGTGTCGAACAAACTTTTCAACGTAACACTACCGACGCTACTCAGATCGGTCTCGATTCCCGTCGGAACGAAATCGGAGAAAGTTATCGGTGCTAAAGTACTAGGATGCAAACCCATCCTCAGAGAACCTTCTTTTATGGGTCTCAATTCCTCCACGATCTCTTTCCTAGCTCGTTCCTGAACCTCGGTGACGGGTTTGAACAACTTGGTAGCCTCTAGTCTCAAACTCATTTCTCCCAATCGTCTGGCCCTATCCTGCGCTTGAATATTGAATTTACCCAGTCCGATGCGTAGTGGTATTTCCCGCGAGAAAATACCAGTTCCGGATCGAGGGTCCCTTCCTGCTACGACTCTGCCTTTTCGGGCCTTTTCGTGATTTTTTCCGAAATAAAAATCCACCCCTATGGGAAAATCAGTGTTAATCTGTCAAAAAAGGGTCATACCAAAAACCCGTTTTTTATAAGCTCCTTGGCCCAGAAAGTTCAAATTCGAACATTTTCCGCAAAAAGTCAGGGATTTTCCTGGAAAAGTTGAATTATTTTCGGAAAAACCCTAACATTTTCCGGAAAAAACCAAAAATTTTTCGAAAAAATTTGAATTTGTTTCTAAAAATAGCCCAATTTTGTCAAAAATACCTCAATTTTTTCTGGATCATCATTTTGTGGACCACCCCGACCAAGGTGGTCGGGAATCGGCCGATATCCCCTACTAAACAGGGCGGCTGTCTTTATCAAAATGAACAATCTGTTGTCCGACTGGTCTTTCATTTCAGTGACTACTTCGCTTGGTACACCATACCTTAAATTTGAAACCAAGTTTCCTGATATCGTCAAGGAATGTATTCCTTCCCATAGGGTAGTAATCCATCTTTTTGACAAACCTTGGTTCGACTCGGCTTTTCGCAGCGAAGATCGTCTTCGGAAACGAGCTCTGGAATGCTGAAAGTCACAAATAATCGAAGTATATAGACATACCCAAAATAAGGTAAATAACATGAAAAGGAAGACTAAATCTACTTATTATTAAAATCTAGACATTTCACTTTCGGCAAGTAGAAACCCCAATGTCTTCTGACACACAGTTAAACGGTGACTGAATAATTTAGGAGTCAGCCCCCTGTCCCCTTTCTTAATCATAAAGATGATGCCAGCGACATAGCTTTGGTAACAGACAACGTAGACGAAGCCAACTTACTCATTTCCCATAGGGTTTCCATGGTAATTATGAGCCACAATTGCGACCATATTCGGAACTCGATCAACATTAAATGAGGATTGTTGTTAGACGGTGTCCCAGTCAACAACCATGTGAAGTTTCAAAACATTTGGCCTTGTAGTTTCAGACGAGAAGTTTTTGAAAATCGACCAATCAAAATCAAAGAATGCCTCTGGCGTCCATGCCTTTTATCCGACGGAGACAAAATGAGGACCGTTTGTAGACGACCTCTCATAGACCATTCCTGACAAGTGTGGTTTACCAGTAGTTCCAGAGAAGAGGTGAAAACGTAAAAAGTTCACGGATGACGATGGACGACTGACGGGACAATGGACGACAACGGACACTAAGGGATAGCAAAAGCTAGCACGACCCTTTGGGCCAGGCGAGCTAAACAGGGATATGCACACGATTCCAATAACTACAGACCAGTTTTTCTTTTCAGCTGTGTCAGTAAAGTTATGGAGAGGATTGTCCTTAACAAAACGTATGAACATTGCTGTGTTAACACTGTGAACCCTGGTGGTATCTTCCATGTCAGTTCATATGCAGCTATTAGAAAAATCCATATTCGTTATTTGGGGGTAGACCAATCTTTTTCAGCGTGCAGCCTTTGGGCTGCACGTTGAAAATATTGATTGGCCTACCCCACCCTTAACTTAGCAGGCATCCTACTTAATGAAAGTATGACGTACCATGTTCCTGGGCCGGTAAAAGGCCTCTGGTGTTCAAAGGGTTAATAATTATTTTTTATCAGATATCGGTCCGGCTTTTTACTCCAACATAGCACCGCTTATCGGCTCATTTAAATATAACATAATCATTGCTTAGGAGGGAACCATTTGTCTATTGGGGTATTTTGTGACATATCAAAGGCCTCAGATAGGCTTTGGCACACAGGTTTAATTTATAAACTGAGACAATATGGTACATCTGGACCATCCATCGAGTGGATCAGAAGCTACATGACCAATCGTAAACAAAGGGTAACTGTTAACTATGCTCTCAGAGTACCTACCTATTAGTTGAAGTGTTTCTCAGGGATCACAATTGGGTCTGTATTTTTTCCTTAATACATCGATGACACTTCTGAAAACTTAGACTCGCCGGATGTGTGTAGGCTATTTGCGGATGGCACCAGTGTAATAGAAAATGGATACGAACTAAATGATATTGTCGCAAAATCTAGCGTAAGCTATAGGTTTGTTTCAGAATGGGCAAATATATGGCTAGACATTTGTCCCCTCGAAAACCGAAATCGTTTTATTCACTAAGAAAAAGTATTAACCTAGGTAATGTTGTAACGTTCGGTGAGACACCACTTGAACTCGCAGTGTCACACACCCATCTCGGTTTGTCCTTACAGGGGGACTTCAACCGACATACCCAAATTAATAGATTATGTTGACCTTCTCAACTTAGGAAACTCAAGTATGTCCTTGAAACAGAAAGGCTGGAAGCTTTGTACAAGTCATTTCATACTCCCTGTCTTTGAATATGCTGATGTTGTGTGGGACAGAGCTCCAGATTACTTACTTTCCAAATTCGATAGAGTCCAGGTTGATGCAGCCAGAACAATATGCGGTCTCACGTGATCTCTGCTCTACTTGCAGAACTTGTTTGGGGCACACTTACAGCCCCATCAATACAAAATGATTACGTTTTTCAAAATTATGAATAACCAGCCACTACCAACCCCCCCCCCCCCCCCCCACGTATTTGTCTGCCTTATTACCTAGCACTGTTGAGGGTCTTTTCCCAGTATTGCACTCTGTCCCGATCCAACTTCCAGTTGCCACTTACCCATACGGAAGTATTTAAGCGCTCATTTATGCCCTCCTATATCTCGGAATGGAATGCACTACACATAAAAGTTAGAAAATCGAATTCACTGAATAATTTTATTAAATATTTTATTAGAGGCGTGTGTAGACCACCCAGGTTAGTGTATTTATCGAAATTTAGATCGCTGCAAGAGTACCGCAGCTAGCAACTTCTTCGACTGTAGTAACTATGCAGATAAAAGACAAGTCCCAAGAAGAAATCTTGCATCTGACAATAAGATCGGCCAATGATCCTTTTTAAGGTATCCCCAGCCTACCGGACCTCGTCAGCATCCACCTTTATCGCACTGTACAAAAACTCACCGAAGTGTTTTTTAAGACTGGATCGCTGGTCAAGCGGACAGGTCTCAATACTCTGTCCAACGCCGATATGTGATAACACTGGCAGAAATTATTGAATAAATAGACTTTTACAACTCTTACCTCGAGAAGATTGCCTCTAAACCCCCTATTCCTCGGTGTGCGCTCATCTACCTCGCTCCAGCGAGGGGTCATGGGCTGTATTTTTGAGACAAGAAATTTATCCCTTTACCCAACGTAACGGCCAAAACCGGCCAGCGCTATTCTCAAAAATCGCCAATTAATTTTCAAAATATTTTCATTTTTTGTCTCAAAAACATAGGTTATGACCCCTCGTTGGAACGAGCTCGTCGAGCTCGTTCCAACGAGGGGTCATAACCTATGTTTTTGAGACAAAAAATGAAAAAAAATAATTATTCAAGAATTTTTTTTGCAAGTGTCGTCTGCTTTTCATGTTAGGTAAAGGGTTAAAAAACATAGTAAACTTTGAATGGCGATTATATCGAGTAGATGGTTAAACAACTTACTCTTAAGCTGTTGAATTATAAAATTAATGGCCATCAGTCCTATCAGTCCTGGCTACAACAGTGGTATGGGACTCCGTTGGAGTCGCTTTGGAGTTGAACTGAAGTATCACCCGCATAGTTTTGCTGATCCAAACCGGCAGTGTTGCAGTGTGGCATTTTACTTTCCTCTCTACCCCCTCACACTCTTCTGTGCTGACTCTTTAAAAGTTTTTGTTGATTATAATAAAATAATTTAATTATTTTCCCCGCCTCTGCGTTTGATTGGTTGAAAGCATACAGCGTGAAAGTCGTCAAAATCGTATAAACCAAATCACGTAATGATTTGGAATGTCTACACGTTCGCACATCCGATCCAACTTTGAAGACTCTAGAAGCCCCGTCCACTCAATCCAATTGTCACCGTGAGGGCGTGACGACAGACTGATAGATGGATAACAAGCTTGTAAACAAAGATCAATGATCGATTTTTCATCGCCTCCAGTCAGCGAGAATATAATGATAATTTCTGGTGAACAATTGAATTTAATAAAATATACCGAAGTGGGAGACGAATAAAAGATCATACATCCAAACATGATTTTGGGGGAACTTAAAAAAATGTTTTTAATTATATTGTTACGTGACTTGCTAAATATCTGTCGTCTGCGATCGAAAATCAAAACAACAAACAATTTGACAATGATTGACGTGACCTGTTTGTGGCACACTTTCCTGAGTTTGACTGTTGTCTTTTGCGAAAATTAAAAGTTTTTCGTTCACGTACATATAGTTTTATATTTTAATATTACAGCCGGATTAAATTATAAGAAATAACTGTTGTTTTCCTTCGGTTTATGCGATATAAACCGAAAATTTTCAGCACAAGCTCAATCATAACTCGCGTACGAGTTATGAAGCTTGTGCTGAAAATCTTAAAAAAATAAGATTAATCTAATCTGCTCAGCTATGCAAAATATCAAAGGGCCGGGGGTATTTCACAGATACTGGTTGCATGATCATGGTGTGACTTGCCGTAGATGTTAAACCGAGCTTATCGCTGTTTTATTCCTGCCACAATCACATAATAACCGAATTAAATTATATATGAATAATATATGTCTGGAAAATCTTCTTTTTTTGCAGTATAGCAGAGAAAAACCTGTATGACAGTAACGGTACATTACATTATATTAAATGGATATAAAGGATTGGTTTCTGATTCAGCGAATCACAGGTCAAGTTTATTTCACGTGATCAAAATTTACGAGGCATAATGTTTGCGTTTGCAGTTACAGTTGGTCACAAATCTGAACGTTTTGCTTTCCAAGCTAAGCAATCATGTTTTATGGTCTTGTTTTCAAAAATGTTGTATCACAAAACCCCCCACTAATAACTGCTGATTTAAAACATATTTCCTTTTAATTAACAGAATGGTATAGCAGAGCCAATTTCACCCTTTACCCAACGTAACGACCCAAGCCAACCAGCTATTCACTTTAATTACCAATCAATGTTTATTATTTTTTCATTTTTTTGTCTCAAAACATACCTTATGAACCCTCATTGTAACGAGCTGTTAGAGCTTTTTAAATGAGGGGGCATGAGCTATGTTTCTGACGCAAAAAAATAGTTATTCAAGAATTTTGTTTGCAAGTGTCGGCTATCTTTCATGTTTGGCAAAGGGTTAAAATGGTCATACACAACGCAGATAGGATGGATACGATTTCCCAACTGCAAACTATTTGTGATAGAAACACTGCTTTAAATTCTGGTGAACGAGCTTTGTTCCGTTTGGTGAATTTTGTTAAAATGGCTTTTGGGGGATAAGTAATTGTGCGCTCAAGTCCCAATTTGAATGTGCTGCTTCCTAATTACCGAGTCGGGCATACATTAATCGTCGCAATTTTCTGAGGAAATGTAAAACATAACGTGGTATGCAGAGCCACCTCTCCATCCCGTCTCCCACCTCGGCACGTCTAAAACTAACACTAAAAACGGCAACTACTGGTTCAACCAATCCTGATATCAGTTATTGTACGTAATCGCAAGCATTCTTTTTAAAGATAGCAAATACTTGATACAAGTTTTAACAAAGCAAGAAACAGAAAAGCTGAAACAGCTAAAAATCAATATTTCCACTGACATCCAAGAAGGATAAAAAGAAAACAATCTCATTGATACTTTATTCTCTACATGACAACAAACCATGCCAACCGCGTCCATTGCAAGAAGTGAAGAAAACCACTGACATAAATATTCTGGAGTGATGTTGTGATTCAGTTCATGCAATGGATCTTTTTGAACTATTTATAGTTTTTACTCTTCTTCGAGGTAAGTTCCTTTTTGGACAAACAAATAAAGTTTGGTGTTTACGTGAAAGTTTAAGAGCATCCCTTGAGTGAAACATGACGTCATCTGCAATGCTTTAGCATTTCAATATGTTTGTAGAATGCATTTGGAAATCACGTTTGCTTTCTGTTGAAAACAGTATCTAAAAATAAAGTTCCATATTATTTTGAGTTCAATCATCTCTGAATTATTTACCAAGGATACTTTCATTCTTGTATCTCAGAACTGAACAGGGTCGTAAACACATGGGGCGTCAAAGCTCAACGGCTCATCCATCAAAACTTTTGTCGAAGCGTTTTCAAACTTGTCGGCATATTTTTAGGGCAGCAGCCTTGGTAGATATAAAAATAAAATGAAAGGGGCAGATATAATTGCTTTGTGGAGGTTAGAAACAAGGTGATCGCGTCGTTTGGACACCGATTTGCCAAGTTAAGTCACAGCTCTCACGGCGTAACATCCGATCGGATGGGGGTAGAGATGGGCAATATACCGAAAAACCGAACCGATACCGTTATCATGGGGACACCGAAAAACCGAACCGACCCAATCTTTGAATACCGAAACCAACGGTATTTTCAATTTTCCCTGTGCATTCGCTTTTTATAAGGCCTTGATGAGGACAGATAGCAGTTGAAGTGTTCATTTTCATGAAAGAAGTGACTGATTTTATTTTTCAGTTTTGTTAAGTCTTAAGGACCAGGGCAGTTGTACAAAATTATCAATAGTCTACGATCTGTACATGTCCAGTTGCTTAGCAGTGATTTCTAGCCAAGTCTTGGCTGCCTTAACAGGCAGCCAAGACTTGGCTAGAAATCACTGACCAGATAATTTTACTACTGTCATCAGACCCACCTAAAGATGACATCTTCAGGACACACATTCTATGATTACAGACGCCTTAAGTGGAGCTTGAAAAGTTAAGGCGTATTTAGAACAAGTCACCAAATTACTGTAGATATGATCTGTTTCGACAAAAGAATGACAATGTTGAGCCCATCAACAATGGCATGTGTAGCACTGTGATAGAATGATACAAGAACAACTTATTCTGTATTTTTCTGACATGGATTCCCCTACTATCAGTGAATCTGAAGTCACATATTGAATACCGAACCGATACCGCGGTATGCCCAAACAAAAATACCGAAACCGATACCGAACTCAAAATTCCAATACCGCCCATCTCTAGATGGGGGGTGCAAAATGGATGTCCCAAGTGCGAAGAGGAACAACTCCGTGCAGGCTAAAGATTCCTTCGTAGTATTCAACAAGAGTGGGTTCACGAGGAGGCTGTCGCTATAAAGGTCTTCTCGCATATCTGCGCCATTGGGCGAAGGGGGCGTTAATATAAGTTGTGTAACTTGCATGCCAATCCTTGTTACTATTTAAGCTTAAAAGGTCAACAGTGAAAGAGAACTAAGTAAGTCTCTGGAATTTGATCTTACTATAAGTCAAACGTTTCATTTTCCTAAATTTCCTCAGCATGAGAGCTGATTCTCGCTATTTACGAAAACCTCCAGTAAATAGAAATAATTGTCACACGTTTGAAAGTGAATAAGCAAATGGACGGGTTCTTTTAACGGTGTCAATACCATTTACCTCGGACCAATAAAGTTATTTGGCAAATGATTATTTAGAGTCACATTCAACAGGACTTATGGTATTTCTTAAAAGGTATTAGCCAAATGGATTTGTACCCGGAACTCAGTGATGATGGAAATAATTACCACATACAGGTAATATGTGATATAAATGCTCATCTAACATCCGAGCGTGACCATGGGTGCTCCCTCAAAAAGTAGTATCAGCGAGGGGGTAATGTCGCAGATGATGTTGAAACGTCCCTAACCGCGGCTAGCTGAGGGCTTAGAGCCGGCGGAGTAGGATTTTATCTAACGAAGTTGTGTCGTCTATATGGTTAGAAGTTGTGTCTGGAGCATACTCTCTTGTAAGTATCTTTGGAAAATTCATTTTCCGCTTCCTGTCGAAAAGGCCAAGAAACATGGTACGATTCACACCTTGGCAGAAGAGAAACTCCCCGCAATAGGTAATCAGTACCCTAAAGCCCTGACAGACAACAAAGGCACTGATGAGGAGTTTCGATTTTTGATAGACAAAGACGAAAAATGAAACCAACTTCGTAGCAAGATTCGCGGGCTTCGCGTAAAAATATAGACGGTGATCCGGCTATAAGAAACGAAATGCTGCTGATAGCGCACAGCGAAATCGTACAGATACACTTTCCACCCTCCACGGTACCACTCCTGTCCCTGATAAATTGAATTTCAACTTCTTTATCTGCGTTCATTGGGGAGTTAGAATGAGCACTCCACGAGAAGCTGTGGGAGATCTGTATGTAGACAACCTTGCCCCGCATTTTTGTAGCAAGACAAAGATTCCTGGTGAACACCAAAGGATATCTAATCCTGAAGGGCTCGATTGCTCAAGTCGTCTTCCTACTTCCATCGTAATCGCTGGTGTTGAGCTAGAGGGCAACATGTCGAGGATCTTTTTCTGGCCCCAACTCTCTGTCATTGGGAGATATGCTGCATGATCCTGGAGCATATGGCAAGTTTCTCCATTGCCACGCCATTGGGCTGGCACTAAAGGTCTGGCATTTGTACCACTGTAGTTGCATGACAGGCAAAACCCGTCAGCGGAGACTGCACAATGCACATTTTCTTTGTCGATAAGATGCCACATTGTACAACATATACAGTGCTGTTTTGTTAACGTATATGCTATCTGTTGCCATTCTGACAGCCCCTTTCGGACCAACATCCTGCAGCATGCTGAGGGTGATGATATGGGCACAGGTAAGCATTCTGGCCGTCAGATGGGCGTTCTGGCATTGTCTTCCGTCGTAGTAAGTTAACACGTGACCCACTAAGTACCTATCCAGGGCTCCTACAGGCGTGCCGCTTTGGCGAGTGTCTCGCACTAGGCACCCGCCTTTGCACCTTGAGTGAAGTTTATGTGAACTTGCCAATAATGCCATAGCCCTGGTTTCAATCTTCAGAAAGCCACACGTCTTTCTACTTCTCGAAAGCGGTGATGGACTTTCCAACCTCCAGCTCGGTTAGGATACTGGACTCAGTGAAGTACGAGAGGAGGACCGTGGTTGCCATTGTCCTCGAAATGCTCCCCTCCCCGAATCATACAGAAATTACGGAACGTACACTTCAGTTGAACACCCACTTGCATATTTGGTCGAAACAGGTACCTAAGTCTTTAGACAAGGCACCATTGACCGCGACACGGATCATCCTGGCTGTGGGTTGACCAAAACGCACAAAATAGGGTTGTGCTTCTCATAGAACATGGAAGCTAGCAGGGTAGTATGCTTTCATACCGATGCTAATGACGCCATTAAAGTTGTACAGTTTTGCGGGCGTTCCAGAGGCCACCGTGGCCATATTCCACACGGGCTTTTGGGGATGGCATCCAGGATGTACTCTGGGATCGACTCTAACCATTGTTTTTTCTCGCCGCAACAGCAGCGGCATAATGTATCCAGAATACGCTGTCTGCAAGAGCTTCATTCCCCATGTATGTGCAGGAGTCGATTAAAGCGTCATGCTTTTCCTGTGTTCTGTAGTAGGTCCTGCGATCTTGGAGTTCGAACTGGTCAATGAAGAACTGTCTATCGTATCAAGCCAATGATCCAGCTAGCATTTGTTTCATTGTGGGTTTTCATTCATAGACGTGGACCTACCTCGTCTGCAGGAAATAGGGGATGTTTAGGTCGTGCGTAACCATTGTGGGCGATGGGTTCTACAGGCTTTCATCTGCAGGCCAGATATTTACCAGAGCTGAATATCTCCTCGCCAGCGATGTATTTAGGGATGATCGCCCGCTTGAGGATCCCACCACGTCCTGGAGTGTTTGACACCAGTTACGTGACCCCTGTCGCTTACCATCTCCGTATTTTCTGGCGTCTGATTGGTGTGAGACCTCATCCCATGGGGCCGCCCTCAGAGTTTTCAACCACTCCTTGGATTAAGCAGTTGCGATTGCTACCTTTCAACGGCGCTAGGTTTGCTGGGTCTGGCTCACTGAGACAATAAAGCCCATAGAGCACATTGGTGACTGGGGGGAGGGGGGGGGGGGCATATTTGTAGTACCTACTATCAATTTCAGACAGGATGCCTGGTTTGAATTCTCTTGTGTCCTCTATGACACCGAGGTCTTTCTGTCTTTACTGGTTCAAGCTTGTCTTCGATGGCCCTGTCGCCTCCATCATGCCCTCTCAAGAATTTGGTTTGCAAGACATATTCGCCATTCGAGTAGGTGCCTGATGAGCTGTGCTCCCATCTGTCATTCTGGCATCTAGGGCCATACAGCCTGCCCTAGCTTCAATTCCATCAGCAATCTGGATGTCAGCAATGTCGAGCGGATATTCTCACTCAACTCCCCATATGGAGAAAACCGCAGTAGCACATTAAACCAATTTTGGCATCGTACGTCATCTCGAACCCCTATTCATTGGCAGGGAGCCGGACATGTGTGTATGTGTGGAGGGTATTGCTGCGCTTGGTCTGGGATTATTTCTGCAAGTATCTCGTCGATATGATCATCCATAGTAGTCATACTGGTATATCCAATAATGTCGTCTGAATGGATTCGTCAGACCTCTATCGCCACAGGACGCCGATTTTGCCACTAAAGTCAGTCCACTAGTCCCGCCATTTTTACTGTTAAATACCTGATACCCACTTCTCCGACAACGAGCCGATTTTCTGCTCCTCTGTCGTATTTAGAATAAGAGATGTTCTCAGTGCTCTTGCGTTGAAGTGTCGGCTAGAGTGTACAGTACTGCCTCAAAGAGCTCTTTCTGTATAGCTTTGAAGAGCTAGGAACAAGCCAAGTGTACGTGTTTGTGCCTTTCATTTTACCACAGGTGCACACAAATAAAAGAAATGAACCCGGGTCACCGGAGGAGAAGCTAAATATTCCGGCCGAAAAAGATGCCATCTTATCAGACAGTTTATGATTCTGTCTGGTATGAATGTTTCCCATTTTTCCGCTCGCGGATTGGATAATTTATGTATTTATTTATTGGAATGTAACGTCACTTTCGACAGCCAGGGTACCCTCGTGTCGAACAATTTTACGAGTTGAGGAAGCCGGAGTACCTGAAGAGAACCACCGAGCTGCGGCTAGCAACTGCCAGACTCCCCAACGTACTTACTCCGCACAAGCAGGTTAGCATTGGTTGAAGACAAGTGCCCATCGACGTGCAGTACGCCGTTGTACACAACACCACCGCCCCCCCCCCCCCCCCATCCCAACACACACTTGGGGAATCAGGATTAAGTGCCTTGCCCAAGGACACAAAGCAGTTACTTCTGGCGGCGATCGAACCATTGGCCTATCAGTTTAGAATCCAGTTCTGTAACCACAGAGCCAACCCGTTCCCACGGATTGGGTAAACTATTATAGCTATCTTCACAAGCAACTTTCTGTATATGACTTACAGCTGTACACAGCATCCAACATAATACCCTGACATTCAGTTAACTTTAATTACAGAGATCCGTTGGCTTCTTCATCACTTAGAATCTCGGGACGAAAAGAGAGGGAACTGCTGCGTGAGGATTTCTCACAACATAGTTACAGTTCCTCGTACTACACCCAGTCCTCCCACTTCACCCGCAACAAATGAGCAGGATATCATGTACATAACACTTTGAAGTACATTCGTCGGCAAATGTCAAACTTTCGCGGATTTTATAAAAAAAAGTTTTATTGAAGGTAACTCATGGAAACCGAATCAGTATGTTGCAGGCATGCAAAACAAATTTCCTATTTTTGCTTGTCCAGAATTGTGTGAGTAACACCAAGCAGAAACAGCTAATAGTTTTGCAACTGAAACTGGTGGTCCCCACAACAATCGTCTTCTGTATTCTCGAGACAATGTTACTCCGACAGCGCTCTCTGGCTACTGACCTGCGTTGCAGCGGTTTGCACATTCATAGTAAAAACATGAGGATTAGCCTCATTTACAGATTTTCTCGTGGCCTCTTGTCACACCAAGTGGGAAATAAACGACCATCTCACAGGGTTCTCAATGAACACACCGCTGATTCAACAGTAAGTGTCCGAATAATGCAAAGAAGAGATAGTCTTCTCACGTGAAAATGCCATATTGCCATATTATTTAGAGAAGAAACATGCTGTAGTGAATGTCGTAAATCGTGCAGAAAATCAGTGCTTCAAATGGGCATCGACTTCCGCCTTTTATCCCGTGGAAGAACATGCGTACATAGTGTTAAAATACCGAGTAAATTTGCAACACTTAGATTGGTCGGGAATCAAGTTTCCGACAGAGCTGCGAGACATCAATCGTTTCGAGAGACAGTGGTGGCCGTGAATGTTTTTGGATATCACAAACGTAAAGTGTCTGACGGTGGCAGAAAAGAAGTGAATTTGATAATGATTTCCGACGATGAAAATCAACATTACTGCTGAGCTAAAAATCTGAGTCGTATTCACAATGGAGAGAGATTTTTCTGTTTCAACTGAATTCGTTCCACAGCAAAGATTCGTAAGAGCGACGCGATGAATAATGTCGCAATCATCAATCCTTAAAAATAGTAACGCAAAAAGGGTAGCGTATCAAATTCCAAGCACCACAACAGTCGGTTGAGAGTGCCTTTCGTCGCGTACGCGGATTTTGAATCGTTCACGGAAAAGATGAGTTTGTGTTAGCCGAACCTCGACGGTGAAATATCAAAAACACACGACTTCGGGATATTGTTTTAAAAACAAGTCTTCTTTCGACGATAGTGGGACACGTGGGGTGACTTCAGGGCGCAAAGCGGTGCCTTATACCATCACACTCGTGGCAACAAACATCATAGCTAAAATATTGTCTAGATGGTTATTCATACTGCTGACAAGACCGTTATTACAGAAGAATTTCTCCTTGAGACAGGTGCTAATCTTTGAGGTTCCCATACTTCATATCTCTCCCCATCTTCGTTTTCAAGGTTGAGATCGTGCCAATCTTTTAATCCATAATTTGGTAGACGTCTTGGGGGCAGGTCAGAATTTCGAGAAGCCGAGGCTCAAAATGATGTTGAAAGTAAACGATCAAGATGAAACGTAGAATTAGTATCTCTGGCATCGAGGATGGACATTTTAATTAAAAACATTGAGGAGAAAAATTTCAAAAGATCCCAAAACGTTGTGTGAAGTTTCATACAGCACAGTTTCCGTGGACTGGTCGTAATCCACGCATGAGCAGTGATGTCCACGCATGCGTTTCGCCTGTGATAAAAATCATCAGCAGCAGAATATTAATTAATGAAGCACCGGGTTGTACCCGGTGCATCATTAATGAAAGTTTTGACGATTATTCCTATAATTGGTGTTTGGAATCTAAAATTATCGCATCCGTTGAAATATCGCCCACCTGTGGAAAGTGGTCAGTTCACAGCGGTCGTACTGTAGCTGTGTAATTTTTAAGTACGGAGCCAATAGAAAAGTATCATTTTAATGCCTTCATCTTGAGGTGACATAAAACGTAAAAATGGCGATAAATCGAAAAACAAAAACCAACTATCTCCTTATGTTTGGATCTTTACAACTTCTAAAATTTATAAAAAAAATCCGATGTATTTTAATTTTTGACCTTATGACTCTCAATGACGTCAGCTAAGAGTTCGACAAAAACTGTCGGGAATGTCCTGAGATGACGCTTCGTTTTAGATCTGTTTTTGTGGAGATTATATTCCCAAATTTCGGAAAGCTAAGCCTAAAATGAGTCACGGGACTGAAAATAAAAGATTAAGATAAAATCTTAAAATTCCCCTAGCTGGTATCGGGGGTTGGGGTGGGGAAAGGGCAAAACTAGAAAAAGTTAAAAAAAAAACCCAAACACCCAGAATTGTGGTAATTATATACCATTGTGCCAAACTTCAGGAGAGTGGATGAAGGAGGAGGACCTTAAACTATTGTGAGAACAAAAAAAAAAAAAAAAAAAAAAAAAAAATAAATAAATAAAAACCGGCTTCCTATCCCAATAAGTCATTTCAGTTTTGTTCAATGACTTGATGCCAAAAATGCTTAAACTCTGAAATGACGTACAAACGTCAAAATGACGATGAATCGAAAAGTAAAAAAAAAAGTATCTCATTTTCATTAGCTTTACAGCACACTAATAATATTTCTTAAAAATCCGACGCATTTTAAATTTTGACCTTATAACCCCTTATGACGTCGCCTCAGAGTTCGGCTATAATGATTGGAATTTCCAAGGACAGCACCAGATGTTTAGATATGTTTTTGTTGATAATATTTTCAAAAAAATACCCAGGACTGAGACTCACAATGCGCTTGAAAATGAGAAGTTAAGGCCAAAATAAATAAATGATGTGATTCTCAGGCATTCTCTCATTGAAATTTAACCCCCTCATTGGGTGTTTTTATTACCTTGCAATGTCTTCCAAAATTGGAAGTCTTCAAACTTTTTTACATTTTTGAATTGATGTATATAATTGAAATCTGAAGAGAATAACTAAAAACAGTCTACATCCTGTAGCTTTGCTGTTGTTTCTTGGCAAGTCTTGGCTGCCTATGTAGGCAGCCAAAACTTGCCAAGAAATGACTGCCAAGACACTTAGAATGTAACTTGCAGGTTTCCTCATAGACAACATGTTGGGGCACCTGTTTTCGTGCAGTAAAAGTAATAAAAATTGGAATTAGGCCCTTGAGGGTTAAAATTAAATGAGTTAATTTATATAATTATGCACTTTCTGTATATGCTGTGTGTGAAAAGAGAGCGGAAAAGCCTCTCAGTCCATGCTGTCGGTGTGTGACTTCAAAAACAATGGTCTATTTTATAGATATCTGGGGACGTGACACCGTTTCCTATTGTCACATCCATTAGATATCTACACACTCCAGGTCGACACAACAGTAGATATATATGTTTTTCACCTTTATTATCGATATATGTATGTGATTAAACACCTACAGAACAATAAATGTTGACGTAGATATAAATTAGATTTATGCTTTTTTTTGCGACTTGACATTACAATGGGGAAAATATTTTACAATTCAAGAAATTCTTTTCAGCCTCGGAATCCCGCTTATGTCTAATAACAAGTCGTGACAAGTAAAGAGGGCTTTTAAACCTTATAGCACCCAAGTACATATATTAAGTAAAACAAAAATGATTTGTAGCCGTAGAAGTTAGGAATGGCTAGAATGACCTGTAACTTCGCGTATGTTTGTGGTTAGAACGGATTTTAACTTAGACTGAACTTAGACGAAGCAGCAGGGGATATCATATCAATTTGGGAGGTCCACCGCACCGAATTAAGATGCATACACAAGCACAAATGGGGTTAATACATCAGTTAACTAAGACCGCCGCCCGCATCAGTACCTATAACACCACTCAGCCCCTGTTTAGACAAATCTTAAACGACAAAGTATGGCCTGTATACCCAATGGGAACCACTTTCACCCATCCCGTGTTGGGGAAACCTGAAGCAAAACGGTTTGGCGTGTATCCCCATAAGAAGTGCCACTGGGTAAGCATCCAATGAATGCACAAAGCAACATGTGCTGGTCAACAAGTGAAGATGGAGGAGGGAATATAATCTCCACAAAAACATATCTGAAAATGCTTTTCAATTATTAGCGGACAAACATTTATAGTATGGGCTGCCAATGCGATGACGGTATAACCTTAAGGTCGATAAATTAAAATTTATCACATTAAGATGAAATTTTAGTGTATTATAGAGGTCAAAAATAACAAAATAGCAATCTTTGAAATTTTTGTTTTAACGTAATTGTTGACGTTTTTACGTCATTTAAAATCTGGAAGAATTTAAATATCGCCTTGTTTGTTACATAGGACCTAAGTAGTATACGATGGTTTAGGCAACCCCTATTACCTGAACTTTTGAGGAGCCACCAGTGTTAAATTTCCATAGGAACTGCACCTTTGGTGGAGCAGACACGAAGCGTATTTACGCTCCATCCATTGGGTCTGGCAAGTGGTATACGCACTGAATATATCGTATGCCATGATGTGTGTGTAGTGCAAAATGTAAACACAGGACTATGGATATGTTGGATATGTAATATGGGTATGTGATGAAAAAAATGACGAGGAATGTAGGCTTCTTGATTGTTTTCTCCGCAAAGCGGTTGACTCTCTTAAGGACGCTGTGGTGTCGTGACGCGCAAGCGACGTCATAGAGACATTAAGCGCTGTTGGTGCCCATTGTACGATCCGATGTGGCGTTGTTCGGGTCAAGATGTGCCGGGCGTCTCGTACAGGGGTGATATGGTAGTATAGTATGGGCGGCATGTACCCCTGTATGTCTGCTTCTAGCCCCTGGTACTACAGTACAGTCGCCGTGGGCAGTCACTTTTCCACATGTTCACAGTGGGCGCCCACTGATTTTCCACAGAAATTAGTTTGATACCAATTTCTGTGGACTTCTGTGGGCATGTAGTTCTGTGGGCAAAAGCCTGTGGACTTCTGTGGAAAAGATTACTGAACGATGATAATGCCGGGCGGCAGGGTCCACATCATTAATCCGAAACACGTCTGCCCACAGAAATTTAACTGGAAGTAATTTTTAACACATCTTGATAGAATATGACTCTGATTAAAAATATTTATTTCTTCATCATTTCAATTTGCAAGCACATGTATGGTCATTTTTGTATTTACAAAAAGGAAAAAATTGATAACTTGTTAAAATTACGTCACATTTTCTCAATCTGAAAAGTGAATAGCACAACCCACACTGTGAAAACAAGACATACAGTAACAAACCCATGTCGATTACGAACGAGTGCTTTGAAAAAAATGTGTACAAAACGAAAAAAAATAGTTGAAAATAAAAAGGTGCACCTGCGAATATCGCTGATATGCAATTGTTTATTGATATGATCTTTCTGTTAAACCGAATCTGATTTTCGATCGACTGTTGAACAATTCGTTCCCTTTCGTTGACAACTCTAACAGCGGGCGGGAAGGGGAACATTCGGCTTCTAGAATTTTCGGCCTGCAATATTTTGACAAAGGAACATCAGCCCGGTGAAATAGGCGCCCACTACTCAGGCCCATTTATTTATTTATTTATTTATTTATTTATTTATTTATTTATTTATTTGTGTTTAATGTCATATATTTATGCAGAAAGAGGCTAATCATGACAAGCACCCCCAGGCCTTGAACGTTTTTTAATTCTGATTGTTCAGCGTACAATACAAATGCATCATCAAATTAATTTCGTTTTTTTTAACCTGACCCTATCGATAAATTACTTCGGACTTATTCACTAAAAGGTGCAATATGAAAGTCGCCCTTTTTAGTGGATAATTTCTGAGTAATTCTGATAGTTCAGCGTACAATAAAAATGCATCGTCAAATTAATTTTTTTTTTTTTTTAACCTGGCCGTATCGATAAATTACAATGTATTTTTTTAATTGTTAAAGTGAAAGAATGAAAAAATATAAAGCAAACATTTTTATTCTCTTGGTTGTTATTATTTTTCTGCAAGATTGTTTGTTATTCATCAATGATTAAATTAATTAACTTGATTGACTTATGTTAATCGGCAATTAATGGTGCTCTTGTGTTTATGATTTATGACCTGCTATAATCCTTCTGAAGTAGTTTTACAGAAGTTAGTGGTATACTATAAACTGCAGCGTTTGAAAGGATTAAAAACTTCAAACGACTTATGTTCACAGGACTAATGAATTTATCTTGTCTGACGCAGACCACCGGGGCTAACTTTTATTAATATCGACGGGGTAGGGTTAAAAACCAACGTCAGGTATTGGTAAGCGAATACTCGAGAGGTGCTTATCCCACTTGTAATGGACCGACCGGGAGCGCGGTGGCTCAGTAGGTAGAGGTGCAGGCTGCAAGACGAGAGGTCCTCGGTTCGAATCCCACCTGCGGCAACCGCGTTGTGTCCTTGGGCAAGACACTTCATCTCCATTGCCCACGTGGGGGCACGGTGGCGTAGTGTACTAAGGCGTATTGCACGTCGATGGTGCACTTGTCTTCAACCAATGCTAACCCTGCTTGTGTGTAGTTAGTATGTTAGGGACCTGACCGTTGCTCGCCGTTGCTCGGTGGTTCTCTCCTGGTACGCCGGCCATTGTGCATAATTATGTGACCTTAAACACCAATAAATAACTAAATAAATAAAATAAATTAATGGGGATCTCGGGAAGTAAAGCAGTGCTTGTTCATTGTGGTAAACAAGCCCTGCTTTACTGGTGGATTATGACCCAGTAACCAATGCTTGGGGTAGAAGTTGTTTTTCTGAAATTATACTCTCAACTCTTGATTCGAATTTCGAAGACAGTCGGTCGCTGTCGCGAAAACGAACCGGAACTTTGAGGAAGTGGAAGATAAAATGACACCATGAGGGGGAACTGGAGAGGCCCTATTTGGTGACGATAAATTCATATTTGGTGGAAATATCCATCCTTTTTTATTTAACCCTTTACCTAACGTAACGGCCAAAACCGGCCAGCGCCATACACGAAAATCGCTATTCAATCTATTTTATATTTTCATTTTTTGCTTCCAAAACATAGGTTGTGACCCCTCATTCCAAACGAACGCGTCACGCTCGTTCCAGTGAGGGGTCATAACCTATGTTTTGGAAGCAAAAAATGAAAATTTTTAGTTACGCAAGAATTTTTTTCACGAGTGTCGTCCACTCCTAGCGTTAGGTAAAGGGTTAACAAATGGCAAACAGATGAGTAGATAAATATCACATGGTCCACAAGCTTTTTAGTTTCTGCATTTTCGTCAGCGCGATTACCCCGAGAATTTGTGACAGGGCAGAACAGAAACTAGTCTGATATTTTGGCCTTGTTCGGATGTTAACAGATTTTTTTTTATTGCTATCGTGTAGAAAAATTACGTAACATAAATATTATAGTAGTGTAATAAAAGTCGGATCATGTGGACTCCACGGGAATTGCCGTGTTAGTTATTAATTCCGTGGGCAAGTAGGTAGCATGCCCACGGTCTAGAAAAATCTCGGTCCACAGAAATCTCTGTGGGCAGTTGAAAGGTAATTTGCCCACGGTTTTCCACAACCACCGTGGACATATGGAAAAGTGACTGCCCACGGCGACTGTACTGTACTAAATCACCAAATGAAATCATTCAATGAAGTTATAGTGACTAATTGCGATCGTTAGACTTTTTTCCCTTTTTCTTCGTTTTTTCTTTCCTTTTCAGACGTTCCTTAACAAACACTCACGACATTTGGTACACTAATCGGAAATATGAACATCTCCCCCAGACAATCATCTGTTTCTCGAAATTCTGTCCGCGATGTCTGAAAACGTTTTGCCGTCCTAGGAAATTCTCAACCGTTATACCCGAACACCGAGGTGACGTCATAGCGGGTCAAAGGGTCAAAAATTAAAATGCGTCGGATGTTTCTTAAATATTAGGATGTTGTAGAGCTTTTTACGTCATTTCGAAGTTTAGCCCATTTTTTAAATATTTCTTTTAAAACACTGTCTTTTGATACACGTAATCTCATGTGTCTAGAAGATACAGCTATGAAACTTCATTCACTACTTTATACTTATTTGAAATTGCTCAATGCAATGTTTTTTTATTTAAAATTTATGTACACGCTGCCAGCGGTGCTAAGTTTACAGTTTTTTTTTACTTTTGGGTCTGTAAACTCCGCAAAAAAACATCTCTAAAACTGTATTATCGTTATAGAGGTTCATAGCGTCCAAAAAATAAAATGCGTCGGATTGTTCTGAACCTTTAGTATTTTGAAGAGCTCAGAAGATTAAGAGATAGCTTTTTGTTTTTATTTCATTTTTCGACTTGGCGCCACTTTGATGTTTTTACGTCACTTCTAATTTGATGCTTTTTTAAATATTTCATCAAAACGAACGACAGAGTACGCTTTACTCTGCAGTTTAGCACACATAAGAGACACATATACCTTTCCCTCATTGCTGGGCGTTGGCCGAGCCTCGTTGGATGACTTCCGAAAGTTTGCTCTGCGATTTCAATAACATCTTGTCCTCTATATTATGCTATGGCTGGCATAGTTAGTACGGATTGTTGGGTCAAGCGAAATTGTGGAATTGGGGTTAACTCATGGCTGTCTAGTATGGTTGTATAGGACGTGAGACCTGTTCCTATATTAGCCTATAGTTTGGCCTTACATGTTGTACTATCAATTCACCTAACGTTTTATACGGTTCTATACTTGGTACAGTTAAATCTAGAAGTCCTGTCACGAATAGTGCGCTTATCAAGGCTTAATTGCGCGTTGGAATTGCGCGCAATTGCCATATCGAGTGGCATCCAAAGCACAGCAGGTTCTCCTCGTTACTCATAGCAAACACATGCAATGTTTCTGCCAATGGACCTCCGGTTACCCGGAGGTCCATTGGCTGAAACATTGCTTGTACACAGGCCATATGTACAGAATTTGATAGCTGTACTTGGGCCTTAACGCGTACATTAACGCGCATATCAACGTGCTATTTGTGCGCATTTCATGACAGGACTTCTAGTTTTAACTGTATGGTAGTTCCTATTGCAAGGTCATGCAATATGAAGCTTGGTATTGTAAGTTGAACTCTCTGTACCCCATATTATATTACTGGTAGCCCTTAATGCCACTATATATCTAAAGTGAGTGCTGATCCATAGTTGGTGTAGGGAGTGTGTCATTCGAAGACATGCGGAGTTTTGTTATAGGTTACACAGTGTTGTGTGGTGGACATAGCCATCTAGTACGGTGATAAAGAGCGTACTGTATTTACCATGTTTTTCTACTAGTCGTGTGGCGTGGTGGGGTATGTTTAGTTGTCTTGTACAGTTGTTGTTGTATACTTGGATTCTAGTAACTTGTAGAGTATAGGTTGTCTTATGGACATTCTATGATTTGGCTGGGACCAGAGGTCATAACCTGCGATTGTTAAAATATGAGTATTGGTTACACAATTTATGATTTCTCTGGTAACCATTGTCCATAGCATGTACCGGATGTGACATAGCATTTATTACTTTCTTTATATCGCCAAAATATTTCCTTTAACAAGCAATATCAAATGCAAAACGATTACATTACATTGTGTTTGTCAATCAGCATTTATATCCCCGGTTTTATTGCTACAATACTGTAGTCATTCTTTATTCTCTTTCTACTACCGACGTGAAACCGTTGTTTATTCCCAGGTCCCTATATGACACTCGTTATTGGCCGATTTTATCATTTTTACGTTTACACTGTTGATAATGAATGTCGAATAAGGAAGTAGGAATAATTGTCACGTCCGTTCCCTTTAGCTCCGAGACGTATTGAACACCTTTTATTCTAGTAACATTTCTCAGCTGCTTTAAAGGCTGAAGAATCGGGATCACTTGTCAGGTACTGGACCTCCAAGTCATCTTATTTTAGTTGTTCTAATCAAGAATTTCATGCCTTTTCATTGCCAATACTTTCTTTCATCTTCTACATCACTGTACATTCTGGGTTTCCAGGGGCACAAGGCAGTTTATTGATGCGGTTTCCTCTTCCTCTTTGATATTCTCTATCACCACGAATATGGTTTTAGAAAGGGCCATTGTACATTACATCCCATTACATCTAGCGATACAGTTCTTAAAACATGTAGCCTTGAAGAATAGCAAAGCCACGAAGGACAATACCTTTGCTCTTTTTCGTGATCTTTTTAAACCTTTTGATACAATAAGCCACAAAATCCTTCTTAAACACCTCGTATACTATGGAATAAGAGGTAACACTATAAGTTGATTCAGGAACTACCTATGAATAGGAATCAGTATCTCTCCTTCATTGATAGTAAATCCAATCTAACTGCACTGACATGTGGAGTTCCACAAGGTTCGATATTGGGTGCCATCTTATTTTTCATATACATGGATGACATAAGTAATTCAACCTCGTTAAATCTCCTGCCATTTGCTGTGACACTCCGGCTTACAAGTCTGGAGTGGATATAAAACCTCTATTCGTAGATTGTTATGAGGAATTTCTAACTATATTCGATCGGTGCGCCGCTAATAACTTAGTTCTGAACGCAAATAAAACGAAATACATCTTACTAAATCCAGCTCAGAGAGAAAGGAATGCCACTCATCAAAATGATTGTATAAACAAACAAGTTATCTGAAAATTGGAAATGGTGAAAGCGTGAAGTCATTAATATTTCTTGGTATAAATCTTGTTGAGAATTTATTTTACTACGTACACATATCTCAAAATTGTAAGAATGTTGGACTTACCAATCTTGATCTTGATCTTACTAAAATTAAAAAGTTACTCCCTCATAAAGTTTTGAAAATGTTATATTTCGGATTGATACAGAGTCAACTCATCAATGGAATTCCTTTATGGGGCGCGTCAAAGGCTTGTGGTCGTCTTTATAAACTACAGAAACGAGCCCTATGAAAAATAAATAAGAAATACAATGCCCACACTGATCCTCTATTTATCAAAGATAGCATACTGAAGATAAAAGACTTATACAAATTACATGCTCTATTATTCCTGTTTGGATGGAAACCTTCCGGATCTATTGGGTAACTTCTTCTCAATCTTAAATAATCAAGCAATGTGAATCCCCGCCAGGCAGGTCTCTTACGCGGACACAAGAGTGACAAGACTAGAACTAACACCCTTGATAAATTCCCCGTCTTTGCACTTCCAAAACAATGTAATGAGTTGGAAGCGGACATCAGAAATACCAGGAATAGGAGAGAATTAAAAAAGTTAACAGTCAAGTTTTTTCCTCTTATTCCGAAAATATTTCTTGTCCGAATCCTGACTGCCTCATCTAAATGTCATAACAACCAATCAAATCAACATTCTACAAAATTGCCATTCTCATTTAACATATTCCTAATTCCAATTTTTTGTCACGAAAGGGGGGGGATAGTTCGTTGAGCTCGTTCCAAAAAAGGGTCTTGTCTGTGTTTTGAGTCAAAAAGAAAAAACAAGTTAGTTATTTGAGAATATGTCCTGAAAATGTCGTCTTCTGTCTGCATTGGGTAAAAGGTCAGCTACATAACCACGTGTTATCTCTGAAAGTTGTCTGGTATTCTAGTCCACGTCGCCCCTACTTATTCAGCTCCGACCAATCATTTCGTAGGTTTACTCATGATTAATTACCTGCGAGATAACTGGAGGAATGGTGTCGGCTGAACCTAGAGTGCAGCACTGAAGCGGGTGCTGGCCATCAACGACACTACGGTAGCGTGCCGAGAGAGATCACTTCAAAACAGAGGAACTGGAATCCACAACGTTTGCAGTAATCCATCTCTTTTCTTCATTCTTTTTTTTCTTCCTACTATCCTTCACAGGGAAATGCAGGAAGACAATCTGGCTATGCATTTTTCGACCAGATTACACTATTTTAACCCTTTACCTAACATGAAAAGCAGACGACACTTGCAAAAAAAATTCTTGAATGACTATTTTTTTTCATTTTTTGTCTCAAAAACATAGGTTATGACCCCTCGTTGGAGCGAGCACGTTGAGCTCGTTCCAACGAGGGGTCATAACCTATGTTTTTGAAACAAAAAATGAAAAAATAATGAAAATTAATTGGCGATTTTCGCGAATAGCGCTGGCCGGTTTTGGCCGTTACGTTGGGTAAAGGGTTAATTACCTTGGAAAATGTAATTACTCTATTCACATTTATTACACGTCTGTCCTATGGAATCCTCATTTACATCAACACTAAACCATGCGGAAAATGAAAATCTGTTCAGCACATATGTGCGGAACGGAAATCGATGACGGACTATTTTCATGTAGAAGCGAAATTTCACTGGAATTTTCTACAAATAGTGCAAAGCAATTACAATCTGAATCGCTAGCGATAGCTGAAAATCGTCTCCTGAGTTCCATTGTGTTCTATATGCCAGCAGGCACAGAGGACACATTGGAACTGAGGGGACGAAAGAGTAACACGGATTGCCCTCGCAAATTTGGTTGGCGATAAAATGTGTTGTTTTTGTTGATAGTTGTCAATTGAATTGCTGAGTGTCCTTTCTGATAATTGTTTTATAGACGTGAAGGCGTGTAATAAACACAGAACAGAACGACACGCGTTTTATCTTTCCGCGCTGGCACTCGTGCCATACCGATCAACCTATTCACACGCGTGTATCGTTCTGTGTATGTACTAAATGCAATATCTTTTACCGTTTTTGAAATATTATTATTGTAATGACGTGTACTTTATGTATAGTTTATTATATTTTTGTATACTGTCAAGTAATATATCATATCGTATCATATCTTCTGGGACAGAGTTTATTCTTGTTACAAATTGAAACACTTATTTTTGTAAGTTAAGGTTAATTTACACGGTATGCTTTAACAGATGTGAAAAGTAGATGTGCTTTTAGCAGATCTGCTTATTACGTTTAGGCTGTATACGAAAACAGACCTGCTTGTTCTATGTGACTCCCAAATTGTGTGCAAATTGAGACAGATTAGAAAAAGATACAGCGTAAATTGGCTTTATCATTCTCTGTTTTAATGTAAGAACACCAGGTAGCGAGTTGGAATGTGGCTTCCGTGTGCCAGGATACAACGTATTATTGTATACTGCATCACATTCAACACTTATAATATTTCGCTTAGCAATTCTCAGAATTTTGGAAGGTACAGATGAATTTAGTGTTATGCACAACCTGCGGAGACTTCTATTACCAATACCTGTCTGTGACAGTTCCATTTAAAGTGCTCTGTTTGTACATGCAGATCTGTGACCCTGTCATGGGCTGGAAATTTCCCCATATAAGGAGAATCCATAAGAGACGACGAACTGAAGTTATTTATTTATTGGTGTTTAAGGTCACATACTTATGCACAATGGCTAATCGTGACCATGACAGTTTTACGGGTGGAGGAAGCCGGAGTACCCGGAGAGAACCACCGAGCAACGACGAGCAGCTGTCAGCTCCCCAACATCGTAACTCTGAACTCTGCACCGCAGCACAGGCAGGGTTAGATTGGTTGAAGACATGCGCACCATCGACGTGCAGTACGCCTCAGTACACAGCGTCATCGTGCCCCCATGTAGGCAATCGGGGTGAAGTATCTTGCCCAAGGACACAACGCGGTTGCCGCAGGTGGGATTCGAACCGAGGACCTCTCGGCTTGCAGCCTGCACCTCTACCAACTGAGCCACACGAACTGAAGTTACACTTGGTTCGCGGTAACTTAGGTTCGTATCAAGGCCGGGGTTTTCCTTCCCATTAGGGTCCAAAGAAAGGTGTGAGTCACATTCCGGATCAATTTGCCTGTGTCCTGTGAAAACAATAGTCAACATCTCAATCATTGTACATATATGCACCAGAAATGTAGAGACAATTGCTCAGAAATGAACGAACGAACGAACGAACGAATGAATAAACGAATGAATGAATTATGCTCTTCATTTTTTCATTCCACTTCCCTTCCTTCATTTCGGGTCAACTGTCTCCAAATTGTTATCTATATGCCAACTAACAATCATGTAAACAGGTGGATCTGCAACAATGCAGGTATGCCTGCCTGCCTGTCTGCCTGCAAGCTTGACTGACTACCTGCCTATCTGCTTGCCTGCCTGTCTGCCGTCCTGCCTGCTTGCCGGCAGGCCGGCCTGGCCCCCCACCCCCGTTCATAGGACCGCCCGCCCACCCGCCCGAAGCCCGCGTGCCTGCCTACCCCCCAGCCCACCCGCCTTCCTGACAGCCGTCCGAACGCGGATTGATTGAAACGCGCCTGACAGATCACAGAGTGTTAAGTGGTCGCGTAATCGAGGTGACACAACACGTTCAAGGAGCTTGGAAATGAATGCCTACTTCAATACTGGACGATAGTTCTATAGTATCTCCTAGTCGAAACCAGGTCTTTAAGGAGAGATGTATCAAGGGCGTCCTTCATTCAAGGCGGAAATATGACGGCTTTGAGATATATATTGGTGGTTTCAACAAGCCATGGTAGGTATTCAGAGAGACATGATTTCAACAGGACACTGTTCAGACAGTGACAATCACTTATACTTTTTTGATCGACAGGTCAGAAGCTCTGAAAAGTTACCTTAGGCTCAGATACAATTACTTGTCAAACTTATCCGACATTCAGTTTAAACAGTATTTATTCAATAATTGACATGTGTATACATTTCACAATAACATTTGACTAACAAAAAATGAACAACACTAGATACAAAAAGTATACACAAAACAAGAAAGTATATTTCTCAAGATCTCTACTACGGACAAGATCTCTACTCACGGACAAGATCTCTACTGTTAGGGGTATTCTACCGGCCACCCAACAGTCCCCCAGATTCATGGGAAGCCATATCAGCATCCATCGAAAAAGCTAGAGACACGACAATTGCCGACCTAATTGTCACAGGTGATTTCAACGACAACCAAGTAGTTCCCTCAAGAAGCGGATTTTCAGAAATATTACAGTATTTTAATTTAAGACAAGTCGTGCGTGAGCCAACTTGTTTTACCGAGTCGTCGGCTTCATTGTTAGATCTATTTGCGCTTAGTGACACAATCAATATGAAAACTTGTGAGGTCCTGGAACCGATAGTCCCCGACATGATCCGCTACCATTGTCCAATTTCACTCGAAGTCGAATTCTTAAAACCACCACCTCTCTCATTTAAGAGGAGAATATGGCTCTACTCCCAGGGTAATTATGAAGCGTTGAATGAGGCTTTCTCTAACTTCGACTGGAATACTCTCTTTGATAATCCATGTCTCGATACTATAGTTTCTAATTTTACCGACAAAATACTCGATACTGCATCAATCCACATACCCAACAAATTTATTACCACGCGAATAGACCAACCAAAATGGATGCACAATGAAATAAGATTACTTATTAGACAGAGAAAACGTCTGTATCGCATTGCTAAACGGACCGATGTTCCACATGCCTGGGCAAAATATAAACTGAAACGGAATGAAGTTGTATCGGCTATTAGGAAGGCTAAAGTGATATACTTGTCCAAAGTCCAGTCCACTCTAAGAAGTACTGAAACACCACCATCTAGGTGGTGGAAGACAATGAAGACATTTATCGGCAGTAATAACGCAGCAGGAATTCCCACTCTCATCCACTCAAACAAAATATATTCCTCAAGTGTTGAGAAAGCTGAAGCGTTCAATGAATATTTTAGTTCTATTTCAACAGTTGACGACTCGAATGCTTCCCTGCCAGACGCACCACCCCATGTTTCCGAAAGTATTGATTCTATTACTCTACCTTGTAGTGAAGTATATTCTGCAATGAAGTCGATAAAAGTATCAAAGGCGTCCGGTCCCGATCTAATAAGTCCGCGTCTCCTTAAAGAATGCAAATCCTCCTTATGTGAGCCACTCTCAACCTTATTTAATATATTAATGAATAACTCATACTTTCCGACACTGTGGAAAAAAGCAAACGTCTCCCCAATCTTGAAAAAACAACCCTCCAATTCTGTTACTAACTATCGCCCAATATCTCTGATCAGTTGCGTTGGTAAAATACTCGAGAAATGTGTTTTCAAACGATTGTGGGAGTTCCTAATCGACAACAATGTTCTCAGTCAATTTCAGTCAGGTTTTACACCCGGTGACTCAACCGTCCTCCAACTGACTGACATATACGATGAATTTTGTCACGCCCTTGATGAAGGCAAAGAAGTTAGGGTGGTCTTCTGTGATGTCAGTAAGGCTTTTGACAAAGTATGGCATGCTGGCCTTATTTACAAGCTGGAGAGTATCGGCGTCTCGGGTGAACTTCTGCTGTTCATTAAATCGTATCTTGCCGATAGATTGCAACGAGTCGTAATACCGTCGGAGACCTCTTCGTGGAGAACAATCAATGCCGGTGTACCACAAGGGTCGATCCTCGGGCCCTTGTTGTTCCTTATATACATTAACGACATAACCAAAGATCTACTGAGCAGCATACGCCTCTTTGCAGACGATACTTCCTTATATCTAATTATAGAGAATCCTGATCAAGCCTCGACGTTAATCAACCATGATCTGGCAACAATTGAACACTGGGCTAAAACATGGTTGGTGGAGTTCAATCCAAACAAAACAGAGAGTATGCTAATATCACGCAAAAGCAATCCCATCCATCCACCCTTATTCTTGGGCGGGTCTCAGATATCCGAAGTTTCTATCCATAAACACCTAGGAGTCATACTAAATAGCACCTGTACATGGAACGACCATATCGATCATATTTGTTCTAAAGCCTGGTCCTGCTTGGACTTACTGAGGAGACACAAATTTAATTTAGACCGAAGTGTGCTAGAAAAATATATTTCGCCTTTATTAGGCCTCTTCTCGAATACGCGGATACCGTTTGGGATAACTGCTCTGCAACCAAAGAGGCGGAACTGGAAAAAATACAGATTGCAGCGGCGAGGATCATTACGGGGGCAACCATTAGTGCTAGTAAGTCCTTACTTTATTTTGAAACGCGATGGGACATATTGCAGGAAAGACGTCGCAAACACAAGTTAATGCAGTTTTTCAAAATGTATCATCGCATGGTACCTCCTCACATTTCCAATAAAGTTCCCCCACTTGCTTCTTCAACCAATCCATCACTCAATCTCCGATCAAGTCAAAACCACCGCGTACCCTTTTGTCGGACAGAATTGTACAAGTCGTCGTTCATCCCTAGCGTTACTGACGAATGGAATAATCTACCCCTGCCTGTCCGCGAGAACTCATCATTGACCAGTTTTAGGACTTTCCTGAACGGTGATAATCAACGACCTCCAATGTTCTATAGTAAGGCGAAATCACGCTCAGCTCAAATATATCATTGCAGGTTACGACTGGAGTGTAGTAACCTCAATTCGCACTTATATGTCAATCATTTATCACCACACCCCTTGTGCCAGTGTGGCGAGCAAGAGACTCCTGAACATTTTCTGTTGCATTGTCCAATTTTCACAGACGCTCGTAATTATACAATTAACCTTCTTCCATTTGGAGCGGACATAACTACACTTCTTTTCGGCTCAGAATTTTTGAACAATGAAGACAACCGCCTCATCTTTGACGTGGTGCACGACTTTATATTATCAAGTAAGCGATTTCAATAATCAATTCCTAATACACTATTAATTCACCTAATATAACTTAATACTACCATAAGTATTACTACCAAATCAACTCGATGGAACGAATACACCCATCCACACCATTCAACTTTCTCTGCAGCTCAACTCCACCTAGATTGTATCCACAGCCTGTGTTCATCATCGTTTACTAAACGAATTGAACAAAATAGCCTATATTTACGCTTCTCTGGTATGTATTTAATGCATCACGTGTTCAAGCTGACCGAGATTTGCTTTGTTTTTTCAAACCGTTCTTATCTCCTACACCTTGTAGTTTAGATATTCGTACATGTCGTCTACCCGCTTCTGCCTCCGGTGATGGCCAACACTGGTCTGTCCTATGGGCAAAGGCTTTCATTCCATTTTATTATAAATTATAAATTTGGTCCCGGAAATACGGCTAGTGTCGCTGCACTGGAGTGAGCTCGTTGAGCTCGTTGCAGTGGGAGGTCAGGAGCTGCGTTTTTGGAGCTGAAAATAAGAATGTCAAGTTGTTTATGAAGTCTTCTGTGCAACTATAGCGTATTCCATTCGCGTCGGGCACTGAGTTAACACGATGTACGAGAGTCGGGGGTCTTCTGAAGACGACGTGTGGTCTCCACTATCGATTTATATACCTTATGGTTGTGTAATGTATACAAGCACCGTTTAAACTAAGTACTAAAATTAATCATACCTGCCATTGCAACTGGTACATGTAACTCTTTGTAATCTTGTTCTGACTGGAAACGGCCTTGTGTAAGCTTATAGCTTACTGCCGAATCCACATTAATGTATGCAATAACTTTTTTATATGTACTCTTGAAATAAATAATGTTTAAACTAAGAAAGCATATTGTTCGTGATTAGAGGGATTCGACAGAAAGCTAAAGCTTATGTAGGTCGTCTCCCTGTCAACGTATAAATCCGACATTTGTCTTGGCGGTTATTGATTCACAGCGTTCTTTTCTTCCTTTTTGTGAAGTCTTGGAAGTTGTTTTGTTTGGAAATATCGATATTTCTGTTACCTAAATTGTGGAGACTAGGTTTTGATATTTTTTCTTTATCTTCTCTATCTCTGTCGATCAAATGTCGAAATTTGTCATTTCCTCTTTATGTATGTGTAACAGGATTAACAATTCACAATTTAGGTTCTTCATTTAATCGCTCTGCAAAATCAAACAATTACACTCTTTAATTTTCATCAGGTTTATATATATGTACAGATAAAAATAATTAAATATTCTACCAGGCACACACAGAGGCACACGCGCACTTTCTCCGTTCTAAGTTACATGAAAATAAAATACTACTGACGCTCACGGACGCACACACGGACGCACTCCCACAGATGCGCAGTCACAAACACAATCTATATAGCCTGCTGAGGTCAGATCACACGCCCCGTCAGCGCGAAAACGAAACTATAGAAAGTACAAACTGAACCCGACCCAAAATAAAACTACGTAAGTAACACAATATTTAGTTTCCTAAAATGGAAACTGGATTATATTTGCAATTGTGTTGAGAGTATTCTGGACGTAATTTCGTTCAGGTGAATAACTAATCTACTCCAATCAACACATCAAAATTCGGTTTCCGTGAGTCAAACTCGTAACGCTTGGCTTGGCAGCGTCTCACGCACAAGTTAGCCTATAGATTCAAACAGTTGATTAATTGGGAAATATCCATTTTACAAACTTAAACTATAAAAACTTCTCCACAGCGAGACAGTTGTATTATACGGTATACGGACAGACCGATCTTCAAGAGCTCATCCGGTCAACGTCTTGCTAAACAGAATGACACCAACAAACATCAGCACATTATTTCAAGATCTCATCTCATCGACGACAGCGAAGCGTCGATTTGAACATTCCAGTTAGTCGAGTTGTACATTGCGCAGCTAAGTCCAACTTGTCGAGTTTGAATCGACAACGCACTGTACTACAGGACCAATATAATGTTGGGTTAAATATAATTTTACTGTATCATTCGAGAAAGAATTAAATAGATGAATGCATCTATCGAAGTTTTACTACAAATATAAAATATATTTAATAATGCTCTACCTAATCTGTGGGATCAAAGTTTTCATTCTTCAAAACTTGTCTTCAAATCTCTCGTAAGAACTTTTGAAACTTTCCGACTTTGACTGCTCCGTCAGAAAAACGAAATGAAATGTGCTCATCAAAATAATTAAAAGATCAAGGCGATTAAACACGAGTTCATGAGTTGCGGTGTGCAAAATGCGATCGCCTGTGACCAGTTCACAGTGCACTGTCACAACAAGACACTGAGGTGAAATCACAAACATAACGGTACTCACTGTTAAGAATCAACCCTGGATAAACCCGTTGCAATTTACAACTCTCGTACATATGTGTTGATAGTAGGGGGACATGGAGAGTTCCAACTCACTACAATCGTGTGAGCTTGAAAAATTGAGTTATTTTTGGAAAAACCCAAATCTTTCTGGAAACAAGTTAATTTTCTTGGAAAATATTAGGTTTCTCTCCAAAATAATTCAATTGTTCCCCGAAAGCCCTGGGTTTTTCCCGGAAAATGTTTAAATTCGAGCATTTCTGGCTCACTTTCGACGAAATTTTTCGAAAACGTCTAAAACATTCACCGGTTTGACAAATTTACTTTTTTAAAAAATTTGTCACAAATCTGGGTGAAAAATTCTCTTTTTCATAATGTAAGATCGACTTTGCAATGAAGGTGAATTTTTCGAATTTTCCGGAAGGTGTTTTTTTGCACGATTGTGACCGGAGACACGATTAGCACTGAGATTCCCATTGGCAAAAATTCCGAGAAGACATGAGTAGTGTGTCTTTTTTCGCGGTCGTGAACTGGAAATAGACCCCATCGAAAGTTGATTCCCATGGGAAAAAACAATCTGATTCAACCGGCGAATTCGAAATTGAGCTGTTAAAACTCGGCCATTTGAGTTTTACAAGTTTTAGACAGGTCACCAGTTTCGATTCACCTCATATATTTAATGTTATGTAAAGCCACCTCTCTCCCCCACCCCTAACACCTCATTATGTGCAAAGCAAACACTGAAAACTGCAACTACTGTTTCGACCAGACCTGACATCATTAACTGTTCGCAATCGCAGGCATTCGTTTTAAAGACCGCAAATTTTGATACAAGTTTTAACAAAGCAAGAAACAGAAATGCTTAAATAGCTAAAAATCAATATTACCACTGACAACCAAGTAGGGTAAAAAGAAAAAGACTTCATTGTTACTTCATTCTTTACGTGACAACACACTTTGTCAACCGCGTTTCTTGCAAGAAGTGAGGCAAAACCACGGACATAAATATTCTGGAGGGATGTAGTGATTCAGAAGAACTCTTCCTATAATGGATCTTTTTAAACTACTTATAGTTTTTGCTCTTCTTCGAAGTAAGTTCCTTTGTTGGTCAAACCTATACAAGTTTTGGTTTAAACAGTATTTATTTCGAGAATATAATAATAGAAATTGTTACATACATTGATGTGGATTCGGCAGGAAGCTGTAAGCTTATACAAGGCCGTTTCCACCAAAACAAGATTGCATGCAGTTACCAATGACAATAGCAGGTATATGGATGAATTTATGTCCTTAGTTGAACAGTATTTGTATACACAACACAGGCGTCAGTAGTCGAGCTCACACATCGTTGTCCGTGGGTCCCCGCCCCGTACTCCAGGCCAACACCTTACCCCACACAGATATAGTACGAGTATTGCACAAAAGACATCTTTAATCCCTAAACATTTATTTTCCGTTTCAAAAACACAGCTCTTCGGCCCCCAAAGGAGCGGGCTCAATAAGCTCACTCCAGTGGAGGGTCGCGAGCCACGTTTCTGAGTCCAAAATTGTAAAGGAAGTAAAGTTTGATTACGTGGAGTATTTGTTAATAGGACCACCCAATCTTGGCCATCGCGTGAGGCAGGGGCAGGGACCACCGGAAGACGATGTGTAAGAATATTGAGACTACAGGCTAGTCAGCTTGAATACATGGTGCATTTACTACACAGGAATAACATAAGTAATTTCATTCGAATCGATTCGCAGAAGATTATAAGTACAAACCGTGAGTACAGTCCGAGTGGCGCTGAGCTGCAATGAGAGTTGAGTGGTGGTGAGGTCTATAATCGTTCCGTTCAGCTAGTTTGGTAACCATATTCATAACAATTTTAATATTTTGACCAGTTTAATACGGTGATACAAATTAATCATTGGAATCGCTTACTTGATAATATAAAATCGTGTACCACTTCAAAGATAAGACGGTTGTCTTCATTGTTCAAGAATTCCGAACCAAATAGAAGTGTAGAGTAACGTGTCCATATCCAAACCAACAGGGAGTATTTCGATTCAGTTGTCAAAAGTTAGCTCAAGTATCTATACTTTTCTTCCAGGTGTTCTGTAGATATATATATATTGTTTTAGGGCTGTATAGATGTGATTTTTAATAAAAGATAGTTATATTAGTGTTTTGTTTAGTTTCTTTATCGGATATCAGTGGCGTGTTCCCTATCTTCGCGCGGGTCATTTTCGGTGTTTTGTTTTTTGTTTTGTTCACGAGTCCGACCGCTTTTTAAAATTCAAGCTTCTCATTCAAATTTTGGCTATGGATGGGAAGTGTTTCGTGACGCGAGAGGTTCAGACCAGCAGGGCAGAGACGGTTAGTATAGGTGTCCAGGTGGAGGGAGTGGTTGAGGCCAGCACAGGGGGTGCTACTGCTAGTGAGATACCAATGGACGGCCAGCGGTCGGATGTGTGTAGGCACTGCCATATGATGTATGCGGATGGGCGTGAGCTGGGGGAGTTGGGGATGTGTGCCATCTGCGTAGAGCTAATGCAGCTCTAGAGGCATATGTAAAGTTGGAGGAAGAGGTGCAGGTGCTGAGGGGGAAACCGGGGAGGGCAGGAAAGTCTGGTATTACCCCAGTTAGGGTTGCATTCGATGGGGGATGGAAGGTGGTGGGTAGTAGGAAGCGGACTTTTGACGTGGATAGTGGGTCTGTTGGGAATAGGAAGGTGCGTCGGGTTGAGGGTAGAGGAGAAGTAGGGGCTAGAGTGTCAAATTCCCAGGCTAGTAGTGTGAGTCGCGGGGCGAAAAGGCGTATTCTTTTAGAATCGGATAGTGAGGGAGATAGCGATGACCATGTGGAGTCTGTCAGGACAGGAGTCAGAGGGAAGGTTAGGAAGGTGGTAAACGAGGACAAGGTGGCTTGTAGTGGGAGTGGGCAGAAGGTGGGGTGCAGTGTCCAAAATAGATTCAGTGTGTTAGGTAATTTCGAGAATTCTGAGGAGCAGGTTGGGTCTGAAGAGGTGGAGGTGGAGGTAGGCATGGGGGTTAGTGTGGCGAAGTGCAAGATTGCGAGCCGGCCCAGTGGGGACAGAGGTGGTAACATGGGTAGTAGGGGTAGTAGGACGGGAAAGAGGACAGGAAAGGACAGGAAGAGGCAGTTGGTGGTTGCAGGGAGTAGTATAGTGCGGGGGTTGGATAGGGTGGTGTGTGGGCCCGACAGTGTCAACCGGACCGATTTGTGCTTTCCGGGGGCTAGGGTGGAGGACCTAAGGGGCAGAGTGGGTGGATTAGTAAAGGGATCAGGCCCAGACCCAGTGGTTGTTGTACACGTGGGGGCCAACAACATCATGGAGAGAAAATCAGTTCAGCTTATTGAGACTTACAAGGACTTAATAACTCAACTGAATGTCAAGAATGCACAGGTAGTGGTTTCAGGGCTTCTCCCAGTACTAGGTGGTGGGGGCGAGCGTAATTCGCGGATCATTGGGACCAACGAGGAATTGGGGGAGTATTGTAAGGAACTTGGGATACCCTTTGTAGACAATTGGGGATCGTTTGGGGGCAGAAATGACCTATATGGAAGGGATGGTCTCCATCTTAGCCCAAGGGGTACAGAGGTTTTAGGAAGAAATATGTTGTAGGTGGTGGAGCCTTTTTTGGTATAGGGAGGGGAGGGGGGTTAGTGAAGGGGGAATGATCACAGAAAATGTGTCACGAACCATAGGTGTAAAAAATGGGACAAGGGGGTTAAGGAAAAGGGACCAAAAATCCAAATCAATAGGAATAGCTTCCCAAGGAAAGCACAGGTGCACAAAGTAGGATATACAAACATACAGGGACTAGATAATAATGGGACCAGTAGGCGGAAGCCAATGAACCTTGACACCCTGAAAGTGGGTTATAGCAACATCCAGGGTCTCCACCGGAAAGTAAGTGAAATTGCTACATTGATTGAGGCAGAGGAGTTTGACGTCATGGGCTTAAGCGAAACGTGGGTAAGACACGAGGAATGGGTAGACCAAGTAAGGGGGTACGTATGGATAGGTGTAGGGCGAACGGAAGGCCAGAAAAAAGGGGGAGGGGTAGGCATGTACATTAAAGAGGATTTAAAACCATCGCTGATCACAGACCTGGAAAACATCAGCACCCCGGCTGAAGTATTGAAAGAAATTGGATGGGTAAGGATCAGTCTGAAAAACAAAAGTATTGCCCTTGGGGTTGTGTATTGTGCGGTGGAGGGAAGCAAACCCGAATGGAATGATTCGATATACTCAACACTAAGATCCAATATCACCGAATTAAAAAACAAGGGGCTCAGTATAATTCTGAGGGTGACTTTAATGGCCACATAGGTAATGATGAAGAAGGCATAGAGGGTGGGGACAATAAAGTCAACAGGAATGGAAGGAAGCTGTTGAACTTCACAAATGAGCTCGGTCTGAAGATTCTGAACAGGGACGCGAGGTGTAAGGGGAAATGGACCTGGGAGAGGAACGACAGAAAATCAATAATCGACTACATCCTCACAGATATTAATTTATGGAGGGAGGTGATAGGAGTAGAAGTGGATGATGAGGGTAAAATGGAGGTGGATAGTGATCACAACTTGATTACAGTGACGATCAGGGCCAAAACTCTAGTAAAAAGCAAAGGAAGCTCTAAGGAGATTTGGGAACTCAAAAAAGATGCTGACTGGGCGAAGTTCAATGAAAAACTGAAACCAAAGCTTGCAACCGTACCCAAGAGGGGCAGTGTCCAGAAGATGGCCGACGTCATAGTTGCGAGCCTGATGGAGGCAGGAAAGGAGAGTGTAGGAAAGGTCAGGGTGCCAACACGGGAACTTGGGTACAGAGTGAACGAAGAACTGAAAAGGGCCATAAAGGGAAGAAAAGCTAAACGTGCTGCATACATGAGAAGTAGAAAACTTAAGGGGGCGGAAAGCATTGAGGCCACAGTTGCTAAGGAAGAATACCACCAAGCACGAAATAAAGTAAATAAGATTAAAGACGATAATCTGAGAGTACGAAATAGCAGTCTTATTAGGACGATAAGAACGACAGGGGGGTCGAGTTCGAACGTATTTTGGAAATGGGCGAATAAACGTAACAAAGGAAGTAACCCACAGAGTATTAAAGTAGATGGCTGAGTTACAGACGAGCAAGATCAAGTCGCATCAGAACCAGTCAAGCACCGGGAAAAGGTAAACGATAAGCGATGGGGCATGGGGAGCCCACCAGAGTGTCCGAATCAGGTCGAGGAAAACCTATCGAGCTTCGTGTGCAGCGAAATTAAAACGGAGGAGGCGCGAAAGGTGATATCAAAATTAAGAGATGGAAAAGCGGGAGGAGTGGATGAAATTCCTAACGAGTTTATCAAAAAGGGGCAGAGGAACTCGTGGAAAGCCAAACTGTCCTATTCAATCTAGCCATAGAAAATCAAGAGGTCCCAAAGGAGTGGAGAGAAAGTAAAGTGACATTTATTCACAAAAAGGGGGAAAAAGACGTTTTGGATAACTATCGAGGGATCTCTGTCAGTAGCAACATTGGAAAGGTTTTCTGTACAGCCCTGTATGGGAGACTAGAGGAGGTGATTGAGGAGAAGGGTTTTTTGAGAGAAATCCAGAATGGCTTCAGGAAGGGAAGGAGAGTTACTGACCATCTTTTCACACTATCCCAAATGATAGAATCCGCGAAAGCAAAAAAGAAAAAGATGTTTATGGCCTTTTTGGATATCAAAAAGGCATACGATAGAGGATGGAGGGAAGGTATGTGGCGCAAACTGGAGGCTATGGGCTTAGGAGGCGAGTTTGTTGGAATTATGAAAGCATTATATAAAGATGTACAGAGTGAACTTAGCCTGGGAAACATTACAACGAAACGTGTGCCTATGGAGATAGGCCTAAAACAGGGATGTATCCTTTCGCCGACCCTGTTTGCATTGTACATCAAAGGTTTAGGAGATGAATTCCTGCGTTGCGAGGAGGGGGTAGCAGTTGGGGACTTGAAGATCCCAGGGCTATTTTTTGCAGACGATATGGTTCTAGTGTCAGAAAGCGAAGAGGGGCTAACAAAAATGCTGGGAATTGTTGGGAAATATGGGAGCAAATGGAGACTCGAACTTAATGAAAGCAAGAGCAAAGTTATACCTGTGGGCCGCAAAGTGGACCCCACTCGAAGGTGGAGAGTGGGTGAGTTCTGCATTCCGGAAGGGAGCAGCAAACTTCTCAGTGTGGGAGAGACAGGTGATTACGAGTATTTGGGGGTAAATATAAACATTATAGGAAGAGGCATCTACCGGAACCACACAAATAAATTGATTCTGAAGGGGAAGCGAATCCTTAACCAAATGAAACTTATAGGGAGAAACAGTTTCAATAAGGTTTTCGTGGGGAAAACCATTTGGGAAATGGTGGGGCTGCCAAGTATAACATACGGTACGGAAGTGGTACCCCTAAAGCAGACGGCCGTAAAGAGCTTGGAAATCCTGCAGAACGATGCAGGCCGATGGACAACGGGGTCGAGTAATGCCGCAGCTCTAGAAGCAATCAGGGGTGAGCTTGGGTGGATGAGGATCAAGGACAGGATAGACCTGTTGAAGCTCGGTAACCTTAATTATTTGGTAAATCTCCCCGACAGCCGATGGTGTAAAGTAATGTTCCTGAGAATTTTCAACACAAATATCAAAACGGGGTGGATTGTCCAAGTGAGGGAGCTAGTAGAGAACTACTCATAGGAGATCTCGGACCTGGACGCTGGGGCAAACCAGGGTAAAAAAATCGTCAGAGAAAGGGTCATGGAGGATTGTAACCGTAATTGGCGAGAGGGGGTCAAATCAAAGAGGTCTTTGGATGGCCTGCGTGATAAAGAGAAGCCAGGTTTTGAAGAGTACCTTGATGACACCTTTGGGGGGGGGGGGCGGGTCACTGTTGTTCAAGCTGAGGTCGCGATCCCTGGAGCTGAGGGGAAAAATTGGGAAAGACGGTGAAAGGGAGTGCCAGATGTGTAACTTGGACATGGTGGAGACCCTGGAACACTTTCTTCTAGAATGCCCAAAGTATCAGTCTAAAAGAATGAGATTCACTGGGAGTATAATGGGGAAGTGGGATGGGAGAATGAAGGACATGTGGTTAGGGGGAGACTCAAAGGAGAGGGTTAATATGCTAATCGGAGAGATTGGGAAGAATGGGACAAGGGATATCATCAAGCAGTTCGTCTCCGAGTGTTGGGAGGAGAGGAGAAGCGTGGGAATAGGGAGGCAGTTGGGAGTACAGGGGTAACCATGGCCTTCTCGTCCGAGAACCGCGACAAATCAGCGGCTGGCCAAAGTGTTATTATTATTATTATTATTATTATTATTATTATTATTATTATACGTCCGCCCCAAAAGGAAGTAGGTTAATTGTATAATTACGAGCGTCTGTGAAAATAGGACAATGCAAGAGAAAGTGATCAGTAGTCTCTCGCTCGCCACACTGGCATGTGGGGTTTGGTAATAAATGATTATCATATAAGTGTGAATTGAGGTTACTACACCCCAGTCGTAGCCTACAGTGGTATATTTGGGCTGTGCGAGATTTCGCCTTACTATAGAACTTTGGCGGTCTTTGATTTCCATCGTTTAGGAAAGTTTTAAAATTAATCAATGACGAGTTCTCACGAACGAGCAGGGGCAGGTTATTCCATTGGTCGGTAACGTTGGGGATGAATGAAGACTTGTACAGTTCGGTCCGACTATAGGGAACACGGTGGTTTTGACTTGATCGGAGGCTAAGTAGTGGATTGGTCAAAGAGACAAGTGGAGGGACTTTACTGGAGATGTGTGGAGGTGCCATGCGATGGTGCATTTTAAAGAACTGAATCAACTTGTGTGTTTGCGACGTCTTTCTTGTAATGGGTCCCATCTTGTTTCTTATCCCATACAAGTTTTGTGTTTACGTAAAAGTATAGCAGAGTCCCTGAGTGGAACAAGGCGCTATGTGCAATGCTTTAGCATTTCAATAAGTTTGTAGAAATCATTTTGGAATCACTCTTGCTTTCTGTTGTAAACAGTATATAAAAATAATGTTCCATATTGTTTTGTGTTCAATCACCTCTGAATTATGTACCAAGTATACCTTCATGCTTGTATCTCAGAACAGGGGAGTAAATACATGGGGAGTCAAAGCTCAACGGCTTCTCCATCAACACTTTTGTCGAATCGTTTCCAAACTTATCGGCATACATTTTATGGCAGCTGCCTTGATAGATAGAGAAATAAAATGAAAAGGGAAGATGCATTTGCTCTGTGGAGGTTAGAAACAAACAAGGAGATCGGACACCGATTTCCAAAATTAACTCACACATCTCACGGCGTACCATCCTATCGGATTACAGCCTATAGTCTGTATAACACGAAGGGTTAAATTGTATAAACTTAAAATAACATTTATAAAAAAAAGCATTCTGTCCGGTGTATCCTGTTTGATTGACAGAGCTCATAGAGCTCTGTCGAGGAGTATACAATAGATTGAATGTAGGTATATATTACCTATTGAATATACACCCAGTCACTGAAATGATAAAATGAATAATCAGTTTACCAGGGAGAGTGTTGAAATTTTCTGTTGCCAGGTGGTAGACCTGCTTTATGATTTACAACCTAATAACAACTATTCCAGTGAAATGGAAAATAGTACTTTTGACAAAAAATTGTCTGTTGGATCTTGATTAGCAGAGCTCATGGAGCTCACGGACCTTTTGAACATACACTCTGCCAGTGAAAGTGCTGAAGTTTTTATCTGTCGCCAGTTGGTTGTTCAGTATTATAGCCTATAGTCTGTATAACATAAAGGGTTAAATCTTATGAACTTAAAATAATATTTGTGAAAATAACATTCTGTCTGGTGTATCCTGTTGGACATAGCTCATAGAGCTCTGTCGAGCAGTATACAATAGATTGAATGCAGGTATATATTACCTATTGAATATACACCCAGTCACTGAAATGATGAAATGAACAATGAGTTTACGAATGAGAGTGTTAAAGTTATCTGCTGCCAGATGGTAGACCTGTTATTATTTGACAGAGCTCATAGAGCTCTGTCGAGCAGTATACAATAGATTGAATGCAGGTATATATTACCTATTAAATATACACCCAGTCATTGAAATGAACAAGGAGTTTACCAGTGAGAGTGTTGAAATTATTTTGTGTTTTCAGGTTGTAGACCAGTAACATAGTTTACAGTTGGGGTTGGGTGGGAGGGATTAAATTAGTGTGTGAACATAGCACTAATGAAAAACATTTTGTCTAATGTGTCTGGTATGGCAGAAGGATTGAGTCGGTTGACCCGTGGAATTTGAACAGCGGGAATATAACACTAATAAATGAAGAATAATTATGTTGTATCTGTTTGCCAGGTAGCTACGCATTAATGGTTCAGCTCGTGCTTTTCATTTCGCCGAGTGGTTGTATCGATGCTTAACTTGAAGGATATTGACAATGCGATAGAACCTCTTTTTTCGAAATAATAATTTTTGTGCAGGAAAAACTCAGCAGCCGTTTGGCTATGTTGTTTTCGATTGTGCTTATTCTCAGCTCAGTTGAAGAGAGCACGAATTGTAGCAGAGAAAAGTGACCTTTAGCACTAATAAATAAAAAAAAAATCCCCCCCCCCCAAAAAAAAATCAGGTCGACCGATTTCTTTTAAGAGGCACCTAATCCCCATTGCCGTCTTGGGGGTACGGTGGCACCGTGTGCTGGGGCGTACTGCCCGTCGATGGGGCACATGCCCTTAATCGCTACTAGCCGCTGGGTTAGTAAGTTGAAGAGTCATGCAGATGCTCGGCGCTGCTCGGTTGGTCTTTTCTTCCCTCCATAAATTTGCTCGTCACGATATGACCCTGACTGCTGAAGGTGTCGAAAACACCAAAAATAAATATAAATAACCGGCACAAATAAATCTACCAAACAAAGATTAGTTTATGCACATTAGTATTTCCACATAATTGCCATTTGACAACCATAGCCCATTTTCACTCTATGTCAATGAAGCTTTTGTATATTATAATTTCTGTGTTAAATATCATAATAAGCACATGTTTATTTGTATACTTGGACGGGACACAGGCATGCACACTTGTTTTGTTTTGTATTGTTCTTGTGAATGGAGACGCAACTAAGTGCAGAACACTTCCGGAGACTGGATGCGAGCGATCATCTCACCCAAAAAATGATATCAACATTTACCTTAATGGCGATTGATATTGATGCATATCGTGAGAGGATCGGTCGTTTCCGGTCGGGAGGGGTTGTGTGCCAAATCAACAGGTCGGCAAGGTTTGAAAAAATGATGACGTGCAGTTTTGGACAGCTAGGATTTGTGTTGATGGTTTATTTAATTTTACTCCTGGGTGGCGATGTCGAACTCAATCCAGGTGTAGTAAATCCTGTCTCTATTGTTCATTTAAACGTGAGAGGGCTACGTAATAAAGTTGACCTTATTAATGCCGAACTAGGTGAATTTGATGTTATTGCCCAGACAGAAACCTTTCTCTCACCTGAAGTACCTACGACTCATGTTGCAATTCCTGGTTTCCATTTTCCTCCTATTCGACAAGACCGTGATAACGGCCCGGGAGGCGGTATAGTTGTCTACATTAAAACTGGTATAATCTTTAAACCACGTAGGGATCTCCATGTCCCAGGATTAGAGGCAATATGGGCTGAAATACTCAGCAGTAATCAGAAATATTTGTTGGGAGTTTTATTATCGTCCTCCGTCAGCAAACAATTTTCTCTGGCAATTGATCAATGAGTCCATAGGGGCAGCAAGAAGCGATCAAGCATTTAGGTGTGTTATTGTAGGAGATTTTAATAGTAACTGCTTACCAACTACTCATCCAAAAATAAGAAATTTAGAAAATATTCATGGTATGGTTCAAATCGTGAAATTCCCAACCCGAATTACTGAGCATCACAGTAGCTTGATTGATCTCGTTTTAAAATCATGCCCCAATCTTGTCTCCAAATGTGAAAATATCCCTCCATTTTGTAGTGATCATCATGCTGTTATGGTTCAATTAAGAGTTAACCAAACTTCGCCCAAAACTTATAGCCGCTTGATTTGGAAGTATGATAATATGGATGTCATCGGAACGCGTTCGGCCCTGTTAAATTCTGATTGGAATTCTATTTTCGATTGTGAAAATGTAAATAACGTGGCCGAACGCGCTATCAACCATATAATGAATGTTAGTCAACAGTTTATTCCACATAAAACCGTCCAAGTTAGGATAAAGGACAAACACTGGACGACTGCGGCCACTAGACGACATATTAGGGTTCGAAATAAAGCGCACAGGAAAGCCAAACTAACCAACAGCCCAAATGACTGGACAGCTTTTAGGCAAGCTCGGAATGAGACAATCGCTTACGTTCGAGCTACTAAAAAAGAATATGACAGCCGAATGGACGCATCAGGCAGCACTTGTGACTTCAGTTCCAAGAACTGGTGGAAAATTCTAAAAAGTTTTTCGAAACAGCAATGCACTGAGAGTCATATATTTCCACCACTCCTCGAAGGAAATGAAGTTAAAAGTGATCCCAAGGTAATAGCTGACACGTTAAACAAATATTTTGTTAGTCAAAGTAACACTGTGACCGATAAGGAACTACCCCAAATCCCCTTTACTGAGCATCAATTAAATTCCGTTGACACCAGCCCAACCGAAGTGGAAAATCTGTTTTTAAGTCTTGATACCACAAAGGCTAGTGGCCCTGACAGAATCAGTAATATTATCTTAAAAACATTTTCGGTACAATTAGCAACACCTTTTAGTACGTCGTTGAATTTGTCCTTGCTTCAAGGTAAATTTCCGGCTGTTTGGAAGCATACTAATGTCATTCCAATCCATCCATAAAAAGTCCTCCATAAACTTAAAGGAAAATTATCGACCCGTGTCTTTAACTAGTAGTGTAAGCAAAGTGTTTGAGAAAATAATATTTAAACGTGTTTTTAAATTTCTTATGGATAATAAACTGTTAACTGACTTGAGTCGAGCTTTGTACCGGGTGATAGCACTGTTTGCCAACTAATTGACTTAGATCACAATATAAGAATGGCGTTGGACGAAAATAAGGAAATTCGATTTGTATTCTGTGATACAAGTAAGGCTTTTGATCGAGTGTGGCATACCGGACTTATCTACAAACTTAATGCCACGGGAATAAGGGGTCGCTTATTATCCTGGTTTGAGGATTATCTAAAGGGTCGAAGTCAGGTAGTTGTTGTCAATGGGCAAAATTCAAGAAATGAAGTAATCCAGGCAGGGGTTCCACAGGAAAAAGTGCTCGGTCCCCTCCTGTTTAATATTTATATAAGCGACATTATTGAAAACATTCAGTCAAATATCCGTTTATACGCCGACGACACGTCATTGTCGCTAATAGTAGAAGACCCATATATGGTAAGTAGGATTATGAATTCGGATCTTGCAAAAATCGGGGAGTGGTCCAAAAAATGGCAGGTAAATTTTAGTCCTGAAAAAAACGGTTGCCTTAAGCATTTCACAGAAAACTAATCCAAATCCCAAACCCCAACTATTTTTACTAGATAAAGCTATAAACGAAGTAACCCATCATAAGCACTTGGGGATTACTTTTCAAGGTACAGGTTCCTGGGATATACATATTGATAGTATAGTAAACAAGATTAGTCCAATGATCAATTGTTTTCGAAGCTTAAAATATAGAATATCGCGTGCATCAATAATTGCATTGTATAACCACTTTATACTTCCGTTATTTGACTATGCAAATGTTATATGGGATAACTGTACGGAGGAGAAAGCAAACATTTTAGAAAATCTCCAATTAGATGCCTTACGTACAATTTGTGGTGCACCTCGCGGTACTAGCAATGAACTTCTGTACAGAGAAACTGGTTTGTCTCCCTGAAAACACGCCGAATCCGACAGAAATTAACATTCTGCTTCAAAATGATAAACGGATTAGCACCTAATTACTTATCGCGGCAGATCCCCTGAACCGTTGCTCAAAGGTAGGTCTGCATATTCTCTTAGAAATGATGAACAACTATGCACTATATTTTGTAGAACAAAAGATTTTTCAGATTCATTTTTACCATCGACAATTAGGCTATGGAACGAACTGGATTCTGAATTACGTAAATGTATAACCGTAAAAGCTTTCAAGTATATGATAAAACGTGACGACCGTATAGTCCCCAAGTATTATCTTTCGGGCTCCAGAGCAGGTCAAATTCTCCACGCGAAAATACGCATGGGGTATAGTAATCTTAATGCTCATAAATTTGACAGATTTATTGTGGATGATCCAAAATGTGATTGTGGTTTCGGGTATGAAAGCACGGAACACTATATCTTTAATTGCCCTCTCTTCATGATCCAGAGACAGACCCTTTTAAACAAATTAAACAATGTTAATGTATCCCTAAATACTCTTGTCTTTGGCGATCCCCAGTATTCAGATGAGGCTAATAGTGAGCTTGTTGTGGCTTTCCAGCAATATATAGTCGACACTGAGAGATTCGATAGTCGCTGGTGGTGAGTGTAAAGTCACCAACTGCTCACACATCCCACTGGATACTACTGAATCCGTCAGTCCCACTTATCTTTTTGTACATGGTGACCTTCCCTACGTAACAGTCTGCCTAAAATAGGAATAACAGGCATGTTTACTTGCTCGAAAATCTTGCCAGATCCCATAGTGCCCACCATTCACTCTATAAACAAGTTGCAGCCAGATTCTGTCCAGACATACAATTTATCAAGAAGTTGAGTTTCACACACTTACTATTATTGTATGACAACTTTAGAGTGCAATGATTTGTAATATCATCTAAGTCAAAGTGTAACTACTCACCAGCACCTGCACCCGTTTGAATGTTTTTGTATCAGAATTGAATATTGTTGTAAGGGGGAGGCGTTTAAATAGGCTTAGCCTGTTCGCCAAACCCTATTTCATATCTGAAGAAAATAATATTACTGTTTAAAAAAAATCCTATCGGAGGGGTGTATGGGCGTGTAAAATGGATGTCCCCTAAGCGAAGAGGAACAATTCCGTGCTGGCTAAACATTTATTCGTAGTATTAAAAAAGAGCGAGTCCGCAAAGATGTTGTTATGAAGATCATCCCGCATACCTTCACCATTGGGCGAAGAGGAGGCGTTAATATAAGTTGTATAACGAACTTGCATGTCAGTCCTTGTTAATGAATAAGCTTAAAGGGCAACAGAGAAAGAAAACCAACTACACCTCTGGAGCTTGATCTTACTGAAAGTCGAACGCTTCAGTTTTCCATATGTTCTTAGCATGTTTGTTGATTCTCGATATTTACGGTAACTTCCAGTAAATAGAAATAATTGCCACACGTTTGAAGGTGAAATTCAATTGGACGGCTTTTTAACGATGTCAATACCACTGACCTCGGACCAGTAAAGTTTATTCGGCTAATGATTATTTAGAGATACTTCGACACTTAAGTTATAAGCAAATGGTTTTGTGCCCTGAACTCAGTGACGATGGAAATAATTACCGCATCCAGGAAATCGGTGATATAAAAGCTCATTTAATATTCGAGTCTGACCATTTCAGCCTCATTTAGAGTCTCATTCATGGGTATTTTGGGGAAAATAATATCCACAAAACATATCTAAAAATCTGGTGCTGTCCTAGAGAATTTCAACTGCTATGGTGGAAATCTGAGGTGACGTCATAGGGGTCATAAGGTGGAATATTACAATGCATCAGATTTTTTAAACAAATTTACTGTGCCCTAAAGCTAAAGAATTAAGATCCGCTTTTCCTGTTTTTCGGTTTATTGTAATTTTGACGTTTGTACGTCATTTCAAAGTTTAAGCATTTTTTGTCTTTAATTCATTCAAAGAAACTGAAATGATTTATTGGGATAGTTAGTCGTTTTTTTTATTTTTGTGATCAGACAAAACTTTAAGGTTCTCCTTCTTCATCCTCACTCCTGAAATTTTACACCCTGGTAGATAATGACGAGAATTCTAAGTGTTTTTGAAAACCTATTCTAGTTTTACTACCCCACCCTTTGATTCCAGCGAGGTGAATTTTAAGTTTTTTCTCAATCTTTTATTTTCTGTCTCATTTTAAGCTTAGTTTTTCGAAATATGAGGAAAATAATCTCCGCAAAACAGAAAATAAGGAAAAAACAGATCTAAAAAGGAAAAAAACAGATCTAAAAATGTGGCATTGTCATTGGAACTTCCCAACCGTGATGGTCGAACTCTGATTGAGGGCCCAAATTTGGGTCATTTTGGGAATATAATCTCAACAAAAACTTATCTCAAAATGCTTTCAATGTTTAGCAAGAAAAATTTAGTCGGGGGTGCCGATGAGGTGACGGTATGATCTCAAGGCCGATAAATGAGAATTTATCTGATTTTGATGAAATCTTAGTATATTATAAAGCTAAAAAATACAAAAAAATATTGATCTTTGAATTTTTTGTTTTAACATAATTGTTAACATTGTTACGTCATTTTCAATCTGGAAGCATTGAAATACCGCCTTGTTTGATACACCTATAACTGACAAAATACGATAGAAGCCATTGTAATATTCTTTAGACAGGTCACCAGTTTCGATTCACCTCATACATTTAATGTTATGACATCAGAGTTCACCTAGTCCGCAAAACGCCAAGATTTAACACTTTACCTAACATGAAAAGCAGGCGACACTTGCAAAAAAAATTTCTTGAATAACTATTTTTTTCCATTGTTTGTCTCAAAAACATAGGTTATGACCCCTCGTTGGAATGAGCTCGAAAAATGAAAAAAATAATGAAAATTTATTGGCGATATTTGAGAATAGCGCTGGCCGGTTTTGGCATTTACGTTGGGTAAAGGGTTAAACTTCACCGATGAAGGTTAAATCAGTTGGCACATGTGTCCATTTTAGCTCCAGAAATACTTTAGGACGCATCATTCCAATTACAAAGCTAAATATTTTTTTTTTAAAAATCAGACCGCAAACACCCGAGATATAACACTAACGCCATCGTGAGTTTTATTTCATCATTTAAATAATTTTGGACAGTTTTTTTTATTAAAAAAGCAATCTTGTTATTCAGATAGTTCCGTATTTAAACAGGACATAGGGGTTATTACCATTCGATTACATAAATTATTGTGATAAAATATGAGCAATGGAACCCCATTGCAGAATATCCACAGAATAGCATATACTGTTTGAAACGTCCAGGCTCTTATCCTCAAGTTGAAGGGCCCCGTTTTCATAAATGTTTTCAGTAAATACGAATTTATTTCTTTGACCTAGACTTGGCACGGAAAAACACATGAAATTAGCATTCCAGGTTAAACTTGTCTGGCTATATGTCGCAATAATGCCAAATCTAAAAGTGGTGGTGTTGCGTTTTATTATCGAGATAAGTATAAAATTTTTTTTTTCGGAAATCTGCATCCATCGACAGTCTATCACTATGGATTAAGTTTAACATGAGTGCACCAATCACTTTTATTTCCGTACATATACCTCCATACAACTCAACATTTTGGCACTCCCAAGGAAAACTAGATTCCGTGTACTATAATCCTGAAAAGAAACTGAAGACGTGTGGGAAAACGATTTGCTAATCGTCGGTGGAGACTGTAATTCACGCATCGCAGAACTGTCTGATTATATTCCAGATGATAGCGAGAAGCATGTCCCCCAACATAACTTTTATACAATTGATAAATGCGGGAAACGTAATAGCCTAGACAAAACTACGAATTTGTATGGAAATCATCTTCACGCATTAAATTGAGAATAATTAATGGTAGAAGTCCTGGAGATGAAATGGGTAACTTTACCATTTATCAATATAACGGTGCTAGTGTTGTAGATTACATCCTAAATCCAGATAAACATTTTTTCGGATGTAAACTACTTCTGCGTAAAAATACCAACCGAGTATTTCGACCACTGCCAACTTAGCCTGCACTTGATATACGCAAAAAGAAACGATCATCAAACTACTTTGAAATATGATTATAAAAACAGCTCCTCAACTAAAGTGGCTGCCTGATAGCTATGCGAAAGCTTTACAGGCAATCAGTAAACGCAAGTTCCAAATTAAAAATCAAAGATTGTTAATGAAGACATGCCCAAATAATCAAGATGGTTACGAAAAACGTAGTTGCGGACTTACCCGAGATATTAACCGAAGTTAATGATCGTACAACAAAACGAGTCCCAATTTTCCGTAAAAAAATCCAAGCAAAATGGTTTCACCAAGAATGCAAAGATTTAAAATTTTCAATGAAAAGTACCTTAATTGCCCTGAAACAAACTTCAAGCTGATTTGACCATTCCCTGATACAAAAAAAAATTACTCTGCGAAAAGAGCACATAAAAAAAACAACAAATAGAAAGTCGAAATTGTACTTTAAAGCTCTGTGTGATAAACTTGACAGACTATCAACCATTGACTTGAAATCATATTGGCAAACTATTGAAATGTTGTGTACAAAGAGTGCTGAAGAAAATTATCTAGATCCGAATCGGGTTGTTGATTTCTTCAAAACTCTTTTCTGCCAACCAAAACACACCACATTTGTACAAAAAAGCAGTAGGAGAAGATAATATTTCTAATGAGTTATTGAAAACCCTCGGGTCACATATCATTGATAACTTAACGAAATTATTCAATCAAGTATTAGAGTCCCATCATTACTCAGTGGGGTCGAGCAAGTCTGTCATAACAACAATATACTAGAAAGGGGTCCGCTATGATCCAAGCAACTACAGGGCAATTGTTGTCAGCATTGCACTTGGTAAGTTGTTTAATAAGTGATAAATGAAAAAATTGACAATTGTTTGAAAGAAACAATCTAATAAGCGATAACGAATTTGGATTTAGAGTTGGTCGTAGTACAACTGACAGCGCGTTTATACTTAAAACGGCAATCGACGAGTACCAAGTACGGTAAAAGACATTATTTGTAACATTCGATACCGTAAATAGATCAATATTATTCGATAAACTTGCACAGCTGAGTCTATGCAATAATATACTTGAAGTATTAAAATCTATGTACCAGTCAAGTTATTACAGAACATAACCAACCCGTGGCTTTGGTCCACCAGGCTATCAATAAACGATGTAAGGCAAAGCTGCGGTATCTCGCCGACACTATTCAAAATTTTCAAAGATGACTTTGGTTTAACCCTTTACCCAACGTAACGGCCAAAACCGGCCAGCACTATTCTCAAAAATCGCCAATTAATTTTCATGATTTTTTCATTTTTTGTCTCAAAAACATAGGTTATAACCCCTCATTGTTACAAAACAATGAGGGGTCATAACCTATGTTTTTGAGACAAAAAATGAAAAAATCATGAAAATTAATTGGCGATTTTTGAGAATAGTGCTGGCCGATTTTTTTTGCAAGTGTAGTCTGCTTTTCATGTTAGGTAAAGGGTTTAAGTTTCAACGACGAATGCTTTCGTATAAATATCAATAACTCAAAACGGAATCATCTTTCGTTTGCAACTGATCCAGCCCTTCTTTCTGACACACGGGGTTGTCTTCAAAACTCCCTGTACAAATTAAATGACCATTGCATCCTTAATATACTTAATGTTAACGTTGACAAAACAAAGGTAACCATATTCAACTCACCAAAAAGGACAAGTCTTCCCAGTTTTCTCATTTGCAAACAAAGGATTGCCCATACCTCTGAATATTCTTACTTGGGACTTGTGTTCTCAAGTAACGGTAACATGGACTTGGATGAAAGGGAACTACGACTTAAAGGTTTGAAAGCGATGCACAGCTTATTCAACGCCTTTCAGAGAAAATAGCCACCTCGATTAGCATTCTTGTAAAACTGTTTGAGTCTCTAATTCTCTAGTCAAGTCCATTGTTTTGTATGGAAGTGAACTCTGGGCTCGGTAATTAGTGAAATAAACTTTAATACTTCCCCACGTGAACGTGTTCAATTTCAGCTCTATAAACATGTGCTTGACGTACACAGTGAATCGTCAAATCATGCTGTTTGAGCTGAAGTTGGCCGATATCTATTACATATTGACGCAATTTGTGTTTAAGGTCACATACTTATGCACAATGGCTAATCGTGACCGTCACAGTTTACGGGTGGAGGAAACCGGAGTACCCGGAGAGAACCACCGAGCAACGACGAGCAGCTGTCAGCTCTCCAACATCGTAACTCTGAACTCTGCACCGCAGCACAGGCAGGGTTAGATTGGTTGAAGACATGCGCACCATCGACGTGCAGTACGCCTCAATACACAACGTCATCGTGCCCCCATGTAGGCAATCGGGGTGAAGTGTCTTGCCCAAGGACACAACGCGGTTGCCGCAGGTGGGATTCGAACCGAGGACCTCTAGGCTTGCAGCCTGCACCTCTACCAACTGAGCCACCGCGCCCCCTTGCCACTGGTAAAGTTTATGTCAAAACTCGTCCAATCTCCGTAGTCAAGATTATTATTGGACGCTCGATTGGAAGCTGAAAAATACCTGCAACTTGATTCTATGTGGTTGAAGTATAGGGAAGCTTTAGGCACTGACAACCCGGTACTTGAACCACATGAATATAACAAAGTTATAGAGAATATAAAAAATATCCACCGCGACACCTTCTATAAAAACATCCACGAAGATAATGAAAAAATCAGATTAAACAAATTAAGAACTTCTCGTCGGTTCAAAAAAGAATATAAATTAGAAAATTATTTGACAAACACGACATCGTCTGAAGCAAAGAGTATGTTCACGCGACTGCGTATTAGTGATCATCCCTTAATGATAGAGAAAGGCGGGCATCTACAACCCCCACCCGCTCCCCTCCCCCATCACCAACGACTTTGTGGGCTGTGCGATTTTGGGGATGCAGAGACGAAATTTCATTTCGTTATGGAATGTTCGGAATATGCGTCTCCCAGGAAAGACATTTTTCGCAGACCGGAGGACGAGTAACAGCCCTTCTGTACTATAAATGTCGAAGAGAACTTCATATTCCTCATGAAGAATGTGAAGTCCCCGGATTATGTCATATCATCTGCAATTCGATACAGCTTTTCTTCAAACAACGAGTCTTAAAGCTTAGTCCAGAATTATCAATAACTGTTCATAATATTTAGCGTGAATGTTTATAAAATATGTTATCACTCTTTTGATTACTCTTTTATGTGTTATTGTTTTCATTTAATAGTTGTTGTTAACTATCCTATTTTGTTGATGCAATCTGCCTTGCTTTTGTGTATTTTGCTCATTAAAGCTGTTATATTCCTTTCTGTAGCTATCAAACTTCACACCCTTTTTCTGTTTGTTTTTTTCATTTCAAATATATACTCCAGAAGGCAGCGATGGCAATTTATTTTTTTCTTTTTTCTCTCCCTTTTATTTTTCATCTCATTTTGAAGCTCAGCCTTTCGAAATTTCGGAAATCTAATTTCTACCAAAAAAATCTAAAAATGTGATGCCCTCCTAGGAAATGCCAACCGTTATGAACGAACCCTGACTTCATAGGGGTCAAAGGGCCAAACATTAAAACGCGTCGGATTACTTTGAAATTTGAGTATGTTATGGAAGGAAAAAAATAGGAGAAATCTATGTTTCGTGTTCGATTGATCGCCATTTCTAACCTTGTTACGTCACTTCAAAGTTTTGGCTACTTTTGTCACATTTCATTAAAACTGCCAAAGTTTTTAAAGGGTTAACAAACGTTTTGAAGTCTCAAATTAACACATACAATTCACACTTCACCACCTAAACTTCAAATAATATCAGGGAGTACGAAACATGCACGTACGCATTGGATCCAAGTAGCATAAAGGGTCCAGGCGACCGCAATCATCCGGACTTTAGAGGTGCCATCAGTGTTAAATTCCCACAGGAGATGGTATGTTTGTGGAGCCGATACGAGGCGTATTTACGCTCCATTCAATTGGGCCTGTCAAGTGGTATATGCACTGGATATAGAGTTTGGTATGGTATGTATAGTGCTATATGCAAACACAGGACTCTGGATCTGTAGTATGGGTGTGTGATGAAAAAATGACAGGGAAGATAGGTTTCTTGAAAGTGTTCCCCGCAAAACGGTTGACGCTTCAAATGACGTTGTGACGTCTTGATGCGCACGCGACATCATAGAGAAGTTGACCGTTGTTGAGGTCTACTGTACGATCCGGCATAGCGTTCTGAGTTCACGTTAGGGTGTGTCGAGCTTCTCGCGCGTGAGTGATATGGTATTATAGTATGTGCAGACGTACCCCTGTATGTATACTTACTGTTAGACCCTGGAACTACTAATCCATCAAATTAAGTCGTCCAACGAAGTTGGAATGACTTATCGCGATCGTTGGACCTTTTTCCCCTTTTCTGTTTTTCTTTCTTTTCGGTCAGATGAGAATTCACTGTACTTCCCCGTAACTTACACTCACAAAATTTGGTATACTATATATGAACATCTCACCCGGGCAACCATTTGTTTCTCGAAATTCTGTCCGCGGTGTCTAAAATTGTATTGCCGTCCTACGAAATTCTCAACCGTAAAATCCGAACGCTGGGGAGACGTCTTAGTGGGTCAATTAAAATGCGTCCGACTTTTCTGAAATTTTCGAATGTTGTTGAGCTTTTTAGGTCGCTTCAAAGTTCAGCCCACTTTAGATATATTTCTTTAAAAACGCTCCATATTTCTATAAGATAAACTACTAAACTTTCTTCACCCTTTTGTACCTATTTGAAATTGGTCAAAATTATTTTTTATTTCAAATTTACGCACCCGGGGCCAGCGATGCCAATTTACGTACTTTTTCTATATATTTTATTTTCAACCTCATTTTCAGTTTAACTCTTTCTAAATTTTAGACTGTATCCTCCGCAAAAAAACATATCTAAAATATGTTACCGGCATAGAGGGTCATCGGGTCAACAATCAAAATGAGCCGATTTTTCTGAATTTTTTGTATGCTGTAGAGCTCACAAATTTAAGGGATAGCAGTTGTTTGGTTTTCAACTTGTCGCCATTTTGATGTTTTTACGTCACTTCAAATTTTAGTCTATCTTTTCATTTTTTTCAAAAAGAGCGACAGAGTACACTTTACTCAGCGGCTTAGCACACATAAGAGCCACAGCACCTTCTCCCCATTGTTGGGCTCCTCAGCATTGGTGGCGCCACGTTGAACGGCTTCTGAAAATTCGCTTTGCGATTATTTCAAAACCATCTAGTTTTTTTTATATTATCCTATGACTGGTATAGATGGTATGGAATGTTAGGTCAGGCGGAATTATGAGATTGGAGGTAACTCGTGGTTGTCTAGTATGGTAGTACAAGATGTTAGGTCTGTTCCTATATTGCTCTATTGTTTGACCTTACATGTAGTACTATCGAACCTAAGGTGTTATAAGTCATATTGTTGGCATAGGCAGTGCATATTGCAAGATGATGCAATATGAAGCTTGTTTGTATGGTACAGTAGTGTAGGTTGAACTGTCTGTACCTCATGGGTTTACTGCTAGCCTTTAATACCACTATATATCTAAGGCGCTTTTTGGTTCTCAGCATGTGTAGGTACACACTAAAAACTAAAGTGTTAAAACTGACACTTTCAAGGTGTTAAACCCATTCTAACTCTTAAGGTTTGATTTTAACACTCAAAGTGCAATGCTTTAAGCACTTAGACATTACAATCGTCAGACATCTGAAACTTGAATGGATGGCACTTCCCATGTGTCTAGCATTGGTGGTTCTTCCAGAATCGTCCATAATTTGATTTGCGCTTGGTGGGTACATAATTAAAAGGACACAACGCAGATGACGCGGATCAGGCTCGAGAGTTCGAGCCTGATCCGCGTCATCTGCGTTGTTTCCTTTTAAGTGTCGCGACATTACTCTTGTCAAGTGGTATTATTGTAACACCTGTCAAGTTCTGGGATATCTACACTTGAACAAAGTGCTAGTTCATCACTTAGTAAGTGTTAAATACAGCACTTCAAGTGTAGTTTTTAACACTTTAGTTTTTAGCGTGTAATGTGTAATGCGAAGTTGTGCAAAGCTGTTGGTATAGGTTACACACTGTTGTGTGGTAGACGTTGCTATCTAGTACTGTGATAAGGGGCGTACTGTATTTATCATGTCGTTCTACTGGTCTTGGGGTGTAATGGGGTATGCTTAGTTGTCTAGTACGGTTGTATTCATTGTGCGATATTTACCCCTGATGGTCTTCTGTTAACATCAGTACAACAAAACCACCTAATGCTTTGTCCTGACCTATTGTCAGTTGCGAAAGCTAATTCATGTGGTTGTGAACGTGCATGCTTGGTTTCTAGTATATTTGTGCAGTATAGGTTGTCTGATGGGCAATCTATTATTTGTTTTAAGTAAAGGTTCCATGCCTTTTTATTGCCGATACATTCTTTCATCTTCACCACCACTGTACACTGTGGGTTTCCAGGACAACGAGGCTGTTTACTGATGTGGTTTCCTATTGTGGGAGAGAGTTTATTCTTGTTACAAATTGAAAACACTTATTTTTATAAGTAAAGAGCAATTTACACGGTATGCTTTAACAGATATAAAAAAAAAACCCCAGATGTTCTTTCGGCAGATGTGCTGTTTACGTTTACAATGCATATAAAACAGACCTGCTTGCTGTATGTGACTCCCAAATTGTGTGCTGTTTGGTCAGTTGCCTCTGCTGATTCAGAAGAAATAGAACATGTCCTAATTGCTGGGTTTTACATTCCTGGTAGCAGATATCATAATGTGGATGGTATGTTACAGCAGATGCGATGAGACAGATATTAAAAGAAACTTACCGTGTAAACTGGCTCTAACATTCTCTGTATGAAAGTAAGAACACGAAGTAGCGGTTGGAATGGGGATTCGGCATGCCAGAATACAATGGAGTATTGAACACTGCATCGCATTCAACACTTATAATATTTCGCCTGACAATTCTCGGAGTGATGGTTTCTTTGCATTGCTAGCGTTTGGCCTTCAATTCATTCTCATTAGCTTTCTCTTTTTGTGAACATAACTACCATCCCAGTGTTTTGCGTCCCGGTTATGAAAGTGCAGATGGTTTTAGTGTCACGCACAACCTGTGGAGACTTCCATTACCTATACTTGTTTGTGAGAGTCCTACTTGATGTGCTCTATTTGTATATGCACATCTGTGACCCTGTTATGTTATCGAAAAGAAACGAGGAGCAAGTGTTACACTTGTTTCGCAGCAACTTTAGTCTTAACATGCCCGCGCTTTTACTTCCCATTATGGTCCAAAGAAAGGTGTCCATCACATTCTGGACTAAGTTTCCTAGACAACATGCCCGCGCTTTTACTTCCCACCAGGGTCCAACGAAAGGTGTCCATCACATTCTGGACTAAGTTGCCTGTGTCCTGTCAAAACAGTATTTCACATTTCACTCATTTTACCCACATGCACTAGTCTGTATCTATCTTCTTCAGGCCTGGAATGTAGGGAAATTTTCTCAGGAATGAGTGAATGAATGAATGATTTCTGTGCAACTGTGTCCAAATTGTCACCTAAATGCCAAATAACAATCATGCAAACGGATAGATCTTCCTGCCTGCCTGCCTGTACGTCTGACAGCCTCCAGATAGCCCAACTGCCAGCCCAACCACCCGCCCGCCCGTCCGCCTTCCTGTCTGCCTGTTTGCCTGCGTGTCGGCGCCCTTCATAAGCCCGACCGAAACGACTGCCCACTCGAACCGTCTGCCCAACCGTCGACCCGCCCTTCCGAAACGACTGCCCTCTCGAACGACCACCCTCCCGTTGTTATAATGGTCGCCTATCGGGAAATATTCTGTACTATGATACCTTTTTTGTACTGCATGTCGTTAATGCACTTCCTTCAACGGCAGAGAGATCTGCTGCTTGTGTAAAGTTAGTATGTTAGAGAGTTTAGTCACACACCTCTGTCCGGTTCTCTTCCGATATTCCGGCTTCCATCACCCGTAAAACTATAAAACCCAACACTGCCATGGCAATTTAAAGTGTCGTTAAGTACCCCAAAAAGAAACGAACAAATAAACTTAGGTTTGTGATCAAGGACAAATGTGTTTGCCTAGTTAACCATTCTTGGAGCATAACGCTTCTGCTAGAATATTCCTTCGATACCTATTATTTATAAGGACTCAACCCTTTAGACTATTACTATTTCAGTATGCCATCATTAAATTTATATAACCATGGAGATTTCTGTAAAACATTGCATCACTTCCGACCATGCGTACTGTTGAGAGCTTTGTTTATAGGGAATTTTGTGATTGTAGTTGCATATTTAGTCCGGCAGCCTAATGGTCATTTTGATGCTAAACTTGCAATGTCGGGAGGTAAAAGGATTCATTGCCATTTCTAGGATAACACAGATCCCTAAGGGAATCCGCATGGTAGTAAACATTTTCTACGAGACAGCGCTATTGAGAGTAACCACTAGAAATCTATCTGTCAAATATACCCTGGAGCCTAAAACAATATTAAAGTGTATTCAGAAACTTGACGCGGTCGATGCTATCAAACACCAGGCTCAGGTACAAATAATTAAACTTGAGACCTGGTTCTGACCCATGGTCAGAAGAATTTCGCTACAAAAAGGACTGTACGCAGATTGAAACCCCTCTGCCAGATCACGGAGTATTCAACGGTCGCGCATTTGAGATGACATAACACGTTCCAGGAGCTTGGAAAATAAAAGGCCAAGTTCAAAACCGCGCGATACTCCTCTTGTATTTCCTTGTCGAGACCAGGTTTTCACGGAGAGATGTAACAATGGAGTCTTTCATGAAGGACAGAAATACAACGGATGAGAGAGATATATTGATGATTTCAACAAGCTATGGTAGGGATCACTTATACTTTTTCCATCGACAGGTCGGAAGCTCTGAAAAATTATCCTAGGCACAGATACAATAGCCTGACAAAAACATTCGACGTCTGTCTTGGCGGTTATTGATTCAAAGCTTTCTTTTCTTCCTTGTTGTGGTGTCTTGGAAGATGTTTTGATTGAAGATATCGGTATTACTGTTACCTTAATTGTGGAAACCAGGTTTTGATATGTTTGTCCGTCTATCTTCTCTATCTCTGTTGATCTAATTTCGAAATTTGTCAGTTCGTCTGTATGTACATATATGTGTAGATCTTTTCTGGTTTTGTCTTTAGGATGCTTGCAACTCTGCCATCAGTGTGCGCACTCCTTTTAGTATTTTAATTTTTCCTTGCTTTCGTCATGTCATTGGTGGTTACGTCATTCCCTTCATCGAAGGATTTATGTTCCGGGACAAAGGGGTGTTCGGAGATTTAGGAGTGAAGTATGCTATAATTATCCTTTGTTTCAACCTCAATGGGGAGGAACAGGGCGATAGGAGTTTGCATTGTGTGATAGCTGTTAATCTTCTCCTGCTTCTCTTCCTCCTTCTCACGAGCTCTTGTCGCTTGGTTGATCGACTTGGGAAATTATCAACAAGTAGGGATGACTTTTCAGGTAACGTAACTGACGCCAACGTCACAAAAAATTAAATCGAGTCCGATGTTTATGAAACTTTAGTGTGTTGCAGAGCTCGAAAAATAAAAACATACAGGTGTTTGGATTTTTCTATATAACGCATTTTCGACGTTTTACGTTATTTCAAATTAAGGCATCATTTCTGTCATTTTTCAGTGAATCGCTCATTTGCGCAAGCGCACTGCTTCGTAAAAATAATATACACAGCTATGAACTTCTACACACTATTATTTTCATGACGACCCTTGTAAATGCAATTGTCAGATTTTCAAATGTTGATCATTGTCCAAAAAGGCGTCAATTTGACGTCTTTTCATAGACGTTTAATATGTACCCCGTTATTGAGATCTCACTCTTTAACCCTTTACCTAACGAATCGCCCGAATCCGCCCGCGTAATATGCAAATTGAGTAGTTGAAAAAATTAATTTTTTTCAAAATATTTCAACAAAACCATATCATGTGACCCTCCAATGAGGGGTCACATGATATGGTTTTGTTGAAAGTTTTTGAAATATTTAAAAAAAAATATATTCAAAATAATAAATTTTGATATCGTCTGCGTTGAGTAAAGGGTTAAATTTTGTAAAATCTAAAAGTGCAATCAGTTTCCAGTTGACTAAACATTTATCTGTGGCTGACGTTGTGACGTCAACGTATCCAAAAATAAACTTTGTCCGAATGACATGAAATGTTAGTATGCTGTGCAGCTCGAAAACTTAAAAAGATAGCTGTTTCAATTTTTTAATTCAATGTTATTTCGATGTTTTTAGGTCACTTTATGTTTTTACACTCCCATTTTGTGAATACAAACTACAACTGATACCCCCATAATATATGTCACATTATTCAAGAGGAATAGTTCACATTTAAATTCGCGTTGTCGGTCAACATTTAACACTGCGACGAAATACCCATCGACGGACGCAAAGCGTCAAAAAGAAATTTCATAGCTCGAAGTTGAAATTCTACACCATTATATACACCTGGAGCTTCATTAAGCACTCCCTGAAATGTTTCATGACAGTGAAGTTGCTTCTACTGATTATTATGTTTTAATGATTGCTATGTCTTGCAGAACATTTCATCACTATCAACCACATGCAATATCTGGGTATAAAACAAGAAAATTTGACATTTCGTTTATCAAAAAATGTTGAGATGGCAAGGAGGACACTGTCAGAGGCACTAAGATGGCAAATCGTTGGCATGCACGCAACAGGCACGTCATTTAAAGCTATTGGAAGGCAAATTGGCTATAGTCATTTTGTCATCAGCAGACTTGTCCTAACATCAACAAACCAACGATGTTAAGGTCCGACCAAGGCCTGGACAACTTCGAAAGACCTTTCCTAGAGACGAATGGGATTCCGTTTCCATCCTGTCGCCAAAGCTCCAAGGCCACTACTGGCTATGGTCTATCTGTCCTACCATTAGCTTCTACAGCAGGCTTGTTCCATTGTGGCCTTGTACCAGTACTATTGACTAAACTACCATCCATTAATATTGACGTGTACCTCTACTTCCTAGATATACCTTTGCCCAGACCTTCAAAATGTTCCATCAGTGTATACATATAAAGCATTCCGTAATTGAGATTCCAAGCCGAGTCCGTAAAATTTGGATCCGTGTTTTAACATCAGGCATTACACTTACCCACAGTACCCCTTGGCCTAGCATTACATACTACCTATACAAGTCATAGGTTAACATGAAGCATTAGGCGGATTAATAGTACTAAGGACTAACATGGGACCTGTAGTTGGAGAACGCGTACACCCTACACTACCACACTAGGCGACCATGCATTACACCCACCCACCCACAATAACGTCTGGCCCCACATTGCATACTACCTATATTAGTTATGGGGTGACATAAAGCATTAAGTCGATTAGTAGTATCAACGGCTGTCGGGGGGCCCACAGAGCTATATATTGTCCATACTATACTGTTGTTCTATACTGCCAGGCATTACCCCCACCCCCACAAAATCACTAGATCTACCATAACGTACTACATATACCAGCCATAAGATAATACAAAGGATTCGGTAGGTTAATAGTACCAAGCACTAACAGGGGGCCTATAGGTGTATATACCGCCCATACTATAGTACCGTTCTAAACAACCAGGTAGTACCCATACCCACAATACCCCTATGCCTAGCATTGCATACTACCTATACCAGTCATAGGATAACATGAAGCATCAGGTGAATTAATAGTACTAAGGGCTAACATGGGACCTGCAGGGGCCCACAGAGGTATATATCGTCCATACTATACCGTTGTTCTATACTGCCAGACATTACCCCCACCCCACTCCACAATACCACTTGACCTGTCATAACGTACTCCCTATACCAGTCATTGAATAGTACAAAGCAATCGGCTGGTTAATAATATCGAGGACTGGACCTACAGGGGTATATACCATGCATCCTATGCCACCCGTTCTAAACAACCTAGCATAATACTGCCTGGCCTAACACTAAACTACCAATACCAGCCATAAGATAATACAAAGGATTCGGTGGGTTAATAGTACTAAGGGGGTAATAGACCAACAGATCATTCATCCTGTATTGCCAATCTAAACCACCAATGACTATCTCGCAATACCACACTACCACCCACCCACCCTACTGCTTGACTTAGGTATAGCAGACATAGGATAATATGAAGCATAAGGTGGATTAATAGTACTAAGGGCTAACTTGGGACCTACATGCATATATACCACTACTACTATGTCGCCGCCACCCCATACGAGAAGCCCGACATCCACTGACCCTTATAACGTTATGTCGGATTGTATAGTGGACAATAACAGTGGTCAACATCTCTATGACGTCGCGTGCGCATCATGACGTCACGACGTCAATAGCAACGTCAACCATTTCGCGGGAAAAACTTTCAAGAAAATCCATCTTCACCATTAATTTTCCATCACATACCCATAACATAATCCTATAGCTACATGCGTACATATATCACTATACATACCATAGTATACTATATATACAGTACCTACACCATTTACCGGATCAAACTGATGGAGCCGACATTTTGCACCGGCAAAAGTTGCACCGGCAATGGCTCCGGTTCCTATGGGAATTTAACACTAGCTGCACCGGCAAAGCTCCGGGTAATGAGGCACGATTCATACCTTATATACTACTCATAACCTATGAACCAGCACCAAACAAGTTTAACAAGCTCGCTCCAATAAGGGGCCAAAGGCCGTTTCTGAGACAAAAAGTGAATTTGTTTAATCATTCAAGAATTTTTGTCTACCATCAGCGATGGGTAAGAGTTAAGTATATCTGAAGACCACTCACACCAGGAAGATTAATCACGCAGTATAACGATTGCAGCTGATCAATACACAGTCCACGTCATAAAGGATTCAGGTCGAAAACATTCATAATTCGTACTTAACTGTTGACATAAAAAATAGCTGAGATGCGCACAACGGAGAAACTCGACAGTCAACAGATTACACTTTCTAAAGCAGGTTTTCGAAAAAACAAAACTATCAGGATATCACTTCCGGGCTCGAAACATTAAGTCGCGAAACGAAACTTATCGAAATACCAAATGTCTCCAACCTGCGTCCCCATGCGGACTTGAGCCTTATTTAATGCCCTTGACTCATAATTCGGGCTTATCACCTGACAGCTGATAGCCGAGTCTCTCCACCCAGCACATCGCAGCCAAAAATAATTGCGATGTGCCCAGTGGAGAGACCCAGCAATCAGCAAATTTGTCAATCGATGGAATTACAATCCCGATGTCGTCGCTTCCATTTATCTACGTTTTAGAAAATGTCATCATCTCAAGAGTATGTGTGGGTCATGGCTGCTGAGAGGCATGCTCCAGAGAAGCACTGCTATGACATTACATCAACTCATCCCTTAATTTTAATGCTATTTGAATATATCTTGCAAGTTTAATTAATACAGATCTACTACTAGCTCCAACTAACTGACAGAATTTAAGCATATTTGACCTGAGTCTAATATATATCATAGTGACAGTATGTGCAATATGACTCGTATGTATTCAGATAAGACGGTCATGATCGCGGACGTCAATTCCTCTGGAGCGATGTAGTAATTCAGTATAATTGTTGAAAAAAAATAATGGATGTTTTTTGTCTGTTCATGTTTGTTGTTGTTCTTCGTGGTGAGTTTCATTTTCACTATTCATATGCATGTTTTATGCTTTACATAAATATATAATATAGTGTACAGCTCATCTGATTTGACAATGTATACACAGGCGGTCATCAGAAGCACAAAAATGAAATTTGTCTCATTTATTCTGAAGATCAGTTGCGTGTTTTTTCCTGTAAGATAGACTTCAAAACTGTACTGAATTAAATTCCTCTTTGAATTATGTAACTGGGTTAACCATTTACCTAACATGAAAAACAGACGACACTTGCAAAAAAAATTCTTGAATAACTAATTTTTTTTTTCATTTTTTTGTCTCAAAAACATAGGTTTTGACCACTCATTGGAACAAGCTCGTTCCAACGAGGGGTCATAACCTATGTTTTTGAGACAAACAATGAACAAATAATGGGAATTATTTGGTGATTTTTTGAGAATAGCATTGGCCGGTTTTGGTCGTTACGGTGGGTAAAGGGTTAAATCAGGCCTGACAAATAACGAGATTATATCGCAACCCTTTAGTCTGTTATGCTAAATATCGCGGTGGTAACGTGTTGAGATGCGTTTCCGCCTTCTTTCTTATACTACGCCAGCCATACTGTTAACTTCTTAATAGACTTTCCGCCAGAGTAATTAATAACAACTATTTTTGGTTGTGGACATTTTGTTAAGACATAAATTGCATGCCGTTCTACTCATATGTGGATGCAATGTGCAGCCAATGAGTCGAGCTAGTCACGAGAGATTGTCAGGTCTGACCTTGCAAAATATGCCGGACTTGGAATTTAATTTATATTGTATTATTTTGTCGTTGTATTATTTTGTCGTAGCCTATAGTTCGTTCGAGTATTTCACAACTGACGTAACTCCCGCGTAACCTAAACGGTCGTTCGCGGGTTATTTTCAGGCCTATTTATTGCCACACGTATACCACAGAACCGGACATGGGAGTCAATATAGAGAAAGGTTGAAGTGGCGACGTCCTCTTCGCCAAAGGTTTGTCAGAAAATTGCAGGCTCGTTTTAATTTGTTTATGCCTTTAGGCTCTGTAGATAAAGAAACAAAATGAGCCGGATGGAGAATATAGTACCTTACCAGTTAAGCAGAGTAAATGGCGTCGTTGGGACATACATTTATCATGTTAGGTGAGGATATATACTCACATTATATGATATAAGGCCATTAAATTTCCATCAGAAACTTGAATTGCAATGCGTCGCCGCATTCAAGACGCTTGGTATTCGATGATGCTATGCATTGAAAATTCTGCTTGTTTTTTATGGTGTTGTTCCACATCCCAAACTTGTCCAACATGTCCCTGGAAGCGAATAATAGCAACAATACTAATACACATATGTGCTATATAGCCTTCAGAGGTGCTGTACAGTAAGATAAACAAAATTAGCACCTAACCTTACAAGCAACTCATAACAAGAACTAGAAAGCAGAAATGCATGTAAGGAGTTAAACGTCGCCTTTCGAAAAGGTGACATTTCAAATTCTCTTTTAAGTGGTTAAGGTTTTCTGATGTCTGACCGTGAACTGGTAAAACATTTCAAGTTTGTAAAAGTTATGTTATTCACTAGTGAGGAACTGGAAAATACCATATACTGTCTAATTTGTTCAGAACAGCATAAACTCCATTCTGGTTTCCTTATTATCGAGAGGTCTCTTAATTAGACAAGACTAGTGCCCAGTCTTGAATACATTTGAAAACCAAAACCGAAATTTAAAAACATATAATCTGAGCAGGGAGCAAAGACAATATTTTGGTGGTGTGGTTTATCTAATCATAGTGTACAGAGATCAAGTCGTCGCGATCAGCTGTATTCTTGGTGATTTGCAAATATATGAGAGTGACAAGCCAGTTAGCAAAGAATTTGAAAACAACAATCCATGGGGACGAGATAAAGGCCGTGGATTGGTCACTTTCATGGATGGACAATATTTCCATGGACGCATTAATGGTAGATTCCAAACACTAATTATACGAATAATCATCAATAATTTAATTAATGAAGTACCGGGTACAACCCGGTGCTTCATTAATTAAAATTTGTTAATGATGTTTTTTGTTACCTGGTAAACGCATACCTGGTAAAAGCACGGCGACTGTATTGAACCTTTCCAAGCTTTCGATAGGGTGAGACACTTTTCTCTATGCCGCCAATGAACATTCTACCAATCCATTTGTAATAGAGATCAGTGGTAGATGTTTTTTGTCGGGTCATGTTTATTACGTCATATCGACTGCCTTGAGTTCCCAGGGGATTAACACTGATAGTGACCCCAAAACCCATTACGCCTGCCCTCACAACCTATTTTGTTATTTCGTTAAAGGCACATCATCGAAGAACGTGGCTTTAAACCGAACAGTTTGGCAGTCGTCGATGGGTTGGGATGGACACCCATGGCTAGCTGTTGATGGTGATCGCGAATCTGTGTTTGAAATGGGATCCTGTTCGTGTACCGCCTGGCAGACAAATCCATGGTGGATAGTGGACTTGGAAGCTCAGTATTGGATCAGAAATATTACAATTGTCAACCGATCAAACTGTTGTCGTAAGTACCAATGAGCACCATTTATTTATTTAATTATTTGCAGAGCGAATATTATATACTTAAAATCAAACCGCCGCATGGTGTGTAGTTAAGTAACATACTCACATATATTAAAGATTTTATAAATAAAAAAAACAAATTGACGCAATGTAAGTAGTTCCGGGACCTGTGGTGAGATATGATAAGTTCCGAACGTTCAGTTGACGGATACGGTGTCACATGAAGCTAAGTGAGAAGAATATTACACGAGGCTTTAGCTGCGCCTAATATTGTTCTCGGTGATTCTCCCGCATCCGCCAACGAAACGTTCCGTAACATAGTTATGATGCCGGTCTGTTTCTCTCCGAAATTCCATCACAAGTTATGTTTGCAAACCGTTTCATGCTTCCGTTTAATTCGGCCCCCATTTGTTTACAAAGGCAGACGAGTAGTGATGCAGTGCAAGGGAAATAATCCAGCATCTCATTGATTGCCAAGAAAATTATTGATTTATTACCTCCGACTTTGTTGTTAGGGTTTACAATTCCATCTGCTTTCCGAAATATTGAACTGAAAACAAACTTTCTAAAGTGCCAATTAGCCGAATTTAGATCTCGATTTTGCGATAAAAACAAGATTGCTGACAGTGAAAATTCATATACACCCAGTGTCGGTATAGTAACATAATATGGGGTAACTGTAGACCATTATTGTCTGTGCACCCCTCACTCCTCTGTATTTAATTATGACTGTTAATTTGTTAATCTATCGGGCTGGCGAAATAATAACGGAGGCTAGGACCTTACAAACTGTCTCATCGTTCGTAGCTAGATCTAACTGGAGGCGCCCATGCAAAACAGCAGCCGTCCTGCCTCGGATCTCTGAGACATATCTTATTAAATGCCACGTGTTTACAAAGAGTCCGGGGCTCATAGCTAGATCTTATTGGTACCATTCGACTGCCTTTTACTCCAGTGCCACCATCTACGTAGTGGACCGGAGTGAAGATGTCAGTAATCAAGTCATAAGCGGCCTGTCTTGGTCAATGACAGGCTCAAATTCAACGTTTGCTATAAATCTTAATTCAGTAGAGTTTATTGCAAAAGGGATATTACAGGAGGTCGTCAAAAATTACTTTTTAAAACTCCATCTGTAGATCCCCAAAACCCCCAAAATGAACCAAGTTGCCAAATCGAAATTAATTCAAGAGCACTTGGTCCGAAACATAACACAATCGTAAATATTGTAAAAAGGGAGGGGGTGTTTTGAAACTTTCAAAAACATACCTCGCCGTGGCATGATTAAGGATACAACAATCTCACCCTTTCCTCTGTGGTCACTGCACATGTCGGGAGATCCGCTATTCCTCACATTGTTATTTTTATCACACTTAATGGAAGGGTTTGTTGACATGAAGCATCAAGGTGTTTCGACAATCTTCACAGTGAAATTTTCTACGATGTAAATAGTATGCCTGCGAATGCAGCAACTGGACCCAACAGTACGACCGCCATGGACTGCACAGACACCAATTCACTTGTGCACGAGTCATGACATATTGACTTGTAAACTTTCTTGACTTTGAATATGAGTCTGTAATTGTGACACGTGTTCAAATTTTGGTGCCATTGCCAATACTAAATTTTCAAGTTCCGGTCATTTATTGGAAAACACTCTGTAAAAGAGCTTTCCGGTAAAAAATAATAAGTAAGGATTTTTCTAAGACCTGCATTTACAAATAACTTACATCTCCATGATATTGTAAACTGGACATCACACAAAATTCACGCTTGGAATTTACGAAGAGAAAATTCTAAGCTGCATTTGACACACATTGCCTCTCATGGAGATAAAAAACACATAAAATATATCTGGGCTTTAATGAATGAAACAAAACCAACATGTACGTTCTATACCGCGTCCTGCTCAATAAACTATGTTGCTTCATATACCAATACATAAATATATAGTGGTCGTCAGAGTAAGGGTACCAGTCGGGTATTCAGGGGAGATGCAACGAGTGCGAACGCACCTCACCACAAACTTGGAGTTCCACTTGATGAACTATCTCCCATCTGTGATTTGATAAAATAGGGCGACCTCCCTTACCCCTATACGCCATGCTCCCTGTGGCTATGGCCCAGAGAGTACGATGTTTCGGGGTAAGTTGTTTTAATAAATGTTCTCATTTGCATGTAACGATGGGTACTAATTTAATACTTTTCCAATACTTCCCTGCGAATCCTCCTTTAATTTTTATTCGAATTTGGAATGGTTTATCCGATTCGATTTGATTCAATGTTCGAATACCTGACCGACGAATAATGAAAATGAATATTCCGATGACGATCACGGAAACTTATGTAATTTGGTTTCGAATATCTCATTATATGTGGTCATTATTTCTCTGTTTACCTTAGGTTTTTGTATACCGCGAGTCTTTGGGATTTTGGCAAACTGGATGATCGGGGGAAACAAAACGTACCGCGTGTTACGGAACGCCGACAACATACTGGCATTTATGCAAAAATATCATGTAACCCACTCATTGAAACGAGCTCAAGGAGTGCGTTCCAAGTTGGGGTGACGTGGTATGGTTTTGTTAAAACTTTTGGAAAATAATTCCATTTTTAAAATGACGAAAATGCTTGCCGTTTCAGTTGCAACTGTCTGTGGCTGCCTTGAACTTCTGCGATCCTCAGATAAACTTATCGTGCGAACACATATTCAACATTCTGAAAAGACTGTGCGCTTTGAAAACATAACTGCCTATTGTCTCAGCTTGAAGGCTTCCAGTGGTTCAGATCCAAAATGATTAAATCAATGTTGTTGCATAATGTAATAATTATACTTTTGAGAAGTGTTTTTTCTCTCTTTTTGTATGGTAAATGTGCAGGGTTCCTTCCAAACGAGATTCGAAAGCTTGTAATATTCTATAAACAGTAACGTAAACAAATCGTAAACAAACACACGGAAAACAGCTGCAAGATACAGATTTTGTGATGAAATTACGGACCTAATACATATTTATTGTAAGATAAATGGTTTGTTGGTCATGTTCTGTATCATCCTTGAGATTAGAAACTTTTTATTTTCTTTGGCTCAGGTTGAGCACGCTTTCATTTATTTATGGTATGGTACAATGGTAGCTCCAATATGGTTTTTACTCCTGTGTATTCGTATCTTTTCTGTTGAATTAAATAATATGAAATGCCACGCAGTTCTCTTTCATGGGGTCATTAATTATTTGTGTCTTTGTAAAAAAACATGGTTATAGTACTGGGGATATTTGGGATGAGATGGTAAAACTGGGCTTAGGTCACAAGTGAACCTTAGCTGATGTGGGTCACACGAAGTGATTTTATTTTGTTCATATAACATTCTATGCAAGTGATGTGGGGTTCCAATGAGACAAAAGGCAAAATCGCCAAAATAAATACCGCCAGCAAGCAGTTTTCGAAAAAAAACCCGGTTTAACATACTTTTTTCCGCTTTACAACCAATAGCAACCCCCTTCTCCAACACTAGTGCCAATGACATTCGCTTACACCAATATAAGGATGAAAGTCATTCCCAGTACTTCATGCCCGGCGTGGGAACTGTTTTTTATCATTTTGAACTTATTTTTTCGCACATTAAGGGAGTCAAAAATATGAATAAAGAAAAAAAATACTTGATGTTAGAAAAAACATACTTGACACGGTGTCACCACGACACCACCACTTTGTGTTTGCAATTTTTACCTCCCCCCCCCCCCCCAGGCCCTCTTTGCATACTGTTTACGAAAAGACAATGGTTGATAAGGGGGCACAGCCACGTTGCACCTGAAAATCCACAAACTTCGTGCACACCAAAAGACCCCGTCGTGACACCTGGCGCGTTTCGAAGTACCTACCCAAAAGCCAAATGGTGGACACGATCTCCCGAAACAATAAATGACGCAGGTGGAAAATTCAGTCGCCTTCGTGTACATCTGCAGATCCAATCGCAGCACATGAACACAGGATTAGTGTTCCAAATAGCACACCCTGGAAGCCGTTCTGCTGAAACATTTCATAAAACACTAATGTGCCCCAGGTGGCACATCCACGTGGCATATGTAAAACACCAAACTTTTGTCCACAACTACAACCATATTATCACAGCTTCATCATTTCATCATTTCGAATAAACCTTAATCATAGCTTCATCATTTCGAATAAAATAACACTAATGTACCTCAGGTGGCACACCCACGTGACTCATGTAAAATCCCGAACTTTCGTTCACATCTTCAAATCATATTGTAACACCTTAATTATAGTTTCATCGTTGCGAATGACATAGCCTGGAAGAAACGGTACTTGAGAATACAACAGTGGCTCATGAAAAGGCAGAAACCTTTGGGAACAACTGCAGACCTTACGGCAACACCCAAGCATAGTTTGGGCGTTCCAAATTACATACCATAGAACCATTTCCCTGGAAACGGTGTCAGAGAATACTAAATTGGCCCAGGTAGCACACCCATGTGGCACATGAAAACTTCGAGACCAGCATTCATAACTTTTCCAGTTTCAGAATTACGTCAATTGGGTTTAGTTTTAAAAAACGTGGTCAATTAACATCTTTCCTAAGGGCTTCACAGAAACCACCTAGAGGCTGATCTTTTCAAATATGGTACATTTCGCACATACATACCCACGTTCTCAAGACACCAGTCGCATTCTGCAAGGATTTCGTCGCTGTTATGTCCTGGAACCAGTGTAGCCTTGAAATAGTCCATCGCATGTGTTTAGATTCACTCGAATAGAATATTTCTGCCGGACAGAACAGCGAATCTACAATTCGCCTTTCCGACCAACTGAAATATTCCAGACGATTGAATATACAAAACACCATTTGAATCATCGCAAAACATATTTCTCGATCGATCTTTGATTTGACATTATTTTCATTATTTTTAATGACTTTACCAATACCATCAGAGATGTTTGTTTATTTACTAGTTATGAATGGACACTCGTCATATCAGTAGTTTTATGATTACGCCGCGTAGGATTACAAATTGTATTAACCCTTTTCCTGACCTGAAAAGCCAACGACACTTGCAAAACAAATTCTTGAATAACTAATTTTTTTTCATTTTTTGTCTCGTTTCAAAGAGGGTCATAACCTATGCGTTTGAGACATAAAAAATGAAAAAAAAAAATATTGAAAATTAATTGGCGTTTTTGTGAAAAACCCTGGCCGGTTTTGGCCGTTACGCTGGGTAAAGGGTTAATATATCATTGTTTGCAGGGCGAATTAAATACTTAGGACTTGGAATATCTGTACCTGGAAAAAAGGGTATATTAAATATTAATCTGCAGGCTTTCCTCTATGAAATGTAACAAGAGAAATCCATACAGATGAAATAAATTCACTTCAAAGATAATGTGAATGATGTCATCAGCATATGACACCTTTATGTTGTGGTACCTGTACTTAACAATGGCCCCAAATATGGGCTTCAAACATTCATTTAAAACAATAATAAACTGAACAGATCATCGACGTCGGTTTACTATTATTATTTATAACACGCCTATTACTTTTCCTCCAGTTCCGTATTTACAAATCCGTACGTAAACGCATGTTCCACGTGGATTTCCATTGACGAACTATTTTTTTCACCTGATGTTATGGATCCATCAAAAGGGTTAAACTTCAACCAATTTCGTATCGGCCAATCGAAACGTCACCTTTGACCTAGATCAATTTGGAAGCTGCGGCGACAACAGATAAATCGATAATAGAACGCTTCGATCAATAAATAACAAAGAGTTTTAAGGTTTGAAATTTTCTGTATGCAATGTTTGAATTTTTAAATTAATGAACTCCATGTCATAGAGGCGTGTTATAAACACAAAACGCCATGATGTGTGAACGCGTTCGTCAATACAGCACTCATACCATCGCAGAAGGATAAAATGAGAGACGCAGGCACTCGTGTCGTATAATAGAACGCACTCACACATCGTGACGTTTTGTGTATTTTCGCTAAACCCTTTACCTAACATAAAAAGCAGACGTCACTTGCCAAAAAAAGTCTTGAATAACTAATTTTTTCCATTTTTCGTCTCAAAAACATAGGTTATGACCCCTCAGTGGAACGAGCTCGACAAGCTCGTTCCAACGAGGGGTCATAACCTATGTTTTGAGACAAAAAAATGAAAAAAATAATGAAAATTAATTAGCGATTTTTGAGAATAGCGCTAATAAATAATAATAAGATACGAACGTATTTCGTGTACAGGGCTATTCAGTTGTTATATTTGTATAATGAGCGCTTTTATACAGGGGTGTTTGAAACATAAGTGTAATTGAGTATAATGAAAACTGAAGTTTCGACTTTTTTTCAAATCAGCCACTTTCAGAGAAAATGTAAGCAAAAAGCATTTTTCTCCGACGGACAACAAAAAAGTGCGACAGCTTTTTGGGGGCGGCGGAGGGCGAACAACCCTCATCTCCGACACCCGGACTAGCCTAGGGCCCGAATTAAACTGGCATAGGAGATGCCATTAGGGATTAAAGAGGATTTACCCTCATTTGGTTTAAAGTGTAATGGTCTCCTCCAAGCGTTTCTTTTCGACAGTTTTCGATCAAAAAACTGTATCCGTCAGGTGGAATGAAAAATATATTACGGGCATGTACATTTGCAGGAGAAAAATGTTGTCAGTAGACACGTAGCCAAGAGGTATTGTGGGCTTGACATCTTAGATGTACCGAATACCTTACCTGATTTGTGTCGTCTGAGGTCGCGGGTTATAGTGAAATATGCTCGGGGAGATACGTTATGACATTTTGAATGTCTGGAATGCTAAGCGGCTACGATACCGACATGGGTATGGAATTTGCCCCCAGGGTCTAATAATAATCTCCACACGCTCCTGTACTCAATTAATAACAGAAGAAATCAAAACACGCCTTGTTTTTTTTAAATTGTATTAGGGCCAAAAATCGATTTGGAGGACCTTAGACTAAGCGTCTCAATGCCACAAATCGATTTAGATGTACTTCCGTTGAACGTGTTGATGCGTGTCGCCAATAAACCTGCCTAGCGTCGCGTTCTTCCCTCCTGGAGAGACAATATAGGGCAGCCAGTAATCTGCCTCAGTAGCAAATAATTTAATATCCTTAGACAAAACTTGTAATAAAGCTACAAACCGAATTGGGGTGGGGGAGGGCACAAACAACATAAAAGCATAAACCCCTTGTCGAGTCCCAAAATGTCTCTTGATTTCGATTTTTTAGAGTTATCCCTTTACCCATCGAATCGGCGCATCCGCCCGCGTAATATGCAATTTCAGCAGTTGAAAAAATATTATTTTTCAAAAAATATCAAAACCATATCATGTGACCACTCGTTGGAACGAGCTCGTCGAGCTCGTTCCAACGAGGGGTCACATGATATGATTTTGTTAACATTTTTTGTAAAATTTTAAAAAATGATATTTAAAAATAATAAATTTTGATATCGTCTGCGATGGGTAAACTTCATTTTGACGTTTTTCGGTCCTTGGTGGGAATTAATATCATGGAGTATTTTACGCCAGTTTGAGTGTGGCATTGCATCACTTAAAATAATAATATAGTGTAAATGAATTATCATAGCGGTATCTGCATCAAATCGTGTGGCCTCAGTGTTCACAAAATTGTACGGTGAGTGGGGGTTGGAGATACCTTTACGGTCTTGATGTCACATCTTTCGTATTTGAAGTCTGTTTTTCAAATTTTGTTCAACTTCGTATTTTTGGGACCACTTAGTGAAGTGAAGTTCAATTTTGACCTTTTTAGATCCTCACTGGAAATAAAACGTCATTGTGTTGACTATTTTTCGACAATATGAATACAATGGTAACACTGAATAACTTCAACTATTCTTGCAGCTGTATGTGGAGTATTAAGAGTAGTAACCTGCATCTGTATTAGCCCGAGGAATTGGAGTGTCCACAAAAATGGAGGGAGGTACCCCGACGGGATTGACGCCATATCTCCGGCATTTGAAGTCGGATTATCAAACTATTTTCAACTTTGTTTTTGAACTATTTTCCTAGTAATGTGCTACAGTTCAAGCGGTTGGAGTGCTCACAACATAGGATGTTTTTAGAATCGGGCCAATTTTAATGTTTTAGACGTTCACCCCTATCACGTCATTTTAGATTTCGGCATTAATGGGAAACAATTTCCCAGGGCGGCAACGCTTTTTTCGATATGGCTTTTATTGAAGATTATATTTCCAACATTTCGAGACGAGGGTCTTGACTTGATGTTGAAAGTTGAGAAAAAAACAACATAAAATGGATGTTCTTTTGGATAAAGGTCGATAATCAGTAAGTTGAAAAAGGGTGGTCGAAAGACACTGTGGTTTAGATGTATGCGGAATTTCATCAGTGTTCTATGTTAACGCGAAGTACCCGAAAGTGAACAACGAAGAAAGAGGAAGAAAGGCAACAATACGTCTCTGGGTGACTTAATTACACATCAATTAGTCCAAAATGACGACCTGTGCGTCCGCCCCGTTTGACACAACCATCGATCGACTTCATGACTTTACAAGTAAAACTCGCCTAAACAACATCGCGAAGAAAACTTTAATCAGCAATCGCCTGGGGAGGCCGTCATCGATTATCTCTAAAGACAGTCTCATTGTTCAGAATTAACTCCCCCTCGATAGTAAAATGGATGACTTCGGCTTCCCCAAATCACACAGTTGGGGATTGTCTCTTCTTTTTGTAACCGATACGAGCAAATGCTTTTCTCTTTCTTCTGCAGACTACATTTATGCATCTTTTTACCCTCTGCACCAACTCTACGTATAATGACGGTTTGGTGGGAGGCAGAGCTGGTCCTGTGGCGTAAGAACAGGATCCGGTTTTTGAAAAAAAGATAAAAGAAGAACGAAGAGGGAAATCCCAAATGCGACCACACAACACAATTACGTGCACATCTCATTTACAGCTAACACCAGTATTGCTGATTGCTGTTATGTAACAGTTGTGCTAAAAATAGACTAATCAGCCTGGTTGACTGTACTGGAACTGTTTCTGGGTCCCCACGGTGATTACTTAAACAAACACAAATCAGCTATAAACTTGATGACAGTCTTCTATCCCTCCCTGCTCCCTTCTCTCTCTCTCTCTCTCTCTCTCTCTCTCCCTCTCTCTCTCTCTCTCTCTAACTGAATTGTTGGGTTATAGTGCTAAGCAAATCGTGATTGAAAGGATTAATGAAAGTACATGAAGATTGAATAATAACACTGGCCGGCCGCTGATTTGTTGCAGTCCTCGGGTGAGAAGGCCTTGGTTACCCCTGTTCTGCAAACTTCCTCTCTGTTCCCACGCTTTTTCTTTCCTCCCAACACTCGGAGACGAACTGCTTAATAGTATCCCTTGCCCCATTCTTCCCAATCTCTCCGAATAGCATATTAACCCTCTCCATTGAGTCTCTCACTAACCACATGTCCTTCATTCTCCCATCCCACTTCCCCATTATACTCCCAGTGAATCTTATTCTTTTAGACTGGTATTTTGGGCACTCTAGTAGAAAGTGTTCCGGGGTCTCCACCACGCCTAATTACACATCTGTCACTCCTTTTCACTGTATTTCCCATTTTTTCCCCTCAGCTCCAGGAAACGCGATCTCAGCTTGAACAATGGTGACCCCCCAAAGGTGCCATCAAGGTACTCTTCAAAACCAGACTTCTTTTTATCACGCAGGCCACCCAGAGACCTCTTTGATCTGGCTCCCTCTCGCCCGTTAAGGTTACCAGCCTCCATGACCCTTTCTCTTACGTTTTTTTACCCTGGATTGCCCCTATGTCTAGGTCCGAGATCTCCAATGAGTAGTTCTCTATTAGCTCCCTCACTTGGACTATCCTCCCTGTCTTTGTATTTGAGTTGAAAATACTCTGGAACATTACTTTACACCATCTGCTGGCGGGGAGATTAACCAAATAATTAAGATAACCGAGTTTCAACAAGTCTATCCTGTCCTTGATCCTCATCCACCCAAGTTCCCCCGATTGCTTCTAGTGCCGCGACATTACTCGACCCAGTTATCCATCGGCCTGCATCGTTCTGCTGGGTTTCCAAGCTCTTTACATCCGTTTGGTTTAAGGGTACAACTTCTGTACCATATGTTATACTTGGCAGACACACCATTTCCCAAAGTGGTTTCCCCACGAAAACCTTATTGAAACTGTTTCTATCTATAAGTTTCATCTGGTTAAGGACTCGCCTCCCCTTCAGAATCAATTTATTTGTGTGGTTTCGGTAGATGCCTCTTCCTGTGATGTTTATATTTACCCCAAATATTCGTAGTCTCCTGTCTCTCCCACACTAAGAAGTTGGCTGCTATCTTCCGGAATACAGAACTCTCCCACTCTCCACCTTCGAGTGGGGTCCACTTTGCGGCTCACTGGTATAACTTTGATCTTGCTTTCATTTAGTTAGAGTCTCCATTTGTTCCCATATTCCCCAACAATTCCTAGCATTTTCGATAGTCACTCTTCGCTTTCTGACACTAGCACAATACCGTCTGCAAAAAATAGCCCTGGGATCCTCAAGTCCCCAACTGATATCCCCTCATCGCTACGCAGGAGTTCATCTCCCAAACCTTTGATGTACAATGCAAAAAGAATTGGTGAAAGGATACACCCCTGTTTTAGGCCTATCTCCATAGGCACATGTTCTGTTGTTGAGTTACCCAAGCTAAGTTCACTTTGTGCACTGCAAAAATTATAGGTTCTCTTTAGAACCAAAACTGGTTCTAATCTTGTCCCTGAGATGGAACCAGATCTGTTTAAACAGTATTTATTTCAAATCAAATAAATTTATAAAGATTAACATTAAATATTAACAGAATTAAACATAAATTGAGGGGGTTTCAGCCGTAAGTTTAGAGCTTATACGAGGTTGTCTCAAATCATTATTAAGCAAAGGAGATATGAACAGTTGGCATATCGAACCAGTTTTGCTTCTGTGTAGAACCAATATACCAGGTTTTGATATTCGCTTTGTTTCAAAATGTTTGGCGACTGCATTGAATAAGCTCCAAGTTTACTGCTGAATCTACTTCAGTTCATGTATTATTCTGTTAAAATTGAATGCTAATCTTGGTAAATTTATTTGATTTGAAATAAATACTGTTTAAACTAAACTGGTTTCATCACAGGGACAAGATTAGAACCAGTTTTGGTTCTAAAGAGAACCTATATTTTTTGCAGTGTACATCTTAAAATAATGCTTTCAGAATCCCAACAAACTCGCCTCCCAAGCCCAGAGCCTCAAGCTTTCGCCACATACCCTCCCTCCATACTCTATATTATGCATTTTTAACACCCAAAAAGGCCATAAACATCTTTTTTCTTTTTTGCTTTCGCGGATTCTATCATTTAGGATAGCGTGAAAAGATGGTCAGTGACTCTCCTTCCATTCCTGAAGCCATTTTGAATCTCTCCCCCAAAAACTTTCTCCTCAATCGCCTCCTCTAATCTCCCAGACACCATTTTACAGAAAACTTTTCCAATGTTACTAATGACAGAGATTCCTCGATAATTATCCAAAACGTCCTTTCCCCCTTTTTGTGAATAAATGTCGCTTTGCTTTCTCTCCACTCTTTTGGGACCTCTTGTTAGGAATTTCGTCCACCCCTTCCGCTTTTCCATTCTTTAATTTTGAGATCACCTTTCGCTCCTCTTCGGTTTTGATTTCGCTACACACGAAGTTCGATAGATTTAACTCGACCTGGTTCAGACACTCCGGTGGGTTCCCCATGCCCCATCGCTTATCGTTTACCTTTTCCCAGTGCCTGACCCGTTCTGATGCGATTTGATCTTGATCGTCTGTATCTCTGCCAGCTACTTTAATACGCTGTGGGTTACTTCCTTTGCTGCCTTTATTCACCCATTTCAAAATATGTTCGAACTCGACCCCCTGTCATTCTTATCGTCCTAACAAGACTGCTATTTCGCACCCTCCGATTATCGTCTTTAATCTTATTTACTTTATTTCGTGCGTGTTGGTATTCTTCCTTTGCTTCCATGGCATCGTTGCTTTCCGCCCCCTTGAATTTCTACTTCCCCTGTATGCAGCACATTTAGATTTTTTACCCTTTATGGCTCTTTTCAGTTCTTCGTTCACTCTGTACTCAGGTTCCCGTGTTGGCACCCTAATCTTTCCTACACTTTCCTTCCCTGTCTTCACTAGGCTCGCAACTATGGCGTCGGCCATTTTCCGGACACTGGCCCCCATGTGTACGGTTGGAAGCTTTGGTTTCAATTTCCCTTTGAACTTCGCCCAGTCAGCATCCTTTTTGAGTACCCAAATGTCCTTTAAGCTTCCTTTGCTTCTTACTAGGTTTTTGGCCCTGATCGTCACTATAATCAAGTTGTGATCACTATCCAACTCCCTTTTACCTTCATCATCCCCTTCTATCCTCATCACCTCCCTCCATAAATTAATATCTGTGAGAATATAGTCGATTATTGATTTTCTATCGTTCCTCTTCCAGGTCTATTTCCCCGTACACCTGGCGTCCCTGTTCAGAATCCTCAGACCGAGCTCATTTGTGAAGTTCTACAGCTTCCTTCCATTCCTGTTGATTTTCTTGTCTCCACCCTCTATACCTTCTTCCTTATCACCTATATGTCCATTAAAGTCACCCATTAAAATTATACCGAGCCCCCTGTTTTCTAGTTCTGTGATATTGGACCTTAGTGTTGAGTATATCGAGTCATTCCACTCGGGTTTGCTTCCATCCACCACACAGTACACAATCCCAAGGGCAATACTTTTGTTTCTTAGACTGATCTTTACCCATCCAATTTCTTTCGATATCTCAGCCAAGGTTCTGACATCTTCCAGGTCTGTGATCAGCGACGGTTTTAAGTTTTTTTTAATGTTCATTCATACCCCTCCCCCCTTTTTCTGGCCTTCTGTTCGTCCTAACATATCCACACGCACTCCTTACTTGGTCTACTCGTTCCCCATGTCTTAACCACGTCTCCCTTAAGCCCATGACATCAAAGTCCTCTGTCTCGATCAATGTAGCAATTGCACTTACTTTCCGGTGGAGACCTGGATGTTGCTATAACCCACTTTCAGGGTACCGAGATTCATTGGCTTACGCCTACTGGTCCCATTGTTTTCTGACGCTAACCTTGGTAAACTTATTCTGTCCGCCTCGCTATTGTTCGCCTTACCTGTGTCCACTCTTGCTATACTTGCCTCTGGCTTCCCACCCCGCTCCTCTCCCAAAAAGGCTCCACTACCCGTATTAATCACTACTAGCACACGGTGTGAAATAACATTTGGGTGGCGCGACAAAGCAACAGAAGCCTTTATCCTCCAAACAAACATCTGTTTTAATACCTCTGCACATGACATGGTTGAGGAAAAAACAAGAGACTGTGATCAATATCAACATTTTCAATTATTTTTATTATTAATTATCCTATGTGACCTTAAACACCAATAAATAAATAAATATAATAATTAATAATTATCCTATCAGTTTTATAAAGAGTAAATTACGTGGAGATGGAAATTATGACAAGGAAAATACAAAAAGTCTTTTAAAGTATAAAAATATTTTTTAACTTTTGGGGCCAGTATCAGAATTTATATAAAAATCTCCTGTTTCGAGTATGTTTTCTCAACTATGTCGGCAATATCTTTTTTGTAAAATGTACTTTTAGTGTCACAAGTTAGTTTTCATAAAAATAGCTGACTGAAAGTGTGTACTGCATTCTGTGAACACAAAGTATTGACAAAGTAAGTTATTTATTAGTGTTTAAAGTCACATATTTCTGCACATTGACTAATCATACCCACGACAGTTTTACGGATGGAAGCGAGCATGTAAAACAACCACCACAAAAGAGCCTAATTATACACTTTATCAATCTATTTTCATTAATTTCGCCTGTAGTTAATGAAAAAAGAAGTTTTCGTCCTGTCGGAATTCGTCAAGTATAAATATCTAGATATTAAAAAATCTTGCTCGATGTTCCCTGTATGGGGTAACATGGGGGTGGGGGTGGGGGGGGGGGGGTCCAGTGATTTATTTTTTTGGGGGGGGGGGGGCATGTGCCCCCACAGGCCCCCTGGTTACGCCACTGATTCATACCCATGATCACCGTAACGATCCCCTGAAAAAAGCAGAGTAGGCCTAAATGCAAGCACTACAATGTAAATAAAAGCAATATTCCCATGCTGTTAAGGGCTTCTCAATTTTGTAACATGTTTCCTTTTTATAATATTTATTTGTTGTGCAACAACCTCTTCCTTTAAACCCACTTCTACTGTATACCCATCTACATGTACATCCTCCAGTAGTGTATTTCAAACTGAGAAAAAATGCTAAGTACGCGGAAACTGAAAATGCCTTAAACATGCCCGGTTAGCTTCACACCAAGTTCACCGACATTTTACAGAATGAGGCTCGTGGTCAAGGGTGGCACTACAGGAGATGGTCGCCCCACGTAAAACAGGCTTTTATCCCACTTTCCCACCTCGCCAACCTGCTTCCATGGGTGTCCCCACTCAAATAAAAAAAAAATAAATCAATTCACCCCCAACACACACACCTTCACACTCATACACGCATACGTGAATTTTTATTGTTTTCAATGGCAAATCCGGAGGAGGGGTATGGCCAGAGTACAAAAACAATCAGTCAATCAACAGGAGATGAAAACAATAAAGAAGAAAAGAAAACATATTTATGGAATAGTTCGGGCCTCAGTTTCATTAGTGGGGCATAAAGTGGAAGAAATGTATTTATCCGCTCTCTTAAATGCTAGCTTCCTGTGCCATTTCGTGTAAGGAAAATACAAATGAACGTAGTAGCCTCATCGTACTGGAATAATGTTGTGTTTTCAAACATAGTTTTGTGTGTTTATTGGTCGAGTTTGCGATCAGGAGTTTATTTGCGTAACTATATCATATCGCTGCACCACTCGCGGCAATCCATTGAGGCATGTCGTCGGCGTTCTGTTTGAAATCTGGTTTTCCCACTCATCTATAATTAGCCTCGATAGGCGGGTGGTGGACCCGTTTACTACAGAGTGATCACCGGGTGTGATCTAGGCGGGTTTTAAATGGAGTGTACACGTAATGCTCTCCACCTGCTACCCTGGTCCGCAAGGATTCTCGTTGCTCTGGCCTCCACCTGATATTACAAAAAAACTAAAATAAAATTTAGAGTCGCCGATGGTTGACCAACCCCACATCTTCGCTACGCACCTTTGGTAATGAACTGACTGAATGTCACCTTTTCAATTTATCGACGTAACGAAGGCATGGATAAATCAATCCTTTCCTTTTACCTTACGTAAATAAGTCTTACAGGAGAAAACTTGAACGCTATTTTACAGCTCATAATTTTCAGAACAGACATATTAACATTCTGAAGCATTAAGTAATTATTGGCCTGCATCTATTATATTACAGAACATCTCGGTGAGTGCTTATCAAGTTTTGTATTCAATTCCAATCGCAAAGCATTTTATTGTCTCCAACCACTCGGAATATACAGTTGTTAGAAACCTATTTACCTCCTGTTGGAAATTGTCATCCAGTTCTGCAAAACAGAAGGTACAATACAAATTCTCAACAAGTTATCCCTTTACCTATCACGAAACGGCAGACGAACTTGCAAATAAGATTCTTGAATAACAATTTAATTTTGATGGATGGATCTCATTGAGGTCTGTCAAACAATATTTAATTGGTTAAATACAGAATAAATGTATAGTGTTTTCAAGTAAAAAAGAGTATTCTACGAGTAGGATTAAGAATGAAACCGACGCGCATCTGGCGAGTCGGTTTCATTCTTAATCCTATGAGTAAAATATTTTTTTTTACTTGAAAACACTATATGTTTATTTCGTTTATCCCATAAATCTTTTATAGGGCAGTTGCTGAGAAATCGTGCTGTTACTCCTTCCAAAACACTGCGAGAAGTGGGGAGCACATTAGTCCAATTCGATCGACAAGCAAAACTGCAAAAAATAAACAAGGCGCAGTAATACAGTTCTGTCTAAACATAATTCCCCAACAAACTTGAGCTAAACTTGCAAAAATACTCCATTAAATAAACAATGTTTATCTTTCTTATTTTCGTTGTTTGGTGTTATTTTGTTCAACTTGAGTTTTATCTACTTTATACGTAAAAACAGTAACGTTTTATCTTTTATCGTTATCGAAAACTCGCAGTCAATAAAAAATCTTTTATCGTTACTGCAGTAAGAATAAAAGTCACGTGATATCGCAAGAATACAACGTTCACGCCCATCTCATTTGCATGACGTTCTATTTCATTCAACACTTTGAATAACTAATTATCGCTGCCGCGGATCGAAACAAATAAAACGGGGCGTATTTATCGAAATGTATTGAATAAAAAAGAAGGCCATTAATTAAACTTACTGAATTGTAAAAATAAAATTTGACGGAAAAGAGTAAAAATTAGTAACTTACACTTTTTCAAATGAGATTATTTCACACTTCGAGACTTTAATTATCCTGACGTTCAAACGTCACTGGGAATTCAGTTTCTTCAACATTTTTCAAAATGTGACGTCAAACGTCGGAAAGTACAAATAACCAGATATTTTTCACATTAGTGATTATCTGGTTGAAGGCTAGATTATTTTTAGTGGTCTGCATTTGTTAATCAAAACTTGTTTTATTACGGGAGTGGGGGAGGTGGGGGTGTATATAACCCATATTTATAAACAAAGCAGACGACACGTGAATTTATTTATTTACGCTTTCCTAATTTGGCAAATGAAACATCAATCATCATGCCCCGCCTTTCACAATCGAACTTGAATGCTTTTCAAAGCTTGGTTTCGATTGATTTAACTTGTGTTTTCTTTGTTAATTGCTGTTCGTTTTATTGTTAGACAGAGTTGAAATGTGTCATATATTCTAAAACTAAACATTTAACCCTTTACCTAACATGAAAAGCAGACGACACTTGCAAAAAAAATTCTTGAATAACTAATTTTTTTCATTTTTTGTCTCAAAAACATAGGTTATGAAGCCTCGTTGGAACGAGCTCGACGAGCTCGTTCCAACAAGGGGTCATAACCTATGTTTTTGAGACAAAAAATGAAAAAAAAAAATGAAAATTAATTGGCGATTTTTGAGAATAGCGCTGGCCGGTTTTGGCCGCTACGTTGGGTAAAGGGTTAAGCGACGGTCAACGTTTGATAAACGTCCGTTCATTTTGTCTCCCACAAATGGAATACAGGTCATGACAACACGAATGCGGTAGAGGTCAGAGGTCAACAAGTCCGTCTCTACTATAGGAATAAATTCTTTCAGTGTTAAACATACGGGGAAAATGATCACCCTACTAGCAGCTGCTACTAGGTGAATAAAGCAAACGTTTATCCAAGACTTTTATTGTTACGTCAATTTATGGGATAATATGAATTATGGGGAAAATGGAATTTCAGTATTTTGACATCAGTGAGCGGAAGGTTTTCTGTTTGAGTGTTTTCCGTTTTAAATATATACGTTGGATACATTGATTGATTAAAAACTGAATAAATTACACCGCACACAGAGTGAAACAGTCTGCTATTCGACCGAGCAACCGCCAAAGCAAATGGCAAAGCAAATGGCCAAGTCGCCCACCAACTCACCCCAGAAGTTTGGGTGATGGATCCATGATGCTTTTTATTTCTCTCGTTTGGCCAACTCGCCCCACTCGTTTGGTCAGCTCATCCTATCTTTCGTCAGCTTGCTAAAAACCGTAGAGAAGTGATGTTCCGGTTGCAAAAAACTATGTCAGAGATCCCAAGATAAAAATTGCAATGTTTCCCTGAATATGAAACCATGGAGGTCTCGAGAAAACTGTCAACCTGGCCCGATAGGATAGGATTAATGCAAATAAGCATAATTATAATGATAATAGGTGAGATTTTTATTTCCGTCTTATTTGGGGTTTAATGGAGGTTTCGACAGTCACCTCGTGGCAGACAGTTTTCCGTGTGTAGGAAGTCGGAGTTCCAGAAGCGAACCACTGGGCTACGGTGAGCAACTGCCAGGCTCCCCAACGTACTAACTTTGTACAAACAGGTGTGGCACAAGTTGAAGGCAGGTGCACCATCGACTTGCAGTATGCATCAGTACACAGTGCCACCGTGCCTCCCACGCGAGGAATCTGAATTAAGTGCCTTGCCGAATATTGCAAGGCAAATACCCCAACGGGGATCGAACCATTCGGTCTGAAGTTTGTTTTCCTTATTCATACCCAGTACTAGGAATACACAGTGCTACCTAGTATTTTAATATTTAGTACAGAAGAGTTAATTGACGTAAGTGCACGGGTGTGATGTTGGGATTGGTCGCTACATCCATGCCCGTTTCGTCTCCATTCTATTCGAGGTCAGAAAAAAGAAGTGGCAAAGAGAAGAAAACAAGCAACCTAATTATGCCAGAATCCCAACTCTGTTTTTTTCTAAGAACATATACCCGCGAAGTAATGAAAACAACTTACTCACAGTTACAGCAGCAAGTCTAAAGACTTCTTTCGTTTGGGTGCTCTCCATTTTTGCATCCTTGACTTATCTCGTCATGGAGATTGACTATCGATAAAGTCATCTCTCCTGAAATTATTTATTTATTTATTGATTCTTAACGCCACGTCAGCATGTAAGACCATATCGAGGCGATAAAATATATGAATATCAAAAGAGGTCATTATCTTCAACGAAGTAAAAACGAAGTAAAAAAAAAGTTAATGTAATCTGGAGAGAACGAGAGAAAATGAGACCAATGGTTTAAATAATACTTGGTAAATCAACTCGTTGAATTGATATAAATAGATGAAAGTGTAAAAGTTTAAGAACAATTTAAAATTGATTAAAACGGTTGATTTACTCGGTGAACGACGGAATTATATAAAATTTGTGTTGGTAAATATGCCTCGACGAGACACAACATCACAATATTGTCACCTGACAAGACTAAAATCGATACGGTGTAAAAGAATGTGCTCCACTGTCAACCCCGGCTGGCGAAGAACACATTCGGATCGCATATTATCCTCTAAGAAAACGGAATATGTAAATCTTGTACGACCTACATCACATTGTGTCAGAATGACATAATCTTTCTACAATGGTTACTAGACGGATACTAACCAGTAATAGTAGTTTAGGAGCATTGGAGCTTGTTGTTTGTCTCTCCATACCATTCCACCGTCTTCACAGATTTGATGTACTTATTGATATGCGGTTTAAAATTACTGAAAGGAATTTTAAAATCAATGAGAGACGTGATTAAAGACTTTTGCTGTACTGTCTGCCCTAATGTTACTGGAGATACCAACATGTCCAGGTAACCAACAAAATACGTTATCATATCGGCCAGACTTGAGAGTGTTCCCCTTCTCACGAAGTGACAAAATAAAAGAGTTATTCAACTTGGGGGTTGAGTAAAGGAAGTAAAGAGGAAAGAGAATCAGAAGGGATAATCTTCTTTTTTCCTGCACATTTTCGATGTGTTCAAACGAAAGTTGTAAAACCTTAAAGTCAGCTGTAAGATTAGACCGTTTATTTGGTGTGTGGGTTAAGGTGACCTGATCATCAGTAACAGCGGCTGATGATACTCGTAATCTTCTTCTCTATAGATCCCATTATATGAACAATACTTTGATTTAATTTGGGCATAATTTTGTTCGAACTGCAAAGAATTTGTGTAGGACTTTTTGGAAGAAGCAAGGTCCAAAGTAACAGTAGGTTTTCTTTGATGTCAAGGAGGAATACGCGGCCCATGGTTCTTTCTTATCACATCAGATTAAAGTGGGCCGGATTCCATGTGGAGTTCAATTTTAATACCCAATGGAGAAATATGGTTCTGGTGTCTATTAAAAATACAATATTTTGAGGGACTGGGACGCAGTTATAAGCAGGATTTGACTGATTAGCCAACAGTTTAGAAACATTTGGAGTGCCAGTTTTATATTGCGCTTCTCTAGAGAAGGTATCCCTGCTTCAACAAGCATTAAGTCTATTTTTGATGTACTATTTATTTATTTATTATGGTTTTACGACACTTTAACAGCCAAGGTCATATCGTGTCGGTGACAGTTTTTCGAGTGGAGGAAGCCAGAGTACCCAGAGAGAACCACCAAGCAACGAGGAGCAGCTGCCAGCCCCCCAACATCATAACTCCGCACTGCAGCACAGGCAGGGTTAGATCGGTTGAAGACCTGCGCACCATTGATGTGTAGTACGCCATTCTACACGGCGCCATCGCGCCCCCATGTGGACAATCGGGGTTAAGTGCCTTGCCCAAGGACTCAACGCGGGACTCCGAAACGATCGCTCAGACGGTCACCCATCCAAGGATTGACCTGGTTGTGATGTACTAAGAGCACCCAGACTGATTCTAATACCACTATTATGAATTGCATCAAGCGGTTTGAGGTACGACTTTCTCGAAGAACCGTAACCACACAACCATATTCTAACTGCGACCTAACGGACGATCTATACGGATGAAGCAACGTTTTTGGTCAGCACACCAAAAAAGGACTACCCAGACACAAGACAAGCCATTCATTCATCATCCTCTCCATGGGTTTGCACGGACAACTTCTTTGTGCACTGGGTCGGTAAATGTTTCGGTTGGTGTGAGGTTTTTCAGGCTTTACAATGTGAATTATTGTTGCTTATCGCAAGGAAGGTGGAAACTTGTCCGTCACCCATATGTTATTAGAAATTGATAGAAAAAGTTCAATTGAAGTTTGAGGCAGGTGTTTTTGAAGTTAGCAGCGTATTTCGTCGGGTCCGGTATCAATGTCTTTTGCCTTATTCAAAGAGTTATTTAATTCTTTTATAAAGAAAGGTCCATTGTAAACCTCTAAATTGTCAGAGGTAAATTTAATCTTTTGTTTTTCTTGTTGCTTGTGTGAATTTAATGAATTCTGGATTGCAATTTTCAGACGACGAATGTTTAGAAAATGTTGTTTGATATATCCTTTTTCGGTTTTTTAGAATGTCGTTATTGTTGAGGTGTTGTACAGTTGACTTTGTTCCTCTCCCTTTAATCTTTTTAATGATTTTCAAATTTTGTTGATGGGGGTGTGTTGGTTATGTTTCGAAAACATAATTTTTCCAAGAACTTTTCTTTTTTCCTTTTATAAGTCGTCTTGTTTTTGCCACATTTATACGTAATTTGTCCAAATTATTTGTGGTTGGTGTCTTACTAAATGTCTGTTCAAGTTTCTTACAGTCATTTTTGACCTGTTTGCAATCATTATGAAACCATGATTTTGTGAAATGTTTTGGATATTATGTGTTTGGAATGACTGTGTTTGCAATGTCAAGCACAAGCAATTCCATAATGAAATGGTCTACATGTTCAGCTCTTCCTTCAATCTTTCCCTTGTGTTCATAACTAAGAGACCAGAAAGTGTCCCAGTGTGCTTTTTTAAAATTCCTCTGAGAAACCCGCTCATCATCCGGCGTGCCACAGTATCCAATACAATTTGAAAATGGTAATCCTATCACCCCCCTCCCCCCCCCCAAAAAAAAAACAAGGAAGATAGAGGGTCATGCAATTGTAAGATCAAATGATGTGTGGGAACCGGAAGCGTGAAGTATCTGATCCGTCATTGTACAAACGGAAGTCATATGTTGCAATAAAGGTTTCCACTGTTTTACCTTTCATATCGTCTTGGTTGCAGGAACACCCTCCCCCAAATTGGGCTATGAACAACGAAATCGCCCAGAAAAATATATGACGTTTGGAGGTGATTAATCAGTAGCCCAAGATCATTCAGTTATACGTTTCTACTTGGTGAAATGTAAACAGAACACAACATAACTGCTTTATCTAAAGCTAGGCGTACTTCTACAGCCTATAAATATATTTGTAAAGGTACAGAGCTGTGAGTGATGCAATTTCTAACTGGGACAGACGTTTCACGAATATGAAGATCATTTTATCTGCCCAGGCATTACAGGAAGTATAATGCTTAACTCTTTGCATGGAGCTGGTAGATATTTCTGCCCAGCACAGGGTTTTTCTTGTCACTGAAATAAGTATTATTTGTGTACATTTAATGAAGTTTTCTACCTGAAATTTGAATGGATTCTTTCACCAACGATTTCTTGTGTTACATTTTGATTAATTTTTCATCATATCTAGTCATGGCTGCTTTACTAAATTTGATGAAAAATATCTAGAAAATAGTCAGCGTGTTAAGAGTTAAAAGCTGAATGGTCTTGAGTTTCAGGTTTTTTAAATAGAGTTTCCTGAATTAAAAAGCAGCAGGTTTATATTTTTGGCACAGAAGATCCAATACGTAACAATTTCTCCCGAATACCTCGACAATTCCATTGTATTATATTGTTAGTGTTGTGATTTATGTTTTTGTGGTGATTTAGATAGAGGACATATGGGAGAAATTCGACTGACATGAACTCTATGCCTTCAAACATGTTGCTCGTAGCAACATTGTGAAGGCGTTTTGATATTCTATCTGAATTTAGTTTCTGTTGTTCTTTCTCTTTATTCTTCTAGTCTCTTCCCCCCTTGTTTTCTCCTCTGGCACTGACTCTGATTTTGTTACTGTGGTCTTTGTGTCTGATTTGATTTTTGTCCATTTGCCTCTTCTGCTTTAGTTTGATTAGGTTTAGTTTGTTCTTGTTCCTTTACCTGTGCTGGTCTTGAATTTGTCTGTACTGTTTTGTGTATATCTGGTTGCATTTGAGTCGACATTGGTTCAGTTCCGGTGGTTTGTGAAATCGTAAAAGGCTCTATCAAATTTGTTGTTTAACCAAGTAATAGGAGTCTGGCACTGAATGGTTGCAGTCAGAACTTTTTGTTTTAATTGTGTTGCATATGCTGTTGATGAGTTCATACGGCATTGATGAAACTATTTCCTTCGCTTCTTTAAAACGTATCTGTTTCTCACATTTAAGATTAAGATTAATGCCAGTTACTTGTTTCCCTTCTTCATCAAAATATAAGATGACCAATTTTGGCCAAGAAATTGGATGACTGGTTAGTTTGACGGAGTCAGAATCAGAGCCCGTGTCATCTCCTGGTTTCTGTAATTTGTTTGTTTGGTTGTCCATAGTGTTTTTTAACTTTTAATTCTTCAACATATGACTTCCGCCCGTACTCTGAGCCCAACATTGGCGGTTATGTCGAACATCGAACGGCACCAGAAGTACTTATGGAGTATAATCGGGCAACGTTGATGCAAATACATACAGTTGACCGATTGTCCCGTGCAGCCACACCATCATAACGCGGTCAATAAGCCAGCCACACTAGACAAGAAAGAGCATTGTACAAAAATAAATCAAAAAATAAATCGGCCACATCAGACAGGAAAGATCATTGTAGAAAAATATGTGGTGTCCAACTGACAATGCAGCGAACCTGATAGGAAAACATAAGGAATTAATGAGAGAGAGAGAGAGAGAGAGAGAGAGAGAGAGAGAGAGAGAGAGAGAGAGAGTATAGTGATAAAAGAGAGATGAAGATGAAAACAGAATGGTCAGTTTAGCGACACATACATACTCCGACAAGACGTTCATTTGGGTGCTCCCGATTGATCAACCCTAGTCTGACCCGACCAACTGTCTACCATAAAGTAAGCGCCAAAGATGATTTACTGGACAATATGCTCAACGGCGATTGCTCAAGCGGGGCCTCTGTTGTCCTCAACCACCCAGGATCCCGTCGTCTGTGGCCTTCAGTGTGAATCTCACGGGGGAACGAGGCGCTCTCCTCCTTTCTCAAACAGGGATTGGGATCGGCAATAGTGGTATTCCTGAAACTATTAGATTGGCGAGGAGGGTCCAATTAAAAAGCATGTAATTGTTGAGAAAACACCTATGATATCAATAGAAACTAAAGCTGTCTGTTGTTTTCGTGTATTAGAAATAACAAAAGGAAACTTGGCTTTTATGGCAAGCTAATTAGAAGTACTTAATTCACAGATAATCCGTCATTAAGAATATCTATTAGTATTACACCTCTAATTATAAGCAGCTAAGTTATGGTCCACTTTGGCGCTTTGCTCACAGGAGAAATATATGGCAATCTTACCTCGTAGACTTTTATTTTAATGGAGAAGATAATATCTGTATTATATGTTACGATGTGCACACTGCTGATATAATGATAAAAGGATGGTGAAATCGCCGTTTTATTATTTTTAAAACGGTTCAAACAGAACATAATAGTTAAAAGTTCAAACTGATTGGGGAAAAATGTAAAAAAGCCAGCTTCTGTATTGTGGAATATACCCGTTGTTTGTGAAATGATGCGCACATCAATAATACAGCTTCGCTAACATTGTTTTTTTATAGTAGATAAAACCTGTGTAGCGAAGACCATGGCCTTTCCAATATTAATACACTGCCTAAGTGTTCTTCCTGACCCGGCAGAAGAAATTCTTCACCGAATGCAAATTATTTTTTTTAAATTCCTGTGGTCTGGAAAACAAGACAAAATAAAACGAAACATTATGATAAGTACGTTTGAAATGGTGGAATGAAATTCCCTCACCTACAAACTTTCAGTCGGTCGCTAAAACTAACGTGGATCAAGAAATTATTAGACCCCCAGGTATTTGCCCCATGGAAGACACTTCTTTCAGACGATCTTGAGAAATATGGTGGATATAAAGTGTGGTTCCTTCGTAAAGAAAGATTGGAAAAGATAAGTAAAAATCTTAACCCTTTTTGGAAAAATGTTTTCAGTGGGTGGTCGGCCATGGGCGGCACGGGACCCCCAAATGTTCCAGATATACTGTCGGAACCACTTTTCTTCAACAACAATATTAAGATTGGGGGGAAACTATTTTATAATCAACATTGGTGTGACCACGGCGTCTTCTTTCTAAATGACCTCTTAAACAACGAAAATTCTTTTATGTTATACACCGAGTTTTGCGCGAAATTTGTTTTAAAACCACCCTACCAGGGAGTGATAAACGCGATTCCGAAAAGCTGGAAAAGGCTAATTAAATCCCTTCCAAGATGTGCTGACATTACAAACAGTCGTGTCGAGAAATTGAACATCACACAAAAAGTAAATCGAACGTTCTACCCACATTTCCTTGAGCTCGTCAGTGAAAATCTCCAAAAAGCTCAAACTAGGTGGAACAACGTGTTGAACACTTCTCTGCAAACTTCATATTGGGAAGCGATCTACAAACTCCGTTTATGACCACAGATGATCCAAAGCTGCAAGCCACGCAGTCCAAAATTTTACAAAGAATTATATGTACAAATTCGATGCTTTTTAAAATGAAACTTGTAGAGACAGAACCGTGTACCTTCTGCGGTAACACAAAAGAAACTTTTAAACATTTATTTTTTGACTGCCCATTCTCTAAAACAGTTTTACTGAACTGGCTTTCAAAATTAGAGGAATGTTGTAATTTGACTTTTCCCATGACCCCCCGAATATATTATTTCACATTCAAACAATCAAACCACGCCTCCGATCATTGATCTCAGTATTCTTTTATTTAAACAGTTTATTCTCTCATGCAGAACAACGGGGCGTACCCCTAATTATTCAAGTTATATTGAACGGCTGAAATATTATAAACAGATCGAAATAATGTCATTATATGTATATTCCGCCAAAAAGAAAACTACCATTCAAGAGAGGTGGAACTCATTAGCTGCTGTTGTTTGATCTTGCATTAGTTTTTGAGCAATTTTAGCCAAAACGCCGATGTAAAGTTAATTATAGCAGAGTATTTTTCACGTAACTCTCCTTCCAGACTATCAACGAGACAGTTTCAAACCTCACTTCCATGAGATTGAGACAGAAATACCGCCTACGACAAACACTCCTGAAGTGATTACTGTTTCATTGAATATGAGTTCTTTTCTTTTTTTCATTTACACAATTGTGCATATTCCTGTTGTTTATTTTTTTGTAAATCAGCTATGTGAATACACAACTGTATCGATTATCACTGTACATTTCAAATGTAATACTACATCTGAATAAAAAATATAAAAAAAAAGAAAAAAAAAAGATTTCATTTTTTATGATATTCCTTTTACTGATAGCTTTAGAGAATTAAGGGGAGCTAGCTTTCCTATAAATCTCTCCCAGTGACTAAAATTGTCAGCCGCCATGGACTGCAGTCCTCCAGGACTGTTCCAATAAGAAATGACCTTTCAGACTCCATGTGAGTGTTATGGTATTTATTTCCTCCACACCTTAAAATGTTTGGCCGAAGCCACAGGGGTGAAATCATATAAGGTTCGACCCAACGGATCATCCGTTTGAGGTAGATGATGTTCAGTTGTATTCTAGTTGTCCCTGTGGGTGAAATGTTGATCAGTTATTTATTATGGTGTTCCGTACGTTGCAGCAATATCGCATTTCAACTTCATTTTGTGTCAGGAAAAATACTAAATTACTAATCATAAATTATTCCAGGACAACAACATGTCTTTTCTATGGGCGGCAGCTGTGACAGATGCGGCTCTGTATCGGGTTCTTGAAGCCATTAATTTGGGGCATCAGTGCCGTGGTAGGAGTTGCATGGACTGACCCTTAATATTGTTTTATTTCCGCCTCAGGGTGTATGAGTTCCCAAACCGGTGTAAGTTCCCATACACCCTGGAAAACGCAATGCTAACTATTAGTACATATTATATCTCACGTGACTTCCTTGCATTCTGATTGGCTGAAAGATGATACCCTATTTCGTGTAGTTTGCATCCACAGAACTGATCAGGCACTACACCCAGGCACTACACGTTTTCTATTTTTAGCACACTACATATATCAGTTTTCTTTTCATACTGGGCGAATGAAACTGATCAGGCTAAATTTAAAAAATCGATTCACAGAGGCACAACAACCACAAAACGACCCGGAAAGAAATCTTTGTGGAAAAATGTATCGCTTTTCCATTGTTGAAGTCACATTTTTCGAGGCGTTCATTTTATTCTTTGAGAAGATGATCCATATCTCGTTTCGAAGAGAATGATCCATACCTGGGTCCAACTTTCATGAGAACGCGTCCGGATATGAAAAATCGTTTGTTTCGCTGCTCATATTATTTCGCTATTTAATTGTATGTTTTGGGCAGTAAACGAATAAATAATGGAATTCAATTTAATCTTCGGAGTTTGTACTCAGCGCTGACCCATTCCGTAATGTATATGTGTGACAAATGTGTGGAAATTATCAAACTGCGTTGTTAAATTTCGAAAATTTTAGTTTTCATTCGCGAGCTGCGCGATTCTAGAATACACAGTTCCGTTTGGGGGAAATGTTTTGTTTATCCTTGCCGACCGATTCAAAATCTGTCTTCTGCTCATATCAATAATCCAAGTGAGCCGTGTTTTGGAAGAAGAAAATGTTTTTTTAAATACTACATGGTATTTTTTCTATATAACTCTGGTTGGTAGGGCTGCTACCTTGGTAACAGATTAACAAATTGGACAGATGTTTTTCTTGATGGGTGTTCGATATAATATAAGGATTAGTGCATGTCTTGTCGTTGACTACGCCCATATAGTGCCCAGTGAGGTGGTGTAGTTCCCTCCGCTTCGCGGCGGGAACAACACCACCTCACTGGGCACTATATGGGCGTAGTCAACTCCAAGCCATGCACTATTCCTTAAAAAGTAAATTACGAAACTGTGATGTTACCAAGAATATTATTTACAATGTTTAGAGGTTATTATTTTTATATTTGGTAACTTAATACCGGTCGAGATATTAGCCCGAGGTAACTTCGCATCAGCCTGAGGTAGAAAGTTTCAAGCTAATGTGTAGTTACGAGGGGCCGATATCTCGGTTGATATGAGTCTGACCATGTAATAACCTCTTTATTTATTAAACCAAAGCAAATAATTACAAACTGTTCTCATATCTGTTACAGTACCCCCTTGTCGGCCGAATATCATTCTAACTACATTTTGGAATTACGAAGAAGCGGAGCGGAGACAAAAACTTGATCGGCAACGCAAAATCATACATGAGATGGATCATTTCTACGCCGATTTGTTTGGTCAAATCCCGCCCAATACGCCAATAAACCAACACAAATCCGGTACGGATCACAGTTATTTCATGATGGCTTCGCAGTAAAATCAGCAAGTTCAACATAAGATCATGTAGGATGTCTTCCAAAGTGTCCAATGGAAAATACACACAACTACACGGCACCACAAAGAAGCGAAAATGATCAAGAAACACACATCTAAACGGCTATAATTTCGTGGGCGTGAAGCTTGGTAATCAATTAGAATAGCAGTAACATTCGCCTATCGATACAACTTACCTTTCCGTCCTATTTCATACTTTACTTTTCAAAACATTTGCAAACAAACATACCGCTCTTGAACTCGAAACTCGATATGAACAAAACGGGGCACAAACCGTTGACGCCCTGAGTTTCATGGAGCCCATTTCCCCCAGTATGCATTGTACCAGTGTGGTCAAAGCAGACACAGAAAAAAAACATTTCATAGTTTTGCTTCGATTTCACTTACCTTTTTAGATATTGTGTTTCAGCTAGACGACTTCATAACTTCACGATTGAAGGGGCAAACACAATGGCATCCAACACGGATTTCCATGACTTCAGAGTGTGTGCCTACTACCCAGAAGCAGTTGGTCCAACAATCATCAGTTTTGGTTGTGCTGAAGTTTTCAGATATGTCAAAATACAGATATTCGACAGTAACGGTGTACTGACATTGTGTGAAGTTGAAGTATACGCAAGCAAAACAGGTATTTATCCAGTATGATGAATATTCTATATTAACCTTCAGCCTATCCTCTAAAATCAAAAGGTGTTGACAGAAAAGTATAATTTAATTCTGTTCAAAGCTCGATGGTTCTTTACAAGTTAAGGATGAACGCCTCTACACCTTTACAAGTTAAGGTTTTGCCCATGAAAATGTTCGTGGTAGCGGAAAATGGCAACTAAAGAACAAAGAGGATGAAGTTATCATGTCACATACATACATGTTGGTTTTGTTTTGAGCTTAAATTATTTTACAAGGATTGACTAGCAAGTTACAAAACTTATATTAACACCTCTTCTTGACTGTATTGTGCGGCCTTACAATTCTCGTGTACTACGGAGGGAGGTTTAAGCCTGCACGAAGTGTTTACTCTCCATACAGGGGACAGCCATTCCATGTCTCCTCCCGATCGGTGGTACGTTGCGACAGCATCAACCCTGCAATTGATGCTGAAAGAGGGTATTCTGACACCCCGAGAATGTTGCCCGGCCAGGGATCGATCCCTGTACCTCCATTCGACACTGCCGCCCCATCTGACATCTTATTGCGAATGTTGAATGCAAAGGTAAAACGACGACGGCCATTGTCGAATATTCAACTGTCGGCAACGACAGGAACTCCACTTTGGATTCAGCCATCACAAGAGGACGCAATTGGACAGTTTCCAGAAACAGAAAGGAGTCACTGTCTTACCACAGAATGCGCAAATTCGAGAGTAACTTTACAAATGGAAGTTTGGGAGATTCCGTCCTCTTCACAAGGACCAAAGCTTCGTTACGCGACTGCCTCATTGACTAATCAGTAGTTATTGTTTGCAAGACAATAAATGGAAAAAGACAAAAGTTTCAAAGGCGTTTCGGTATATGTATTTTCTGAGACCCAAAGCTACGGCGAGATCAGAAGGAAACGGTTGAATTTATTGGAAGGATAAATACAGACAGTACATGGAGAGTGGATTGTTACTAATCACTCGTGAGGGTGGGGTTTACACTCCGACAAAACGACAAAAAAATCATTGTCTGGGAAAAAGCATTAGGACAACGAGCAAAGTTTCAGCCAAGAGGCCCCCGAGTTGAACCGGAGATGCCTTGGCTAAAACTGTGTTTGGCTAAAACTGTGTTAGTGCTTTTCATGCATTACCACAGGAATCGACTGTTATTGTCTGGGTGAAAACTTCATCCCAGGAGTGCTTTAGTGGTGATTCACTCTCCACGTACTGTAGATATAATTAAATATAGTTTGCATTTGGTGTCAATATTAATTTAGTCTCTGTCTCATCAAATCGGAACGTAATGTCCGTCCACCACATTCGTATACAATCCATTAAAAAAATGGTAGAATACGACAGATTTTTGTTTGGAGATTTTGACCACGTTCCAAGCACGGCAGAAGGAAAACATATAAAGAAAATGCCGTTTTACCACCTGTCTTCAAGAGAGGAATTATCTCTTTACTCACATACTGTATATTTCGGCTTGAGTTTGTTTGTCTTTATTTTTAGCTCATCCTATGGTGAACTCGTATGGTTGTTTTCAACAGGGTTCCATATTAACATCTGTTTGCATTTTAATCGGTTGATGAAGCAGTTTTCCGAACCAACAAAAACTGCCATATCCCCGAGAGAGCAGGACATAATGTCGAATGTACACACCTGTAGATCCGTCCCTCATTGCTTGTGTTTTTCAGAATCCTTGACATTGTTTGTGGCATAATTATAGATGTCAGCAGAACGGCGGCTTCATACAAGGTTGAAAACAGTAATCACTTTCAACTCACTCAAAACGATACACAAAATCCGATTGAATCCAGAATGTTCTTTACAAAAATATCTAAAAATCAAGCACACAGTTGTTTTATTTTCTTAAGAAGTTCCCGCACATTCATCTGTCTTATTGTGCCTTTATTTTGAATAGACAGATATCAACATAGTGGTAGCGACCACGACTATACTGCCGAACAAGATTGGTTATGGGGATGCAAACTCTCAAGCCATCTGTCAAATTCCACATCGCTGTTGTTGCCTGGAACCAGTCTAGCCCTTTAATACTCCATTACTTATTTTTAGATTTAATCGGGTGGGATATTTCATCTGGTCCGATAAGGGAGCTGTTTAGGTTCTCTTTTCCGACCATCTGAAATATTTCATCTGATGGAATTTGAAACTACCATAAACATTTGAATCAACGCAAGAAATGTCTCTCAATACAGACCTGACGTGACAGAATCTACAATTGAAATTGGAAGGCCTGTCACAATGAGCGCAAAAACTGCTCGTTTGTTATGCGCTCCTTACTGCAGAAGAACGAGGCAGTTTGAAATACATAAGAGAGTTTGTGCTGTATCATGCAAAATGTAATGCGCTATTAGCGAGGTCGGTGGTGAAATCACAAACTGAACCTTTCAAACAGAAAGAAAATATTGAGGCTACAGTATGTGAAGGTGGATTGCTACTAAATTGACGAGCAATCAGGTTTTTTAATTAGTGATTATTTACAGTTTCTGAGGGCAAAACTCAAGAAGCACTTTGCACCCCGTGGTCCTTGTGATAAAAGTTTGCAGGTGTTTCTGGTGCTCTTATGAACAATTATAAATAATTTGTCGAGTGGGGAATATATGGTACAGCGATTAAGTCGTAAAACACTTTCTTCATTCTGTATATGCAGTGGAATTTTAATATCTGTTTACGTCATTACATCTACATGTATCCTATAGTAGAGGTTAGGAATAATGTTAACCCTTTACCCAACGAATCGCCCGCATCCACCGGCGTAATATGCAAATTCAGCAGTTGAAAAAATATATTTCAAAAAATTTCAACAAAACCATATCATGTGACCCCTCGTTGGAACGAGCTCGACGAGCTCGTTCCAACGAGGGGTCACATGATATGGTTTTGTTGAAATGTTTTGAAAAATGTAAAAATATAATATTTAAAATAATAAATTTTGATATCGTCTGCGTTGGGTAAAGGGTTAATGATCGTTATTTACTAGTACAGAATTGTACAGAGTTGGGCACGCTGTTTTTTTTCTACGAGAATTGAGTTACGCTAATGGTGCAGTTTGAAAAGGGGAAATGTACATTTGCTCAGCGCGCTATTGCTTCAAAATAGTGCACAATACAGTCACAGGACTTCTAATTTCAACTGTATGATGAGATGGCTATTACTAGTAGATATGTTGATTTACGAAATATTATGAATCTACACCTCACTACCGCTATAATTGTGAAGTTACTCCGTGTGGTCCTGTTAATTGAATTAATATCTTGATGTTTTGAATACGAATTAAGTACTTAATGGCTGGAATATCTATAACTCGTGTCGGAAAGAATATCAACATATCTTTGTGAGGAAAAGGACATCACATTACATCACCGGAAGTCGGCATGCTTCACGAAAAGTGGTTAAACAAATCGCCCGACTTGAATATTAATATTTGTTTAGACGCAAATAACTATTAAACACACCCAAATCATAAACAGTTCCATTGATAAGTCAAGATGCTTTTCCCAATGCAGTTTTGACCGGTATTCATCATCTGGTGGTCATAGACGTACGATAATGTGATCGACCGTCTTATTGCACCGTCGGGGCATCAGGACGTTAGGCAATGCGTCGGTGAAGTGAAGTCTTTATAAATGAACTTTGTGTGATAAATATACCTTGAAGGATAATGCAGATTCAAACACTGCCTAGTGCACCTCTATAGAACCGTATACGCTCTGACGCCCATTCTGCATCTCTTCAAGTGACTCTACCCTCTATTTCTTGTTTTGTAGGGTTGTTCTGCAAGAAAGAGGGACTTGCCTCGTCTATGACTCCTGGAGAAATTGTTTTCGTAAGAAACGAAAAGCACTGTCTGATTTACTGCACTCAAATAGATTTCTGTGTGGCAGTGAGTATAAAAAGTTCAGTTAATGGACAACATGAATGTCAACTAGTTGCTAGTGTAGAGAATCAAGTTGCTGTTCCGGGCTGGAGTTTCTTTTTTTCTTGTTAACCCTTTACCTAACCTGAAAAGCAGACGACACTTTCAAAAATAATTCTTGAATAACTAATTTTTTTCATTTTGTGTCTCAAAAACATAGGTTATGACCCCTCGTTGGAACGAGCTCGACGAGCTCGTTCCAACGAGGGGTCATAACCTATGTTTCTGAGACAAAAAATGAAAAAAATAATGAAAATTAATTGGCGATTTTTGAGAATAGCGCTGGCCGGTTTTGGCCGTTACGTTAGGTAAAGGGTTAAGCAAAGGACATTCTTCATATATCATTGAACACTATATGTGACTACAATGAATTTATTTTTGAGTGTGTATGAGTCTTGGATTCATATTGGAAATTTAGCTTGGCATTGTTTCAGCTTTTAGTATTTTATTCATTGCTTCAGATCGTAAAATCGGCCCCGATTCGCGATAATCCAAAACGATTCTCGCGAACTACTCCTGTGGGAATAAATTTTTTTCTTAACTTTTTACCCAGCCCAAACAGCAGACGACACTAGCAAATAAGCTTCTAGAATGTCTGAACATTTTTAATTTTGCGTCAAAAACATAGCGTGTGACACCCTCCTTGGAACGAGCTCGTTGAGCAGTTAAATTTGTTTACATTTGTAGATGAAATATTAGCCAGCAATCAAGTTACATAGTGATCATAGGTTGTAGTCTAGTCTTGGCTTGTGTCTATTGCTTCTATCTTAGTTACCTTTTCACTTCGATTCTATCCATTGGGCTGGAAGATGATTGAAGTAGACGAAACAGCTGAAGGCATTCATCAGTCAAATGCAGCTAAATTTGTATACATTTGTAGATAAATATTATAGGGAGATCAGTGTGTATATATAATGGTCTATGGTCCCAGCTTTTAAACATAGGAATCCCAATTAAAGGAAGATCCGAGAAGACGCAACTGCTTGAATTTAATTTATATCGCCTATGTCAAGCAGGAATTCCACCAGGCCCCGAGACCGATATTCTCGCACTAAAATACAGGCCACGTGTAAACAATTACGAATCATCACAGAAAACAATTCCAACAATTCAGTACCGTAATTGTTAATTCTCAAATATCGGTACCGGGGAGAGTTGTAAATGTAAACTAACATACTGACTTGAGTCAATTGTAACCTTTTGGAGTATATTGTCGTAGGTTCAGTTGGTATGGTGGCAGAGCATTTAGGGCCAGGCGACTGAGTGTCGTAGACCCGGGATAGACTGCCGCCGAGGCCACCTTCCAAAATCTTTACAGCTTTCAATCCAGTTACGCGCTGTTAGGACGATGCCTGGTGGAATTCCGGCTTGAAATAGGCGATATATAATTTCCTCCTAGCGGGTTACGTGATGCATGTTAAGGCGACGCAATGCAAACAACTTTGTCGAAATCATCCAGTTATCATACTTTCATGCAATAGATGGAAGTATCTTGACATTTCTAAAATTTCAGTTCCTTTTAATTTTCGAAGGTTATATTAAAATCGGGCTCCACCGGATGTTCGGACGTTCTAGAATATTTTTTCAGAATGTGTCTAACAGTATTTGTTTACCTTTTGCTTTCTACTTTACTGTCCATCCTTAGAAATATCAGAGAGGCGAGAGGTCAGATGATTCTAAAGCTGTGGAGTTGGTCCTGTTCATTTTGTCCACTGCTTCGTTTTCCATGTTAACAAAGAGAAATGTGATCTTAAGTGTGACTGGAGGAGTAGGCATAAGCCACAAGTATGGTCACGTGACGGGTTCGGACTTATGTATAGAGCACGCTTGTTGTGATCACTAGCAGTGTAATTAAGTCAACAATAAGGTTTACACAAACGAATTGTTCATACTAAAGAATTCCTGTACAACAATTCTGCTACAGCAATTCTTCAGCGGTCCTGCTTTTATCACTAACACTGGATACACTTATTTTTGTGATTTAAGGCGACATTCAACAACTATGGCCATGCCATGACCCGACCAAACAATAAAGCGGGTTCTTGAGGAAATGTCGTGCTATTATCAATTTTACCAGTTTTATGGTACACAATCGGGGCAACAAGGATTATTATAACTGACATTTAGTAGGTGTGACTAAACAAATGTGAAGGTCAAAGTATTCTTAAAAGTTTCTGTTGCATATTTTCCTTACTTCAATGTCTAGCGAATTCGAGATTCTCGGAAAATTGTGTACCGGAAAAGTATCTAAAGCTTTCGTTCGTGTTCTCTCCGCTCGTAGGACACCCATTTGACGAGTAGTCATACCGGAGGGATTTTCCGCAATACTAAAGATCCCGACGAATGATGAGGGTAATCTATTATTTCTCCAGTCAAAGTTGAATAGAGTGTTGAGTTTAGACACGTCATCAACTTTGAGTATCTTGTCCTTAGCAAAGAGAGGATCAGTGTGGGCATTATATCTTGTGTTATTTGTAATTCGAAGCGAACGCTTCTTCATAATCGCTAAATTTCTAGTATTCCTAGATTTTCCCCAAATTTGAATTCCACGTGTCAAATGGCTGTGTATTAGGGCATAGTAAAGTGTTATGACTTCATGAGGGATACTAGTTTTGGTCCTATTGCGGCTAATTTGCTCGGGCTATTTTGGAGCACATATATGTGGCTTAGCAATGATTGAAGACAAGTGCACCGTCAACGTGCTGTACGTCCTAGTACACAGCGCTTCCGTTCCCGTGGGTAATCGGAGTAAGTGTCTTACCTTTCGAAGGGACCGAACAGCGCACCCTTCGATTTGAAATCCAATGCTGTAACCACTGAGCCACTGCACTCCACCCGGGAACAACAAACCTTCTGGGTCCATGGAACATGAACAAACAAATCCAAACTATCCATCCAGATATTTTAGCCTTTCAGAGTACCTCAAAGGAATATAAGCATTGAGTGAAGCTGGCCAGATTCTTCTTGAAGAAGGTAGTATTCTTCCACCAATGAGGTGCAAAACGCAGAAATATTTACAGCATATTTCAAACGTTTAAAAGAAAGGCTTGTACTCAACGTAACGGCCAAAATCAGTCAGCGCTATTCACGAAAATCGCCAATTAATTTTCATAATGTTTTTCATTGTTTGTCTCAAAAACATAGGTTATGCCCCTCTTTGAAACGACGAGCTCGTTTCAAAGAGGGGTTATAACCTATGTTTTTGAGTCCAAAAATGAAAAAATTGGTTATTCAAGAATTTTGTTTGCAAGTGTCGTCTGCTTTTCATGGTAGGTAAAGGATTAAAAGCGGAAATCTTAGATTTTGGGTTATGTTGATCATGTTTCTGAGTTGTTAAAGCTGGAATCATAAAAATCCCCTTTTATGTATTTATGTTTGCAAAGAAGCTATGATATTTTGTAAATATTTGTTTTTAAAATTTTCAATATTTATTTTTAGGACATTAGATGTGCGATTTCCAATGAAACTTTTTAAAAGTTGCATTCAGTTTTCTGTATTTTTGCGTTTTATGTGAATTGAATTGAATTATTAATAAGATGTGTTACTTTTCAGTTTAAAGATTTTGTAACATATCGACAATGTTGTGTATTTATTAATTTCGTCAAATAACTAAGTGATCAATTCTATAATCTGACGTATCTAAGCGGCATTCCTTAGCGTTTACATTCTCTAACGTGAAATGTTGTATTAGCCATAAACTTGAGCCGATAGAGAATTAATTAACTCTCTACCCTGGAAATACAATGAAAAAAGCAGTTCAAGCTGAATGGTGATGAAAAACGTAACGTACTTTACGTACTGAGGTTGATATCACATTTGAGATAAATCACCATGGAACATACTCTCTATAATCAGTTGGGTTAAAAATCAACCCAAATCAAGTGGTTTCATATTTACTCATCCTAGTTGATTTGGGTTAATTTTTAACCCAGCTGTTTTTAGAGTACTGGGTTGATATAAGATTTGAGATACATCTTCATGGAGCATATATTCAGAATCACACAACTGTGTAACTGTTCAAGCATATATTAAAACGCTATGACTGGGATGTCCCAAAGTACAACCTCTCGGGTTAGACAGCAAGTCAGATTTTTCATGCTAAATTGCGGTCGGAATGCAGCAATTGAATCGCTCACAAATTTGATAGATTTCTTATGGACAATCCAAAATGTGAATGTGGTTTTCGGTACGAAAGAACCGAACACTACGTCTTTAATTGTCAACTTTTTACATTCCAGAGAAGCATACTTCTGAACAATTTGACTAATGCTAAGGTAGCACTAAATACTTTTTGGCAACTCCAGTCGTCGGATGAGTAATAATAATAATAACTAGAGAATTGTAATTTGTTTGACAAATTACGGGCTTTCCCAACTTTTTAATGTGAAAAGGCAAACTGTATTGTTCGCAAAACTATCGATCAGTTTTGAAAACAGAAAATTTAGTGGAAATCAAAGTTTTTGTGATGTTACTAGTTTTTATGCAGCCAAAACAGATATTTGAGATACAGCAGGACACCAAAACATTTAACACAAAATTTGCTCTTCAATAATTACAGAATATCTTCATAGAAAGCAAAACAAGCGATGTCCTTTCTGCTGTGGAAAAAATTAGTACATATAAATTATGGGCGTACGTGCCGGGGTTTTATGAAGGACTGTGCCCCTACCCACCCCTGAGTCAGGAAGGAGCCGATTTTTCAGCCAATATGCCAGAAAATTTCGGACAAATTAGTTGCCAGAAATGACCACAAAACATTTTGGTTTTCCACACAAAATTACCAAATTCTGAAAAAATTGGAAATTTTTTGGACGGTACCTACATTTATGCAACCAGAATGGGATAAACTTTACAACCAAACGAACAACAGCAAATATGCTCGATAGTCAATTGTGAATACGTACATGAAAAGTGTTTGAAATTAACCCTTTCCAAAATAATAGTAAAGGCAACCAAAAATGGCTAATTTTGGCATTTTCAAACGGTACTCTTATTCTCACCCTCATTGTGCTAGAGGGTTAAATCTGAGATTAAGAAGTAAACAGTAACTTTCTTCCACAATCATTGTTGCATCTAGCCATACCAAAATAATTATTACAACTACCTTGCAATTAGAAACATTTGCTCTTGAAGTTGGCGAAAATAACAAATATTCCGACAGTACCCTTATGGGAAGTCTCAAATCTGCCAAGGGTTAAACTTTTAATAATAACATATAGAACAAAATTTGTCAAACTTTGACTGCTGCAAGCAGCTATAGAAAACATTCAGAGCTCAAGCAATTAAAAATGGAGTAAATCGCCACCTAAACTTACCAAATTCTGAAAAATTGGAGTTTTTTTGGACGGTACCTACATTTATGCAACCAGAATGGAATAGGGTTAAACTTTACAACTAAACTTACAACAGCAAATATGCTCGGTAGTCAATTGTGAATACGTACACGAAAAGTGTTTGAAATTAACCCCTTTCCAAAATGATGGAAAAAGCAACCAAAGTTGGCTAATTTTGGCATTTTCAAACGGTACTCTTATTCTCACCCTCATTGTGCTTGGGGGTTAAATCTGAGATTAAAAAGTAAACAGTAACTTTCTTCCACAATCATTGTTGCATCTATCCAAACCAAAATAATTGTCACAACAACCTTGTTATTAGAGAAATTTTCCCTTGAAGTTGGTCAATTTTGAAGAAAAATTCTATATTCATGTCATTTTTGGCCAGTGGGGGTTTTAAAGTTGAAAGATCTGAGTGGTGATTGTGGTGTATCATATTATGCTCTAAATGTGTGGAAAATTTGAGCTAAATAACTGCAAACAATTTTGAGACATTCGAAAAATGGTGAAATTTTGAAGGTTTTGGCAGAATATTTTGAAAACACGCGTTTTCACAGATATGACGATACCGCATTTCACTAGATTGTATGACATTTACATAAGTGTGCCAAATTTGGTCAAAATCGTACAGCTAGTTTTCGAGCAGTTTAACAGACAAAATTCAGGGAGGAAAAAAAAAAATAAAAAAAAAAAAAAAAAAAAATATAGAGAAGAAAAATTTTGAAAAAGAAGAATAACAATAGTCTTTCCCAAACTGAGTTTGGGAAAGCCTAATAATAACACTTTGGCCGGCTGCTGATTTGTCGGAGTTCTCGGGTCAGAAGGACTTGTTACCCTTGTCCTCCCAACTGCCTCCCTATTTGCACGCTTCGTCACTCCTTCCAACTCTCGGAGACGAACTGCTTGATGACATCCCCTTCCCCATTCTTCCCAATCTCTCCGATTAGCATATTAACCCACTCATTTGAGTCTCTCACTAAACAAATGTCCTTCATTCTCTCATCCCACTTCTCCATTATACACCCAGTGAATCTTATTCTTTTCGACTGGTATTTGGTGTTTTCTTGAAGAAAGTGTTCCAGGGTCTCCACCACACCCAAATTGAATATCTGACACTCCTGTTCACTGTTTTTCCCAATTTTTTCCCTCAGCTCCATGGACCGCGACCTCAGCTTGAATAACAGTGACCCCAAAGGTGCCATCAAGGTACTCTTCAAAACCAGGCTTCTCTTTAACATGCAGGCCACCCAAAGACCTCTTTGCTTTGACTCCCTCTCGCCAATTAGGGTTACCATCCTCTATGACCCTGTCTCTGACAATGTCTTACTCTTGTTTGCCCCTACGTCTTGGTCCGAGATCTCCAATGAGTAGTTCTCTATTTGCTCCCTCACTGGGACCATCCACCCTGTCTTGATATTTGAGTTGAAAATTCTCTGGAACATTACTTTAAGCCATATGCTGTCGGGGAGATTTTCCAAATAATTAAGATAACCGAGTTTCAATAAGTCTATCCTGTCCTTGATCTTCATCCATTCAAGCTCATCCCCTGATTGCTTTTGGTGCTGCGGCATTACTCGACCCCGTTATCCATTGGCCTGCATCGTTCAGCAAGGTTTCCAAGCTCCTTGAGTATAACAGCGAACTATTTCTGGTATTTCAACAAAGTATAATTAATACCGGGAGATACGACGATCGTCGGAGGTGAGTGTGAGTGGAGGATATCTATTCACTATCCCCATCAGCGATTGTCGAATCTTACGGCATCACTTCTCAACTTATACTTGGCGATTATACCCACCGGCGCAGGCAATATTATCCATGTTTGTCACCTGTTTTAACGTCTTGTCGAATGTTACCTTAAGTGTCAGCGTGCCAAATCACAACGAGAAGACAGAGTCAAATTTTACTGAAACGTACAATGTACCAAGAAGTTTTGTTTCACATATGGATTATCGTATGACCAATTTAATAATCAGCAACATGGAGTGATATTCTTCAGTTTATGTATACTTCACTCCTTAATAGCACATGCACCATTTCAATGTTTTGTTTTATTTTGGGTTTTTTTTTCCATTCTTTGTCACAATGGAATATCTTTGTAGGTGTGGGGCGTTTATTTTGGCTGAGCATGTTCGCCAAACCCTATTTCATTTTATAGGAAATACACTCTAAAATCAGTTGGCGTAAAAATCAACCCAAATCCAATGGGTTGAGTGAATATGAACCCAGTTGAAGGCAGGAAAGGAAAGTGTAGGAAAGATTAGGGAGCCAACACCGGAACTTGGATACAGAGTGAACGAAGAACTGAAAAGAGCCACGGTGACCAGAAAAGTTAAATGTGCTACATACCGGAGAAGTAGAAAACTCAAGGGGGCGGAAGGCAACGAGGCCATGGTATCAAAGGAAGAATACCAACAAGCACGAACTAATGTAAATAAGATTAAAGGCGATAATCGGAGAGTGCGCAATCGCAGTCTTATCGGGACAATAAGAATGACAGATGGGGGGAGGGGGGTCGAGTTCAAACGTATTTTAAAAATGGGTAAATAAACATAACAAAGGAAGTAGCCCACAGAGTATTAAAGTAGATGGCAGCGATACAGACGATCAAGACCAAATCGCATCAGAACTTGCCAAGCACTGGGAAAAGGTAAGCGATGGGACATGGGGAACCCACCGGAGTGCCGGAATCAGGTCGAGGAAAATCTGTTACCTTCGTGTGCAGCGAAATTAAAACCGAGGCGGAGCGAAAAGTGGTCTCAAAATTAAGGAACGGGAAAGCAGGAACAGTCACGATTAACCAATGAGCAGAAATATTTGAACTTAAACACCAGTACATAAAATAAATGAACAAGCCGGCTTCTCACGTGGATAGATTCTTGTCCTTATGGAAACATAGCAAACTTGACCTCAACAATTGTCCACCGAAACACCATGTATGACCGAAGGTGGGCATATCAGAACGTTTCTCATCACAATTAACCTCGAAAAATGATATATTTTAATTATATTTTTCATTGTATGCAAATGTCTGTTTTTAATTAAAAGTGGAAAGTTTGATATGAGGATATGGAACACTCGAAAAAACCACTGCATCTGATTTTTACCATCGTGGGCACTGACACCCCAAAATAAAGTCGTCGAGAGATCGATTCAGACTTTAAAAAACACTAGTTAACGAATAACTGCTATAATCAGTATTTATCTTTGCGTGTATATTTACAGTTGAACGAGAAATCCTGTCACAAGTAGCGCAGAACATGCTCGTGCCTTACTGCAGAAGAATTATGTAATCTAAGTGAAACACACAAGAACGTTTACGCTGTGAAATGCAAAATATAATGAGTTAATAGCGAGGTCATTAGTGAAGTCACGCACTGAACCGATGAAACAGGACAAAATATTGAGACTACGGTATCTGGAGGGTGGATAACTACTAAATTGCTGTGGGATTGACTTTTCACTCGGCAGTTATTTACAATTTATGAGTACAAAACACAAGAAGCACTTGTAAAATTTCATCAGATGGACCGCCGGGTTACTCCCGGTGGTCCATTTGTTCAAAGTTTCCAAGTGTTTCTTGTGCTAAAATGAAGAATAAAACGCCTTTTCGAGTGCAGAATATATGGCGCTGAGATTCAGTGGTAATCAGGGCTGGTGACTTTTGCTTTCAAATGTTATATATTATATTACTATTCCTTTTTATTTTTTCTTATTATTTCAATTACTTTTAGAATTTTGTTTATTATATTATATTACCATTACTTTTTAAAATGTAATAAATATTACTTTTTTTATTACTTTTATTACATTTGTCAATCACCCAAATTTCATGCAGAAATTTGTTGCCATAATGCCGATCATGACACGCATTGATATGTAGTCTTCAGTTCGCCGAGAATTTTAAAAAATAATGGAAAACACAAAGTGTTATTGGTGAAGGAAAAGCAGGATGTACTGTATTGACACAAGACAAAATTTACCAGGGACTGGCCTTCTCGACACAGATATAATTAATGTATATTAATTCACATTGATGCTATAATCTTTTCAGTTGACACAGTACTCAGGCCGAATAATAATATTATTAATAATAATAATAATAATAATAATAATAATTGGTTGGTTGGTTGGAGAGAACAATATGACTGAATATTATTACAAGTGTCAAACTTATCAGAATAAGAAACGAATTTATTGCCTTTCCAGTCTTACTGGCATCATTTGTTGGATCTGATGAGAGGATTCTAATAAATGATTGGCCGGCGTTTTCATCACAGGAAAAATACACACTGAATAATGTAAGAAAATCATCTACAAACATAGTAATAGATAGGTGATGTTTATTTACATGACAAGGTACATGTGATAAAAAAAACAAATTCGTTTTTTCTGTTTGTAACTTCAAAGTACTGTTTGTAAGCTTGCATTGAAACCACTCACATAATACTGTGCATACATAGTCAGGTATCTGTAAAAACACAAAGTAACAGTGTTTATATCATGTTTAAATATATTATCATTTTATTGAATGATTTGCTCAAAACACATATTAAACATTTCCACCATCTCAATCATATTAAAAAAATAATAAAAAGTAATAAATATTACTCAATAAATTTTCAGACTATTATGTTATATTACTATTACTTGTAATAAAAACAATCTCTATTGCTTTTTAGTTTATATTACCTTCAAAATTGTAATATATTATAATACTTATTACTTATTATATTACCCCAGCCCTGGTGGTAATCCATCCTTTTCAATGTGTATGTACAGTCGAATTTTAATATCTACGTTTTAACGTGTACATGTTTCCCAAAAGAGTTTAGGAATGATGTTAATAATCTCTATTTACTAGTATAGAATTGTACAGAGTTGGGCACGCTGTTTTTTTTTCTACAGGAATTGTGTTACGCTAGTGGTGCAGTTTGATGTAGACAAAAGTGTACTTACTCAGCGCGCTATTACTCCAAAGTATTGCACTATACAGTTACAGGACTTCTAGTTTCAACTGTATTGTATTTAGATAAATTGGCTATGTTTTAAAAATCTGGCGACTTTCGTCAATAGACACAAGGAACAACATCAAAAATGGCGTTTCGCTGATAAACAAGTTGTGGTTTTGGAAAATGTCCGTGATGTATGCCTCCTGTTGCCAATTCAACCAATCTGACACCCTTGCTTTATTCTCGGATGTTGGAGGTAACTTCAGCCAAGGACGGTTTTGGTGTAATTTACCTCTGTGTACTCTTCTGACAAAATACGTCTGTGGACTTTCATGAACTGTTGCAACACACTTCTACCAGTTTACTAGTACAATCTTTATTTTGATGTCTAACATGCCCGCATTTCTCAAATATGAGTTGAAATTTAGAAATCAAGAGTTTTAGCAAAGAATGTGTCAGCGTTAACTGGATAAAACTATAACAATTAAGAAACGAGATTCAGATGTGTGTTGAACTGAAGTTTTCCGAATTTGAAAACTACCCCACAGTAACTTTGTAATATTTCGTTAGATTTCGTCAGCCCTTCCACCACTGAACTGTTTACAGTCCTGACGAACTTTTTCGCAAAATCGCTATACCCCTCAACCCGTCTTGGAAAACTTCCCTCTTCAGCAATATAATTTTCAACCTCAGAAGAGTTCAACTTCGTCTTTATTTTCAGAATAATCAGTAGCACTATTCAGTACCTCCTTCAACATCACCCTTTTTCACTGCCGTCACCAATCTATTCTGCTTCAAGAAGAGGAGACAGGTGACAGCTGTGAAGAAGGTGTTAATGTTGGAAAAGGTAGTGGTGATAATACTCTTCTGGTTAAATAAATTAACTTAGTGGCGATAATTTAATTTTATTTTCGACATTTGCTTATAGCCCTCATGAGTGTAGGAAATATCACAAACAGCACAAACTGCAATGTTACTTTCGATATTTCTTCCTAATTCAGGTTCTCGGCCGGATGGAAGTGGAGTTTGTGTAAAGCATTTGAGATTGCTTTTTTCTGATGAGATGATTCTTGATCCGTTGTGATTACCCCAGACCATGCACGCTCCCATCAGTTTATATTATTTAGATGGCCCAGTGAGACATTACTGATAACGAACTAAATGTGACCTATATATACAACCATATTGCACCAGGGGAAATTTGATTCCCATTGTCATAGAAAATAGATGTAGCTGTGTATTGTTTTAACAATTTGGTTGTATTAGAAGAATAAATATACTAAATTCAAGATACATGTAACACAGAGTTAGTATTAAAAAAAAACACAATCATCGTTACAATAATGAACAGTTATTTTTTCCGTTGCGGGCACTCATTCGGATAACAGAGAAGGTAAAATTTATACTTATACTCAGATATGACGTCAGGATGTTATGTTCACTTGTTTTGGGAATTCTTCCGATCATTTTTGGGAAACCCCATTTATCTCTGCCTATTATCTTGACAATAACATCACAACATTGTCAGTAACCCCTGTTATCATCGTAACCCAAGACACACCCCTTATACACCACGGAATGAAGGCAAATGAGATCTTCCAAAAGGTCCGAAAGGAAGTATCCAATAAAGCTATACTACTTCCCTTTCTACCTCATGTTAGTCACTAGACTGAGCATAATGTAAACATGAGATTCAAATCAAGCAAACGTTCAATCTCTTTTGAAAGCAATCTTCCATATGAAGTGTACATGAGGTTTTATTGACCCCATTTACATGTAAACATAACATTCGTGCACTTATTCATTAAAAGAAGAACTAAAATGAGTTATCCGTACCTTGATAGAAGTAAGAATGTGAGGTGGGCGTGTTAAGTTGAACGAAGTTCGTATTACCTTGGCAATAACATCACAAAATTGTCACTCACCCCAGCTATCATTTTAAACCAAGCGACGCCAGTCAAACAACGCGAAATGACATGGAATGAGATCTTCAAAAAGGAAATATCCAATCAAGCATCACTACTTCCACTTTATTTAAAATTTGATACATACCCGAGAAAGAAAAGCCTCTCATTTTTAGGAGCCACGTTTTATCATGCCGCGAATTACCTTTAACTTTGACCTTCGAAGTGACCTACCAATAAAATAATCAACGAAATAAATTTCCTAGTTAACGCTTGACGAATAGAAGGCTGTTTTACAGTAAATGTTTGGGGTTGGTCCTCCCAGAGGCATTTTCAAAGAAGGGTTTTGTGAAAACGTTCACCAATTGTTTATGTTTAAATAATAATAATAAATGGTGACCTGCTCTGTTTTCTTGTTTTAGTTACTGACGACTAGGCTATCTGCCGCTCCATGTGACTCTATCTCGCGACTTCAACTAAGTTAAGATGCTACAGAAAAATGAAATTCAATACGAATTATTTTTCTCAAACCATCCCTTGATGAATCATTTCCTATATAATTTGACCCAACTGTCTCTCCAATTTATACCTGAAAATATTTCATTAAGTGTCTCCAAATATTTGAACGCGATTCACCCTATCTGAACTCACGTATGTACTTTTGACAATTATTTTTTTCCAGTTATCACCCTTAATTAGTGGGTATTTGCACGTCGTTATTGCAGGATTAATTCTCAATGGATCACGGTAGCCGGGAAAGTGACCAATTGGGCGAGGGGAGGGTAAACCAAAAATGTCACGGCAGTCATTAATCAACTCACGACTGAAGACATTCTCTCACTACATCATCAAGGCAATGCCTACTAAGGCAACTTGGGCATATACGGATGATCTTCTAATATAAAAAAAACACGTTTTAAATAATGACCCAAATTTCATACCTCAATTATCACCGCAAATCATATCTTAGGACACACATAAAAAAATTCTTTCATTTGTGGTTGGACAAAAAATGTGTGAAGAGAATAGGTTGCCGTAATATATATTTTTCCAAAAGGATTTTTCGAAACGATAATTAATACTTTTATCGGGGAGTATTCTATTTATTGGACAAATTGTTCACCTCTGGGCCCTCAAAATCTTTTTTTTGAAACTTTCCAACTGTTCATGTTTAATTAGTAATTGAGCGACATATTGATAGCTCGTAGAATGCCGATCAATTGTGCACCTCGAAATAAAGAAAATGAAATTGTGGTTCAATTGATCAACATGGCAAATTCGCATAGCATCATGATATTACATCATTAGTTATCGGTATAATCGCACTAAGTGTCATGAATTGGTGCAATATTTGATGATGTTGTTTATATTCTGACAGAGAAAAATTAAAGCTCGTCTACTTAGTCATGTTTGGGTTATACCGTTATCGCTAGAAGTGGTGTAGATGAAGGAGGGTACAATTGGGAATAATTCGTGTTACTTATTTATCAGTTCAAGTGATTAGAGAACTGGGCGTCAAATCAAAAGGTTCACTGTTCGATCAAGACCAGGGTAATTGCAAACTGCATTGTGTCATTTGACAAGATACTTAATCCCGATTACCTATGAGTGGGAACGGTGGCGCAATGTACTAAGGCGTATTGAACGTTGATGGTGCAAATATCTTCAACCAATGTTAATCCTGCTTGTGTGGAGCTGGTAGCCTGGGAGTCTCAAAGTTCCTAGTTTTCTCCGGATACTCCGGCTTCGTCCATCCATACAATTGTCCGACATGGGGTGGGTGATCCTGGCTGACGAAAGTGCCGTTAAACCGCGAAAAAATAAATAAAACTAAATAAATAAATAAATTCCAGTGCATTTGGAAACGAAAACCCACAATGGAACTACAGGACGAAAGCAGTGGGTATTTTATAATTTCCTCATCCGTGCCCGTCCCACAGTCACTAGTGTAGTATTTTGTGAAAGTATACATAAGTATACATAAGTGTCAGAATTCGCACAAGACACAAATGTGAGCGGCGGTCAAGTGAATTAGCGCTCTGAACGTTCAGGCTGACTTTTCGAGTTCGACCATCGTCAGAGGAAAGACTTCACAGTTCCGAAACACGCTACATGGAACTCAATTGCGGGGTTGATGCTGTCTCCTCTCAATGCGCCAAATACCGACACGCAATTTCACATTCGGGGAGGGAGTAGGGTGGCTCACCCCCCCTAATTATCGCCATCGGACCCCCCCCCCCTCCCCAACAAAATCGATCAAGTTTCTAATAACATAGATGACCAAGATGGTACCCCATAACAGCCTGCCCACGCTACAGTGGCCTCAGATTTACTCTCAGGGCGCCGAATGTTGCTACATTTTCTCGGGATAAGTCCCGAGATAACGCCCGGCATGACTTTTATAATATCGTGTGTTCCTCCCCCAAATGGGCTAGGTACCCCGCACCATAGAATCTTGGCTACGTGCCCTTAGGTGAGATTTCAAGGTATCGTAGCACAGATCACTTCGAAATCAATAAATAAAAATTAAAAAAGTTCTTTGCAGTGGTTCTTTTCCACGCATAATAATAATTCATCTTTTTGTTCTTTCAAAATCTCTACACTGGATGGATCAGTGTAACCAGCCATGCTTTATTCTGTTGTAATATAAATAAATAAAGGCCACTTCTTAATTTATATCACTTCGTCACAGCCCATGTGGCTCGCAAATAGTGAACAACAATGATGGCTGCATGTCGAATAGTCTTCAATATAAGCCTTGCGCTCCAAAACACGTCCAGGAGCCAATACTATAAAACTTTTACAATTGTATTTAAAAATGCTAATGGATTATTTTAACCCATTTAAAGTCGCGACTAGAAAATACGATTGTAAAAGTTTCATAGTATTTCCAGATATTAATTTGCATTTGTTAGGTGTATGATGATGATTTCCGGGTTTTTTCTCTCATTCCCAGTGTCAGATGCAGATAGAATCTAGCGAGGAGATGGAATCACTCGATGATTCAAGTAAACTAAGAGAGTAATCTCAAAAACACTCTGTGTATTTGTGTGACCCCTCTACTGAGTTGTGGGCTAAAAGAATTACGGAAAAATTTATCATTTTAATTCCTTCAGACAACGGTTAAAATCTCGTTTTTAGTAAAAGTTCGAGGGGCATAGAGAGGGTTACATCCCCAACCCTAACCCTGAAGTAACAATAACCCTAACCCCAACCCTGAACTGACTCTAACTCTTAATATAAACCCCGAAAATTCGCAATTTCCCTCATAAGTCTTATATCTTAGAAATTAAGCTCATAATACATCAAATCAGCTCATAATATTTCGGGAAACTTATAATGCATCTCCGGACACAAAAAACTCGCAACTACCGTATAATTGCGAGAACACACAGACGGACGACTGAGCGACCGGACGGACGGCAGACGGAATGGCAAAGAAACTAGGATTAGAAAATCTTAGCTGACTGGGTCAGAGGGAAGATAAAAATATTGTACCGTTTTTACAGGGCCCTGTTAGCATTTTAGACTGCAATATGATCAGCTATTCTTCAGTCAAATTGTTTTCACAGAAACTTATCACAGGATTCACAATATGCAAAATGAGTGTGGTATGGTATTTATTTAACCCTTTACCTAACGAATGGGTCGCACCCATGTATTTTTCAAATTAAACATTTGAAAAAATACACTTTTAAAACATTTTCAACAAAACCATATCCTATGACCCATCATTGGAACGAGCTCATCGAGCTCGTTCCAATTAGGCGTCACGTGATATGGTTGTGCTGAAATTTGTTGAAAAAAGTTAAAAAAAAACCAATACTTAAAATAATAAATGTTGATAGCCTGTGCGTTGCTTAAAGGGTTGATATAAACTGGCACAGTAATTCATGCGAGGATGTGAGCCAGACAATATAATGTGGTATCAACTATGTAATATGGTTTGAAATTAAAATAATAATAGTGATTCGATTTAGCCATCTGTGGTCCAATTTTGACGTGTTTTGAACCTTGATTTAGACGATGGGTAAACCCGAAGATTTAATTTTGTTAGTTTTCCAATGATAGGGGAGGCTTATAATAGTCTGCATACACAGCAACGACTTCCCGGAAATCTGTCTTTTCTACGACAAGTGTTTTGTTTGAAAAGTAGAATTTTTGTGATCGTAATTATCGAATTGACTGTAAAGTTGGCAAAAATGTGGATTATATTGTAGTGAGAACGGATGAAGGGTGGATGGTTCTCGAGGTAAACAATTCCAGTCGTTTGATTATCTCCTTGTTTGAGATTAACTCTTTTCTTATCATTCATTAAAATTACTTTGTATTGACAAGACGTGCATTTTAGATTCTTAAACATTGATATTTCTATAATCTTAACGTAGTGAGTCAAAAAAGAAAGTATAAAAGAAACAAATGTGAAGAAAAAGCATAAAGGATGAAACATAATAGTTCTAAGGTTGCATGTTTGTGTTCAAGAAGTCGTGCAAAGAGTTTAATGATATGTTCTTGTTGCCCACCCAACGGTATAAAATTTTGCTACGGATTTAAAAATAGCACGTGCTACCCGAGAATGTCAAATTGATTGGGTGACAGACGATTTTCTTCGTGTTATGTTGTGCTAGAGAGTCTGGGGTATTGAGAAAACAAGCTAGCTTGTGTCTTCTTAGGTTAACCTAAAATCAGAGGTTGCGTGTCATTGGTATGCATGAGGCTGGGATACTTCCAGATGAGTTCGCTGCTGAGTTCGGAGTGACTGTTGCCACTATTTACCGTCTCATTGGAAAGTATAGAAGCACAGCCGACCGACCGCGTTCAGGCCGACCAACAGATACGACGCCTGCACAAGACCGACATATCATGACGTTTCACTTGCGGGATCGTTTCCTTCCAGCGACGAGGACAGCAGCAATTACTTCTAGTAGAACCTACAATATAATCAGTGCACAAACGTCCGCAACAGACTCGCTGAACACAGCATCCGAAGTAGGCGTCCATACCACGGGCCTTCCTTACCCAATGCCATCGTACCAGAATGGAATGGGTACGTCAGCGTGTTCCCTGGACTCAGGGCACAGTTCCTTTTAGTGCTGAATCACGATTTTCTCTACGGCGCGCTGATGGTAGGGCAGGAGTGTATCGCCGACGAGGAGAACGGTTTTCTGATGCTTGTGTGAGGGAATGCGACCGTTTCGGCGGGGGGTTGTGTAATGGTTTGGGCAGGAATTTCCTTGCGCCATCGAACGCAGTAGATCTTCAGCGATGGTAATCTGAATGGACAGCGATATAGGGATGAAATTTTTAACGCTGTTGTTGTCCCGTTGTTCAACGCTAACGTCGGATTGCAGTTATTCCAGCAAGACAATGCCCGATGTCACGTGGCGTGTATCTGTCGCGACTTTCTTGAGAAGCAGAGTACTGAACTTCTTCTCTGGCCCCCACATTCGCCAGAGTAGTCGCCAATCGAGCATCTTTGGGATCAACTAGACCGTCAGGTGCGACTCCATGATCTTCAGACGTTAGGCGATTTACGTAATGTTCTAAAGCAGGAGTGGAATGCAATACCACAGAGTGACATCCAGAGACTTATCAGGTCCATGCGCCGTCTATGTCTTGCCATCCAAGAGGCAAACGGTGGACATACACGCTATTGACATCATGTGTGAACTTGTCCCTTCACCCCATGTCTGGATTGCGACGTCCTGACGTGACGCTGGCAACAGTGAGAACATGAAATTATGCTAATTCATACAACTGGACTCGAAATATGAATTTACAATAATTTGTTTGGTATTAAAGTCGATAATACTAAAAAATGCTCCTCAAGGTTTATTATATTTTCTTTTCTGACTCAGTATATATCACTGGTAAATTATCCACCAGATTTACCACACTGCCGTGGCCGTAAAAGAAAAGGAAGCGAGGACAGTGTATTCTTTCTTTGTTATTCATTAAGCGCTTTTCTTACCGACTAGACGTGTCATTTTAGATTCCTAAACATTGGTAATATTATAATTTGAACGCAGTGTTGCTATCTTTAATGGATCACTGGTAAATTTCTACCAAATTAACCACACTGGCTTCGCCGAAAGGAAGGAAGTGAGGAAAGTGTATTCCTTCTTTCCTATTTTCTCTCACTGAATTTCGAGAGATAATTTTGCGACTGTTTTTGGTGAAGTCTTTTGTTTGAATGAATGATCACTCAGTAAAGCTAACAGACAGGTCGTAGCTATTCATTGTTGAGAAGTTTTGCCATTATTTCATCAAACAACTTTGTCATGGTACGCCTTAACGTTCAAGCTGCCACCGCCGAGCAGTTACAAGAACTGGAATACACTGATTAGCATCAGGCCTAGAAATTGGTGAATCTCCGAAGAGCCCATGGTTGTTATGGGGCCGGTAATTTGTTGGAACTGACTGATATGAGTTAGTCAACATTGATGGATTTAGTATCAGAGAAGAAACAAACTCCGAGAACGGACTTCATGGAACAAGACGATGAATCTTCAACCAAAAAGTAGCATCTAAATCAAGTTACTAATCTGAGTGAAGATACATCGTTATCATTCCATTTTCAGTGTAGCCAGGTCAATATCAGAAATTGGACAGATCAAACCCAAGCACTTGAACAACCAAATCATTGCATCAGGTCGGATTGTGAGAAGGAAGATTTTTTTTAAGTTTGATACTTTGCAGAAAATGTGGCAAACTGTGATTGATTTTTTTTTATCAACAAACAAGCAGCTGCAACATCAATACAAACAGTGCCGTCAACATCAACAATAACGGTAATATTTTAGCAAGCAAAACCGGAGTAAGGATGGCAGAATCATAAACATAGAATTTCATTCTGATAAAAATAAGAAGCCAAGAAAAAAAATCGAGAAGACTTCCACAGAAGCAGAAATGGAAGGGTAAAGAAATGTAACCCTCAGACCCTAGATTAAAGATCTCGACAGGAGAGCAGAAAATCTCAACGAATCTTGGTTGAATCTTCTGATGATCCTTTTGTTCGTTCGCATTTTGGTTGTTATACCTCCAAGTGATGTGCATTACTGAACTGCAATGGACACATGGAACAAACAAGGCTTATCTGAAACTAAGCGAAGATCCACAAAGCAACAGCGCAGAAAAATACATTTCAAAATGCAAGTAAAATGTTGGGTTCCCCTGATGACTTTTCTGAGAATTGCTGAAAAATCTCCAGCTTGATGGTGCCTCTCCTTTAAAAAATAAGGAATTCAAAAACTGAAATTATCTCTACTAGAAAGAGAAGGAAAAGCAGAATCCCGCACAAAAAATACAAATCCTACAGAGGTGAGTGGAGATATTGTTGAAGTCATTTTCAAGACAATTCGATGTTTGTAAAAACAAAGACGTCAAATAGAAAGACAGAGGGATAGAACCACGGCTTCCTCATTTGAAACGTAAAATTCCCTACATGGCTAGGAGTAATGGTATCGGCAGTGAACCCCGTTGTGGCTTGATAATTAAGGCTGACAGTTTATGATTTCTGCCAGAGTTTATTTGACAGCTGAACATGTGACAGATTCAAAGATTTAATAGGTAGCAGATTGCTGTACCGATTCCGCAGATGTGATGACAATGGATACCTCAAATTATGAGGATACATCTTTGTGTAAAAGCTGACACAATAATTGTTCCATACCGAAGCACCCATTGTCGCTGAATTAGCAGAACGAATGTTACCAACATTGAAAAACAATCTATCAAAATTGAAATCGGCTTCAGCATTTCGTACGGCTTACGACGAATTCAGGCATATTTATTTCAGTTTTATGATTCCAAACTCTAAATTTATGTCGAAAATTTCAACGTTTCTTCAGATTACAATAATCAGAAAATATGTTACCTTCTGGCATACTGTTCTGAAATAATGGCAGTGTTTCCTGTGTTCACATTATTCAGAATGTGCAATATTTGAAATAATTTCCTTCAAACATTTTTGCAGGAAAATGTTTCCTGAAAAATATTTGATTCAGCTGTGATTGGAGGTAACATACTTTAGATCACAACTGACTTTATACCCATTGGCAATATCACAATGATAAAAATATATTTGTAAATAAAAACATCAGCGTCGATTGGAAGTCATGTGCTTTAGATCGATATCGATTTCTTTGCCAAAGGGAACTGTTACTTTCTGCAAAGTTTATTCTGTCTGGACATTTGTTTGGGGAAATATGCCATCGATCTGTTGTTTCTTTTAAGAAACCTCATTTTTATGCTAAAAGGCGTGAGGAAAAGTGAACTATTCGGAATATCGATATCACTTTCTTGAAGCATGCCAATTGTGTGAATGCGCGTGGAAAGCACATAAATAGTAATGTATGGGTCACACCGCACATTTGAATTCATTGTGTTGGCACGAACACCTCATGGAGTTGCGGTGTCGTGAGTAGAATCACAATGGCACCTAGATTTTAACCATTTCGTTCTTCTAACACGCTGACCCAACACACTTCTTTCGTCAAAACTTGGCATTCATAGTTTTATAACCTCCTGCAACATGTTCTTTTTTCTTCTGTAATTGCCAACAACTGAGTTTAGGGACAATTCTTCTACTTGTGCTAATCAGATTTAGGGCATTTGTCATTATCGGACTAGAGAAATTATGTTTGTTTTCTTAAATAACGTTTTACTATTGATAAGAATGCAATGGGAGTTTAATGAAACAGCACACGCAATTGAGCATATTTTCACTCCTCCCTCAACGGAATTCTATACAAAAACTTGATAGTTTATTCTAGCAAGTTTCATTTAAATTTTGCAAGTTATTTTGAACCATTACTAGTCTTATTAGAAGAGGATTGTATAGTTTAGTTTCACAAAATGGGGAGGAGTGTAATGAGAACGTCTGCTGGGTGCGTATTTCTCGAGGTAAACACTTCCAGTGTTTTGATTATCTCCCGTGATATGCTGTTGTTTGAGATTAACTCTGTGCTTGTGATGCATTACAATTACTTCGTTTCGACAGGACATGTCATTTTAGATTCCTAAACAATGTTAATTATATTAAACGAACTTAGTGTTTCTGTCTCTTTACTTGGCTACTGGTAAATTATTTACCAAATTTACCACAATAGTTTCAAAAACTCAGTAAATTTGTGTGTGGATAATTACATGTGGCTGAAAAAGAAGAACAAAATCAGATACACGTTTTGAAAGTGAAAGGAAAGTGTAAAGACCGTAACATATTTGGATTATTTTTGTCCCAGAAGTAGATCTCCTGACCTCAATTCTCATCAGATGTCGTATAAGACTTACACATTATTATTTTTTTTTTTTTGGGGGGGGGGGGAGAGTAACATACGACCATAATGTGTTCCTTGTCAGCATGTATGTATGTATGTGCACAGTGAGGCACATTCGTTTTCATTGCACAGATTTCACTCATGCCTGGGTGCAATATCTTACTGTAGGATCTCTTCCAGATCTTTTCTTACTGAAAAGCCCGGACGAAATTTGGTCATTTCCTAAACAAAACAACCTTCTTATTAAATTTTAGAATTGTTTTTCCACATTTAAACAAGACTCGTCATGTCCCATGCCAACAGACTGATTTCTGTATGGTATTCACAACATTACTCCAATCATGACTCATTTCTGTCCAACTATACAAGCTACTCATGCCAATGTACTTCTTTTGTAAATATTTGTCTTGTTTTAGTCCGTCATTGTCCTACAGAACCAACTGCTGCATGCTTTACAAATGATGGAAATCTTACGCAGGCAAGTGTTTTGCGCACCTTCCGCTCGCGCAATTGTTATACCGCCTGATCTTCCTTTTGCGCACCTAGGTTTAGCCTTTCTCGATATCGCTGGCATCTCGGGCACTCCAAGAGCTCTCTTGGTAAAAGTAAAACAGACGCTCCGTTAAACCTGCCTTTGATCCTGAACATTTAAAAATGTATGTCTGGTCAGTCCGGGACGGGTCGGTGTTCTGATCTTCCTGTTCAGCCAGCAATAAGGCACAATGGCCTCCCCAACCATGTTATTAATTGTTATATTATGTATAATAATATTATTTTTGTTTTGCGTAGAGTAGTATCTATTCTCAAGAAGATAATTGTTTGCACTTTTACAAACCTTTCTACCCCAGTACGGGGTGATTGGGGCGAAGTTTTTTTTAAGCTAAACAACGTTTTAAAGACACTGGTTGTTTTGAATGTGTTCCATGAAGAACGCGAAAACTTTACGTGATTTTAGAAGATGTTTGGGAAGCGAAACAATGAAACATAGCTCAGGACAGCAATTTTCTGATGGAAGAAGTAGCCAGAAGAGCTATTTTTTGTTATTGTGCATTTTTCAAAAAGTCAATCGTGTTTCACGCTACTGCCGTTATCTCATCATGATCTAGCCTACGATGTTTGCGTGACGTTAATCACCAATGAATGAATAAATAAATATTCTGACTGCAAACATAAGACTTCATTGGACGCGAATCCATTACGTTTTTCAAGAAGTGATGTCCGTTCATTTGACCAACAATCGTTTTTCGTTTAAAATGTGACATTTACAGTGCTTTTTCCGCGGGGTTCTATAGTCTAAATAATGTTTACTTGGGAACTGATATTTTAGAGCAACTGTAAAGTCAGAGACACGAATAATTCGGTATGATATGCGCGAAATGTTACCTTGCACGATGATGCAATTTCGGTATGATATTCGCGAAATGTTACCTTGCACGATGATGCAATTTCAAAATCACATCACCGTTTAATAACGCTTTCTACCGGAGGTGGCGCAAAGGGGGAACAGCTGAGACTACATTCCCCCTTTCGGTGAGTGATAGCCAGTCTCTCCTCGTCGGGAAACTGTCTCGTTTATTGTGGCTTTGTCTGAGGACATCATAACCTCTGTGTCGTGGAAATCCTGGTTCCACCTGTTTCCTACCTGTAACTATAAAATTAATAGCTCACTAGACCCTCCAAGAGTAGTAATAGTCTTTGAAAAAATAAAATATTCTTAAATTGTCCCACGTTTCGAAGTATGACGAAGAAAGACTTGTCTGGTGGTGCTTATAGCGGAAAATGTGTATTAACATCGATGTAAATAAATTGTCATTAATGCAACGAATGAGCGATCACTGTCATGTCACGAATTCAGAATTTGAGCCAATATTTCAGTCAGCTTTGGATTTCTCCCTCGCTGTTATTAAAGCGATATTTTTGTCGACGACAGGATCTATTTAATGGTTTAGAGGCATGTAAAAGATTCTGTGGCTGGCGCGCAAGATTGAGTAAACTGGACTCCTTAATTTTATCGAAATCAATTTAGTTTGGAGACAAGTTTTACAATAGCCGGCGTGAAGTCTATGAGAAACAAATGAGCAGAATACAACAGAATATCAATCGCACTGACAATTAAAATTCAACCAAAAACTGTGAGATCCAAATTCCCACCAATTTTGACTTCGATTTCGAGCCAAAGTAGTAAACAAGAAGAAAACATTGAAGAAAACATTTCCAGTACCTTGTAGCAGAACTTGAGCAAATCTGATCAAACGATAGTTGACGGTAGTAAATTACAGAGTGAATGTAAGAAAATCAAAAACCTGTTGAATCGTTCGAATTTTGGGTGGGAAGTGGTTCAAAAGTATGTGGCATATTCCCTGGCAGACAGTATGAGTTACATGTCGTGTAAGGCTCGGAGTTACATGGCGTGTAAGGCTCTGAGTGTTCATATCGGGTTCCACTTCGCCTCAACTGATATGAATTCTCATCGCCGTGCATGGAAATGTGTCAACCATCTGCACCCCATTTAACAGATTTATTAAGTCGAAAATCCATGTAAATCAAGGGATAAATAAATTTTCATAAGAAACAAAGTACGACCGGACGTTTATTTTCAGAATCCGCTATTGACAGTACTGCTCAGGATTACCAACAGTAATTGGCACCGGTAGGTATCCAAGGTGACAGTAAATAATCGTCGCTGTTCGAAGTACGATATTCATTTATAAAATAAAACTTATCGTTACAGCATATCTTGAATATCCTAACACACATTTATTCTCATTATCACCGAAAAGTGTCAATAAAACACATAAAACATTCATGAAATCACTTTTAATCTGTTGAGTAAACAATAATAATAATAAAACTGAAAGTTGAAAGTGAAAAGTAAAATGACTCTCCAATTGACAAAGTGCCATATCTTCTGAAATCGTATTGATTTGTTCTAGTCAATTACATTAACAGGTAGATACAGTTCTGAGGCTGCAGTCGTGGGCGTCTCATGGTATGGGCTTCTGGACGTTCACCGCTGGCGCTCGTAGGACTGTTTTTCTTTCTTTTTATTTTCTTCTCACATACCAACCATCACAATAAACAAAGTACAATAAGACCACTGTACTGAATACCTTCAACCATGCTATCTGTCATATTTTTGCTATTTTTATTAACATTGTGTCAGACCAGCACCAAACAGAAGTTATCAAGATTCGCCTTTGAACTAGCACATTTTATTTGTATAAATGTTATCATTGGTATACAGTGTAAATCAATTTCCGTGACTGTGGTATAGTTCTATCTGATAATGGAGGGTAGCATAAAGTTGGACGAGATCCAGACAAAAGCAGAATACGATTTCTTCAGCCAATTCATTGGTAGGATACCTGCCTCTGGAGACGCGGACGATACCCCATTTCAACACCTCAGAGGGGAGTGTGCATATTACTCCCCTGAGGACCTTCGCTCGCCACAAAGTAACCCGAATAATACATTCTCCCTCTTTCATATAAATTGTCAAAGTATCAATGCTCACTGGGACTCACTCAATGAACTCATATTCAGTATTCAGGAATCTGGTAACAACTTTGACATTATTGGATTGACTGAAATTTTCCAAATTCGGCAGCCCACATCATATACCCTAAACGAATATCAACCACTTCTGTACAAATGTTGCCCCCAGAAGACGATGGACGAGGCGGTATCGGACTTTTCGTTAAAGAAGGCATCGATTTCAAAATTCGCGATGACCTGTAAATTTTAATTCCCCACATTTTTGAATCCAGCTTTATTCAAATACAAATCAATAAATCAAAAAGGGCTATTGGAATCATCTGCAGACCAAATACCCCTCCAAAGGCCGATATGGAAATTTTCCTTTCCAAAATAAACCTTATAACAGATATATATTAACCCACGAAAATAAAATCTCCTATGTGATGGGTGACTTCAACATTGACCCCCTGAAAGTGGAATCGCACAGAAAAACATAAGAATTTATTGATTTAATATTCAGTCAAGGATTCATCCCTCTTATAACCAAACCATCTAGGGTAACAAGTTATTCTGCAACCTTAATTGATCACATTTTCGTCAACAACATCACATCGACTACTTCATCTGGCATAATCTTGACTGATGCAGTTGATAACTTTGGCATTTTTTATACAGAGAATAGGTTGCCAGCGAAAGACTCTTCAACCCCGAAATTTCTACGAAGGATTAACCCTGAAAGTATCGCTCACTCTCAGTCACTGTTGACTGAATGTGATTTTCCTTGCGTCATGGATATGAGTTGCCCTAACCCGGCCTATAATGCATTTATGGAAGTCTATCAAAGTGCCTTCGATTAGCATTTCCCATAATCCAAATCCGCACCAGTGAAAGTAAAATTAAGCATCAGCCATGGATGACGAATGGCCTCGTAATCTCCTCAAAAAATAAAAGGACATTGTATCACGAAAAGTTGAAAGCACATGCTGACCAAAATATTCAAAACTATAAAAATTGTTGTAGAATCTTGAACCGCATCAAGAAACAAAGTAAGGCAATCTATTATGAAACTATCCTGACGGAAAATAAGCACGACATGCACAAAACTTGCAAAATCCTCAACGAAAGTATTAATAATGAAAAACGCGTGCCCAAGCTGCCTTCCTTCTTTGTCCAAGACGACAAGGAAATTAAGGACCCGTACGAAATTACAACGGAATTTAATAATTTCTTTGTGAACATCGGAAGACTTACTAGTCAACATATTAGAACAAGGCATACTACATTCACAATCTGCCTGAATGGTCAGTTTCCGAACAATTGTTTGGCAAAACCGACCTCTCCTTACGAAATAATTAATGTTATTAAGTCGATGAAATCCAAAACAAGCCCTGACCGTGACGGTATCACGTCAGATCTTCTTAAACAAAATGTAAATTTTATAGCCCTACCATTGGCACACATAATCAATAATTCATTCAAAAACGGCATAGTGCCCGATAAAATAAAAATCGCCAAAGTAATCCCCATTTTTAAATCTGATGATGCACAAAAATTCACAAATTACAGACCAATTAGTATCCTACCGACATTTTCGAAAGTCTTAGAGAAACTCATGTCGAAGAGACTCATTAGTTTTCTAGAATGCTTTAAAATATTGTATGAGCATCAATATGGATTTAGGGAAAAACATTCCATAATTCACCCGGTTCTCCGGCTTTTGAAAGATATCGCCGAAGAAAACAATAAAACTACTAAAGATTCCACTTTAGCGGTTTTCCTTGATTTGACAAAAGCATTTGATACCATAAACCATGAAATTTTGTTACAGAAACTTGAGCACTGTGGTGTGAGAGGAATTACCAATAACTGGTTCAAAAACTATTTATCTGACAGAAAACAATTTGTTTCTTATGGTGAACACAAATCGGATTTGGTTCAAACTGATTGCGGCGTACCATATACAGGACCGATCATTTTCTTACTATATATTAATGATATTTTTAACTCAACTTCATTGAACTTGTTATCATTCGCGGACGATACTATAGTGTACGCATCAAGTGCCTGCGGGAATAACTTAAAAACCTACATAAACAATGAATTGCAAAAAAATATCTAAATGGTGTTCTGCCAATCGCCTGGTCATAAACGCTAACAAAACGAGATATATATTAATTAACCCAGGCAGAAAAAACAAAATTTACGCAACAGAGTGTCTATATCGACGACAAAGAAATAATTAGGGGACGCGTTGAAGAAAACGAAAAGTCCCTCAAATTTCTTTGCATCACATTGATGAGAAATTATCGTATAAAACACACATCACACAGTTATGCTAAAAAACTGCACGTGCAAATCTTGCCCTCAATAAAGTTAAAGCTATTCTTTCACACAATGCCCTGAGAATGCTTAACTTCACACTCGTACACAGTCACTTGCTTTGTGGGATTCAACTCTGGGGTAACGCAAAAGCGATCAGCAGATTACTGTTAATGCAGAAAAGAATGCAACAATCCTTACTGTCCCGATTGTTTTGTCTGAGTAATTTTGACGGTCTTGACTAAATTCATAAGGTTGTGGCAGGACGATTCCTCAAGCAATTGTTGAGCTCCATTAACTAAACGCTATGTGCTACTCTAGCTATCTTGTCTGGATATCTCGTCTATTTTGACTCCCGATATAATGTTCGTCGATCTTAACCAATGGATGACTTTCTAATAAAATTCATCCTCTTTTGGACGGTTCTGTGAGCAAGGAGAGATTGGGCGATGCTGATTGTGCACCGTTTTGAAAATCGACACTATCTTCTGGTCTGTCGGCAATACGGATACGGGCCGGCCATAGTGGGGGTCGAGATCCGCGCACGATTATTTTTTCTGTGCGCGGTTAGCTGGGAATTTATAACATAAAACAACTGAATAGCAAGCAAAGCTTCAATGAATGAGGCAACGTGCGTGACCCAGTGCTCAATTCAGTGAATAATTGCTAAACACATCTGATTGCTGACTGCAAACAACATTCCCCCTGCGAGGTTTTGACCTGTCCAGGGCGCCAGTTCCTTATGGTGGGACGCTTGAAGATCTTCCCTTCTCCGAAACAGAGCACGAACTCTAATGTGCAGACACTGTGTCGTAGGAACCAGGGGCTATATTTTATCAAGCAAAACAAACTGTCCTGATTCCAGCGAGGCACTCGTGCCACTGTTGATAAGCACTCTCGTGTCGGGACAGTGTATCTCACCCACTACCCTATAAACCAACTTGGATTAGCATCATTGCTTCTGGTCTTCATTGGTTTGGAGGATGGGGGAGCCAACGTTATTGGAATATTCCAATGCCACATCCACAGTCACACATTCACTCAATTGCATACTTCATTAAATTCGCAATATCACACACAAAGAGTTCATTGATAATGCACCTCACTTGACATATACTGGTCTGAATTCAATGGAATATTTTTCCAACCTGAGGGGGATGGCAGGTAGACAGCCAATCTGGTTATGCCGTCTCCGAGCTGTATGTGATATATGCTGCTATTTATAAGTTGAAACTTCTTACATTGTAAAAAACATGCATGCTGCTGAATAAAGTACCTTTCTGTCTCTCTTCTTGATCCGAACGTTGTAAAAACAAGTTTGTTAATTTATTATTTATAGTAACAGTAATATTGCCGATTTTAATGTTTTAAATCAATAATTACCGTACTTTGAAAATATTTTAAGCACTTAAATTCTCTTATTTTGTTTCAGTTCAAAAAAGTTTGAAAATTCAAAGAGAGTGGAAATGCCTCAAAATGGAATGGTAATGACGGCTGTTTACCCGAGATCAAATGATATCAGGTGAATTACCTGAGGTTCTGTTCCACATGCTCCAGGCATTTCCAAAAATACATGCCATACACTCTCCTCTGATGCGAATATTCCTCGACTTAGTTATCTAACCCATAACGTGTATTACATTTCCCAAATCCACCAAATAACACTATCTGGCTAAGTAGATATAATCAGTCTGAATGTGGGTGAAATAATTTACTCTCAAATGCAAACCTTCAGGCAGCAAAATTGCATTAAAAATGCAGATACTAGTCATTTTCAGCCACCCATCACCTTCAAAAGCAGAAGAAAATTTCCCACTATCCCTATTTACCTAACCCTGGAGTATATAATCCTCGGTTTCTAAAATGGGAAAAAGGTATAATGGCATTTTGAAAAATAGCCAATATTTCGAAGCTACCTTTTCCCATAATTCCTCTGCTAATTTACTCCTATGCATAAGACTCCAACTTTTGGACCAAAACTTCAAATTCTCTTCTCCAATAAATAGCCTAAAGTAATCATAGATCTTATACTAAAAATATATCTCCAATTTACACATTAACGGATGAAAAGTTTTGTGAAACCATGTATTGACTGGATTTGTTCTTGGATATCTGAAGGACATTTGGCCACGAGTTGTTCTCCTGGAATATTGTTTTATTATCAGTTCTGGCACGAATGCAGCAGAAGACATCCAGGAACTATTGCTGCCTGTGTGTTGGCTGTATATATTGTTCGTGTTCTTTACATCACAGCCTTCATTTAGATGTATAATTTGTGTATATTTAATTTACGCTTGTGGGATTCCAGAGGCGGTAATGGAACGTAAACTATTTTCCCTTACTTATATAGCACATTAAACAGATCCCATTAACCCTTTACCATACGCAGACGATATCAAAATTTATTATTTTAAATACAATTTTTTAAAATTTTTCAAAAAATTTCAACAAAACCATATCATGTGACCCCCTCATTGTAACGAGCTCAAATGAGTGGAATGACTCAATATACTCAACATTAAGATCCAATATCACAGGACTACAAAACAGGGGGCTCGGTATAATTTTGATGAGTGACTTTAATGGACACATAGGTGATAAGGAATTCAACAGGAATGGAAGGAAGCTGTTGGACTTCACAAAAGAGCTCGGTCTGGAGGTTCTGAGCAGGGACGCGAGGTGTAAGGGGAATTGGACCCGGGAGAGGAACGACAGAAAATCAATAATCGACTGTTTATTTAAAAAACAAAAGTATTGCACGTGGAATTGTATACTGGGTTGGAGGGAAGCAAACCCAAGTGGAATGACTCAATATACCCAACACTAAGGACCAATATCACGGGACTAGAAAACAGGGGGGTCGGTATAATGTTGATGGATGACTTTAATGGACACATAGGTGATAAGGAAGTCCGCCAGCCCCACCCCCCCCCTGATTGCTGCTATTGCTGCGGCATTGCTCGACCCCGCTACCCATCGTTCTGCGTCGTTGTGTAGGGTTTCCAATTTCTTTACAGCCGTTAGGTTCAGGGGTACCACTTCCCCACGAAAACCTTATTGAAACTGTTTGTACCTGTAAATTTCATTTCGTTAAGGATTCGCCTCACCGTCAAAATCAATTTATTCGTGTGGTTTCGGTCGATGCCTCTTCCTGTGATGTTTATGTACACTAAGAAGTTTTCTGCTACCTTCAGGAAAACAGAACTTCCTCTCCACCTTCGAGTCGGATCCATTTTACGGTGACGGGTATAACTTCGCACCTCCTCGGTTTTAATTTCGCTGCACACGAAGTTCGATAGATTTTCCTCGACCGGATTCGGGTACTCCGGTGGGTTCCCCATGCCCATCGCTTGTCATTTACCTTTTCCGAACGTTTGACGAGTTCTGATGCGATTTGGTCTTGATCGTCTGTATCTCTGTCATCTACTTTAATACTCTGGGGGATACTTCCTTTGGTACGTTTATTCACCATATTTCTAAAATTCGTTCGAACTCGACCCCCCCCCACCTTGTCATTCTTATCGTCCTAATAAGACTGCAATTTCGCACTCTCCGATTATCGTATTTAATCTTCTTTACTTTATTTCGTACTGGTTGGTATTCTTCCTTTACTTCATGGCGTCGCTGCTTTCTGCCAGCCCCTTTGAGTTTTCTACTTTTGTATACGGCAAATTTAACTTTTCTGCCCTTTATTGCCCTTTTCAGTTATTCGTTTACCCTGTACCCAAGTTCCCGTGTTGGCACCCTAATCTTTCCTACACTTTTCTTTCCTGTCTCAACTAGACTCGCAACTATGGCGTCGGCCATTTTCTGAAAATTTCCACCCCACACCCCTCTGTAGAGGTGCAAGCTTTGGTTTCAATTTTTCTTCAAACTTCGCCAAGCCAGCATCCTTTTTGAGTTCCTCTCCTTAAAGCTTCCTTTCCTTCGTACTAGGTTTTTGACCCTGATCGCCACTGTAAACAAGTTGTGATCACTATCCAACTCCATTTTACCCTCATTGTTCAGTTCTAATCCTATCATCTCCCTCCACAAATTTATGTCTGTGAGAATACAGTCGATTATTGATTTTCTGTCGTTCCTCTCCCAGGCCCATTTCCCCTTACACCTCGCGTCCCTGCTCAGAACCTCCAGACCGAGCTCATTTGTGAAGTCCAACAGCTTCCTTCCATTCCTGTTGAATTCCTTATCACCTATGTGTCCATTAAAGTCACCCATCAAAATTATACCGAGCCCCCTGTTTTCTAGTCCTGTGATATTGGACCTTAATGTTGAGTATATTGAGTCATTCCACTTGGGTTTGCTTTCCTCCACCGCGCAGTATACAATTCCAAGTGCAATACATTTGTTTTTTAAATAAACTTTTACCAATCCAATTTCTTTCGATACCACAGCCGAGGTGTTGACATCTTCCAGGCCTGTGAAAGGCGTCGGTTTTAAATCCTCTTTAATGTACATGCCTACCCCTCCCCTCCCCCCTTTTCTGGCCTTCCGTTCGCTCAACACCTATCCACACGCACCCCCTTACTTGGTCTATCCGTTCCTCGTGTCTTAACCACGTTTCGCTTAAGCCCGTGACATCAGTGTCCTCTGCCTCCATCAATGTAGCAATTTCATTTACTTTCCTGTGGAGACCCTGTATGTTGTTATAACCCACTTTCATGGTTCCGAGATTCATTGACTTCCACCAACCGAACACCTGGCGCTAGCCTTGGTAAACACGTGCTTCCCCCTTCGCTCTTATTCACCCCACCTGTATCCACTCTTGCTATACTTGCCACTGGCCTCCCACCCCGCTCCTTTCCAAAAAAGGCTCTGCTACCTGTTGAATATTCCCCTCAATACCCGTGTCCCAGTCCCTCTAAGATGCAGCCCGTCACGTCCCAACATGCTCGAGTTAATTCTTGAGTTTCGTTCGATCGTCCCCCCCCTCCCCACACACACACACGACAGAAAGGATCCCGGATACTCTTGCATTCCTACTGAGCAGTTTGCTGACTAAACCTCTGTACGACTCCACCAAACTTACTGACCTTCACCCATGATATTGTTGGACCCCACATGGACCACCACTACCGGGTCCGATCATGACCCTGCCACAATACCATCTTCTCTGTCTCTCAGATCCTCCACCTTCGCCCCAGGAAAGCACAAAACTATTCGATTAGAACTATCAGGACCACAGACCACCTTGTAAATCCCATCTACAATGCTACTCCCCGCTACGACTAACTTTCTCCTTCTTCCCCAGACCATGTGTCACCGCAATTCGCCTCGTTTGGCGTGCCTCCAACCTCCTCTTTCTCCTCGCCCCCTCCTTACCCCACATCCTACCAACATCAGTAACCACCTCTTCCCTCTTAATGTCCCCTTCACTCTCGTCCCCAGGGGTATCAGAATCTAGAACACTGAACTGACTCCTGACTCTACATAGCCCTGTCCTGACTCCATCTTGAGATTTTCCTACTGGATCTTTCCTCGGGTGCACCCCCCCCCCCCCCCACACACACACACTCATCAAGCGTTTTCCTCTACGTTTCCTGCCTCACGGCTTTCTCCTTGGGTCCACAGCGACCTTTCACCCACCTTCCACCTCACCATCATAGGTAACATTCAACGGTGTGACTCCAGATATACACCAGCCCTCCTCAATCACCTCTTCAGCTCCGCAATTTCCCGCTCGAATCCAACGCACTTCTCTAACAACTGTAAAATATCCTTGCAATTCGTACACAGTCCACTGCTGTCCATTGACCGACCACCACCATACCCCGTATCACACTGTCTGCACGCCTCTGTATCCTCTGTCTCCCTCACCCTCGACTCACCTCCCCTCACCCCTTTACTAACCATACTTACCTCCGTCTAGACACCTTTCGAGCACTTACCATTCTTGTTTACAAATGTTTACAAATATAATAATAACAGTATATAATGACCAAAATCGGCAAACCTCGCGAAAAAGGGAACGTAACGTAAATAAGTTTAAACTCGGGAAAACCTATGGCTTAAACGTTCTTATTTTACCCAATAATCCCCCCCCCCCCCCCCACTAATACACATACAAACTAAATATGTAGATACACCTACCTGAAATAAAACTAATAATAAAGAAATGGTTATAAGCAACTCTGAGTAGGTAATAAATGAGAGATAACTACCATTTTTGTACATGTACGTGTACAAACTACGTTTACCAACGTGGGATTCAGTGTTAAATCGCACGCTTGTTCACAAAAATGTTCAATGGTCTTTGAATCCCCTGTTTTTTTTGTGACTCCTAGATCTCACTATTAACGTCCAAATACTCGTGGTAAACGTTGAATGTCACGCGTTTTTTAAAAAAGGTGAAATTGTGCATTTACACTTTTTTTTCACTTTAAAATTTTTTGTCAACGTTCCCATCGCAGATCAGACCATCGATCCATCGTTGGTGAACGCGAGCAAAATTCTGGGCTAGCATCAAAAAAAAAGTTTGTAGATTCTAGACCAGTGGTCGAGAATGCTCAATTGTTTTGAGGCGGTGGGTTTTTCCCATTTATGACGTCATTAGGGGAATTCCCATAGTGGGATTTTCCAAACTCAGCTAATTAACCAATCAGATTGCTTGATTCTCCGCTAATTGACCAATCAGATTGCTCGATTCTCATAAACTTGATCATACAGAGTTATCTCCCCTCGTCGTGGGGTGGGGTAATACCCGGATTTTTTTTTTCCAAAAAAAACCAGACAACTGTTGAACGCTTCCATTTCTGACGTGAGTGGGGGGAATACCCGAGGAAATAAATAAAAAAAAGTGATCGATATATATAGGAGAGAAAAAACATAAACATAAAAATAAGTATACATTTAATTTTGAAAATAATAAAATAACTCGCATTAGCATACTTAAAGGAACATTAACAATTAAAAACGAAAAATGTTTTTACAGATGGATTCTAGGCGCCGAGATCGAATTTTAGAGGAGTATGAACATGCTAAGAAGGGCATTCAGTCGGCTGACAGAAGCAGACGTCTTGGTGAGATGGAACTCAAACGCGAAGCCACAAAAATATTTAAACCCGTGACGGAGGGTCAAAAGCGAAGCAGGAAGGAGATTGTCGAAGAATTGAGTCCTATAAAAGAGAGTTCTTTGAGAATGGGTTCGTTGCCTCTTAGTTTTGGAAATCGGCATTCCGTTCAATCTACACCGGATTACGTTCCCACGGAAATTCAAACAGAGAGCGAGAGCGACACCGATACAGCTTCGACTATCACCACTGGTAGCGCCGCATCGTCTGATGATGATGGCGGTAAGAGAGATCTGTTGTATGGATTTTATAAGGATTCGGAGGGAAGGATTTTTGTAGGAGACACAGAAGTAGATATTGGCGATGATGAATTGATCGTGGGTTCGAACAGATACGAACTGACTGATGGGCTGTGCAGATTGCTCCTTTACGACAAGCCTAGCGATTACACGAATCAGGATTTCGACAATTACGGCGACATTCTGGTTCAGACTCACGCCATGAAGAGAAATAACGATGCCAGAGAGACGACACCCAAAGCCAACAGAGGTTACAAGTGGACGAAAGTGGTGAAACCCATATGGGATATGAACAAGAAGTTCGTCGAATCGGTGACTGGCAAAGGGGTGAAAACCACTTTTCTTCCGAGCGATTCTGACGCTCTGTCTCAGAGATTGAGTTTGTTGATGGCGAGCAGACGGGCTGGTAACACAGGATTAGATAATCAGATAGTTGCTATATATGACGAATTGTTAAGACAGAAGGTTTTGCATAAAAACCATTATAAAAGGCTGATGAACGAATTGAAGGATTGATGTGTATATAATAAGTAGAGAGAAACAAACAAACAAACAAACAAAAATAAAACAGTAAATTTTTACACTAGAATAATAAAGTATTTAAAAACAACAAAACGATTTACCAGTGAAAAAAACAAAATATATTATAAAAATAAAGTATGTTGGTGATAAAGAACAGGGGATACGTCAGAACTTACGTTCAAGGCGGTTCTGGCATCGTCGATTCTATAATGCGAGCGTTCACGAGCGATGCGGGTAGAAAACTCGCATCGACCGCGTTTGAGGTCAGTAAGAAGACGGCTTTGGATGCTGGTAAGAAAGCCGCTTCCGAAGCCAGTGGTAGGATAGCTTCTGTGGCTGGCAAGAGGGCAGCCGACGCGTTGATCGACAAGTTGATTAATCCGCCGGCGAAGCGAGCTGCGTTAGAGCGAACGCCGAAAAGTTGGAAAGATTTTAAGGATGCTGTGGTACCCATACAAGATTTAGCCAAAATGACGAGTGGATCTGGATTGAAGAGAATTCACAACGGTGTGATATAAATAAATAATAACATTAAAAACTGAGTTTGAAAAACATAAAACATTTGTGTTTGAAAAGAATCTAAAATAACAAAAAAAAAAAAAAAATAAAACAAAGATGAACATTAAAGATATGTCTTGGAACGACGCCGCGACCAAGAGGTCGAATAACGAGTTCTTTCCTAAAAGCATAAGAGGTTTGATAGTGGGAAAATCGAATTGTGGAAAGACCAATCTGTTGATGAATCTGTTGTCCCGACCCGACTGGTTGGATTACGACAGATTGTTTGTGTTTGGCAAGAGCTTGTTTCAACCCGAATACAGATTGCTTCGAGAGTGCATGGATCGTAGATTGCCCAAGGACGTCATAGCCAGAATCTTTGACAGTAGGGAGGAATTCGACAAGAGTGAAGCTCCACTTTCGACCATTTTGGACGGTGCGGCGATGGAGCTGATGAAGAGAAATGCATCTTCGAACGTCGAATGTCGATTTTATGAGAACGCTAGCGACGTTCTGGATCCTAGAGAACTGAAATCGGAAGATAAGAATCTCATGATTTTCGACGATCTGCTTTTGGAGAGACAGAACCGATGCGAATCGTATTACGTTAGGGGTCGACACAGCAACGTGGACTGTTTCTACCTGTCGCAGAATTATTTTCGATTGCCCAGACAGACGATAAGGGAGAACGCTAATTTTCTATGTCTCTTCCGCCAAGATCTCAAGAATCTCAATCACATCTACGGCGATCACGTCGCAAACGACATGAGCGCGACGGAATTCAGGAGATTCTGCAAGAGGGTTTGGGATGGTGGACTTTACAATTTCGTCGTGATCGATTTGACAAGCGAATTTAATCGCGAAAAATATCGGTGCGGATTCGACAAGTTTTATGTTTCTGATGATAATGAGATAGAGCGTGAAAATAAAATTTAGAAAATAATAAATCTTCAAATAATTAGTTTTGAATAAAAAAAAATAAAATTAAATATAATGTTCGAACATGGAGAATTGTTAGAACGGATAGCCGAGAATACGGCTGCAAAACAATCCATTCAAATCATGGTGAGTGGCGATTCGACTCGATTCGCTACGAAATTCGAACCTTCCATCGAATTGAATAGAGAGAAAAGATACGAGATGGCGTTGGTGAATCTGGAGACTTATTATTCCTTTCCCAACGTCACCGAAAAGAATAACTCGTTCAAGTATTCCGACGGAATGGATTGGTTGGAGATTCGAATTCCCAAAGGGAGTTACGACATAGACGATTTGAACAATAACATTCAGACGCGAATGAAGACGGATGGAAAGGGAAGCAACAAGATCAGACTCGCTCCCAATCCTAATACCTTACAGACGATGTTGGATTTGGAAGATAATTTTCGAGTGGATTTCAACACGGACGATTCTATAGGCAAGATGTTGGGATTCGATCGAAAGATGTATCGAGGCCACGCGGCATCTGAAAATACGGTCGACATTCTCGCAGCCAATAGCATTCTGGTGAACGTGGACGTGATTGCTGGAAGCTACGTGAATGGTAGCGCTCAACCGACGATCTATTCCTTCTTTCCAAACGTGTCGCCGGGTTATAAGATCGTGGAGCGACCTCGAAATTTAGTTTATCCACCAGTGATTTTAGACACGTTGTATAGTCTCAAAACCACGTTGACGGATCAAAATGGTGAACTGTTAGATCTTCGCGGAGAGAGGGTGACGATACGATTTCACATAAGAGAAATATAAAAGCAAAAAAAAAAAAATATTGTGTATGTATATAGATAACAAAAATAAAATAAACGCAATATTAATTTTACAAAATTATTTTAATATAAATAATTATTATTAAACAAGAAACAATTGAAGTAAATAATTTAAAAAAAAAAACAGAATTATGACAGAATACGTGATTAAAAACGTGAACATATCCGCAGGACAGAGGAAGAAAAATAAGAGAGCAGTAACAACTCAAGGCGAGGCGGTGAGATTCAAATTCACTCACGAAGATCTGACGAGAGGCGGTCAGGATTCGATCGCCTGGACCAGAAGTCAAATCAAAAGGATGGAGAAAGCGATTCGGGATGGAAGAGGGTTGATGGTGAGATTAAGTCCCGCTCATTTGAGATACAATTTGAGAATGAAAGGTGGTTTCCTACCGCTATTGGCAGGAATCGCCACAAAAGCATTACCCTTCGCCGCAAAGGCACTACCCTTTGTCGGAAAGACTCTCGGCGTGGGAGCTCTCACGGGACTCGCTAGTTCGGCAGTTGAGAAATTAATGGGTGGCAGCGGACTGTTCTTGAAGAAGGGAGGAGCCGTGTGTCGCGTCCACGTAGACGACAGCAGTAAATGATTGTATCTAGTACCTGTTAGAGGTGGCAACTCTCTGAGAGGAAACGGTCTCTATCTGAAGAGTGGACAGAACGTTGAGCGACTCGGCAAGGGTTTGTTGCTTGGTGAGAATTCACTGTTTAAGAATATACCAATTTTGAATATGTTATTATAATATAAAATTATATAATTATATAAAATATAAATCATAGAAAGTATAAAATAATATATTTAAAATGGATAAAAAGGTGGAGAAACAATTAGACGATAATGACGAATATCGCGAGACAGAGTGCGAAGAAACAAAAAAAAAATGAGATCAAAAGATGATCTCATTACTTTTTTTTTTCCTTCTTCTTCGCTAAAAAATCAATCTCTCTATTGTTTATATTTCCAAGTCTGTTATTTGCATGTTAACACTCGTGTTTTCTCCTTTTTCGAAAACGTGTTGAATGTTTATCTTTACTCTTTTGAGTTTTTTTACATCGGTGAACTGGCTCTCACCACCCGATTTATCCACGAGTTCACGTGAGATGTTTGGAAATATGTAATTTCCATAGGACAACGACAAATCGTCCTTGTCGAATTCTCTATCTTCGGCGATGACGATGTTCTGCAGATCGCTTTGGTACTCGTAAATCAAATTGAGCACGGCTTCGTCGAAGGCATGCGATATTTGTCATATTTGTGCTCTAAGCCCTTCGTCTCGATCTCATTCAATTCGATGGGATCGTGTTGTTGTAATTTATAGATTTTATGACCGAATTTCTTATACGTTTCGACTCGTTTCAATTTCAATTCGCATCTTTTAGGTGTTGTTGTCCTCATGATCGATTATTTGTTTTTTTTTGTTTTTATGAATTCTTGGAAATAATGTATATTTTAAATTTTGTATTTTAATAATTTGTTTAAAAAAATTTTGTTTTTTTTTTTGCTCTTTATATATATATAAAAAAAAAAGTTTTTTAATTTTAATTTCTTTAATGTGAAAATTTTTTTTTCTCTTTATAACACGTGTCTGCTTCGTGGAAATTTGTTTTGAACCTCGTGCGAGACTTCGCGTAAAAGTCGTAAGAGTTCTATTTGTCTTGAACCTTCTTCTTCTTTTTTAATAGTTCGAATGACATTGTCGATTAATTTTTGTTCGCTAATAGTATTACGATTCGATTTTTTATCGCAAATCGTATCATTTTCTTTTGAAACGTGTAAATATAAATTACGATTTTTTTCTTCTTGGTTTTTTGGAGAATAACGATTTATTAAACAACGCTGACATTTATGTCGAGATTCCGTCGTGGATGTTGTCATCATGATCGATTATTTAGTTTTTTTTGTTTTACGAATTCTTGCAAATAATGTATATTTTAAATTTTGTATTTTAATAATTTGTTTAAAAAGTTTTTTTTTTTTTTTTTTGCTCTTTATATATATAAAAAAAGTTTTTAATTTTAATTTCTTTAATGTGAAAATTTTTTTGTAAAAAGTAATGAGATCATCTTTAGATCTCATTACTTTTTTTTTCCTTCTTTTCGCTAAAAATCAATCTCTCTATTGTTTATATTTCCAAGTCCATTATTAGCATGTTGACATTCGTCATATTTCCACTTCCGAAAATGTTTTGAATGTTTATCTTTACTCTTTTGAGTTTTTTTACATTGGTGAATGCACTCTCACCACCTGATTTGTCCACGAGTTCGAGTGAGATTATTGGATATATGTAACTTCCATAGAACAACAACAAATCACCCTTGTCGAATTCTCTGTCTTTGGCGATGATGATATTATTCAGCAGATCGCTTTGGTACTTGTAAAACAAATCGAGCATGGCTTCGTCCAATTTCAAACACATCCGATATTTGTTGTAGTAGCGCTCTAACTCCTCCATCTCGACCTCGTTCAATTCGATGGGATCGTGTTGTTGTAATGTATAGATATTAAAACCGAATTTCTTATACGCTTCGTCTCGTTTCAATTTTAATTCGCATCTTTTAGGTGTTGTTGTCATGATCGATTATTTGGTTTTATGAATTCTTGCAAATAATTTATATTTTAAATTTTGTATTAAAGAAAAAAAGATGTTAAAATTTAACTTTTTTATATATATAAAAAGAGTAAAAAAGCAAAACTTTTTTAACAAATTATTTAATACAAAATTCAAAAAAAAAAAATTCTTACAAATGAAGCAAACAGATAAAACAATGGTAAATTTAAATGAGAAAACCATACCTCAGTTAAACGAGATTTGTAAACTATTACAAATCTCACATTTCAGAAATCATAGAACTAAATCAAAAAAAATTGAAGTCATACAAGAATATTTGCGAAACGCTAGAAAGGCAAATGAAATGTCGATAGCAACGATGTCAAAAGATGCATCGGTTGTGAAAAATGAGAAGATAGTAAAAGGAATCGAAATGCTGACGTCGGAAAAAACCAAAAACGTTTCGATTGTGAAAAATAAGAAGACGACTAAACAAAAAGCCATTGAAGAACATCAAGTTTCCAAAAAAATGAAAAGAAAAACTAAAATGAAAACGAGTGATACACTTCAGATCCTAGACAAACGAGATATATCGAGCGAAATTCAACGAGCAATCGACGAAGGGAAAGGAGAAGAATATGTAACACGACTCATTGCGGAACTATTCCAATCGAAGCCCTAGAATGGGAGAGTGCGATCAAAGGCACTTTTCAAACTTTCGACGTGATTCCCTCGTTCAAGAAAATCAATCCGAAATTGTTCATGGAACGGGTGAAGAAAAAAGTATTGGATTTGTTTTGCGAATACATGAACGTGGGACTAAAAATTAAGATGATACGAAAGACAAGATGTTGACGTCTCGCGCGAATTATCAACATGAAGGTAGTAATTGGACGTTCGATGAGGTGTTGAAACTCGAAATTCACATAAATAAAAATGATCCGTTGAAAGGATCTTCCTACTTGGAATTACCGTATTTCTTGACTAAGAAACACGCCGTGGTCAACGTGAGAAATAAAGATGATCAGTGTTTTAAATGGGCAGTCACCTCCGCTTTATACCCTGTCGAAATACACTCCGATAGAGTTTCTCGTTACAAGGAAACTTCTAAAAATCTTGATTGGACCGGAGTGACTTTTCCAACAGAGTTAAAACACATCAAACATTTTGAGGCTCAAAATCCCACCATAGCGGTGAACGTCTTGGGATACGACGACGAAAAACGAACAATCTATCCTCTCAGACAGACTTCGTATCTCGGAAGAGAAAAGACAATTATTTTATTATTGATTTCGAATGGTGACAATCGTCATTATTGTTGGGTTAAACATCCGAGCCGATTACTGTCGAAACAAAATAATAATCATAACGGAAAGATATCTTTATGTTGCAATTGCATGAACGTGTTAGAGCAAAGACTCGTTGGCGAAACATCAGGAATATTGCAACGAAAATCAAGGTGTCGCCGTCGAAATGCCCAAACCCAACACCATCGTGAGGTTTGAAAATCATAATAGAAGGTTAAAAGTACCATTCTTTGTGTACGCCGATTTTGAATGTTTCACTGCGAAAATGAGTTCCTGTCAACCTAACGCTCTTCAAAGTTACGTCGAAAGATATCAAAAACACAAACCTACGGGCTATTGCATTTACGTGAAATGTGCTTCCGACTCGCAACACGACATGGGTCCCTTCACCTACACGAAACAGTATGAAGACGACGACGTGGCTCAAAGGTTCGTGGAAGAGTTAGAATCGAAAATTCAAATGTTATACGACAAATTTAAAACTCAGGCAAAAATGATCATCACGCGAGAGCAGCAGGACGAAAATAACAGAGCCACCAAATGTCACATATGCAGACAATCGTTCGACAAGAATTCAGAGGAAAATAAGAAGGTCAGAGACCACGATGATTACATGGGTCTGTATCGCGGTCCGGGTCACAGCAAGTGTAATTTAAAATATCAAGACGCCGTTTTCTATCTGGTGATATTTCACAATCTCTCGGGTTACGACAGTCATCTGTTCGTGAAAAATCTCAGCACCTCACACGAAGAATTAAATTGCATCGCAAACAGCGAAGAAAGATACATTTCCTTCACGAAATGGAAGCTCATGGAGAAGAAAAGAGTAATCGATGGAAATATGTTGGAAGAAAAAACGAAATCCATTTGTAGATGCATATGTTTCATCGACAGTTTTAAATTCATGTCGACCGCTCTGGAAAAATTAGTCGATAACATGAGCAAGGATAAATTTAAAATCACGAGTGAACATTTTGGAGAACGAGTAGACGTTATGTTGAGGAAAGGAGTCTATCCTTACGATTACATGAATGATCTAAAGAGATTCAAAGACACCACACTACCTTCTAAAGAAGATTTTTATTCGAAATTATACGAATCCGACATTTCCGACAATAATTACGAACACGCTAAAAACATGATATCATTCGATATGAAAACCATGAGAGATTATCATGATCTCTATCTGAAGACCGACGTTCTACTCTTGGCAGGCGTGTTCGAAAATTTTCGAGACGTCTGTCGTCGAAATTTCGATCTGGATCCCGCTTGGTATTTCACTGCACCCGGTCTGGCGTGGGACGCTCTGTTGAAGACCACCGAAGTTCAATTGGAATTATTATCCGACGTGAACATGTTGCTCATGTTCGAAAGGGCTGCGAGAGGTGGCGTCTCGATGATCTCTCACAGATATTCTGAAGCTAACAATCCCTATATGAAAGAAGGTTTCCATTCGAAACGGTCGACTAAATACATACAGTATTGGGACGCCAATAATCTGTACGGTTGGGCTATGAGTCATCCTTTACCGATTGGAAATTTCGAATGGGTGAAGGAACCGGAAGAGATGCAAAAATGGAGAGACTATCCTTGCATTTTAGAAGTCGATTTGAACTATCCGGAAGAATTACACGATCCACACAACGATTATCCGCTGGCTCCCGAGCGAATGGAACCGAACGAAGGAGACGAGGAAAAACTCATTCCCAATTTACTTAACAAACGTAACTACGTCGTCTACAGCGAGAATTTGAAACAGTACGTCGATTACGGGATGAAATTAGTCAACATACATCGCATCATTCGATTCGATGAAGAGCCTTGGATGAAAAAATATATCGATCTCAACACGAATCTCAGAATTCGAGCCGAGAACGATTTCGAAAAAGATTTCTTCAAACTCATGAACAACTCCGTGTATGGTAAATCGATGGAAAACATCAGGAAGAGAACCGACGTTCGACTCATCACGTCTGAGGAAAGAGCTAAAACATTAGTGGCGAAACCCAATTACAAACACCGAACCATATTCGACGAAAATCTAGTGGCCGTTCACATGCAAAAGACGCACCTAAAGTTCGACAAACCGTATTATCTCGGACCGATCATCTTAGATATCAGCAAGCGATTGATGTACGAGTTTCACTACGATTACCTCAAATGAAAATTTGGTGATAAAGCCAAACTACTGTTCACCGACACGGACAGTTTAGTTTACGAGATAGAGACGAAAGACGTCTACCGAGATATATCTCCGGACGTGGCCGAGTGGTTCGACATGAGCAATTATCCCGTCGATCACCCGTCCAACATTCAATCAAACGACAACAAGAAGGTGTTGGGTAAATTTAAGGACGAGAGCGGCGGTAAACAAATCGTCGAATTCGTGGGCTTGAGACCCAAACTGTATGCTTATCGTCTAGAAGATGATGAAGAGATCCAGAAGTGCAAAGGAGTTGCGTGGTGAAGAAAAACATCTCTTTGCAAGAGTATAAAGATTGTCTGTTAGGAAGTGGTTCGCTGTATAAGACTGTGAAATCGATTCGAAGCGAAAATCACAAGTTGTATACTGAAATAGTCAACAAGATTTCACTGATGGCTGACGATGATAAGAGATTCGTGTTAGACAATAAAATAAGCACTTTGGCACTCGGACATTGGACTTTAGATCTAATTTTAGACGATATGAATGTGGATGATTGGATTCTATAGATATGAGTAAGAATGATAGGATTCCAGAAAATCAAGAGGAATTAGACAGATTCGTGATTATGGAAATCGATAGAGACATCGAGAGTGTTAGTTTAAAAAGAAAAAGAAAAAAATAGCGTCATTTTAGTGAATTATAATAAAATAAATAAATAAAAATATATATGCATTTATGAATAAGAAAATAAAGATATCCGTAGAAGGTGTCGTCTTACCTAACGAATCCCTATCCAACATCGATCTGTTGAATGCAGCAAAGGATTTGAAAATCAAAGATTTTCTAGGCGTGTTTTCCAGAGATGCCTTGCCGAAGAGAAGACCTCGACAATCGGAATGCGGAATTTTAAATCTAGACGATTCATCGGGTGAAGGCACTCACTGGGTGGCGTGGATCAAGAACGGGAAGAAGAAAAATTATTATTTCGACAGCTACGGAATCTCGCCGCCAAAAGAAATAAAGAACTATTTCAACAAATCAATGGTTCGTTACAACACGGAACAAGTGCAATCACCAGATGAAGTGTTTTGCGGTCAACTGTGTCTCTACGTTCTCAAGAGATGGTCTGAAGGAGATCGATTTCAAGACATTCTCAATGATTTACATTAGAGAAAGATTTTTTTTTATAGTATATATAAAGATAAAAAATTATTTAAAAAAAATTTTAATCCAATAAAAACAAAAAATAAAATAACATAGTTCATTTTTAATAAACTGCGTTTTGAATATATTTTTCTAAAAACAAAAAAAATCCTCACAACATGCCAGTTGATAAATTTGGTAGAAGTGACGACGAAAAAATCAACCTAAGAAAGAAGAGGAAGACGTTCGAAGTCGACGATGGTTACGACGTTGCCAACTTGGATGAACGTTACGTTCGGATATACGAACCTCGAGAAGAACCTTTAAACATGAACGATAAGAAGCTCTACAATCTTCCCGAGCCGATAGATCTCACAGATGCTGCGACTAAAAAATACGTCGACAGGGGGAACGCCGATTTCGAACGAATCCTGCTAGATAATTACGTGGATAAAACCATGACCGACATTCTCGATCTGAAATCCAAACGTTTGGTGAACGTCGCGAATCCCATAGATCCCTCCGATGCCGCAACCACCGATACGAAATTTACCATACTGCCGTCGCCGTAAAAAAGAAGGAAGCGAGTACAGCGTATTCTTTCTTTGTTATTCATTAAGCGCATTTCTTACCGACCAGACTTGTCATTTTAGATTCCTAAACATTGGTAATATTATAATTTGAACGCAGTGTTGCTATCTTTAATGGATCACTGGTAAATTATCTACCAAATTAACCACACTGGCTTCGCCGAAAGGAAGGAAGTGAGGAAAGTGTATTCCTTCTTTCCTATTTTATTCTCTCACTGAATTTCGAGAGATAATTTTGCGACTGTTTTTGGTGAAGTCTTTTGTTTGAATGAATGATCACTCAGTAAAGCTAACAGACAGGTCGTAGCTATTCATTGTTGAGAAGTTTTGCCATTATTTCATCAAACAACTTTGTCATGGTACGCCTTAACGTTCAAGCTGCCACCGCCGAGCAGTTACAAGAATTGGAATAGACTGATTAGCACCAGAAATTGGTGAATCTCCGAAGGGCCCATGGTTGTTTGGGGACCCGTGATTTGTTGGAACTGACTGATATGAGTTAGTCAACATTGATGGATTTAGTATCAGAGAAGAAACAAACTCCAAGATCGGACTTCATGGAACAAGACGATGAATCTTCAACCAAAAAGTAGCACTTAAATCAAGTTACTGATCTGAGTGAAGATAAATCGTTATCATTCTATTTTCAGTGTAGCGAGGTCAATATCAGAAATCGGACAGATCAAACTCATGCACTTGAACAACCAAATCATTTGCATCAGGTCGGATTGTGAGAAAGATGATTTTTATGTGAACATTTTGGAGGAGTTTGATACTTTGCAGAAAATGTTGCAAACTGTGATTGATTTTTTTATCAACAAACAAGCAGCTGCAACATCAATACAAACAGTGCCGTCAACATCAACAATAACGGTAATATTTTAGCAAGAAAAACCGGAGTAAGGATGGCAGAATCATAAACATAGAATTTCATGCTGATAAAAATAAGAAGCCAAGAAAAAAATCGAGAAAACTTCCACAGAAAGAGAAATGGAAGGGTAAAGAAATGTAACCCTCAGACCCTAGATCAAAGATCTAGACAGGAGAGCAGAAAATCTGAACGAATCTCGATTGAGTATTCTGATGATCCTTTTGTTCGTTCGCATTTTGGTTGTTATACCACCAAGTGATGTGTATTACGGAACAGCAATGGACACATGGAACAAACAAGGCTTATCTGAAACTAAGCGAAGATCCACAAAACTACAGGGGAGAAAAGTACATGCCAAAATGCAAGTAAAAATTTGGGTTCCCCTGACTTTTCGCAGAATTGCTTGAGAAATCTCCAGCTTGATGGTGCCTCCCCTTTAGTAAATAAGGAATTCAAAAACTTAAATTATCTCTACTAGAAAGAGAAGGAATCGCAGAATCCCGCACAAAAGATAAAAATCCTACAGAGGAGAGAGGAGATATTGTTGAAGTCATTTTCAAGACAATTCAATGTTTGTAAAAACAAAGACGTCAAATAGAAAGACAGAGGGATAGAACCACGGCTTCCTCATTTGAAACGTAAAATTCCCTACATGGCTAGGAGTAATGGTATCGGCAGTGAACCCCGTTGTGGCTTGATAATTAAGGCTGACAGTTTATGATTTCTGCCAGAGTTTATTTGACAGCTGAACATGTGACCGATTCAGAGATTTAATAGGTAGCAGATTGCTGTACCGATTCCGCAGATGTGATGACAATGGATACCTCAAATTATGAGGAAACATCTTTGTGGTCTGTAAAAGCTGACACAATAATTGTTCCATACCGAAGCACCCATTGTCGCTGAATTTGCAGAACGAATGTTACCGACATTGAAAAACAATCTATCAAAATTCAAATCGGCTTCAGCATTTCGTACGGCTTACGACGCATTCAGGCATATTTATTTCAGTTTTATGATTTCAAAGCCTAAATTTATGTCGAAAATTTCAACGTTTCTTCAGATTACAATAATCAGAAAATAAGTTATCTTCTGGCATACTGTTCTGAAATAATGGCAATGTGTCCTGTGTTCACATTATTCAGAATGTGCAATATTTGAAATAACTTTCTTCAAACATTTTTGAAGGAAAATGTTTCCTGAAAAATATTTGATTCAGCTGTGTTTGGATGAAGGTAACATACTTTAGATCACAACTGACTTTATACCAATTGGCAATATCACAACAATAAAATATATTTGTAAACATAAATATCAGTGGCGATTGGAAGTTATGTGCTTTAGATCGATACCGATTTCTTTGCCAAAGGGAATTATTACTTTCTGCAAATTTTATTCTGTCTCGACATTTGTTTGTGGAAATATGCCATCGATCTGTTGTTCCTTTAAAGAAACCTAATTTTTATGCTAAAAGGCGTGAGGAAAAGTGAACTATTCGGAAAATCGATATCACTTTCTTGAAGCATACCAATTGTGTGAATGCGCGTGGAAAGCACATAAATAGTAATGTATGGGTCACACCGCACATTTGAATTCATTGTGTTGGCACGAACACCTCATGGAGTTGCGGTGTCGTGAGTAGAATCACAATGGCACCTAGATTTTAACCATTTCGTTCTTCTAACACGCTGACCCAACACACTTCTTTCGTCAAAACTTGGCATTCATAGTTTTATAACCTCCTGCAACATGTTCTTTTTTCTTCTGTAATTGCCAACAACTGAATTTAAGGACAATTTTTCTAACTGTGCTAATCAGAGTTAGGGCACTTGTCATTATCGGACAAGAGAAATTATGTTTGTTTTCCTCAATAACATTATTACTATTGATAAGAATGCAGTGGGAGTTTAATGAAACAGCCCACGTAATTGAGCATATTTGCACTCCTCCCTCAACGGAATTCTATACAAAAACTTGATAGTTTATTCTTGCAAGTCTCATTTAATTTTGCAAGTTATTTTGAACCATTATTAGTCTTGTTAGAAGGGGATTGTATAGTTTAGTTTCACAAAATGGGGAGGTGTGTAATGAGAACGACTGCTGGGTGCGTATTTCTCGAGGTAAACACTTCCAGTGTTTTGATTATATCCCATAATATGCTGTTGTTTGAGATTAACACGGTGCATGTGATTCATTAAAATTACTTCGTTTCGACAGGACATGTCATTTTAGATTCGTAAACATTGTTAATTCTATTATACGAATTTAGTGTTTCTGTCTCTTTAATTGGCTACTGGTAAATTATTTACCAAATTTACCACAATAGTTTAAAAAACTCAGGAAATTTGTGTGTGGATAATTACATGTGATGTAAAAGAAAAGAAAATCAGATGCACGTTTTGAAAGTGAAAGGAATGTGTAAAGGCCGTAACATATTTCGATTATTTTTGTCTCAGAAGTTGATCTCCTGACTTCAATTCTCATCAGATGTCGTATAAGGCTTACACATTATTTTGGGGGGAGAGTAACATACGACCAGAATGTGTTCCTTGTCAGCATGTATGTATGTGCACAGTGGGGCACATTCGTTTTCATTGCACAGATTTTATTCATGCCTGGGTGCAATATCTTACTGTAGGATCTCTTCCAGATCTTTTAGTTCTGACAAGTCCGGACGAAATTTGGTCATTTCCTAAAGAAAACAACCTTCGTATTAAATTTTAGAATTGTTCTTCCACTTTTAAACAAGACTCGTCATGTCTCATGCCAACAGATTGATTTCTGTGTGGTATTCACAACATTACTTGAATGATGACTCATTTCTGTCCAACTATACAAGCTACTCATGTCAATGTACTTCTTTTGTAAATATTTGTCTTGTTTTGGTCCGTCATTGTCCTGCAGAACCAATAACTGCATGCTTTAAAATGATGGTAATCTTACGCAGGCAAGTGTTTTGCGCACCTTCCGCTCGCGCAATTTTTATACCGCCTGATCTTCTTTTTGCGCAACTAGGTTTAGCCATTCTCTATATCGCTGATATCTCGGGCACTCCTACAGCTCTCTTCGTAAAAGTGAAACAGACGCTCCATTAACCCTGCCTTTGATCTTGAACATTTAAAAATGTATGTCTGGTCAGTCCAGGACGGGTCGGTCTTCTGATCTTCCTGTTAGCCAGCAATAAGGCACAATGGCCTCCCAAACCATGTAATCAATTGTTATATTATGTATAATATATTATTTCTGTTTTGCGTACAGTAGTATCTATTCTCAAGAAGATAATTGTTTGCACTTTTACAAACCTCTCTACCCCAGTACGGGGCGATTGGGGCGAAGTTTTTTCTAAGCTAAACAACGTTTTAAAGATACTGCTTGTCTTGAATGTGTTCCACGAAGAACGTACACACTTTACGTGATTTTAGAAGATGTTTGGGAAGCGAAACAATGAAAAATAGCTCAGGACTGCAATTTTCTGATGGAAGAAGTAGCCAGAAGAGCTATTTTTTGTCATTGTGCACTTTTCAAAAAGTCAATCCTGTTTTACGCTACTGCCGTTATCTCACCACGATCTAGCCTTCGATGCTGGTGTGACGTTAATCACCAATGAATGAATAAATAAATATTTTGACTGCAAATAGAAGACTTCATTGGACGCGAATTCATCACGCTCTTCAAGAAGTGATGTTCGTTCATTTGACCAACAATCATTTTTCGTTTAAAATCTGACATTTACAGTGGTTTTTCCGCGGGGTTCTATAGTCTAAATAATGTTTACTTGAGAACTAATATTTTAGAGCAACCGTAAAGTCAGAGGCGCGAATAATTCGGTATGATATGCGCGAAATGTTACCTTGCACGATGATGCAATTTAAAAATCACATCACCGTTTAATAACGCTTTCTACCAGGGGTGGCGCAAAGGGGGAACAGCTGAGACTACAGTCCCCCTTTCGGTGAGTGATAGCCAGTCTTTCCTCGTCGGGAAACTGTTTCGTTTATTGTGGCTTTGTCTGAAGACATCATAACCTCCGTGTCGTGGACATCCTGGTTCCACCAGTTTCCTACCTGTAACTATAAAATTAATAGCTCACTAGACCCTCCAAGAGTAGTAATAGTCTTTGAAAAAATAAAATATTCTGAAGTTGTCGCACGTTTCGAAGTATAGCTAAGAAAGACTTGTCTGGTAGTGCTTAAAGCGGTAAATGTGTATTAACATCGATGTAAATAATTTGTCATTAATGCAACGAATGAGCGATCACTGGCATGTCACGAATTCAGAATTTGAGCCAATATTCCAGTCAGCTTTGGAGATCTCCCTCGCTGTTAATAAAGCGATATTTTTGTCGACGACAGCATCTATTCAATAATTTAGAGGCATGTAAAAGATTTTGTGACTGGCGCGCAAGATTGAGTAAACTGGAATCCTTAATTTTATAGAAATCAATTTAGTTTGCAGACAAGTTTTACAATAGCCGGCGTGAAGTCTAAGAGAAACAAATGAGCAGAATACAACAGAATATCAATCGCACTGACAATTACAAATTCAACCAAAAACTGTGAGGTCCAAATTCCGACCAATTTTGACTTCGATTTCGAGCCAAAGTAGTAAACAAGAAGAAAACATTGAAGAAAACATTTCCAGTACATTGCAGCAGAACTTAAGCAAATCTGATCAAACGATAGTTGACGGTAGTAAATTACAGAGTGAATGTAAGAAAATCAGAAACCTGTTGGATCGTTCGAATTTTGGGTGGGAAGTGGTTCAAAAGTATGTGGCATATTCCCCGGCAGACAGTATGAGTTACATGTCGTGTAAGGCTCGGAGTTACATGGCGTGTAAGGCTCTGAGTGTTCATATCGGGTTCCACTTCGCCTCAACTGATATGAATTCTCATCGCCGTGCATGGAAATGTGTCAACCAGCTGCACCCCATTTAACAGAGTTATTAAGTCGAAAATCCATGTAAATCAAGGGATAAATAAATTTTCATAAGAAACAAAGTACGACAGGACGTTTATGTTCAAAAACCGCTACTGACAGTACTGCGCAGGATCACCAACAGTAATTGGCAACGGTAGGTATCCAAGGTGACAGTAAATAATCGTCGCTGTTCGAAGTACGATATTCATTTATAAAATAAAACTTATCGTTACAGCATATCTTGAATATCCTAACACACATTTGTTCTCTTTATCACCCGAAAAGTGTCAATAAAACACATTAAACATTCAAAAACATCACTTTTAATCAGTTGAGTAAACAATAATAATAATAAAACTGAAAGTTGAAAGTGAAAAGTAAAATGACTCTCCAATTGACAAATTTCCATATCTTTTGTAATCATATTGATTTGTTCTAGTCAATTACATTAACAGGTAGAAGATACTGTTTTGGGGTGCAGTCGTGGTGGTCTCATGGTATGGGCTCCTGGACGTTCACCGCTAGCGCTCGTGTGGCTGTTTTTCTTTCTTTTCATTTTCTTCTCACATACCAGCCATCACAAAAAAGTACAATAAGACCACTGCACTGAATACCTTCAACCATTCTATCTGTCATATTTTTGCTATTTTTATTAACATTGTGTTAGACCAGCACCAAACAGACGTTATCGAGATCCAGACAAAAGCAGAATACGATTTCATCAGCCAATACATTGGTAGGATACCTGCCTCTGGAGACGCGGACGATACCCCATTTCAACACCTCAGAGGGGAGTGTGCATATTACTGACCTGACGACCTTCGCTCTCTACAAAGTAACCTAAAGAATACATTCTCCCTCTTTCATATACATTGTCAAAGTATCAATGCTCACTGGGACTCACAAAGTGAACGCATATTCAATATTCAGAAATCTGGTAACAACTTTGACATTATTGGATTAACTGACATTTACCAAATTCGGCAACCCACATCATATACCCTAAACGGATATCAACCACTTTTGTACAAATGTCGCCCTCCAGAAGACGATGGACGAGGTGGTATCGGACTTTCATTTAAAGAAGGCATCGATTTCAAAATTCGCGATGACCTGTCAATTTTTATTACCCACATTTTTGAATCCATCTTTATTGAAATAGAAATCAATAAATCAAAAAGGGTTATTGGAATCATCTGCAGACCAAATACGCCTCCAAAGGCCGATATGGAAAATTTTCTTTCCAAAATAAACCTTATAACAGATATATTAATCCACGAAAATAAAATCTCCTATACGATGGGTGACTTCAACATTGACCCCCTGAATGTGGAATCGCACAGAAAAACTTCAGAATTTATTGATTTAATATTCAGTATAGGATTCATTCCTCTTATAACCAAACCAGCTAGGGTAACAAGTTATTCTGCAACCTTAATTGATCACATTTACTTCGGCAACATCACATCGACTTCTTCATCTGGCATAACCTTGACTGATGTAGTTGATCACTTTGACATTTTTTTATACAGAGAATAGGTTGTCAGCGAAAGACTCTTCAACCCCGAAATTTCAACGAAGGATTAACCCTGAAAGTATCGCTCAATCTCAGTCACTGTTGACTGAATGTGATCTTCCTTGCGTCATGGATATGAGTTGCCCTAACCTGGCCTATAATACTTTTATGGAAGTCTATCAAAGTGCCTTCGATGTAGCATTTCCCATAATCCAAATCCGCACCAGGGAAAGTAAAATTAAGGATCAGCTATGACGAATGACCTCTTAATCTCTTCAAAAAATAAAAGGAAATTCTGTCACAAAAAGTTGAAATCACCCACTGACCAAAATATTCAAAACTATACAAATTGTTGTAGAATCTTCAACTGCATCAAGAAACAAAGTAAGGCAATCTATTATGAAACTATCCTGACGGAAAATAAGCACGACATGCACAAAACTTGCAAAATCCTCAACGAAGTTAATAAAGAAAAACGCGTGCCCAAGCTCCCTTCCTTCTTTGTCCAAGACGACAAGGAAATCAAGGGCCCGTACGAAATTACAACGGAATTTAATAATTTCTTTGTGAACATCGGAAGACTTACTAGTCAACATCTTAGTACAAGACATACTACATTCACAAACTACCTGAATAGTCAGTTTCCGAACAATTTTTTTGCAAAACCGACCTCTCCTTACAAAATAATTAATGTTATTAAATCAATGAAATCCAAAACAAGCCCTGACCGTGGCGGTAGCAAGTCAGATCTTATTGAACAAACTGTAAATTTTATAGCCCTACCATTAGCACACATAATGAATAATTCATTCAAAAACGGCACAGTGCCTGATAAAATGAATATCGCCAAAGTAATCCCCATTTTTAAATCTGGTGATGCACATAAATTCACAAATTACAGACCAATTAGTATCCTACCGACATTTTCGAAAGTTTTAGAGAAACTCATGTTGAAGAGACTCATTAGTTTTCTAGATCGCTTTAAAATATTGTATGAGCATCAATATGGATTTAGGAAAAACATTCCACAATTCACCCCGTTCTCCAGCTTTTGAAAGATATCGCTGCAGAAAACAATAAAACTACTAAAGATTCCACTTGGCGGTTTCCCTTGATTTGACAAAAGCATTTGATACCATAAACCATGAAATTTTGTTACAGAAACTTGAGCACTGTGTAGTGAGAGGAATTACCAATAACTGGTTCAAAAACTATTTATCGGAGAGAAAACAATTTGTTTCTTATGGTGAAATCAGATTTGGTTCAAACTGATTGCGGCGTACCCTATACAGGAGCGATCCTTTTCTTACTATATATTAATGATATTTTTAACTCAACTTCACTGAACTTGTTATCATTCGCGGACGATACTATAGTGTACGCATCAAGTGCCTGCAAGAATAACTTAAAAACCTACATAAACAACGAATTGCAAAAAATATCCAAATGGTGTTCTGCTAATCGTCTGGTCATAAACGCTAACAAAACTAGATATATATTAATTAACCAAGGCAGAAAAAAACAAAATTCACGCAACAGAGTGTCTATATCGACGACAAAGAAATAATTAGGGGACGCGTTGAAGAAAACGAAAAGTCCCTCAAATTTCTTTGCATCAACATTGATGAGAAGTTATCCTATAAAACACACATCACACAGATATGCTCAAAATTGCACGTGCAAATCTTGCCCTCAATAAAGTTAAAGCTATTCTTCCACACAATGCCTTGAGAACGCTTTACGTCACGCTCGTACACAGTCACTTGCTTTGTGAGATTCAAATCTGGGGTAACACAAAAGCGATCAGCAGATTACTGTTAATGCAGAAAAAAACCCTACGAATTATCAATAACAAAAAAGAACATTTATTGACCATCCTGACCCGTTGTTCATTAAAGATCGTATCCTAAAGGTTAATGACTTATTTAAACTCCATGCTGCTCTGTTCATCTACGACTGGAAAACGTCTAATCTTCCAGCCTCATTTGACGATTTTGTCACCTATGTTAGTACACAGACCCACAGAAACACTAGATAGCCTTTAATTATTTAAGGAATACTTTTTCCTGGCATTTATTCTCTCCGTTGTGATGTGCAACCTCCACAAAACCAATGTCAGCAGGTCAATCTTTTTGGGCGATATATGATTTTTGATATATTGTCTTACAAATAAATAAGAGTGAACGTTTAGCAAATGTACTATGAAGCTGATAGTAAACAGAAAACAGCCATCTTCATCCATCTTGGAAAGGTAAGCAGTGTCAGTCTAAGATGAAAATCGGAGCGTGTTTTACCCATATACTGCAAGTCTTTATTATTTGAGATATCTAGTGATTTTTTCAGACAACTCTTTTCCTCTTTGAATGTGATAAAACTCATACAGTGGTGATCACATTAAAAGGACGTGTCATCAAGTGTACATAATATTTGAATCCGATGACCATCAAAATAATAGGTCACATTTTCTTTCTATGCGGCTGATGTATTTAAATGTGATTTATTTGCACGCTTAAACCCTACCGCTTGAAATAACATGTATTCAGACCACGTTTCTTGATCATACCTGAGTTGTTCTTGGATTGAGTCGATTTCAACATAATGCTACTTGTACTGAGTGGAACGCTGTCATAGAATACTACTCACGAAGAGAAACCAAGATATTTTATCCAGAGTAGTAGGTAATAAATGAGAGATAACTACCATTTTTGTACATGTACGTGTACAAACTACGTTTACCAACGTGGGATTCAGTGTTAAATCGCACGCTTGTTCACAAAAATGTTCAATGGTCTTTGAATCCCCTGTTTTTTTTTGTGACTCCTAGATCGCACTATTAACGTTCAAATACTTGTGGTAAACGTTGAATGTCACGCGTTTTTCAAAAAAGGTGAAATTGTGCATTTACACTTTTTTTTTCACGTTAAAAATTTTTGTCAACGTTCCCATCGCAGATCAGACCATCGATCCATCGTTGGTGAACGCGAGCAAAATTCTGGGCTAGCATAAAAAAAAAGTTTGTAGATTCTAGACCAGTGGTCGAGAATGCTCAATTGTTTTGAGGCGGTGGGTTTTTCCCATTTATGACGTCATTAGGGGAATTCCCATAGTGGGATTTTCCAAACTCAGCTAATTAACCAATCAGATTGCTTGATTCTCCGCTAATTGACCAATCAGATTGCTCGATTCTCATAAACTTGATCATACAGAGTTATCTCCCCTCGTTGTGGGGTGGGGGAATACCCGGATTTTTTTTTCCAAAAAAAAACAGACAACTGTTGAACGCTTCCATTTCTGACGTGAGTGGGGGAATACCCGAGGAAATAAATAAAAAAAAGTGATCGATATATATAGGAGAGAAAAAAAATATATAAATAATAGTTATTTAGAAAAATAAATATATCAAATCGAATAGATAATAAAAAACGTAAATCATGTGCGCTTCCCGGACTATTAGAGCGAGGATTCTTTTAAACATGCTGATGAGAGCATACGCAATCTGCGTGAACGAAGAACTACGTCCCATCTTGTTAGAACGATGCGTAGGATGTCGGGATCATCTAGACTTCGATCACGAGAATCATTCGTGTCTGACGATGGAAAGGGAAGATATGGTCGTCAAGTATTTCGAACCGGCGTTCGAACGCGTTAGATTCAACGATGTGATCACGCTTTGGAAGAGATTAGTCTTCTGTAAGAATCAAGACAAGCCTACAGTTTCGGAAGAACTGAAATTGGCGCGTAGAAGTCTGACTTTAGAAGACAAGGGATGCATCAAGAAATTATTGCTGAATGAAGCATACGTCTAAGTTTTTTTCGTTGATATAAAATAAGGGAGAATAGAAAATAAAAATAAATACACACATAAAATTTTTTATCTAATATTGGAAAGAAAAAATACAAAAATGAGAACCAGAAATAAATTGTATCCGACGTTAGTGGACGACGAGGATGAGAAGCCGATCGACGTTTTGCTGACGGCACCGTCGCTAGAAGAAAGAGAAAGAGGAGAGAGGTATCGCATCGATCAAATCAATAGAATCCAAGAGTATCTAACTCGAGAGAGAGATTCTCGTCGTTCTCGCAAGAAGAAGTATTCGCGTTTCGTGAAATTCGTCAACGCGATCGACACGACACTCATCACGATTTCCATGGGTTTACACGCGGCCGGCATCGGATTGTTGTCGACCGCGGTCGGCATTCCGATCGTGTTGACCGTAGAAGGAGTGGCTCTCGCCGCCGGATTGTTTAGCACTCTCGGAAACTTTTTGAGTAGGAAATTATATCTGAAGGCAAGGAAACACGACAAGATTCGCGTCTTGGCCGACTCCAAGATCGACACGATATCCGAAATGATCTCTATGGCGTTGAAAGACGGTAGGATATCGGACGGAGAATACTTCGCGATATTGAGCGAGAAAACGAAATACTATGCCATGAAAGAAGCCGTGAGAATCAAGACTCGTCAGATCATCAAGGAAGAGATGAAGGATTCTCTCGTGGCAAAGGGGAGGAAAGAGGCCAGGGAGGAATTCAGTAAGATGATAGAACTCAAGAGCAGCGATTGAAAAAAAAAATATATATATAAGAACAGAATTAATTAATTATTAAATTTATATATAAAATAAAAAAAAATTAATTTAAATAACTCTAAACAAATGTATTGCGTAAAGTGTAAGAGAGTTACCGAGACGAGTAATTCTAGAGAAGTGCGAACTAAAAACGACAGACAGATGCTTCGCGGAATTTGCGACGTGTGTGGTTCTATCAAGACTAGATTCGTCAAAAAAAAAGAACGCGAGCAAAGGTAAAGGCATCGTGAATAAAATGATCAATAATCTACCTTTCGAAATGCATCTGCCCGGTCACAGTTTCACTGGACCCGGAACGAAATTGAACAAGAGACTCAACGCTGATCTGACACCCAAATCTTGGAGCAAACCTGTGAATAGGGTGGACACGGCCGCGTATGATCACGATCTGTGCTACGCCGGACATCCCGACACCAAGACTCGCAACGACGTCTGCGATAAAAACATGTTGGGGAAATTGAGAGGCATATCGAATCCGACCAGGAGAGAGAAGATAGAACGTTCGCTGGTCGGCAATCTGATCGGTGCGAAACGTCGATTCGGATGGGGCGTTAAAAAAAAGCGCATCGGAAAAGAAGAAAAAACGATTATTGACGAGCGAATTGGCCGAGGAGTTACACAAACCCATAGTGCGTAAATTTCGAAAGAGAAGGGTGTTTGTGAAGGGTCTGGATGATATTTGGTCTGCCGACTTGGTCGACATGAGATCGTTTTCGAGGTGGAACGAGGGCGTCAAATATCTATTGACGGTCATCGACGTGTTTTCCAAATACGGTTGGATCAGAGCTTTGAAGAATAAATCGGGACCTTGCGTCGCCGAAACTCTGAAGAGCGTGTTCGACTCGTCTTCTCGAAAACCGAGAAAATTGTGGGTGGATAAGGGAAAGGAATTCTACAACAAGCACGTTCATCGATTGGTCGACCTCTACTTGATCGAAAACGAAGAGAAAGCCAGCGTGGTGGAACGTTGGAATCGAACGATGAAGGAAAAGATGCACAGATACTTCACGGCGAATTCGACCAAGAAATACATACACGCTCTGAACGGTCTGGTCAAAGATTACAACAACACGCGACACAGATCGATCAAGATGACTCCCGCGGAAGCTAGCGATCCTCGAAACGAAAAACCGGTCTACGCGAATCTATATCCTGAGAGATCTAAGATCAGGAAGAAGTCTAGAACGCCGAAATTTGCGGTTGGTGATCGAGTGAGAATTTACGCTTATAAGAAGCACTTCGAAAAGGGTTATACTCCTCGATGGACCTCGGAAATCTTCGTGATAATCAAAATATTTCACACCGATTCGGTGACTTACGAAATCGAAGCTTTGGATGGAGAAGAGATCATCGGAAAGTTTTACGAACAACAATTACAGAAGAAAAGTTTTGATAAAGAAAACAATTTTTTTTTTATTTACTCTCTTTAACATTTTCTTGTTTACACACATATATATAAGAGACAAAAAAAATAATAATAATAAATAATTAAAAACTATTTTTTAGATAAAGAAAGCAAGTTAATTAATGAACAAAAAACTAAAAATCCTTTAAATTGACAAATATACTAGATATAGCACAAAGCATAGTGAAAGATGAAAGTATTCAAGAATATGAGGTTCACGAATACGAACCGGTAACCGGAACGAGTTTGAACAATGCGGCAGAGATAAGAATCAACGTCGAAACTCAAGATCTATTCATTCATCCTAGCGAGAGTTACATAGTGGTGCAGGGACGTCTCACCAAGGAAGATGGGAGCGATTACGCCGACGACGACACGGTTACTCTAGCCAATAATGGCATCATGCATCTATTCAGTAACATAAAATACATGCTATCCGGACAAGAGATAGAATCTGTGTTTCTTCCCGGTCAGGCCACCACGATGTTCGGACTCTTGACGTATCCTGATGATTTTTCGAAATCCAGAGGACTTAATCAGTTGTGGGTGAAAGACACCGTCGGCCCTGCTAGCGCCGGCGCCGCCTTGATATTCGACTACGTCGACAAGACTTCCAGACCTAAGAGAACGTTTTCGTTCAGGATACCTTTGAAACACATCTTCGGATTTGCGGACGATTACAACAAGATCATGTACAGATTCAAACACAATCTGACGTTGATTCGAAAAGGAGACGACGACGCAATAGTGAGACTCACTGCGACCAATGTGGGTAAGATAACTCTGCACAAGATATCGTGGTTCGTTCCGCACGTGGAGCCTTCGATCGTGGAGACAGCGCGTCTCTACAAGATTATAGAATCCAAGAGTAAATTACCCGTGGGATTTAGAATGAGACAGTGCGACAGGGCTAGCATTCCTCCCTCCACGAATCACTTCGATTGGAGATTGACGGTGAAATCCGCTTCTGAGAGACCGCGTTTTATCGTGGTTGCGTTTCAGACCGATAGGGACGGGTCTCAGGAAAAGAATGCGTCGCTGTTCGATCACTGCCATTTGAGAAACATGCAAGTGTTTCTGAACGCCACGAGATATCCAGCAATCGATTACAATGCGTCGTTTGACAAGAACGATTTCTGTAGACTGTACGGCGACGCCGCTGATTTTAGAAAGAAGTATCATGGTCTAGACGAATTGATGAGCAACCCTAACATATCTCCCGGCGAATACAAGTCGATGTATCCCATGTTCGTATTCGACGTCAGTAAACAGAGTGAACGACTCAAGAGTAGCGTCTTAGACATTCAGATCAAAATGCAATTCGATAGGAACGTTCTGAGCAAAACCGAAGCCTTCGCCCTGGTCCTGGCGGACAGAGAATTACAATTCGAATCGGACGGAAATAAGATGTCGATCATTCGATGAGAGACGAGTGTGTGAAAAAAAATTAATAAACGTTAAAAATGTGGATGTAAGATTAATTAAAAACCAAAATCTCGAAAACAAAATGGATGTTTTTGACACGAAAACAACAAATAGTCTGTTCAGAAAAGATTACTACGATGTTAAAAAAAAATACTTGGAAAAATGGATTCAAATTGAATATGAAGAACGTAACACAAAAAAAGGATGGAATAGTTGTGATTTTGACGAATATCGTTTAAAAGAAAAAGAAGAGTTTGATCTCATAAGATCTAACGGAGAAATTATAAAAAATACAATTTTAAAATGTCGCAAATGTAAGAAACATCAAATAAAAATCGAATCTGAACAAACTAGATCTGGTGATGAACCAACAACCGTATTCGCAAAGTGTATAAAATGTAATCATAAATGGATAGAAAATTAAAAAAGGATGCAATTTTAATCATCGTCATAAGTGACAAAATTCTTTTACTAAAGAAAAAAAAACATTTCAGATCGAATACTTTTCTGGAGATTGATATATTAGTGGCATCGTTTATTTGGTATTTTTTCTTTCGCGATTTTGGATTATATTTTTGAGGTTTTTTTTACTTATTTTTGCATCATTAAAAAAAAATAACGGAAAAAAATCGTAAAAAAAAAATAAATTCGTTTTTAATGATATTTTTTTAACAAAAAAAAAAGTTTCATCCGAGAAAAAAAATCGTCTTTTTTCGACATTCTCGACGTACAAAATGTTACAATTCGTAAGTAGTCACGTAGAAAACGAAATAAACATTCCATTTTCGCGTTTGAAAAAAAAGGATTTTTACGATTATGTTCTGAATTATTTAAAAGATCACGTGCTATTCACTCGAGAGAAACAAAAAGGATATTTCGTGACGAAGATATTAAAACTCGAACAGATCTTACATTGTTCGATCCTGTGCGATCGTCTCTCCGTTTCCATCAGATGTTCCATCCTGTTTTGCAAGCCAAAAAAAAACAAAAAAAAAGATGTGGAAAAATGGTTAGATAAACAGCGGGATAGACGGTTGGAAATGAAAAGAATGAGACACTTTCCACCGTCACCACTACCTTCTGAAGAGAATGGTAATGATGCGAGTGTTACCAAGAGATGCACAACATTCGTTCATAATTATGATTCGGATAAACAAAAATGTTGTTATAAAAACGTATCATATCACAAAAAAAAGAAAAAAAGAAAAGAAGAATCGATGCTGAAATTTGAGAAAAAAGGAAACGTTATTATAATATATGTTAATAGTGAAGAAGAAGGAAAACAAAAAAAAAATGAGATCTAAACATGATCTCATTACTTTTTTTTGTTTTTTAATAATCACACATTATTTTTTTTAATTCATTATTTTCCACGCGTTCACTGTTTGTTCAAAGGAACTAGTTCAATCAGTAGACTCACCACGGAAGTGGCGGCTTCAGGATTATTGGTTTTCATAACGAAATTAATCCTGTCTCCGGCGTTCACTTTGAGAGGCGTGCCAAACGTGCTAACATTGGCATGTTGATTCTCAGTCTTTTCGATGCTGTATCTCTTATCGCTCTCTACACCATTCACCATGAGACTGACGACCGCTCTGTTATTCAAATTCGAGGAAGCCAGACTCATTTGAAGGATTTCACCTCCCAGCGGCATGGGATATCCCACCTGACCATGTTTCGATCCGCTACCTCCATTTCCGAAAGACCACTCAGCTTTTTCCTCATCTAAGGTGCCGGCCTCTTCGGCCCATACAGTGATCAATTGTCTAGCATATTTGACTTTCTCCACCCCTGAAATCAGGGTGCAGGCATCCGTCATGTTTACGGGATCCGGTAGATTCGTGAGCGCATGTCCACCCATGTCTAGTTTACCTTCCATTATGTCACCCTTTCTCCAGACCGAGTTGTCGTCCACATACTTTCTGCTGACCGCACTGGAATCGAATTCGGGATCGTGACTGAGTCCAAATAAATTCTTACCATTCATGTTGATGCCACCCTCCATGGTTCCGCCAGATTCTTTGTTCAGGTAGAGATCGTCCACTTGCGATTTTAGGTATTCTTGTGATTGTATCATGGCAGAATCTACGTAGCCCTTGTTGACCGCGGTTGAGTCCGCATCCGTGTCATCGACCTTCAACAGATTCAATATCTTGTTGAATCCTGCATTCAGATCCGATTTCATTTCTCGTCTGTCACACTTTCTCTGTTCCAGATCTACATAGTGTTTGGTCGCCACGTCCTTGGGATTTGTGGGAGTGGCCGCGTTCGTTATCTTGTTAGAATTGGCGTTCAATTCCGAGTGCATCGTTTTCTGAACGTATCTATTTCTCAGGTGTTCGCTGAATCTCACGTGAGAGTCGTCCGCATATTTCTTGGTTGCGGCATCGGTGGGATCTATGGGATTCGCGACGTTCACCAAACGTTTGGATTTCAGATCGAGATTGTCGGTCATGGTTTTATCCACGTAATTATCTAGCAGGATTCGTTCGAAATCGGCGTTCCCCCTGTCGACGTATTTTTTAGTCGCAGCATCTGTGAGATCTATCGGCTCGGGAAGATTGTAGAGCTTCTTATCGTTCATGTTTAAAGGTTCTTCTCGAGGTTCGTATCTCCGAACGTAACGTTCATCCAAGTTGGCAACGTCGTAACCGTCGTCGACTTCGAACGTCTTCCTCTTCTTTCTTAGGTTGATTTTTTCGTTGTCACTTCTACCAAATTTATCAACTGGCATGTTGTGAGGATTTTTTTTGTTTTTAGAAAAATATATTCAAAACGCAGTTTATTAAAAATGAACTATGTTATTTTATTTTTTGTTTTTATTGGATTAAAATTTTTTAAAAATAATTTTTTATCTTTATATATACTATAAAAAAAAAAATCTTTCTCTAATGTAAATCATTGAGAATTTCTTGAAATCGATCTCCTTCAGACCATCTCTTGAGAACGTAGAGACACAGTTGACCGCAAAACACTTGATCTGGTGATTGCAATTGTTCTGTGTTGTAATGAACCATCGATTTGTTGAAATAGTTCTTTATTTCTTTTTGGCGGCGAGATTCCGTAGCTGTCGAAATAATAATTTTTCTTCTTCTCGTTCTTGATCCACGCCACCCAGTGAGTGCCTTCACCCGATGAATCATCTAGATTTAAAATTCCGCATTCCGATTGTCGAGGTCTTCTCTTCGGCAAGGCATCTCTGGAAAACACGCCTAGAAAATCTTTGATTTTCAAATCCTTTGCTGCATTCAACAGATCGATGTTGGATAGGGATTCGTTAGGTAAGACGACACCTTCTACGGATATCTTTATTTTCTTATTCATAAATGCATATATATTTTTATTTATTTATTTTATTATAATTCACTAAAATGACGCTATTTTTTTTTTATTTTTTTCTTTTTCTTTTTAAACTAACACTCTCGATGTCTCTATCGATTTCCATAATCTCGAATCTGTCTAATTCCTCTTGATTTTCTGGAATCCTATCATTCTTACTCATATCTATAGAATCCAATCATCCACATTCATATCGTCTAAAATTAGATCTAAAGTCCAATGTCCGAGTGCCAAAGTTCTTATTTTATCGTCTAACACGAATCTCTTATCATCGTCAGCCATCAGTGAAATCTTGTTGACTATTTCAGTATACAACTTGTGATTTTCGCTTCGAATCGATTTCATAGTCTTATACAGTGAACCACTTCCTAACAGACAATCTTTATAGTCTTGCAAAGAGATGTTTTTCTTCACCACGCACGCTTTAACTCCTTTGCACTTCTTGATCTCTTCATCATCTTCTAGACGATAAACATACAGTTTGGGTCTCAAGCCCACGAATTCGACGATTTGTTTACCGCCGCTCTCGTCCTTAAATTTACCCAACACCTTCTTGTTGTCGTTCGATTGAATGTTGGACGGGTGATCGACGGGATAATTGCTCATGTCGAACCACTCGGCCACGTCCGGAGATATATCTCGGTAGACGTCTTTCATCTCTATCTCGTAAACTAAACTGTCCGTGTCGGTGAACAGTAGTTTGGCTTTATCACCAAATTTTCATTTGACGTAATCGTAGTGAAACTCGTACATCAATCGCTTGCTGATATCTAAGATGATCGGTCCGAGATAATACGGTTTGTCGAACTTTAGGTGCGTCTTTTGCATGTGAACGGCCACTAGATTTTCGTCGAATATGGTTCGGTGTTTGTAATTGGGTTTCGCCACTAATGTTTTAGCTCTTTCCTCAGACGTGATGAGTCGAACGTCGGTTCTCTTCCTGATGTTTTCCATCGATTTACCGTACACGCAGTTGTTCATGAGTTTGAAGAAATCTTTTTCGAAATCGTTCTCGGCTCGAATTCTGAGATTCGTGTTGAGATCGATATATTTTTTCATCCAAGGCTCTTCGTCGAATCGAATGATGCGATGTATGTTGACTAATTTCATCCCGTAATCGACGTACTGTTTCAAATTCTCGCTGTAGACGACGTAGTTACGTTTGTTAAGTAAATTGGGAATGAGTTTTTCCTCGTCTCCTTCGTTCGGTTCCATTCGTTCGGGAGCCAGCGGATAATCGTTGTGTGGATCGTGTAATTCTTCCGGATAGTTCAAATCGACTTCTAAAATGCAAGGATAGTCTCTCCATTTTTGCATCTCTTCCGGTTCCTTCACCCATTCGAAATTTCCAATCGGTAAAGGATGACTCATAGCCCAACCGTACAGATTATTGGCGTCCCAATACTGTATGTATTTAGTCGACCGTTTCGAATCGAAACCTTCTTTCATATAGGGATTGTTAGCTTCAGAATATCTGTGAGAGATCATCGAGACGCCACCTCTCGCAGCCCTTTCGAACATGAGCAACATGTTCACGTCGGATAATAATTCCAATTGAACTTCGGTGGTCTTCAACAGAGCGTCCCACGCCAGACTGGGTGCAGTGAAATACCAAGCGGGATCCAGATCGAAATTTCGACGACAGACGTCTCGAAAATTTTCGAACACGCCTGCCAAGAGTAGAACGTCGGTCTTCAGATAGAGATCGTGATAATCTCTCATGGTTTTCATATCGAATTTCGAATAAAAATCTTCTTTCGAAGGTAGTGTGGTGTCTTTGAATCTCTTTAGATCATTCATGTAATCGTAAGGATAGACTCCTTTCCTCAACATAACGTCTACTCGTTCTCAAAAATGTTCACTCGTGATTTTAAATTTATGCTCATGTTATCGACTAATTTTTCCAGAGCGGTCGACATGAATTTAAAACTGTCGATGAAACATATGCATCTACAAATGGATTTCGTTTTTTCTTCCAACGTATTTCCATCGATTACTCTTTTCTTCTCCATGAGCTTCCATTTCGTGAAGGAAATGTATCTTTCTTCGCTGTTTGCGATGCAATTTAATTCTTCGTGTGAGGTGCTGAGATTTTTCACGAACAGATGACTGTCGTAACCCGAGAGATTGTGAAATATCACCAGATAGAAAACGGCGTCTTGATATTTTAAATTACACTTGCTGTGAGCCGGACCGCGATACAGACCCGTGTAATCATCGTGGTCTCTGACCTTCTTATTTTCCTCTGAATTCTTGTCGAACGATTGTCTGCATATGTGACATTTGGTGGCTCTGTTATTTTCGTCCTGCTGCTCTCGCGTGATGATCATTTTTGCCTGAGTTTTAAATTTGTCGTATAACATTTGAATTTTCGATTCTAACTCTTCCACGAACCTTTGAGCCACGTCGTCCTCTTCATACTGTTTCGTGTAGGTGAAGGACCCATGTCGTGTTGCGAGTCGGAAGCACATTTCACGTAAATGCAATAGCCCGTACAGTTAAAACTAGAAGTCCTGTCATGAAATGTGCACAAATAGCACGTTGATATGCGCGTTAATGTGCGCGTTATGGCCCAAGTAAAGCTATCAAATTCTGTACATATGGCCTGTGCACAAGCAATGTTTCAGCCAATGGACCTCCGGGTAACCCGGAGGTCCATTGGCAGAAACATTGCATGTGTTTGCTATGAGTAACCAGGAGAACCTGCCGTGCTTTGGATGCCATTCGATATGGCAATTGTGCGCAATTCCAACGCGCAATTAAGCCTAGATAAGCGCACTATTCGTGACAGGACTTCTAGTTTTAACTGTAGGTTTGTGTTTTTGATATCTTTCGACGTAACTTTGAAGAGCGTTAGGTTGACAGGAACTCATTTTCGCAGTGAAACATTCAAAATCGGCGTACACAAAGAATGGTACTTTTAACCTTCTATTATGATTTTCAAACCTCACGATGGTTTTGGGTTTGGGCATTTCGACGGCGACACCTTGATTTTCGTTGCAATATTCCTGATGTTTCGCCAACGAGTCTTTGCTGTGAAACACGTTCATGCAATTGCAACATAAAGATATCTTTCCGTTATGATTATTATTTTGTTTCGACAGTAATCGGCTCGGATGTTTAACCCAACAATAATGACGATTGTCACCATTCGAAATCAATAATAAAATAATTGTCTTTTCTCTTCCGAGATACGAAGTATGGTAGGAATCACTTATACTTTTTTCCATCGACAGGTCGGAAGCTCTGAAAAATTACCCTAGGCACAGATACAATAGCCTGACAAAAACATTCGACGTCTGTCTTGGCGGTTATTGATTCACAGCTTTCTTTTCTTCCTTTTTGTGGAGTCTTGGAAGATGTTTTGATTGGAGATATCGGTATTGCTGTTACCCAAATTGTAGAGAACGGGTTTTAATATGTTTTTCCTTCTATTTTCTCTATCTCTGTTGAAGTAATTTCGAAATTTGTCAGTTCCTCTGCATGTACATGTATGTGCAGATCTATTCGATCTATTCTGGTTTTGTCTACTGGATGCTTGTATCAGTGTGTGAACTCATTTTAGTATTTTACTTTTTCCGTTCAGTCTTGGCGCCGTTGTTTTCGTCATTGGCGGTTACATCATTCCCTTCATCGAAGGATTTATGTTCCGGGACAAAGCCGTGTTCGGAGATTTATGAGCGCAGTGTTCTATCATTATCTTTTGTTCCAACCCCAATGAGGAGGAACGGGGCGATAGGCGTTGTGTGATAGTTGTTGTCATCTCTGCAGTCTTATCCTGCGCGTGTCGGTTGGTTGATCGACTTGGGAAATTACCAACAAGTAGGGATGACTTTTCGGGTAACGTAACTGACGCCAATGTCACAAAAAATTAAATCGCATCCGATTTTTATGAAGCGTTAGTATGTTGTAGAAGTCGAAAAATAAAAACATACAGGTGCTTGGATTTTTCTATATAACGCATTTTTGACGTTTTACGTCATTTCGAATTTAGGCCTCATTTCTGTCATTTTTCAGTGAATCGCTCATTTTTGCAAATGCACTGCTCTGTAAAAATAAAAAATGGTATACACAGCTATGACGTTCTACAACTAGTTAAGAAATAACTGTTGTTTTCCATCGGTTTATGCGATATAAACTTAAAATTTTCAGCACAAGCTTACTCATAACTCGCGTAGCGAAGGAAAGCAACAGTTATTTCTTATAATTTAATCCGGCTATAATATTAAAATATGAAAACTATGTGTATGTTAACGAAAAACTTTTAATTTTCGCAAAAGACAACAGTCAAACTCAGGAAAGTGTGCCACAAACAGGTCACGTTAATCATTGTCAAATTGTTTGTTGTTCTTATTTTCGATCGCAGACGACAGATAATTAGCAAGTCACGTAACAATATCATCAAAAACATTTTTTTAAGTTCCCCAAAATCATGTTTGGAGGTATGACCTTTTATTCGTCTCCCACATCGGTATATTTTATTAAATTCAATGGTTCCCGAGAAATTATCACTATATTCTCGCTGACTGGAGGCGATGAAAAATCGATCATTAATCTTTGTTTACAAGCTCCATCTATCAGTCTGCCGTCACGCCCTCACGGTGACAATTGGATTGAGTGGGCGGGGATTCCAGAGTCTTCAAAGTTGGATCGGTTGTGCGAACATGTAGATATTCCAAATGATTACGTGATTTGGTTTATACGATTTTGACGACTTTCACGCCGTATGCTTTCAACCAATCAAACGCAGAGGCGGGGCAAATGATTAAATTATTATTTGATTGACGACTCTCGTAAATTCAATTGTCAGATTTTCGAATGTTGATCGTTATCCAAAACGTCGTCCATTTAACGTATTTTTCATAAACGTTTAATATTTACCCCGTTATTGAGAGCTCACTCTTTAATTTTTGTAAATTTACACTAAAAAACAAAAACAAAAACGTATCAAAAAATGCAATCATTTTACAGTTGACTACAGATTTATCTGTGGCTGACGTTGTGGCGTCAAAGTTTCCAAAAATAAACTTTGTCCAAATGACGAAATGTTAGTATGCTGTGCAGCTCAACAACTCAAAAATATAGCTGTTTCAATTTTCTTATTTAATGTCATTTCGATGTTTTTAAGTCACTTTATGCTTTTACATTCCCATTTTGTGAATAAAAACCACAACTGATACCCACATAATATATGTCATATTATTCTAGAGGAATAGTTCATATTTAAATTCGCGTTGTCAGTCAACATTTAACGCTGCGACTAAATTCCCACCGACGGCCGGTGTAAAAGGAATGGAAGTCCGTAGGAACGTTAGTCCCCCTGGACTATTATTCCGCGGAATTATAGTCCTAGGTCTAACATTTCTAGGAATAGTAGTCCGCCGGACTACTATTCCTAGAAATGTTAGACCTAGGACTATAATTCCGCGGAATAATAGTCCAGAGGGACTAATTTTCCTACGGACTTCCATTCCTGTTACACCGGAAAACGTCAAAAAGAAATTTCATCGCTCTAAGTTGAAATTCTACACCATTATATACACCTGGAAGTTAATTAAGCACCCCCTGAAATGTTTCATGACAGTGAAGTTGCTGCTACTGATTATTATGTGTTAATAATTGCTATGTCTTGCAGCACATTTCATCTAGTGAAATATGATGTTTCTTGTTGACAGCGTACCCCAAACACATCACCTCGTCCACGTGAAGCTTGCTACCCACGAATGTCACAAAAACACTATCATCCACATGCTATATCGGGGTATATAACAAGAAAATTTGACACTTCTTTTATCTGTAAATGTTGAGATGGCAAGGAGGAGACTGCCAGAGGTCACAAGCTACATTTTTGTCAGTAATTTCCGGCATTGTTTCGTCATGAACCTTCCCAGCACCACATTTGTCGAGGGAACATTATCCCATCAAAAACTCTAGTGACTGGTATGTATAATTAGTGCCATTAAAATGCTGTATATTTTCATCATTGTGTTGTCATTCATTTGTCAATAGACCATTCTTTATGTAAACAATCACTTTTGGCCATCTTAAAGATAGTATGAAAGTAATGGCAGTTTCTATTAACACCACTGCGAAAAAAATAGGGGGTGTTAATTAAGTTCCAGTTGTATAGTACTCGTTGTACCAAATACTAAGCTGACAATAATTTGATAATCCGACGTCAGATTCATTTCTTGGTGCTTTACGCCACATCGGCAACTAGAGTTATATCGTGGCTACGAAATATATGTATTATAAAAAAGATCATTATCGTCTATGAAGTAAAATGAAGCGATTTATTTATTTATTTACTGGTGTTTAACGAGTCCTTCGACAGACAGAGTCACCTTGTGCCGGACAGTTTTACGGGTCGAGGAAGCTGGAGTACCCGAAGATAACCACCGAGCAACGGCTTGCAACTGTCATACTTCTCAACGCACTAACTCCACATAAGCAGTGTTAGCAGTGGTTGGAGACAAGTACACCATCGACGTGCAGTACGCGTTATTACACAGCGCCACCGTGCCCACACAACGAGGCGATGAAATCGAATAAGAACACAGGTAATAAAAATATTAGTGAAAACAATAATGTGAAAACATTTATGAGAAAATTAGACCATTTTTAAACAATACTGTGTAAATGAACTTGATGAATTGAAATGACAAGATGTGAGTTTAAAAGAATAAATATTACACACAATTTACTAAAAAGGTTGATTTCCTTGAGAAATGACAGAAATTTATTGGAGCTTATGTCGTAAAATAAGTCTCTAAGAGATACTGCAGTAAAGTAGTGCTGTCTGACAAAATTAGAATTTGTACAGTGCACAAAATTATGCCTCACTGTCAAAAACTTGACGCCAGATACCGGAGATATGACGTAAACAACGTCGGAGTATACCAACCCATTTTTCGAGCACCACTGCCAAAAAACTACAACACATACAGTACGTGGAGAGTGGATTGTAACTAAATCACCCACGGAGTGAAGTTATCACCCAAACTATAACCTTCAAATTTTATACATACGAACAAAAAACACAAGCAATGTTTCAGCTTATGGACCTACAGGTTTAACCCGGAGGTCCATTGGTTGAAACTTTGCCTGTGTTTGTTATGTTTTACAACAAATTTGCAATTATTGCTTGGGTGGAATCTCCACTCTGCGGGTGATTTAGTGATAATACACTCTCCACGTTCTGTACCATCTTTATATATTACATATTAGTACAGGAATGGTTAAAGTGATGTCTCGTTGCATTTGAATTCACATTGTCGCTCCACATTTAACCATACGATGAAATTCCCACCGTTGGTCGGAAAACGTCAAAATGAAAATTTCTCGCCCCAAACCTGCAAATACTACAGCACCATAGTACTCGTGGTCCCAAATCCGAAGTTGAAAAAATTCGAAAATCCGCCGTCAGATAACGAAGGTACAACGTAAATAACGTCGGGGCTATACCCGCCCATTCTGTAAGCACCACTGCTCAGGAATATCTTAAGTTATATGTCATTGCTTGTGTAACACGAATCCTGCATTCATTCATGCCCAATAGAAACAGAGTTTGCGTATGCGCGGGGAGTTCCCACCGGGCAGTTTCTGCAGTTCCAAATGGTATGACCGATTTCGAGAGAGCTAAAAAACCCAACTTTGAGCACAATCTTTTCTAAAAGGACGGTGATTTAAAGCTGTTGCAAGCCCTGTTAGAGGGGTTAACGAGCGACTTGTAACGTTAAAAGGCCACGGAAACCTTCCTCTCAAAGTGGGGCGATTCGCTGTTGACCGTGCTTCGTTGGATGACTTCTAGAAATTAGCTTGCGATTTCAAAATAATCTAGTTGTGAATTGTATTTCTGGAAGTATTTGTGGGGTTACACTGTTCTCAAGATTAGAAAAAAAATCTTGCTTAAATATATCGTTCCATGAGTGTTTGAATGCGCGATAGATTGTGCTAAAGCATTGCAGATGGCGCGTCGATGCACTCAGGGAACGATATGCACCACACTGCAAATCTAATGTCATGAGTTATTGGTCCCCCACGCTTCACCGTGAAGGAGACTTTTGGACTGCACCCCGTCTGTCGGTATGCCAGACAGTCTGTCCCTCTTATATATAACCACCTGTATCTCCGAGATGTTTGAATGTTGGCGTTTCAAATTTTCAACGTTAATCAGAGATTATGGAGAGATGACGCACGTGAATTGTATCGAAAAAAAATGTTTTGTTAGAAATTTCGTGCAATCAGTTTTCTGCATAGAACTTTTTAACGACCTTTCGATTTCAATAATGTTTGGTATGAGGGTGCAGCAGCATAAGATAAATAATATACCATACAGGTTTTTTTCTCTTGCTGAAATTATGCCAATTTGACGAGCTTGTGTTCTTTCAACCATTTCAGTATATGTTAAGTTGGTGTGTCCTGTTACCACCTATATCTCAAAGACGCTTAGATGCTTTTGTTTCACATTTTCAGCAATGATCAGATATTATGTAAAAGTGATGTGCGTAAATTTGTTTTGGAAAAAAGATGTCCGACTGGCGCCCATTTTAATTGGAAATTGCGTGTAATTAGTTCTCTGCCTAGAACTTCTAACCCCCATTCCTGATTTCAATTATGCTTCGTATGGAGGTTCATCGGCATAGGATAAATAAAATGTCATACAGATTTTTTTCTCTTGCATAAGTTATGCAAATTAGACGACCTTAAGCTTTTCCTGTCATATTTACATATATTTTGTCGGTGTGTCCTGTTACCACCTGTATCCCAGAGACGCTTTGGTTTCAGATTTTCAGCATTGATCAGACATTATGTAGAATTAATGCATATCGGTTTTGTTCGAAAGCAATCCAAGATGGGCGACTGGCAGCCATTTTCGTTGCAAATTGAGTGTAATTAGTTTATGCTTAGAACTTCTGAACGGCCTTTCCGATTTCAATCATTTTTCGTACGAAGATGTAGCAGCAGAAGGTAAATAATCTTACAGGTTTTTTTGCGCGCATGAGTTTTAAGCTTTTTCAGCCATTTTTGTATGTATAATGATCGTGTGTCCAGTTATCACCTGTACCTCAGAGATACATTGACGGTTTTGTTTCAAATTTTGAGTAATGATCAGACATTATGCAAAATTGATGCGCGTTAAATTCTTTTGAAAAAAATGAAGATGACCGACTGGCGGCCATTTTCTTTGACATTGCGTGTAATTAGTTTTCTACCTAGAACATCTAAACGACATTCCCGATTTCAATAATTTTTCATATGGTTGTGTAGCAGCATAAGATAAATAATATATCATACGGGCATTTTTTTCTCGAGCGTAAATTATGTAAATTAGACGAACTTAGCTTTTTTCAGTCGTATTTGTTTCTCAAATTTGGTGTGTCCTGTTACCAGCTATATTTCAGAGGCCCTTTGAAGCTTTTGTCTCAAATTTTCAGCATTGATCAGACAATCTGTAAAATTGAGGCACGTCAATTTTTTGAAAACAATGAAAATGGCCGACTGTTAAGAAATTGCGTGTAATTAGTTTTATACCTTGAACTTCTCAATGACATTTCCGATTTCAATAATGTCTGTGATGGCAACATATATATAAGGTAAATAACATAGCATAGAGGGTTTTTAGTCAGATTTGTATATATTTTGTGTGATCAGACATTATACAAAATTGTGGCATGTAAACTTTTTAGCTTCTGGTAAAAAAATCTAAGCAAGACCCCGGGCGATGGGCGTTGCACTTGTTCCATCTGTGTCTATATTGAGCTGAGAAACCGGTATGATCTGACGATTTCAGGTTAACTTCCACTGCTTTCAATGATATGTAACACTTGCTTTTTCAGAGTTTTTTTCATATCACAACCTGTTGCTCAGATATATTTCTGCTCTCCAGCCGACGGATTTGTGACACTTGCATATGATATAGCCATAGGTGTCATAAAGTAACAACACCCACCTATCAAGCAACAGAATAAACAAAATTGATGCATGTAATCTTTTTAGCTTCTGTTAAAAAAAATCCAAGCAAGACCCCGGGCGATGGGCGTTGCACTTGTTCCATCTGTGTCGAAATTGAGCTGAAAACCCAGAAAGGTCTGACGATTTCAGGCTGGTTTCCACTGTTATAAGTGATATGTAACACTTGTTTTTTTCAGAGTTCTTTTCATATCACAACCTGTTGCTCAAAGATATTTTGGCGCTGGGTTTCCAATATTTCTATATTCATCAGACATAAGTCCACATTTTGGTGACATCCCCCAACCGTGGTGTACTATTGTCTGATTGCTGGTGATCGGCGTAGCACTTATTTGTTAATACCACGAAATAAGCTACTCTCCAGCAGACGGATTTGTGGAACTTACAAGAGATATAGCCCTAGGTGGCATAAAGTAACAACACCCACCTATCAAACAACAGAATAAACATGCTGATAAAATCCATATTTCCATTGACAAACGAGTTGGGTAGAACGAGAACATCACTACTACTGTATTCTTTGACAGTATGTGCAATATGACTCCTATATATTCAGATCAGCCGGTCATGATCGCGGACGTCAATTCGTCTGGAGCGATGTAGTAATTCAGTATAATTGTTGAAAAAAATAATGGATGTTTTTTGTCTGTTCATGTTTGTTGTTGTTCTTCATGGTGAGTTTCATTTTAGCCATTCATATGCATGTTTTATGCTTTACGTAAATATATATTATAGTGTACAGCCCATCTGATTTGACAATGTATGCACAGGCGGTCATCAGAAGCAATTTCAGACATCATTAAATTTGTCTCATTTATTCTGAAGATCAGTTGCGTGTTTGTTTTTTCCTGTAAGATAGACTTCAAAATTATACTGAATTAAATTCCTCTTTGAATTATGTAACTGGGTTAACCCTTTACCTAACATGAAAAGCAGACGACACTTTCAAAACAATTCTTGAATAACTAATTTTGTTCATTTTTGTCTGAGAGACATAGGTTATGACCACTCATTGGAACGAGCTCGACGAGCTCGTTCCAACGAGGGGTCATAACCTATGTTTTTGAGACAAACAACTAAAAAATAATGGAAATTAATTGGTGATTTTTTGAGAATAGCATTGGCCGGTTTTGTCGTTACGTTGGGTAAAGGGTTAAATCAGGCCTGAAAATAAAGAGCTTACATCGTAACCCTTTAGTCTGTTATGCTAAATATCGCGGTGGTAACCTATAAAACATAACGTGTTGAAATGAGTTTCCGCCTTCTTTCTTTTACTACGCCAGCCATACTGTTAACTTCTTAATAGACTTTCAGAGTAAATAATAACAACTATTTTTGGTTGTGGAAATTTTGTTAAGACATAAATTGCATGCCATTCTGCTCATATGTGGATGCAATGTGCAGCCAATGAGTCGAGCTAGTCACGAGAGAGTGTCAGGTCTGATTAGCAAAATATGGCGGACTAGGAATTTAATTTATATTGTAATATTTTGACGTTGTATTATTTTGTCGTAACCTATAGTTCGTTCGAGTAGTTCACAACTGACGTAACTCCCGCGTAACCTAAACGCTCGTTCGCGGGTTATTTTCAGGCCTAGTAATTGCAGAACCGGGCAGGGGAGTAAATATGGGGGAAAGGTTGAAGTGGCGACGTTTCCTTCGTCAAAGGTTTGTCAGAAAATTGCAGGCTCGTTTTAATTTGTTTATGCCTTTAGGCTCTGTAGATAAAGAAACAAAATGAGCCGGATGGGGAATATAGTACCTTACCATTTAAGAAGAGGAAATGGCGTCGTTGGGACATACATTAACCATGTTAGGTGAGGATATATACTCACATTATATGATATAAGGCCATTAAATTTCCAACAGAAACTTGAATTGCAATGCGTCGTCACATTCAAGACGCAGGGTATTCGATGATGCTATGCACTGAAAATTCTGCTTGTTTTTTTATGTGTTGCTCCACATACCAAACGTGTCCAACATGTCCCTGGAAGCGAATAATAGCAACAATACTAATACACAGGTGGTGTACCGTACTATAAATAAAATGAGCACCCAACCTTACAAGCAAATCATAACAGGAACTAGAAAGCAGTAATACACGAAAGGAGTTGAACGTTGCCTTTCTAAAAGGTGACATTTCAAATTCTCTTTTAAGTGGTTAAGGTTTTCTGATGTCTGACCGTGAACTGGTAAAACCTTTCTCGATTGTAAAAGTTCTGTTATTCACAAGTGAAGACCTGGAAAATACCATATACTGTCTAATTTGTTTAGAACTGCTTCAACTCCATTCTGGTCTCCTTATTATCGAGAGGTCTCTTAATTAGACAAGACTTGTGTCCAGTCTTGAATACATTTGAAAACCAAAACCGAAATTTAAAAAAAATATAATATGAACAGGGAGCAAAGGCAATTTTTGGTGGTGTGCTTTATCTAATCATATTATATCTCACGTGACTTCCTTGCATTCTGATTGGCTGAAAGATGATACCCTATTTCGTGTAGTAGCATCCACAGAACTGACCAGGCACTACACCCAGGCACTACACGTTTTCTATTTTAGCACACTACTATATCAGTTTTCTTTTCATACTGTGCGAATAAAACTAATCAGGCTAAATTTAAAAATCGATTCATAGAGGCACAACATCCTCGAAACGACCCGGAAAGAAATCTTTGTGGAAAAATGTATCGCTTTTCCATTGTTGAAGTCACATTTTTCGAGGCGTTCATTTTATTCCTTGAAAAGATGCTCCATATCTCGTTTCGAAGAGAATTATCCATACCTGGGTCCCACTTTCATGAGAACGCGTCCGGATATGAAAAATTGTTTGTTTCGCTGCTCATATTATTTCGCTATTTAATTGTATGTTTTGGGCAGTAAAAGAATAAATAATGGAATTCAATTGAATCTACGGAGTTTGTATCCCGTGCTGACCCATTCGGTAATGTATATGTGTGACAAATGTGTGGAAATTATCAAACTGCGTTGTCAAATTTCGAAAATTTTAGTTTTCATTCGCGAGTTGCGCGATTCTAGAATACACAGTTCCGTTTGGGGGAAATGTTTTGTTTACCTTTGCCGGCCGATTCAAAATCTGTCTTCTGCTCATATCAATAATCCAAGTTAGCCGTGTTTTGGAAGAAGAAAATGTTTTTTTAAAAACTACATGGTATTTTTTCTATATAACGCTGGTTGGAAGGGCTGCTACCTTGGTGACAGATTAACAAATCGGACAGATGTTTTTCTTGATGGGTTTCGCTATAATATAAGGATTAGTGCAGGTCTTGTCGTTGACTACGCCCATAAATTGCCCAGGGAGGCGATGTAGTTCCCTCTGCTTCGCGGCGGGAACTACACCACACCACCTCACTGGGCACTATATGGGCGTAGTCAAATCCAAGCCATGCACTATTCCTTAAATAGCGTACAGAGATCAAGTCGTCGCGATCAGCTGTCTTCTTGGTGATTTGCAGTTTTGAAATATATGAGAGTGACAAGCCAATTATTAGAGAATTTGAAAACAACAATCCATGGGGACGAGATAAAGGCTGGTCACTTTCACGGATGGGCAATATTTCCATGGACGCCGTAATAGTAGATACCAAACACTAATTACATTGTATAGGAATAATCATCAACAATTTAATTAATGAAGCACCGGGTACAACCCGGCGCTTCATTATTTAAAATTTTGTTAATGATGATTTTTGTTACATGGTAAAAGCAAACCAGGTAAAAGCACGCGATAGGGTGAGGTACTTTTCTATATGTCATCAATGAACATTCTCCCAATCCATTTGTGGTAGAGATCAGAGGTAGGGGTATTTTTGTGGGGTCATGTTTATTACATCATCTTGACTGGCTTGAGTTCATAGGGGATTAACACTGATAGTGACCCCAAAACTCATTACGCCTGTCCTCACAACCTATTTTGTTATGTCGTTGAAGGCACATCGTCGAAGAACGTGGCTTTAAACCGAACAGTTTGGCAGTCGTCGATGGGTTGGAATGGTCCACCATGGCTAGCTGTTGATGGTGATCGCGAATCTGTGTATGAAATGGGATCCTGTTCGTGTACCGACAGGCAGACAAATCCATGGTGGATAGTGGACTTGGAAGCTCAGTATCGTATCAGAAATATTACAGTTGTCAACCGATCGAAATGTTGTCGTAAGTATCAATGAGCACCACTTATTTATTTGCAGAGCTCATATTATATCCTCAAAATCAAACCTCCGTATTATACATAGTTAAATAACATACTCACATATATGAAAGATTTTACTAAATAAAAAACAAATTTCCAATGTATGTAGTTCCGGGACCTGTTTTGAGATTTGATAAGTTCGGAACGTTTAGTTGACGGATACGGCGTCACGTGAAGCGAAGTGAGAATATTACACGAGTCTTTAGCGGAGCCTAACATTGTTCTCGTTGATTCCCCGACATCTACCAACGAAACGTCCCGTAACATAGTTATGATGCCAGTCTGTTTCTCTCCGAAATTCCGTCACAAGTTGTGTTTGCAAACCGTTTCATGCTTCCGTTTAATTTTCCAGTCGGCCCCCATTTGTTTACAAAGGCAGACGAGTAGTGATGCAATGCAAGGGGAGTAATCCAGCATCTCATTGATTGCCAAGAAAATTTATTACCTCCGACTTTGTGGTGAGGGTTTACAATTCTATCTGCTTTCTGAAAACTAACTTTCTAATGTGCCAATAAGCCGAAAAACTATGTTGGAGCTCCCATTATACCATAGCATAAATAAATGAAGGCGTGTTCAACCTGAGCCAAAGAAGGTAAAAAGTTCCCAATCCCAAGGATGATACAGACCATGGCCAAGAAACCATTTATCTTACAATAAGTATGTATTGGGTCCGTAATTTCCCAAATAAAGCGTATATCAGGGATCCCCGAGACACAGTCTGTATCTTGCAACGGTATAATAAAGCCGCGTGCTTGGGTACGATTTTCTTACGTTACTGTTTATAGAATATTAAACGTTTTCGAATCTCGTTTGCAAGGAATCCTGTACGTTTCCTATTCAAAAAGAGAGAAAAAACACTTGTCAAAAGTATAATTATTAATTTATGCAACAACATAGATTTAATGATTTTGGATCTGAACCACAGGAAGCCTTCAAGCTGGAACAACAGGCAGTTATGTTGTTAAAGCACACAGTCTTTTCGGAATGTTGAAAACGTGTCCGCACGATTAGTTTATCCGTGGATTGCAAAGGTTCAAGGCACCCACAGGCAGTTGCAACTGAAACGGCTCAACATTTTTTAACAAACCATACCATGTCACCCCTTATTGGAATGCACTCCTTGAGCTCGTTGCAATGAGGGAATTATATGACATTTTTGCATAAATGTGAGTATGTTGCTGGCGTTCCGTAACACGCGGTACGTTTTGATTCCCCCGATCATCCAGTTTGCCAAAATTCCTCGCGGTATACAAAAACCTAAGGTAAAAAGAGATATAATGACCACATAAAATGAGATACTTGAAAACAATTTTTTTAAGTTTCCGTGATCGTCATCGGAATATTCATTTTCATTATTCGTCGGTCTGATACCGGGCAAACGATTCGAAATTTGAATAAAAATTAAAGGATTCGCGGGACAGTATTGAGAAAGTATTAAATTAGTGCCGGCTGTATTATACGGTTGCAAGATACAGACTGTGTCTCAGGGATCCCTGATATACGCTTTATTTGGGAAATTACGGACCCAATACATACTCATTGTAAGATAAATGGTTTCTTGGCCATGGTCTGTATCATCCTTGGGATTGGGAACTTTTTATCTTCTTTGGCTCAGGTTGAACACGCCTTCATTTATTTATGCTATGGTATAATGGGAGCTCCAACATAGTTTTTACTCCTGTTTATTCGTATCTCATCCGTTGAATTAAATAATATGAAATGCCACTCAGTTCTCTATCGGGGAGGGGGGGTGTCATTAATCATTTGTGTCTTTGTATGGTTAAAATACTGGGGATATTTGGGATGGGATGGTAAAACTTGGCCAAGATCACAAGTGAACCTTAGCTGATGTGAGTCACACGAAGTGATTTTATATAGTTCATATAACATTCTATGCAAGTGATGTGGGGTTTTAACGAGAAAAAAGGCAAACTCGCCAAAATAAATACCGCAAGCAAGCGGTTTTCGAAAAAAATTTCCGCTTTACAACCAATAGCAACCCCTTCCCCAACACTATTGCCAATGACATTCGCTTACACCAATATAAGGATGAAAGTCATTCCCAGTACTTCATGCTAGGCGTGGGGACTGTTTTATATCATTTTGAACTTATTTTGCACATAAACGCAGTCAAAAATATGAATAAAGGAAAAAAAATACTTGATGTGAGAAAACACACATTTGACACGGTGGCAACACGACATTCCTACTTAGTGTTTGCACTTTTTACCTGCCCCCTCCCAGGCCCTCGTTGCATACTGTTTACGAAAACACAAAGGTCGATGAGGAGGCACAGCCACGTTGAAGATGAAAATCTACAAACTTCGTGCACATCAAAATACCCCGTCGTGACACCAGGTGCCATTCGAATTACCTACCCAAAAGCCTAATGCCGGACACGATCTCACAAAACATTAGATGACGCAGGTGGAAAAGTCACGTGGCTCAAGAAAATTCGGACGCCTTCTTGTACATGTGCAGACCCAATTGCGGCACATGAACACAGGTTTAGTGTTCTAAATTGCACACCCTGAAACCCGTTCGGCTGGAACGTCTCATAAAACACTAATGTGCCTCAGGTGGCACATCCACGCGGCATATGAAAAACACCAATTTTTTGTCCACATCTACAAACCATATTGTGACACCTTAATCATAGCTTCATCATTTCGAATAACATAACAACAATCTTCAGGTGGCACATCCACGTGACACGTGTAAAATCCGAACTTTCGTTCACATCTTCAAATCATATTGCAACACCTTAATTACAGTTTCATCGTTGCGAATGATATAGCTTGGAAGACTTTTTCGGGAAACGGTATTTGAGAATAGAATAGTGGCTCATAAAAAGGCAGAAACCTTTGTGTACAACTGCAGACCCTACGGCAACACCCAAGCATAGTTTGGGCGTTCCAAATAACATACCATAGAATTATTTCCCCGGAAACGGTGTCAGAGAATACTAAACTGGCCCAGGTAGCACACCCACGTGGCACATGGAAACTTCGAGACCAGCATTCATAACTTTTCCAGATTCAGAATTGGGTTTAGTTTTAAAAAATTCCGTCAGTTAACGTCTTTCCGAAGGGCTTCACGGAAAAATATGGTATATTTCGCACATACATACTCAAGTTCTCAAGACACCAGTCGCATTCTGCAATGATATCGTCTCTGTTATGTTCTGGAACCAGTGTAGCCTTGAAATAGTCCATCGCATATGTTTAGATTCACTCTTCTACAGTTCGCTTTTCCGACCAACTGAAATATTCCAGACGATTGTATATAAAAAAAACACCACCACATAAATCAACGTAAAATATATTTCTCGATCGATTTCTGATTTGAGAGAATTTTTAATGACTTTGTCAATCCCATCAGAGATGTTTGTTTATTTACTAATTGTGAATGGAGACTCGTCACATCAGTAGTTTTATGATTACCCCACGTAGGATTACAAATTGTGTTAACCCTTTACCTGATATGAAAAGCCGACGACACTTGCAAAACAAATTCTTGAATAACTAATTTTTTTTCATTTTCTGTCTAAAAAACATAGTTGTGACCCCTCATTGGAACGCGCGCGACGAGCTCGTTCTAAAGAGAAAAAAAATAATGAAAACTAATTTACGATTTTTGTGAAAAGCGCTGGCCAGTTTTGGCCGTCACGCTGGGTAAAGGGTTAATATATCATTGTTTGCAGGGTGAATTAAATACTTAGTACTTGGGGAATATCTGTACCTGGAAAAAAGGAAATATTAATCTGTAGGCTTTCCTCTATGAAATATAACAAGAGAAATCCATACAGATGAAATAAATTCACTTCAAAGATAATGTGAATCATACCATCAGAATATGAAACCTTTAAGTTGTGGTACCTATACTTAACAGTGGCCCCAAAAACTCAGACCTTTAAGACAATAATAAACGAAACAGATCGGCGATGTCCATTTAATATTATTATTTATTACACGCTTATTACTTTCCCTCCAGTTCTGTATTTACAAACCCGTACGTAATGCGTGGGCCATGTGGATTTATGCTGACGAACTATTTTTTTTACCTGATGTCACGGATCCGTCAAAAGGACTAAACTTCACCCAATTTCGTATCGGCCAATCGAAACGTCACCTTTGACTTAGATCAATTTGCAAGCTGTGGCGACGACCGATAAATCAACAATAGAACGATTCGATCAATAAATAACAAAAAGTTTTAAAGTTTGAAATTTTCTGCATGCAATGTTTGAAGTTTTAAATTAATGAACTCTATGTCATAGAGGCGTGTAATAAACACAGAACACAGAACGCTACGATGTGTGAACGCTTTCGTCAATACAGCACTCAATACAGCACTCATGCCATGGTAGAAGGATAAAATGAGAGACGCGGGCACTCGTGCCGTACTATCGAACGCATTCACACATCGTGACGTTTTTTGTATTTTCGATAAACCCTTTACCTAACATGAAAAGCAGACGACACTTGCCCAAAAAATTCTTGAATAACTACTTTTTTCCATTTTTGGTCTCAAAAACATAGGTTATGACCCATCATTGGAACGAGTTCGCCGAGCTCGTTCCAATGAGGGGTCATAACCTATGTTTTGAGACAAAAAATGAAAAAAATAATGAAAATTAATTGGCGATTTTTGAGAATAGCGCTGGTCGGTTTTGGCCGTTACGTTGGATAAAGGGTTAAAGATAGTAAATAATAATAAGATACAGACGTATTTCGTGTACAGGGCTATTCAGTTGTTATATTTTTATAATGAACGCTTTCATACAGGGATGTTTGAAACATAAGTGTAACTGAGCATAATGAAAACTGAAGTTTCGACGTTTTTCAAATCAGCCACTTTCTGAGAAAATGTAAGCAAAAAGCATTTTTCTCCGACGGACAACAAAAAAGCGCGACAGCTTTTTTTTGGGGGGGGGGGGGGGCGGCGCAGGGCGAACAGCCCCCATCTCCGAACTCGGACTAGCGTAGGGCCCGAATTAAACTGGCATAGGAGATGCCATCAGGGTTTAAAGATAGCGGGGGAGGAATTCGTCACATACAGGTGAATTGTGCACTTGGTGATACCTTCTTGAAATTTGGCACACTGTTAGTGTAGGCTATGAGGTTCTCAAAAACGATCGGCTACAAGTTGACACCGACCGGTGGCGACCAGTAGCGGCACAATCCAAAATGGCCGCCAGCGGCTGAAGGGAACCTCCTTTTCGACGGTCTACCGACTATACATCCGATTGTAAGGGCGCGAAAGTGAACTCTGATCCACGCACGTGTTGGAAACAGACGTGGGAGATGATGTAGAATAAAACGAGATTCTCTATACGGACGCATCAATTTCTTGGAACTTGAAAAGAGCGTTGTTTCTCCGGGATCAGCGTCATTCAGGCAAACCTGAATGACGCTGATCCCGGAGAAACAACGCTCTTTATGAAGCAGTCTCTTTGCCATACAATCTCTTGTTTGGCGTAATTCCGCAAGCAATTCTGATTTGTCTGTCGAAATTAATTCGAGAACGCGATTGTTCACAAAAATCATTCACAGAATGAGTGAGAATCCTCTTCGTGTACGGACTAGTACTGACTGGGAACGTTGTTGCTTTTGCCAGCAAGACAGTTCCAAGAAATTGATGCGTCCGTATAGAGAATCTCGTTTTCATGACGCCTATAAAGCTATTGAGGAAGACATAACGCGCTTCCTAGATAATGGCGTTGAGCTTCCATATAATTTGACCATTGATTGTTTGATGAGAGAGAGTGATGAGTGTATGTCGATGTCACTGTTGACGAATAAGGCAATATATCATAAGACATGCCGTGACAGTATTCGGACTCACATCGTACAGCGCGTGCTACACAAGCGAGAGCGAAATGAGGCAGTGGCATCCTGCTCCACGCTGAGTCCTAAAAGAACACGGACAAGTTTTGAATCTGGCTGTGACAGGAAACTGCCCCAGTGTGTTTATTGTCACAAACGCGAAGGTGACAGCAGTGAGCCTATTTGCAGATCAATGTCTGATAACAATAAACTCAAAATTATGGCAAAGGAAGCCGAGAACTGGGTTGTTTTTTCTCGGGTCAATGCAGCATTTGATTCCGCTGCTAGTGATCTTTACTATCACAAAACCTGTTATTGTAAGCTTGCCAATGAAGCACGAGCGGCTAAATCTAAAAAGTCGAAGAACGCCGAACATTCCGCGTCAGGCCTGCCCTATGACCCTCTCGTTATGGCAGAGCTCATAACATTTGTTGAACACAACGATTCCGCGATGAAGCTTGTCGATCTCAAGAATCTGTACAGTCGGAGGTTGAAGCAAGTCGGTTCTGATTGGCTTAGTGAAGAAATACATTCCACTCGATTCAAAGAACATTTGTTGCAGAAATTGGGCGATGGCTGGGACGCCTTCACACAGGGTAGAGATGTGTTTATTTCAAGTAGGTTTCGAGTTGGCTCCTTGTTGTCCGAATCTTTAACTCGTATAGTGTCTGAGGAAGAGGCAAAAAAGATAGTTGATGTGGGTCTTCTTCTGCGTAAACACATACTCATATCTCAAGCTCCTTTCACGGGATCATTTTCATCTTATTGCTTGAGCGAGCCTGTACCCAACTCACTCCTGACTCTTCTTAGAGTTCTACTTGAGGGCACATGTAGTATACAGAACTTAGGCGATGATGAGACTGTTAATGCCAAGACTCGAGTGGCTTGTACTATTTCACAGATGTTGATCAGCAATTCAGCGAAACGCTCCGAACATGCACAAAATGTTCACCAGAGACGTGACAGAGAAACTCCAATGCCTCTTTATGTGGGTTTGAAGTTGCATGCCCATGATCGTATGAAAAATCTTATCAGAGATTTTCATCAAATGGGACTCTCTGTCTCTTATGATCGCGTAATGGATGTTCGCAGGAGTTTCGCGAGAGCTGTTTCACTGCGGTTCAAGAACGAAGGTGTTGTAGTCCCAGCTAACTGCAAACGTAATGTTTTCTCGATAGGAACCACTGATAACATTGATGTATCTGGTAGATCTGATATGCATGGTACGTCCATCACACTCATTGGTCAACTGAGCAGGGACAATGTGGGTACTGATCCCCCACCACTGAGTTTAGATGTTCCAGAAGACACACAAATTGAACTCCCAGACGACTATGCATTTGTTCCTTTCGTTGAAGACTTTGGTGGGGACATCAGGCTTGAATCTCCAGATGAATGTAATGTACGGCCCAATGAATATGCAGATTTGAACGTGGGAGAGAATGACTGGTTGTCTCATGTGTCACAGATCAGCAATAAAGGGAAGGTTGATGGCAGCTGGCAGCTTGATGAAGTCCCTGTGACCTTTTCAGGCTTCTTTTCAAAACATGAAGATCAAGACAATGTCAAACCTCGTGCAGTTATTGGGGTATTCCCTGTTTTCAGTGAGCAGAAAGCGGACTCACTCAGTATGCAGAAGCATGCTATGTATGTGGTCAGGGAAGCTACTGCTTTCGTAAACCCCGGCCAGATACCTGTCATTGAAGGTGACTGTCCGTTGTATGCCAGGCAGAAAAAATGTCAATGGCTGTTCCCAGAGGAGATAGGTGAGGATCGAATGGTGTGTATGATTGGATTCCTGCATCTTGAAATGTGCACCCAAGAAGCTGGTGGTAAGCTTATGGGTGGTTCTGGTTGGGAGCGAATGTTTCACCTCGCAAAGATATTCACACCCGGTGTAGCATCATCCCTACTTGGTGGGAAACATGTCAAGAGGACGCGACAGGCATATCTTCTCACTCTAGCTTGGCTTGAGATCCTCAGAAAGAATGCTTATGAGATTTACTGTCAGCAGACTGGGCCCCATGAGTCATTTGAAATGTGGGAACAGAGGATTCTTTCACAATCTCCAACTGCGCGCTATTGGGGTGAAATCGTTCGGAACTTTCTCTTGACAAGCTGTCAATTCGTTCGGAACCAACGAATCGGTAACTGGCCTGGTACACTGTGTTCTATCGATGAGTTGTGCAGTTACTTTTTTGCCCTAGGACATACAAATTATTGTCGGTGGGTCCCCGTATTTCTGAGAGACATGTCTCAGCTACCCAGGCGGCATCCTTCAATCCACAACAAATTCATGGAAGGCCATTTTGTGGTCCAGCGTAGTGAGAGGAAGTTCAGTATGATGGGTTTAGATCAGAGCCAAGAACATAGTATCCAACTACTCAAAGAAGACAGTGGTCCAAAAGGTCTCTATGGCCAGGCTGAAGAGAAAGTCGTTATTGAGCTTTCAAGGTCAGAAGTTCTGCGTGTTATAGATGAGTATGAATATGCAAGTTTCCACACAACATCATCAGATAACACGGAACACCCGGAAAGTTCGGTATCAGAGCAGAAAAAATTTCTGAATCAATTGAAATCTCTCCTCGATCTGGTGAATCAGGGACTCATTATCAACCCTTATGATGAAACTAGTGGTCAGCTGGTGACATTAGATACTGGTGAATATATGGACCCCGAAGTTAGTAAGAGTTTACGGTCATTACCCGAAATGGGCAAGCATTTATATTCCACTTTCTTGAAGGAAAGGCTTGTGGAATGCACCGTACCCCTGAATGATGTTATTCCCAAGGCAAATATATATACCTTCCTTAACCCACCCCCAGCCAACCTGGACAAAGGCCGAGACAAACTCATGTCAAGTAAAGCAACTGCCGCAATAGTTACCCAGATGTTCGTTTCACTGCAAGCCCGGCCTGATTCAAACATGGATGAGTTTTTCATGCACGAGAATGCACGTGATCCGCCAGCATTATCCGATAGAGGTAAGCTACGGAGTGGGACAAAATCTCAAATTCTCAATTGTTTACCAGCTATTCCTGCACAAGGGAAGAATTCAGCAGCTAGACAAGCTTCAGTTGTCATCTTGGATATGCCTGCTGTAGTCCATGTAATCAAACCACAGAAAGCGGATCTGTTTGGAGAATATGCTCGATTGCAATTATTGCCATACATCGAATCTCTGATTAACACGAACACCACAAGGGTTGATGCGATCTATGACTGTTACCCCGAAGGCAGTTTGAAGAATCAGACGCGAGCAAAACGCCTCGGTGAGACAGCAGTTAGGTTGATACGGGTGTCCGAGAACGTCCCTTTACCTAAAGGGAAGAATTGGCAGGCATTCTTGAAAGTTAGTGAGAATAAAGACGAATTTTTCAAGTTCCTGTCTGCTGAACTGCTGAAATTAACATCAACATCCGAGTACCAGTTGTTAACGACATCAGGAGAATATGTACTATGCAATAAGGATGTTAGCTTATGTGACATATCTCCATCGAACCACGAGGAAGCAGACACGCGCATGATGCTTCATCTCAACCATGCAGTCTCACAAGGTCACAAAATAGCTTTTCTTCGCACGGTTGATTCTGATGTCGTCATTCTGTCTTTGCACCATTTCGCAACATTCCGTGACCTTGGACTCAGTGAGCTGTGGATTGGGTTTGGAATTGGAAAGGCATATAAAGATATGCCAATTCATGAGATAGCTTCACAACTTGGACCTGATTACTGTAAGGCCCTGACTTTCTTCCACGCCTTCACAGGTTGTGATGTAACATCCAGCATGCTCGGCATTGGGAAGAAGACAGGATGGAATGCATGGATGAATTTTCCCGCATCAACTGAAATGATGATAGAATTGACTGAGAATCCGCAAGTCTTTTCAGAGGATTCCCCTCATATGCAGCATATCGAAAAACTCACCATACAGATGTACAGTAACAGTTGTGTCAGTACACGTGTCAATGATGCGAGACGGCATATGTTCACACATGGCCTTAAGTCTATGGAAAACATCCCGCCCACCAAAGCAGCTCTGTATCAACATGTAAAAAGGGTAATTCTTGTGTCATCTTTCATTTGGCATCGTGCTCTGCAGAAACACTTATGTGTGCCAGACCCATCACAGTACGGATGGGAGTGGAATCCACGTCTCAATATTCTGGTCCCATTTTGGACTCACTTAGGAGACGCAAGTGCTGCATGTGCACTGATGCTCCACTGTAGTTGTGCCAAGGCCTGCAAGGGCAATTGCAAATGCTTGAAAGCTGGATTAAGGTGCACACCTTTGTGTAAGTGTGAAGGTGGCTGTTGTAACAATATTGAGTAGTATACTGTCATGTTAGGACCAGTCATCTCCTATTCTGGTATTTTTTTTTCCATTTTCGGCCAGTTAACACATGTCATGTTTCTAGTTGAGTTGATTTTGCTAACAAATGTTCATCCCATGTGGCTTGCTACATTGTCCGGGGTATAGGAATACAGTTTTAGATTTCGGAAAATAGTCTGTTATTTACTGCACAAGACGGTGTTAATTCATGCATAGCATGATACAATATCCCCAACTATTTTGCCTCTGTACAACAGTTGATACCTTCGTTCACCCGTGTGTTCATCTATGGTATCCTTGTCTTTCTCTGGCCATAGGCCACATGTGACTAGTCAGTTCCTACTCCATAGCAAATCAACTTGGAAATCCTTCATCTTGTAGCGCACTCATGTCTCAATGAATCCATACCTGAGTTGATCTAATAAATCTAACGTAAGGTATCAAATTGCCATACCGGATCATATTTCGATAAGTTATTCGCTAAAACATTTCGACCACTCATCGACATCAAAGGTCATGTTTTGGCTCCCTGTGGTGGCTATATCTCTATATCCCTGGTAAAGTAGCATACCATGAGGGATGGGCATTAAGTGTCGGCAACATTAATCCTGACTTGGAACACACCACATCTTAACTGGCCGAAAATGAAGAATACTACTTGTAGTCAAAAAATATTCCTGTACCTCGAATGACTGCAAACATACACTCACCCCTTCTAGTCCCATTTTGCCAATGTTCTATACTGGCAAGATAACATTGTATAATTAACAACGGGAACTAATGCATCCCGAGTTCATTCCAGCACTGCCCTTGCTGGCAGACGTGTCGCTATGGTGTTGAGATTGAACCAGAACTCCTCTAGAAATTTGATAGTTTTATTTTCTTAGAAAATAAATCTATCGAAAATGCCGGAAGTTGAGAATAGACTGTCACTTTAATTGGATTATCAAATGTCCAAGTATCCCCACTGCTGCATACTATCGAGTACCCTTGTTCATGTGTTGACAGGAATCTCTCATACCATGTTCATTTGACCATTGCATTCCCGAGAAACATTCAACACTAATTTATCTACGGACGGACGATCATACTGACAGTCAGACACACAGACGCACACATCGACGGAAATTCTGATCCCATTATCCATTAATCTTCCCCCCAACTTGTTCCAAGGGCTTCACTCCATCATTCACATCAATTACAGCACATGTATGGTGTTAGGTTTGGAGCTTCAGTTGTGCGATCGGCGAAAATAGCTTTTTTTCGATCCGCTTGGCGGCCATTTTGGATTTCGCTGCTAGTGGTGGCTAGAGGATGGTGCCAACTTGTAGCCGATCGATTTTGAAATCTCTGATGCCTACCCTTACATCATGCCAAATTTCAGGAAGGTATCACCAAGTGCACAATTCTAGCGAATTCCTCCCCCGCTAAGAGGATTTACCCTCATTTGGTTTAAAGTGTAATGGTCTCCACCAAGCGTTTCTTTTCCACAGTTTTCGATAAAAAAAGCTGTATCCGTCGGGTGGAACGAAAAATATATTACGGGCGTGTACATTTGCAGGAAAAATATTATGTCAGTAGACATGTAGCCAAGAGGTATTGTGGGCTTAACATCTTAGATGTACCGAATACCTTCCCTGATTTGTGTCTTCTGACGTCAGAAGTCATGGTGAAATAAGCTCGGGGTGATACGTTATGACATTTTGAATATCTGGAATGCTAAGCGGCTACGATACCGTGTGAAATTTGCCTCCAGGATCTAATAATAATCTCCACACGATTCTGTACTCAATCATTAACAGAAGAAATCAAAACACGCCTTGTTTTTTTAAATTGTATTAGGGCCAAAAATCGATTTAGAGAACCTTTGACGAAGCGTCTCAATGCCACAAATCGATGCAGATGTACTTCCGTAATAAAGCTACAAACCGAATTGGGGGAGGCAAAAAAAACATAAAAACATAAAATTCTTGTCGAGTAACAAACTGTCTCTTGATTTCGATGTTTTAGACTTAAACTTCATTTTGACGTTTTTCGGTCCTCGGTGGGAATAAATATCATAGGGTATTTTACGCCAGTTTGAATGCGACATTACGTCACTTAAAATAATATAGCGTAACTGAATTATTACAGCGGTATCTGCATCAAATCGTGTGGATTGAGTGTTCACAAAATGGTACGGTAAGTGGGGGTTGGAGATACCTTACGGTTTTGACGTCACATTTCTCGTATTTGAAGTCGGATTTTCAAATTTTGTTCAACTTTTGTTTGTTGGGGACCTCGAGTACTGCTACAAAACCGTTCGTGGATATGAACTTCGTGAAGTGAAGTTCAATTTTGACGTTTTTAGATCCTCACTGGAAATAATACTTCATATTTCGACAATATGAATACAAAGGTGACACTGAATAACTTTAACTACTATTCTTGCAGCTGTATGTGAAGTATTAAGTGCGATAACCTGCATCTGTATTAGTCTGAGGAATTAAGGTGTCCACAAAAATGGAGGGAGGTACCGCGACGGGATTGACGCCATATCTCCGGAATTTGAAGTCGGATTATCAAACTATTTTCAACTTTGTTTTTGAACTATTTTCCCAGTAATATGCTACAGTTCAGCGGTTGGAGTGCCCACAAAATAGGATGGTAGATATGAAAATGAAGAATGGCTTACGTCGAAAATCGCGTCAAAGCATACAGGTGAAAAATCTGATTTCTGTGTATTTTTAGCTTCACGAAATACCAAATTTATAGAATCGGACCAATTTTAATATTTTAGACGTTCACCTCCATATCACGTCATTTTAGATTTCGGCATTAATGGGAAGGGGGGAGGGGGGGGGGGGAGGTCAACTGATTTTTCGATATGGCTTTTTTTTATTGAAGAATATATTTCATTCATTTCGAGACGAGGGTCTTGACTTGATGTTGAAAGTTGAGGAAAAAAAAACATAAATTGGATGTTCTTTTGGATAAAGGTCGATAATCTGTAAGTTGAAAAAGGTGCTCGAAGACGCGTGTGGTTTAGATGTATACGGAATTTCATCAGTGTACTATGTTAACGCAAAGTACCCGAAAGTGGACAACGAAGAAAGAGGAGGAAAGGCAACAATACGTCTTTCGGTGACTTAATTACACACCGATTAGTCCAAAATGGCGACCTGTGCGTCCGCCCCGCTTGATACAACATTGGATCGACTTCGCGAGTTTACCGGTAAAACTCTCCTAAAACAACATCGCGAAGAAAACTTTAATCAGCAATCATCTGTGAGGCCATCATCGATTATCCCTGAAGACAGTCTCATTGTTAAGAATTAACTCCTCATTGATAGTTGGGAATTTTCTCTTCTTTTTGTAACCCATACGGGCAAATGTTTTTCTCTTTCTTCTGCAGAATAAATTGATGCACGTTTTTACCATCTGCACCAACTCTACGTACAATGAAGGTTTGGCGGGAGGCGGAGATGGCCCTGTGACGTAAGAAAAGGATCCGCTGGGAGGGGTGGGGGTGGCGAATGAGCGTTGATTTCTGGCTCTCTTTGAAAAAGATAAAAGAAGAACGAAGAGGGAAAACCCAAATCGACCATACAACACCATTACGTGCACCTCTCATTTAAAACTGACACCAGTATTGCTGATTGCTTGTTATGTAACAGTTGTGCTAAAAATAGACTAATCAGCCTGATTGACTGTGCTGGAACTGTTTCTGGGTCACCAAGGTGATTACTTAAACAAACACAAATCAGCTATAAACTTAATTACAATCTTCTATCCCTCCCTTCTCCCCCTCTCTCTCTCTCTCTCACCTCTCTATCTCTAACTGAATTGTTAGGTTGTAATGCTATGCAGTTAAGCATGGTTGAAGGAATTAATTAAAGTACATGTAGATTGAATAATAATAACACTTTGGCCGGCCGCTGATTTGTGGCGGCCTCGGGTGAGAAGACCTTGGTTATCCCTGTTCTCCCAACTGCCTCGCTGTTCCCACGCTTCTTCTCTCCCCCCAGCTCTCGGAGACGAACTGCTTGATATTAACCCTCACCCCTGAGTCTCTCACTAACCACATAGTTTCAATAAGTCTATCCTGTCCTTGATCCTCATCCACCCAAGTTTCCCCCTGATTACTTCTAGTGCCGCGGCATTACTCGACCCGGTTATCCATCGGCCTGCATCGTTCTGCAGGCTTTCCAAGCTCTTTACAACCGTTTGGTTTAGGGGTACAACTGCTGTACCATATGTTATACCTGGCAGACCCACCATTTCCCAAATTGTTTCCCTACGAAAACCTTATTGAAACTGTTTCTACCTATAAGTGTCATTTGGTTAAGGATTCTCCTCCACCTCAGAATCAGTTTATTTGTGTGGTTTCGGTAGATGTCACTTCCTGTGATGTTTATATTTACCTCCAAATACTCGTAGTCACCTGTCTCTCCTACACTAAGAAGTTTGCTGCTACCTTTCGGAATACAGAACTCCCCCACTCTCCACCTTCGAGTTGGGTCCACTATGCGGCCCACTTGTATAACGTTGCTCTTGCTTTCATTTAGTTGGAGTCTCCGTTTGCTCCCATATTTCCCAACAATTCCCAGCATCTTCGATAGTCCCTCTTCGCTTTGTAACATAGCACCATATCGTCTGCAGAAAATAGCCCTGGGATCTTCAAGTCCCCAACTGCTATCCCATCATCGCTATGCAGGTGTTCATCTCCTAAACCTTCCATGTACAATGCAAAACGAATAGACGAAAGGATACACCCCTGTTTTAGGCCTATCTCCATAGCCACATGTTTTGTTGTTATGTTACTCAGGCTAAGTTCACCATCTATATCTATAATTGCTACATTGATCGAGGCAGAGGAGTTTGATGTCATGGGCTTAAGCGAGACGTGGGTAAGACACGAGGAACGGGTAGACCAAGTAAGCGGGTGTGTGTGGATAGGTGTAGGGCGAACGGAAGGCCAGAAAAAGGGGGGAGGGGTAGGCATGTACATTAAAGAGGATTTAAAACCGTCGCTGATTACAGATCTGGAAGATATCATCACCTCGGCTGATGTGTCAAAAGAAATTGGATGGGTAAAGATCAGTCTGAGAAACAAAAGTTTTGCCCTTGGGATTGTGTACTGTGCGGTGGAGGTAAGTAAACCCGAGTGGAATGACTCGATATACTCAACACTAAGGTCCAATATCACTGAACTAGAAAACAGGGGCTCGGTATAATTCTGATGGGCGACTTTAATGGACACATAGGTGACAAGGAAGAAGGCATAGAGGGTGGGGACAAGAAAGTCAACAGGAATGGAAGGAAGCTGTTGAACTTCACAAATGAGCTCGGTTTGAAGATTCTGAACAGGGACGCTAGATGTAAGGGGAAATGGACCTGGGAGAGAAACGACAGAAAATCAATAATTGACTACATTCTCATAGATATGAATTTATGGAGGGAGGTGATAAGGGTAGAAGTGGATGATGAGGGCAAAATGGAGTTGGATAGTGATCACAACTTGATTACAGTGACGATGAGGGCCAAAAACCTAGAGAAAAGGAAAGGAAGCTTCAAGGAGATTTGGGAACTCAAAAAGGATGCCGACTGGGCGAAGTTCGAAGAAAAACTGAAACCAAAGCTTGCAGCCGTACACAAGGGGGGTAGTGTCCAGAAGATGGCCGACGCCATAGTTGCGAGCCTAGTGGAGGCAGGGAAGGAAAGTGTAGGAAAGATTAGGGTGCCAACACGGGAACTTGGGTACAGAGTGAACGAAGAATTGAAAAGGGCCATAAAGGTTAGAAAAGATAAATGTGCTGCATACAGGAGAAGTAGAAAACTTAGGGGGGGGTGGAAAGCAATGAGGCCATGGTGGCAAAGGAAGAATACCAACAAGCACGAAATAAAGTAAATAAGATTAAAGACGACAACCGGAGAGTGCGAAATAGCAGTCTTATTAGGACGATAAGAACGACAGGGGGGTCGAGTTCGATCGTATTTTGGAAATGGGTGAACAAACGTAACAAAGGGAATAACCAACAGAGCATTAAAGTAGATGACAGAGTTACAGAAGAGCGAGATCAAATCGCATTAGAACTAGTCAAGCACTGGGAAAAGGTAAACGATAAGCGATGGGGCATGGGGAACCCACCGGAGTGTCCGAACCAGGTCGAGGAAAATCTCTCGGACTTCGTGTGCAGCGAAATCAAAACTGAGGAGGTGCGAAGGGTGATCTCAAAATTGAGGAATGGAAAAGCTGGAGGGGTGGACGAAATTCCTAACGAGTTTATCAAAAAAGGGGGAGAGGAACTCTTGGAAAGCCTGACTGCCCTATTCAGTTTAGCCATAGAAAAACAAGAGGTCCCAAAGGAGTGGAGGAAAAGCAAAGTGACGTTTATTCACAAAAAGGGGGAAAAAGACGTTTTGGATAACTATCGAGGGATCTCTGTCAGTAGCAACATTGGAAAGGTTTTCTGTAAAGTCCTTTATGGGAGAATAGAGGAGGTAATTGAGGAGAAGGGTTTTTTGGGAGAAATCCAGAATGGCTTCAGGAAGGGAAGGAGAGTAACCCACCATCTTTTCACGCTATCCCAAATGATAGAATCCGCGAAAGCAAAAAAGAAAAAGATGTTTATGGCCTTTTTGGATGTCAAAAAGGCATACGATAGAGTATGGAGGGAGGGTATGTGGCGCAAGCTGGAGGCTCTGGGCTTAGGAGGCGAGTTTGTTGGAATTATGAAAGCATTATATAAAGATGTACAGAGTGAACTTAGTCTGGGAAACATTACAACAAAACGTGTGCCTATGGAGATAGGCCTAAAACAGGGGTGTATCCTTTCGCCAATCCTGTTTGCATTGTACATCAAAGGTTTAGGAGATGAACTCCTGCGTAGCGACGAGGGGGTAGCAGTTGGGAACTTGAAGATCCCAGGGCTATTTTTTGCAGACGATATGCTTCTAGTGTCAGAAAGCGAAGAGGGGCTAACGAAAATGCTGGAAATTGTTGGGAAATATGGGAGCAAATGGAGACTCGAACTTGATGAAAGCAAGAGCAAAGTTATACCTGTGGGCCGCAAAGTGGACCCCACTCGAAGGTGGAGAGTGGGTGAGTTCTGCATTCCGGAAGGGAGCAGCAAACTTCTCAGTGTAGGAGAGACAGGTGATTACGAGTATTTGGGGGTAAATATAAACATTACAGGAAGAGGCATCTACCGAAACCACACAAATAAATTGTTTCTGAAGGGGAAGCGAATCCTTAACCAAATGAAACTTATAGGGAGAAACAGTTTCAATAAGGTTTTCGTGGGGAAAACCATTTGGGAAATGGTGGGGCTGCCAAGTATAACATACGGTACGGAAGTGGTACCTCTAAACCAGACGGCCATAAAGAGCTTGGAAATCTTACAGAACGATGCAGGCCGATGGATAACGGGGTCGAGCAATGCCGCAGCGCTAGAAGCAATCAGGGGTGAGCTTGGGTGGATGAGGATCAAGGACAGGATAGACCTGTTGAAACTCGGTTATCTTAATTATTTGGTGAATCTCCCCGACAGCCGATGGTGTAAAGTAATGTTCCTGCAAATCTTCAACTCAAATATCAAAACGGGGTGGATGGTCGAAGTGAGGGAGCTAGTAGAAAACTACTCATTGGAGATCTCGGACCTGGACGTTGGGGCAAACCAGGGTAAAAAAATCGTCAGAGAAAGGGTCTTGGAGGATTGTAACCGTAATTGGCGAGAGGGGGTCAAATCAAAGAGGTCTTTGGGTGGCCTGCGTGATAAAGAGAGGCCAGGTTTTGAAGAGTACCTTGATGGCACCTCTGGGGGGTCACTGCTGTTCAAGCTGCGGTCGCGATCCCTGGAGCTGAGGGGAAAAATTGGGAAAGACGGTGAAAGGGAGTGCCAGATGTGTAACTTGGGCATGGTGGAGACCCTGGAACACTTTCTTCTAGAATGCCCTAAGTATCAGTCTAAAAGAATGAGATTCACTGGGAGTATAATGGGGAAGTGGGATGGGAGAATGAAGGACATGTGGTTAGGGGGAGACTCAAAGGAGAGGGTTAATGTGCTAATCGGAGAGATTGGGAAGAATGGGGCAAGGGATGTCATCAAGCAGTTCGTCTCCGAATGTTGGGAGGAGAGGAGAAGCGTGGGAACAGGGAGGCAGTTGGGAGTTCAGGGGTAACCAAGGCCTTCTCGTTCGAGAACCGCGACAAATCAGCGGCTGGCCAAAGTGTTATTATTATTATCTTGTTATAATGCTTTCAGAATCCCAACAAACTCGCCTCCCAAGCCCTTTCGCCACATACTCTCCCTCCATACTCCATCGTATGCCTTTTTAACATCCAGGTCATGAACATCTTTTTTCATTTTTGCTTTCGCGGATTCAATCATTTGGGCTAGCGTGAAAAGATGGTCAGTGACCCTCCTTCCCTTCCTGAAGCCATTTTGAATCTCTCCCAAAAAACCCTTCACCTCAATCACCTCATCTAATCTCCCAGACAGGACTTTGCAGAAAACTTTTCCAATGTTACTACTGACAGAGATCCCTTGATAATTATCCAAAACGTCCTTTCCCCTTTTTGTGAATAAATGTCACTTTGCTTTCTCTCCACTCTTTTGGGACATCTTGTTTTTCTATGGCTAAATTGAATAGGGCAGTTAGGCTTTCAAGGAGTTCCTCTCCCTATTTTTGATAAACTCGTTAGGAGTTTCGTCCACCCCTTACGCTTTTCCATTCTTTAATTTTGAGATCACCTTTCGCACCTCCTCGGTATTGATTTCGCTACCCACGAAGTTTGATAGATTTTGCTCGACCCGGTTCAGACACTGCGGTGGGTTCCCCATGCCCCATCGCTTATAGTTCACCTTTTCCCAGTGCTTGACTAGTTCTGATGCGATTTTATCTTGATCGTCTATATCTGTGCCATCTACTTTAATACTCTGTGGGTTACTTCCTGTGTTGCGCTTATTCACCGATGTCCAAAATACGTTCGAACTCAACCACCCTGTCATTTGTATCGTCCTAACAAGACTGCTATTTCGCACTCTTCGATTATCGTTTTTAATCTTATTTACTTTATTTCGTGCTTGTTGGTATTCTTCCTTTGCTACCATGGCATCATTGCTTTCCGCCCGCTGAGTTTTCTACTTCCCCTGTATGCAGCACATTTAGCTTTTCTACCCTTTATGGCCCTTTTCAGTTCTTCGTTTACTCTGTACTCAAGTTCCCGAGTTAGCACCATAATCTTTCCTATACTTTCCTTCCCTGTCTCCACTAGGCTCGCAACTATGGCGTCGACCATTTTCCGGACACTGGCCCCCTTGTGTACGGTTGCAAGCTTTGGTTTCATTTTTTCTTTGAACTTCGCCCAGTCAGCATCCTTTTTGAGTTCCTAAATCTCCTTAAAGCTTCCTTTGCTTCTTACTAGGTTTTTGGCCCTGATCGTCACTGTAATCACTGTAATCAAGTTGTGATCACTATCCAGCTCCCTTTTACCTTCATCCTCCACTTCTACTCCCATCACCTCCTTCCATAAATTAATATCTGTGAGAATATAGTCGATTATTGATTTTCTTCCAGGTCCATTTCCCCTTACACCTGGCGTCTCTGTTCAGAATCTTCAGACCGAGCTCATTTGTGAAATTCAACAGCTTCCTTCCATTCCTGTTGACTTTCTTGTCCCCGCCCTCTATACCTTCTCCCTTATCACCTATGTGTCCATAAGAGTCACCGATCAAAAATTATACCGAGCCCCCTGTTTTCTATTTTTTTCTGTTTTCTAGTTCCTTGATATTGGACCTTAGTGTTGACTATATCGAGTCCTTCCCCGCGGGTTTTCTTCCATCCACCACACAGTACACAATCTCGAGGGTAATACTTTTGTTTCTTAGATTGATCTTTACCCATCCAATTTCTTTCGATATCTCAGCCGAGGTGCTGCCGTCTTCCAGGTCTGTGATCAGCGACGGCTTTAAGTCTTTTTTAATGTACGTTCCTACCCCTGCTCCCCCTTTTCGGCTCTTTTGTTCGCGCTACGTTAACAATGTCTTAGCCACGTCTCCCTCAAGTCCATAGCATCAAAGTCCTTTGCCTCGACCAATGTAGCAATTTCACTTACTTTCCGGTGGAGACCCTGGATGTTCCTATAACTCACTTTCAGGGTACCGAGATTCAATGGCTTCCGCCTACTGGTCCCAATGTTTTCTGACGCTAACCTTGGTAAACTTATTCTGTCCGCCTCACTATTGTTCGCCCTACCTGTGTCCACTCTGGCTATACTTGCCTCTGGCCTCCCACCCCGCTCCTCTCCAAAAAGGCTCCGCTACCCGAATTAACCACTTCTTGCACACGGTGTGAAATATCATTTGGGTGGCGCGACAAAGCAACGGAAGCTTTTATCCTCCAAACAAACATCTGTTTTAACACCTCTGCACATGACATGGTTGAGGAAAAAACAAGAGCCTGTGATGAACATCAACATTTTCAATTATTTGTATTATTAATTATCCTATGTAACCTTAAACACCAATAAATAAATAAATATAATAATTAATAATTATCCTATCAGTTTTATAAAGAGTAAATTTCGTGGAGATGGAAATTATGACAAGGAATATACAAGAAGTCTTTTAAAGTATAAAAATATTTTACCAGAAATTTTTTATCTTTTGAGGCCAGTATCAGAATTTATATAAAAATCTCCTGTTTCGAGCATGTTTTCTCAACTATGTCGGCAATATCATTTTTGTGTAACATGCACCTTTAGTGTCACAAGTGAGTTTTCATAAACATAGCTGACTGAAAGTTTGTACTGCATTTTGTGAACACAAAGTATTGACAAAGTAAGTTATTTATTGGTTTTTACCGTCACATACTTCTGCACAATGACTAATAATGACCACGACAGTTTTACGGATGGAGGCGAGCATGTGAAACAACCACCCCAAAAGAGCGTAATTATACCCTTTATCAGTCTATTTTCATTAATTTCGCCTTTTATGAAAAAAGAAATTTTCGTCCTGTCGGAATTCGTCAAGTATACATATCTAGATATTAAAAAATCTTGCCCGATGTTCCCGATGTGGGTTAACGTGGGGGAGGGGACCAATAATTTATTTATTTAATTATTTTTTGGGTTTTTTTTTTGGGGGGGGGGTGGGTGTGCCCCCACAGTCACCCTGGCTAGGCCACTGATTCATACCCATGATCACCGTAACAATCCCCTAGGAAAAGCATAGTAGGCCTAATCAAGGACTACAATGGAAATAAAGGCAATATTCCAATGCTGTCGGGGGCTTCTCAATTGTTTAACATGTTTCCTTTTTATAGTATTTATTTGTTATGCAACAACCTCTTCTTTTAACCCTTTTCCTAACATAAAAAGCAGACGACACTTGTAAAAAAAGTTTTTGATTAACTAATTTCTGTCATTTTTTGTCTCAAAAACATAGGTTATGACCCCCTCACTGGAACGACCCCGACAAGCTCGTTCCAAAGAGGGCTCATAACCTATGTTTTTGAGACCAAAAATGAAAATATAATGAAAATTAATTGGCGATATTTGAGAACAGCGCTGGCCAGTTTTTTCCGTTACGTTGGGTAAAGGATTAAACCCACTTCTACTGTATACCCACCAACATGTACATCCACCAGCAGTGTATTTCAAACGGAGAAAAAATGCCAAGTGCGCGGCAACTGAAAATGCCTTAAAACAAGCGCGGTTGACTTCACACAAAGTTCACCGACATTTTACAGAATGAGGCTCGTGGTCAAGGATGGTACTAAAGGAGACGGCCGCCCCACGTAAAACAGGCTTTTATCCCTCTTCCCCACCTCACCAACCTGCTTCCATGAGTGTCCCCTCTCAAATAAAAAAATTAAATCGGAATATACAGTTTTGAGAATCCTATTTACCTCCTGTTGTAAATTGTCATCCAGTTCTGTAAAACAGAAGGTACAATAGAAATTCTCATAAAGTTATCCCTTTACCAATCACGAAACGGCAGACGAACTTGCAAATAAGATTCCTGAATAACAATTTAACCAATTTAATTTTGAGAGGCGGATCTCATTGAGCTCTGTCAAACAATATTTAATTGGTTGAATATAGAATAAACGTATAGTGTTTTCAAGTAAAAACAGTATTCTACTCGTAGGATTAAGAATGAAACCGACGGGCATCTAGCGAGTCGGTTTCATTCTTAATCCTACGAATAGAATAATTTTTTTTACTTCAAAACACTATATGTTTATTTTGGTTATCCCATAAATCATTTATAGGGCAGTTGCTACGAAATCCTGCTGTTACTCCTTCCAAAACACTGCGAGAAGTGAGGAGCACATTAGTCCAATTCGATCGACAAGCAAACCTGCCAAAAATAAACAAGGCGCAGTGAGTGATACATTTCTGTCAAAACATAATTCCCCTACAAACTTGAGATAAACTTGCAAAAATACTCCATTAAATGAACAATGTTTATCTTTCTTATTTTCGTTGTTTATTGTTATTTTGTTCGTCGTCGATTCAACTTGAGTTTTATAAACAAAGCAGACGACACGTGAATGTATGTATTTACGCTTTCCTAATTTGGCAAATGAAACATCAAGCATCATGCCCCGCCTTTCACAATCGAACTTGTATGCTTTTCAACGCTTGGTTTCGATTTATTTAACTTATGTTTTCTTTGTTAATTGCTGTTTGTTTTATTGCTAGACAGAGTTGAAATGTGTCATTTCTATACTATATTTTAGAATGTCTGTATGTATGTCTGTCCGTTATAGAAATGAATATGGGGCCACCCCGAGTGTCCAAAATGAGTCTACTAGGAGTACTTTTTATGGCGGAGGTCATCGCTAGGTTTAAAAAAGTGTGTGGGGTGGGAGTGTAGCGGGACACTAAAAGTTTTTTTACCGATATATGTCTTCAAAGGGGTCTAATAGGGGTACGTTTTTATCAGGAATCTAATGGTGAGGTTTAAAAAGTATCGGGTGGGGGGTTGCGGTATAGAGGGGCACCAAAAGTTATGACCAAAATTTTTCTCCCCGATATAGGTTTTCAAACGTGTCTACTAGGGGTATTTTTTTACCAGGAATCTAATGGTGAGGTTTACAAAGGTGCCGGGGTGGGGTGGGGTGGGGTTGGGGTGTAGAGGGGCACCAACAATTATGACCAAAATTTTTTTCTCACCGATATAGGTCTTCAAAGGGGTCTGCAAGGGATAATTTTAGTACTCTCCTCAGCCCGAGCAACGCCGGGTAACCCTGCTAGTATATTCTAAATCTAAACATTTCAGCGACGGTCAACGTTTGATAAACGTCGGTTGATGTTGTCTCCCACAAATGGAAAACAGGTTATGACAACACGAATGTGGTAGAGGTCAGAGGCCAGCAAGTCTGTCTCTACAATAGGAATACATTCTTTCAGTGTTAAACATACGGAGAAAATTGATCATCAATTAGCAGCTGCTACTAGGCGAATAAAGAAAAGATTTGTCCAAGCCTTTTATTGCTCGAATGAACGTCCATTTATGGGATAATATGAATTATAGAGAAAATGGAATTTCAGTATATTGACATCAGTGTGCGGAGGGTTTTCTGTTTGAGTGTTTTCCTTTTTGAATGCATACGTTGGATACATTGTACATTGATTAAAAACTGAATGAATTACACTATACACAGACTGAAACGGTCTGCTGTTCGACCGAGCAACCGCCAAAGCGATTGGTCAGTTCGCCCACCAACTCACCCCAGAAGTTCGGGTGATGGATCCCTGATGCTTTTTATTTCTCTCGTTTGGCAAACTCGCCCCACTCGTTTGGTCAGCTCATCCTATTTTTCGTCAGATTGATAAAAACCGTACAGAAGTGATGTTCCGGTGGCAGAAACTATCCCAGAGATCCCTAGATATACGTTGCAATGTTCCCCCGAATATGAAACCATGGAAGTCTCGAGACATTGGTCAACCCAGCCGGATAGGGTAGGATTAATGCAAATAAGCGTATTTATAATGATAATAGGTGATATTTTTATTTCCGTCTTTTCTTGTTTTTTGAGGTTTAATGACAGTTTCGACAGCCACCTCGTGGTAGACAGTTTTCCGTGTGTAGGAAGTCGGAGTTCCAGAAGCAAACCACTGGGCTACGGTGAGCAACTGTCAGATTCCCCAACGTACTAACTTTGTACAAACAGGTGTGGCACTGGTTGAAGGCAGGTGCACCATCGAGTATGCCTCAGTACACACTGCCACCGTGCCTCCCACGCGGGGAATCCGAATTAAGTGCCTTGCCGAAGATCACAATGCAAATACCCCGACGGGGATCGAACCGTCGACCATTCTGTCTGAAGTTGTTTTCCTTATTCATACCCAGTAGTAGGAATACCCAGTACTACCTAGTATTTTAATGTTTAGTACAGAAGAGCCAATTCACGTAAGTGCACGGCTGTCATATTGGGATTGGTCACTACATCCATGATCGTTTCGTTTCCATTCTATTCGAGGGCAGAAAAAAGAAGTGGCAAAGAGAAGAAGGCAAGCAACCTAATTATGCCAGAATCCCAACTCTGGTTTATTCTAAGAAAATACCCGCGAACTAATGAAAACAACTTACTCACAGTTACAGCAGCAAGTCCAAAGACTTCTTTCTTTTGGGTGCTCTCCATTTTTGCATCCTTGACTATTCTTGTCACGAAGTCCTGAAATTATTTATTTATTTATTTATTTATTTATTTATTTATTTATTTATTTATTTATTTATTTATTTATTTATTTATTTATTTATTTATTTATTTATGTTTAACTTCAAGTCAGCATGTAAGACCATAAGATGCCCAAAATTCTTCAACATATGACTTGCGCCCTTACTCTGAGTCCATCATTGCGGGTTATGTCGAACATCGAACGGCACCAAAAGTACTTATGGAGTATAATCGGACAGCGTTGATGCAAATACATACAATTGCCCGATTGTCCCGTGCAACCACGCCACCATAACGCGGTCGATAAGCCGGCCACACTAGACAAGAAAGAACATTGAACAAAAAACCCCCCAAAACAACAAAAACAAAATAAAATGGCTACAGCAAACGGGAAAAGCATTTTATACCATGATTACCTATTCTACTATATATGATAAGCCTATGACATAAATTTTAGCTTTACACACAAACCGTGATGAACACGCCTGCAATAGGATTCCAATGGTAAAACTTTACACCTACAGTGGAACTACGTCGAGGTTGATCTTTGGTGACGTCGACCTGAATGCAAAACTTGTCTAAATTTATCGCACGTCGTCTTGCGAAGAGTGAAATGGAAGTGGCAATTATTTATTACGTTTTTAATGGATTTATCTCATAAGATGCCAAAAATTAACAAACATGCATTGTCTCATGTTAATAAAGCACGCATAACTCGAAACAGTACGTTATTATGTTATTAAAACGAAAAAGGCTCAGTTTACTTTTTTCATTTCATTTAGGCGATAAAATTGACAGAGTAAGTACCGCCCACCGATGCTCGTGTAAACAAAAACAGATTCGCACGTATGAACGTCTGGTGCTCAATAAAATCGAGAAAAAATAATAGCGACTCTCAATAATCTGACGATCATAGTATAAATAAAATATACCCAAAGTAGCTTGGTGTACCAAATGTTCACCACTCGCGACTCGCGGTTAACATCACTTCACCACTCGTGGTGAACATTTGGTACACCAAGCTACTATGGGTATATTCTATATGTACAGATCATTTGGTATCCAACAGAAAGTGCAGCGAACCTGATAGGAAAAAATAAGGAATTAACGATGGAGAGTATAATGCTAAAAGAGAGATGAAGATCATAACAGAATGGTAAGTTTTGCGATAGCTGCATGATGCCCCGACGTGGCGTTTATTTGGGGGCTCCCGATTGATTAACCCTAGTCTGATCTGTAAGTAAGCGCCAAAGATAATCTACTGGACAATATGCTCAACGAGAATTGTTCAAGCAGGGCCACTGTAGTCCTCAACCACCCAGGATCCCGTCCTCTGTGGCCTTCAGTGTGAATCTCACGGGGGAACAAAGCGCTCTCCTCCTTTCACAAACAGGGCTTGGGATCGGCAATGGTGATGTTCCTGAAATTATTAGATTGGCGCGGAGGTTCCAATTAAAAAGCATGTAATTGTTCAGAAAACATATATGATATAAATAGAAATTAAAGCTGTCTATTGTTTTCGCGTATTAAAAGTAACAAAAGGAAACTTGGCTTTTATGGCAAGCTAATTAGAAGTACTTAATTCACAGATAATCCGTCATTAAGAATATCTATTAGTATTACACCTATAATTATAAGCAACTAAGTTATGGTCCACTTTGGCGCTTTGCTCACAGGAGAAAAATATGGCAATCTTACCTCATAGACTTTTATTTTAATGGAGAAGATAATATCTGTATTATATGTTACGATGTGCACACTGCTGATATAATGATAAAAGGATGGTGAAATCGCCGTTTTCTTATTTTTAAAACGGTTCAAACAGAACATAATAGTTAAAAGTTCAAACTGATTGGGGAAAAATGTAAAAAAGCCAGCTTCTGTATTGTGGAATATACCCGATGTTTGTGAAATGATGCGCACATCAGTAATACAGCTTCGCTAACATTGTTTTTTTATAGTAGATAAAACCTGTGTAGCGAAGACCATGGCCTTTCCAATATTAATACACTGCCTAAGTGTTCTTCCTGACCCGGCAGAAGAAATTCTTCACCGAATGCAAATTATTTTTTTAAAATTCCTGTGGTCTGGAAAACAAGACAAAATAAAACGAAACATTATGATAAGTACGTTTGAAAATGGTGGAATGAAATTCCCTCACCTACAAACTTTCAGTCGGTCGCTAAAACTAACGTGGATCAAGAAATTATTAGACCCCCAGGTATTTGCCCCATGGAAGACACTTCTTTCAGACGATCTTGAGAAATATGGTGGATATAAAGTGTGGTTCCTTCGTAAAGAAAGATTGGAAAAGATAAGTAAAAATCTTAACCCTTTTTGGAAAAATGTTTTCAGTGGGTGGTCGGCCATGGGCGGCACGGGACCCCCAAATGTTCCAGATATACTGTCGGAACCACTTTTCTTCAACAACAATATTAAGATTGGGGGGAAACTATTTTATAATCAACATTGGTGTGACCACGGCGTCTTCTTTCTAAATGACCTCTTAAACAACGAAAATTCTTTTCTGTTATACACCGAATTTTGCGCGAAATTTGTTTTAAAACCACCCTACCAGGGGGTGATAAACGCGATTCCGAAAAGCTGTAAAAGGCTAATTAAATCCCTTCCAAGATGTGCTGACATTACAAACAGTCGTGTCGAGAAATTGAACATCACACAAAAAGTAATTCGAACGTTCTACCCACATTTCCTTGAGCTCGTCAGTGAAAATCTCCAAAAAGCTCAAACAAGATGGAACAACGTGTTGAACACTTCTCAGCAAACTTCATATTGGGAAGCGATCTACAAACTCCGTTTATGACCACAGATGATCTAAAGCTGCAAGCCACGCAGTCCAAAATTTTACAAAGAATTATATGTACAAATTCGATGCTTTTTAAAATGAAACTTGTAGAGACAGAACCGTGTACCTTCTGCGGTAACACAAAAGAAACTTTTAAACATTTATTTTTTGACTGCCCATTCTCTAAAACAGTTTTACTGAACTGGCTTTCAAAATTAGAGGAATGTTGTAATTTGACTTTTCCCATGACCCCCTCAATATATTATTTCACATTCAAACAATCAAACCACGCCTCCGATCATTGATCTCAGTATTCTTTTATTTAAACAGTTTATTCTCTCATGCAGAACAACGGGGTGTACCCCTAATTATTCAAGTTATATTGAACGGCTGAAATATTATAAACAGATCGAAATAATGTCATTATATGTATATTCCGCCAAAAAGAAAACTACCATTCAAGAGAGGTGGAACTCATTAGCTGCCGTTGTTCGATCTTGCATTAGTTTTTGAGCAATTTTAGCCAAAACGCCGATGTAAAGTTAATTATAGCAGAGTATTTTTCACGTAACTCTCCTTCCAGACTATCAACGAGACAGTTTCAAACCTCACTTCCATGAGATTGAGACAGAAATACCGCCTACGACAAACACTCCTGAAGTGATTACTGTTTCATTGAATATGAGTTCTTTTCTTTTTTCATTTACACAATTGTGCATATTCCTGTTGTTTATTTTTTTGTAAATCACCTATGTGAATACACAACTGTATCGATTATCACTGTACATTTCAAATGTAATACTATAGCTGAATAAAAAATATAAAAAAAAAGAAAAAAAAAAGATTTCATTTTTTATGATATTCCTTTTACTGATAGCTTTAGAGAATTAAGGGGAGCTAGCTTTCCTATGAATCTCTCCCAGTGACTAAAATTGTCAGCCGCCATAGACTGCAGTCCTCCAGGACTGTTCCAATAAGAAATGACCTTTCAGACTCCATGTGAGTGTTATGGTATTTATTTCCTCCACACCTTAAATTTTTTTGCCCAAATCACAAGGGTGAAATCATATAAGGTTCGACCCATCAGATCATCCGTTTGAGATAGATGATGTTCAATTGTATTCTAGTTGTGCCTGTGGGTGAAATGTTGATCAGTTATTTATTATGGTGTTCTATACGTTGCAGCAATATCGCATTTCAATTTTATTTTGTGTCAGGAAAAATACTAAATTACTAATCCTAAATTATTCCAGGACAACAACATGTCTTTTCTGTGGGTGGTAGCTGTGACAGATGCGGCTCTGTATCGGGTTCTTGAAACCATTAATTTGGGGCATCAGTGCCGTGGTAGGAGTTGCATGGACTGACCCTTAATATTGTTTTATTTTCGCCTCAGGGTGTATGAGTTCCCAAACCGGTGTAAGTTCCCATACACCCTGGAAAACGCAATGCTAACTATTAGTACATATTATATCTCACGTGACTTCCTTGCATTCTGATTGGCTGAAAGATGATACCCTATTTCGTGTAGTTTGCATCCACAGGACTGATCAGGCACTACACCCAGGCACTACACGTTTTCTATTTTTAGCACACTACTATATCAGTTTTCTTTTCATACTGGGCGAATGAAACTGATCAGGCTAAATTTAAAAATCGATTCACAGAGGCACAACATCCACAAAACGACCCGGAAAGAAATCTTTGTGGAAAAATGTATCGCTTTTCCATTGTTGAAGTCACATTTTTCGAGGCGTTCATTTTATTCTTTGAGAAGATGATCCATATCTCGTTTCGAAGAGAATGATCCATACCTGGGTCCAACTTTCATGAGAACGCGTCCGGATATGAAAAATCCTTTGTTTCGCTGCTCATATTATTTCGCTATTTAATTGTATGTTTTGGGCAGTAAACGAATAAATAATGGAATTCAATTTAATCTTCGGAGTTTGTACTCAGCGCTGACCCATTCCGTAATGTATATGTGTGACAAATGTGTGGAAATTATCAAACTGCGTTGTTAAATTTCGAAAATTTTAGTTTTCATTCGCGAGTTGCGCGATTCTAGAATACACAGTTCCGTTTGGGGGAAATGTTTTGTTTATCCTTGCCGACCGATTCAAAATCTGTCTTCTGCTCATATCAATAATCCAAGTGAGCCGTGTTTTGGAAGAAGAAAATGTTTTTTTAAATACTACATGGTATTTTTTTCTATATAACTCTGGTTGGTAGGGCTGCTACCTTGGTAACAGATTAACAAATCGGACAGATGTTTTTCTTGATGGGTGTTCGATATAATATAAGGATTAGTGCATGTCTTGTCGTTGACTACGCCCATATAGTGCCCAGTGAGGTGGTGTAGTTCCCTCCGCTTCGCGGCGGGAACAACACCACCTCACTGGGCACTATATGGGCGTAGTCAACTCCAAGCCATGCACTATTCCTTAAAAAGTAAATTACGAAACTGTGATGTTACCAAGAATATTATTTACAATGTTTAGAGGTTATTATTTTTATATTTGGTAACTTAATACCGGTCGAGATATTAGCCCGAGGTAACTTCGCATCAGCCTGAGGTAGAAAGTTTCAAGCTAATGTGTAGTTACGAGGGGCCGATATCTCGGTTGATATGAGTCTGACCATGTAATAACCTCTTTATTTATTAAACCAAAGCAAATAATTACAAACTGTTCTCATATCTGTTACAGTACCCCCTTGTCGGCCGAATATCATTCTAACTACATTTTGGAATTACGAAGAAGCGGAGCGGAGACAAAAACTTGATCGGCAACGCAAAATCATACATGAGATGGATCATTTCTACGCCGATTTGTTTGGTCAAATCCCGCCCAATACGCCAATAAACCAACACAAATCCGGTACGGATCACAGTTATTTCATGATGGCTTCGCAGTAAAATCAGCAAGTTCAACATAAGATCATGTAGGATGTCTTCCAAAGTGTCCAATGGAAAATACACACAACTACACGGCACCACAAAGAAGCGAAAATGATCAAGAAACACACATCTAAACGGCTATAATTTCGTGGGCATGACGCTTGGTAATCAATTAGAATAGCAGTAACATTCACCTATCGATACAACTTACCTTTCCGTCCTATTTCATACTTTACTTTTCAAAACATTTGCAAACAAACATACCGCTCTTGAACTCGAAACTCGATATGAACAAAACGGGGCACAAACCGTTGACGCCCTGAGTTTCATGGAGCCCATTTCCCCCAGTATGCATTGTACCAGTGTGGTCAAAGCAGACACAGAAAAAAAAACATTTCATAGTTTTGCTTCGATTTCACTTACCTTTTTAGATATTGTGTTTCAGCTAGACGACTTCATAACTTCACGATTGAAGGGGCAAACACAATGGCATCCAACACGGATTTCCATGACTTCAGAGTGTGTGCCTACTACCCAGAAGCAGTTGGTCCAACAATCATCAGTTTTGGTTGTGCTGAAGTTTTCAGATATGTCAAAATACAGATATTCGACAGTAACGGTGTACTGACATTGTGTGAAGTTGAAGTATACGCAAGCAAAACAGGTATTTATCCAGTATGATGAATATTCTATATTTACCTTCAGCCTATCCTCTAAAATCAAAAGGTGTTGACAGAAAAGTATAATTTAATTCTGTTCAAAGCTCGATGGTTCTTTACAAGTTAAGGATGAACGCCTCTACACCTTTACAAGTTAAGGTTTTGCCCATGAAAATGTTCGTGGTAGCGGAAAATGGCAACTAAAGAACAAAGAGGATGAAGTTATCATGTCACATACATACATGTTGGTTTTGTTTTGAGCTTAAATTATTTTACAAGGATTGACTAGCAAGTTACAAAACTTATATTAACACCTCTTCTTGACTGTATTGTGCGGCCTTACAATTCTCGTGTACTACGGAGGGAGGTTTAAGCCTGCACGAAGTGTTTACTCTCCATACAGGGGACAGCCATTCCATGTCTCCTCCCGATCGGTGGTACGTTGCGACAGCATCAACCCTGAAATTGATGCTGAAAGAGGGTATTCTGACACCTCGAGAATGTTGCCCGGCCAGGGATCGATCCCTGTACCTCCATTCGACACTGCCGCCCCATCTGACATCTTATTGCGAATGTTGAATGCAAAGGTAAAACGACGACGGCCATTGTCGAATATTCAACTGTCGGCAACGACAGGAACTCCACTTTGGATTCAGCCATCACAAGAGGACGCAATTGGACAGTTTCCAGAAACAGAAAGGAGTCACTGTCTTACCACAGAATGCGCAAATTCGAGAGTAACTTTACAAATGGAAGTTTGGGAGATTCCGTCCTCTTCACAAGGACCAAAGCTTCGTTACGCGACTGCCTCATTGACTAATCAGTAGTTATTGTTTGCAAGACAATAAATGGAAAAAGACAAAAGTTTCAAAGGCGTTTCGGTATATGTATTTTCTGAGACCCAAAGCTACGGCGAGATCAGAAGGAAACGGTTGAATTTATTGGAAGGATAAATACAGACAGTACATGGAGAGTGGATTGTTACTAATCACTCGTGAGGGTGGGGTTTACACTCCGACAAAACGACAAAAAAATCATTGTCTGGGAAAAAGCATTAGGACAACGAGCAAAGTTTCAGCCAAGGGGCCCCCGAGTTGAACCGGAGATGCCTTGGCTAAAACTGTGTTTGGCTAAAACTGTGTTAGTGCTTTTCATGCATTACCACAGGAATCGACTGTTATTGTCTGGGTGAAAACTTCATCCCAGGAGTGCTTTAGTGGTGATTCACTCTCCACGTACTGTAGATATAATTAAATATAGTTTGCATTTGGTGTCAATATTAATTTAGTCTCTGTCTCATCAAATCGGAACGTAATGTCCGTCCACCACATTCGTATACAATCCATTAAAAAAATGGTAGAATACGACAGATTTTTGTTTGGAGATTTTGACCACGTTCCAAGCACGGCAGAAGGAAAACATATAAAGAAAATGCCGTTTTACCACCTGTCTTCAAGAGAGGAATTATCTCTTTACTCACATACTGTATATTTCGGCTTGAGTTTGTTTGTCTTTATTTTTAGCTCATCCTATGGTGAACTCGTATGGCTGTTTTCAACAGGGTTCCATATTAACATCTGTTTGCATTTTAATCGGTTGATGAAGCAGTTTTCCGAACCAACAAAAACTGCCATAACCCCGAGAGAGCAGGACATAATGTCGAATGTACACACCTGTAGATCCGTCCCTCATTGCTTGTGTTTTTCAGAATCCTTGACATTGTTTGTGGCATAATTATAGATGTCAGCAGAACGGCGGCTTCATACAAGGTTGAAAACAGTAATCACTTTCAACTCACTCGAAACGATACACAAAATCCGATTGAATCCAGAATGTTCTTTACAAAAATATCTAAAAATCAAGCACACAGTTGTTTTATTTTCTTAAGAAGTTCCCGCACATTAATCTGTCTTATTGTGCCTTTATTTTGAATAGACAGATATCAACATAGTGGTAGCGACCACGACTATACTGCCGAACTAGATTGGTTATGGGGATGCAAACTCTCAAGCCATCTGTCAAATTCCACATCGCTGTTGTTGCCTGGAACCAGTCTAGCCCTTTAATACTCCATTACTTATTTTTAGATTTAATCGGGTGGGATATTTCATCTGGTCCGATAAGGGAGCTGTTTAGGTTCTCTTTTCCGACCATCTGAAATATTTCATCTGATGGAATTTGAAACTACCATAAACATTTGAATCAACGCAAGAAATGTCTTTCAATACAGACCTGACGTGACAGAATCTACAATTGAAATTGGAAGGCCTGTCACAATGAGCGCAAAAACTGCTCGTTTGTTATGCGCTCCTTACTGCAGAAGAACGAGGCAGTTTGAAATACATAAGAGAGTTTGTGCTGTATAATGCAAAATGTAATGCGCTATTAGCGAGGTCGGTGGTGAAATCACAAACTGAACCTTTCAAACAGAAAGAAAATATTGAGGCTACAGTATGTGAAGGTGGATTGCTACTAAATTGACGAGCAATCAGGTTTTTTAATTAGTGATTATTTACAGTTTCTGAGGGCAAAACTCAAGAAGCACTTTGCACCCCGTGGTCCTTGTGATAAAAGTTTGCAGGTGTTTCTGGTGCTCTTATGAACAATTATAAATAATTTGTCGAGTGGGGAATATATGGTACAGCGATTAAGTCGTAAAACACTTTCTTCATTCTGTATATGCAGTGGAATTTTAATATCTGTTTACGTCATTACATCTACATGTATCCTATAGTAGAGGTTAGGAATAATGTTAACCCTTTACCCAACGAATCGCCCGCACCCACCGGCGTAATATGCAAATTCAGCAGTTGAAAAAATATATTTAAAAAAATTTCAACAAAACCATATCATGTGACCCCTCGTTGGAACGAGCTCGACGAGCTCGTTCCAACGAGGGGTCACATGATATGGTTTTGTTGAAATGTTTTGAAAAATGTAAAAATATAATATTTAAAATAATAAATTTTGATATCGTCTGCGTTGGGTAAAGGGTTAATGATCGTTATTTACTAGTACAGAATTGTACAGAGTTGGGCACGCTGTTTTTTTTCTACGAGAATTGAGTTACGCTAATGGTGCAGTTTGAAAAGGGGAAATGTACATTTACTCAGCGCGCTATTGCTTCAAAATAGTGCACAATACAGTCACAGGACTTCTAATTTCAACTGTATGATGAGATGGCTATTACTAGTAGATATGTTGATTTACGAAATATTATGAATCTACACCTCACTACCGCTATAATTGTGAAGTTACTCCGTGTGGTCCTGTTAATTGAATTAATATCTTGATGTTTTGAATACGAATTAAGTACTTAATGGCTGGAATATCTATAACTCGTGTCGGAAAGAATATCAACATATCTTTGTGAGGAAAAGGACATCACATTACATCACCGGAAGTCGGCATGCTTCACGAAAAGTGGTTAAACAAATCGCCCGACTTGAATATTAATATTTGTTTAGACGCAAATAACTATTAAACACACCCAAATCATAAACAGTTCCATTGATAAGTCAAGATGCTTTTCCCAATGCAGTTTTGACCGGTATTCATCATCTGGTGGTCATAGACGTACGATAATGTGATCGACCGTCTTATTGCACCGTCGGGGCATCGGGACGTTAGGCAATGCGTCGGTGAAGTGAAGTCTTTATAAATGAACTTTGTGTGATAAATATACCTTGAAGGATAATGCAGATTCAAACACTGCCTAGTGCACCTCTATAGAACCGTATACGCTCTGACGCCCATTCTGCATCTCTTCAAGTGACTCTACCCTCTATTTCTTGTTTTGTAGGGTTGTTCTGCAAGAAAGAGGGACTTGCCTCGTCTATGACTCCTGGAGAAATTGTTTTCGTAAGAAACGAAAAGCACTGTCTGATTTACTGCACTCAAATAGATTTCTGTGTGGCAGTGAGTATAAAAAGTTCAGTTAATGGACAACATGAATGTCAACTAGTTGCTAGTGTAGAGAATCAAGTTGCTGTTCCGGGCTGGAGTTTCTTTTTTTCTTGTTAACCCTTTACCTAACCTGAAAAGCAGACGACACTTTCAAAAATAATTCTTGAATAACTAATTTTTTTCATTTTGTGTCTCAAAAACATAGGTTATGACCCCTCGTTGGAACGAGCTCGACGAGCTCGTTCCAACGAGGGGTCATAACCTATGTTTCTGAGACAAAAAATGAAAAAAATAATGAAAATTAATTGGCGATTTTTGAGAATAGCGCTGGCCGGTTTTGGCCGTTACGTTAGGTAAAGGGTTAAGCAAAGGACATTCTTCATATATCATTGAACACTATATGTGACTACAATGAATTTATTTTTGAGTGTGTATGAGTCTTGGATTCATATTGGAAATTTAGCTTGGCATTGTTTCAGCTTTTAGTATTTTATTCATTGCTTCAGATCGTAAAATCGGCCCCGATTCGCGATAATCCAAAACGATTCTCGCGAACTACTCCTGTGGGAATAAATTTTTTTCTTAACTTTTTACCCAGCCCAAACAGCAGACGACACTCGCAAATAAGCTTCTAGAATGTCTGAACATTTTTAATTTTGCGTCAAAAACATAGCGTGTGACACCCTCCTTGGAACGAGCTCGTTGAGCAGTTAAATTTGTTTACATTTGTAGATGAAATATTAGCCAGCAATCAAGTTGTATAGTGATCATAGGTTGTAGTCTAGTCTTGGCTTGTGTCTATTGCTACTATCTTAGTTACCTTTTCACTTCGATTCTATCCATTGGGCTGGAAGATGATTGAAGTAGACGAAACAGCTGAAGGCATTCATCAGTCAAATGCAGCTAAATTTGTATACATTTGTAGATAAATATTATAGGGAGATCAGTGTGTATATATAATGGTCTATGGCCCCAGCTTTTAAACATAGGAATCTCAATTAAAGGAAGATCCGAGAAGACGCAACTGCTTGAATTTAATTTATATCGCCTATGTCAAGCAGGAATTCCACCTGGCCCCGAACCCGATATTCTCGCACTAAAATACAGGCCACGTGTAAACAATTACGCATCATCACAGAAAACAATTCCAACAATTCAGTACCGTAATTGTTAATTCTCAAATATCGGTACCGGGGAGAGTTGTAAATGTAAACTAACATACTGACTTGAGTCAATTGTAACCTTTTGGAGTATATTGTCGTAGGTTCAGTTGGTATGGTGGCAGAGCATTTAGGGCCAGGCGACTGAGTGTCGTAGACCCGGGATAGACTGCCGCCTAGGCCACCTTCCAAAATCTTTACAGCTTTCAATCCAGTTACGCGCTGTTAGGACGATGCCTGGTGGAATTCCGGCTTGAAATAGGCGATATATAATTTTCTCCTAGCGGGTTACTTGATGCATGTTAAGGCGACGCAATGCAAACAACTTTGTCGAAATCATCCAGTTATCATTCTTTCATGCAATAGATGGAAGTATCTTGACATTTCTAAAATTCCAGTTCCTTTTAATTTTCGAAGGTTATATTAAAATCGGGCTCCACCGGATGTTCGGACGTTCTAGAATATTTTTTCAGAATGTGTCTAACAGTATTTGTTTACCTTTTGCTTTCTACTTTACTGTCCATCCTTAGAAATATCAGAGAGGCGAGAGGTCAGATGATTCTAAAGCTGTGGAGTTGGTCCTGTTCATTTTGTCCACTGCTTCGTTTTCCATGTTAACAAAGAGAAATGTGATCTTAAGTGTGACTGGTGGAGTAGGCATAAGCCACAAGTATGGTCACGTGATGGGTTCGGACTTATGTATAGAGCACGCTTGTTGTGATCACTAGCAGTGTAATGAAGTCAACAATAAGGTTTACACAAACGAATTGTTCATACTAAAGAATTCCTGTACAACAATTCTGCTACAGCAATTCTTTAGCGGTCCTGCTTTTATCACTAACACTGGATACACTTATTTTTGTGATTTAAGGCGACATTCAACAACTATGGCCATGCCATGACCCGACCAAACAATAAAGCGGGTTCTTGAGGAAATGTCGTGCTATTATCAATTTTACCAGTTTTATGGTACACAATCGGGGCAACAAGGATTATTATAACTGACATTTAGTAGGTGTGACTAAACAAATGTGAAGGTCAAAGTATTCTTAAAAGTTTCTGTTGCATATTTTCCTTACTTCAGTGTCTAGCGAATTCGAGATTCTCGGAAAATTGTGTACCGGAAAAGTATCTAAAGCTTTCGTTCGTGTTCTCTCCGCTCGTAGGACACCCATTTGACGAGTAGTCATACCGGAGGGATTTTCCGCAATACTAAAGATCCCGACGAATGATGAGGGTAATCTATTATTTCTCCAGTCAAAGTTGAATAGAGTGTTGAGTTTAGACACGTCATCAACTTTGAGTATTTTGTCCTTAGCAAAGAGAGGGTCAGTGTGGGCATTATATCTTGTGTTATTTGTAATTCGAAGCGAACGCTTCTTCATAATCGCTAAATTTCTAGTATTCCTAGATTTTCCCCAAATTTGAATTCTACGTGTCAAATGGCTGTGTATTAGGGCATAGTAAAGTGTTATGACTTCATGAGGGATACTAGTTTTGGTCCTATTGCGGCTAATTTGCTCGGGCTATTTTGGAGCACATATATGTGGCTTAGCAATGATTGAAGACAAGTGCACCGTCAATGTGCTGTACGTCCTAGTACACAGCGCTTCCGTTCCCGTGGGTAATCGGAGTAAGTGTCTTACCTTTGGAAGGGACCGAACAGCGCACCCTTCGATTTGAAATCCAATGCTGTAACCACTGAGCCACTGCACTCCACCCGGGAACAACAAACCTTCTGGGTTCATGGAACATGAACAAACAAATCCAAACTATCCATCCAGATATTTTAGCCTTTCAGAGTACCTCAAAGGAATATAAGCATTGAGTGAAGCTGGCCAGATTCTTCTTGAAGAAGGTAGTATTCTTCCACCAATGAGGTGCAAAACGCAGAAATATTTACAGCATATTTCAAACGTTTAAAAGAAAGGCTTGTACTCAACGTAACGGCCAAAATCAGTCAGCGCTATTCACGAAAATCGCCAATTAATTTTCATAATGTTTTTCATTGTTTGTCTCAAAAACATAGGTTATGCCCCTCTTTGAAACGACAAGCTCGTTTCAAAGAGGGGTTATAACCTATGTTTTTGAGTCCAAAAATGAAAAAATTGGTTATTCAAGAATTTTGTTTGCAAGTGTCGTCTGCTTTTCATGGTAGGTAAAGGATTAAAAGCGGAAATCTTAGATTTTGGGTTATGTTGATCATGTTTCTGAGTTGTTAAAGCTGGAATCATAAAAATCCCCTTTTATGTATTTATGTTTGCAAAGAAGCTATGATATTTTGTAAATATTTGTTTTTAAAATTTTCAATATTTATTTTTAGGACATTAGATGTGCGATTTCCAATGAAACTTTTTAAAAGTTGCATTCAGTTTTCTGTATTTTTGTGTTTTATGTGAATTGAATTGAATTATTAATAAGATGTGTTACTTTTCAGTTTAAAGATTTTGTAACATATCGACAATGTTGTGTATTTATTAATTTCGTCAAATAACTAAGTGATCAATTCTATAATCTGACGTATCTAAGCGGCATTCCTTAGCGTTTACATTCTCTAACGTGAAATGTTGTATTAGCCATAAACTTGAGCCGATAGAGAATTAATTAACTCTCTACCCTGGAAATACAATGAAAAAAGCAGTTCAAGCTGAATGGTGATGAAACACGCAACGAACTTTACGTACTGAGGTTGATATCAAATTTGAGATAAATCACCATGGAACATACTCTCTATAATCAGTTGGGTTAAGAATCAACCCAAATCAAGTGGTTTCATATTTACTCATCCTAGCTGATTTGGGTTAATTTTTAACCCAGCTGTTTTTAGAGTACTGGGTTGATATAAGATTTGAGATACATCTTCATCACACAACTGTGTAACTGTTCAAGCATACATTAAAACGCTATGACTGGGATGTCCCAAAGTACAACCTCTCGGGTAAGACAGCAAGTCAGATTTTTCATGCTAAATTGCGGTCGGAATGCAGCAATTGAATCGCTCACAAATTTGATAGATTTCTTATGGACAATCCAAAATGTGAATGTGGTTTTCGGTACGAAAGAACCGAACACTACGTCTTTAATTGTCAACTTTTTACATTCCAGAGAAGCATCCTTCTGAACAATTTGACTAATGCTAAGGTAGCACTAAATACTTTTTGGCAACTCCAGTCGTCGGATGAGTAATAATAATAATAACTAGAGAATTGTAATTTGTTGGACAAATTACGGGCTTTCCCAACTTTTTAATGTGAAAAGGCAAACTGTATTGTACACAAAACTATCGATCAGTTTTGAAAACAGAAAATTTAGTGGACATCAAAGTTTTTGTGATGTTACTAGTTTTTATGCAGCCAAAACAGATGTTTGAGATACAGCAGGACACCAAAACATTTAACACAAAATTTGCTCTTCAATAATTACAGAATATCTTCATAGAAAGCAAAACAAGCGATGTCCTTTCTGCTGTGGAAAAAACTAGTACATATGAATTATGGGCGTACGTGCCGGGGTTTTATGAAGGACTGTGCCCCGACCCACCCCTGAGTCAGGAAGGAGCCGATTTTTCAGCCAATATGCCAGAAAATTTCGGACAATTTAGTTGCCAGAAATGACCACAAAACATTTTGGTTTTCCACACAAAATTACCAAATTCTGAAAAAATTGGAAATTTTTGGGACGGTACCTACATTTATGCAACCAGAATGGGATAGGGTTAAACTTTACAACCAAATGAACAACAGCAAATATGCTCGATAGTCAATTGTGAATACGTACATGAAAAGTGTTTGAAATTAACTCTTTCCAAAATGATAGTAAAGGCAACCAAAAATAGCTAATTTTGGCATTTTCAAACGGTACTCTTATTCTCACCCTCATTGTGCTAGAGGGTTAAATCTGAGATTAAGAAGTAAACAGTAACTTTCTTCCACAATCATTGTTGCATCTAGCCATACCAAAATAATTATTACAACTACCTTGCAATTAGAAACATTTGCTCTTGAAGTTGGCGAAAATAACAAATATTCCGACAGTACCCTTATGGGAAGTCTCAAATCTGCCAAGGGTTAAACTTTTAATAATAACATATAGAACAAAATTTGTCATACTTTGACTGCTGCAAGCAACTATAGAAAACATTCAGAGCTCAAGCAATTAAAAATGGAGTAAATCGCCACCTAAACTTACCAAATTCTGAAAAAATTGGAGTTTTTTTGGACGGTACCTACATTTATGCAACCAGAATGGTATAGGGTTAAACTTTACAACTAAACTTACAACAGCAAATATGCTCGGTAGTCAATTGTGAATACGTACACGAAAAGTGTTTGAAATTAACCCCTTTCCAAAATGATGGAAAAAGCAACCAAAGTTGGCTAATTTTGGCATTTTCAAACGGTACTCTTATTCTCACCCTCATTGTGCTTGGGGGTTAAATCTGAGATTAAAAAGGAAACAGTAACTTTCTTCCACAATCATTGTTGCATCTATCCAAACCAAAATAATTGTTACAACAACCTTGTTATTAGAGAAATTTTCCCTTGAAGTTGGTCAATTTTGAAGAAAAATTCTATATTCATGTCATTTTTGGCCAGTGGGGGGTTTTAAAGTTGAAAGATCTGAGTGGTGATTGTGGTGTATCATATTATGCTCTAAATGTGTGGAAAATTTGAGCTAAATAACTGTAAACAATTTTGAGACATTCAAAAAATGGTGAAATTTTGAAGGTTTTGGCAGAATGTTTTGAAAACACGCGTTTTGACAGATATGACGATACCACATTTCACTAGATTTTATGACATTACATAAGTGTGCCAAATTTGGTCAAAATCGTACAGCTAGTTTTCGAGCAGTTTAACAGACAAAAATCAGGGAGGAAAAAAAAAAAAAAAAAAAAAAAAAATATAGAGAAGAAAAAGTTTGAAAAAGAAGTATAACAATAGTCTTTCCCAAACTGAGTTTGGGAAAGCCTAATAATAACACTTTGGCCGGCCGCTGATTTGTCGCGGTTCTCGGGTCAGAAGGACTTGTTACCCTTGTCCTCCCAACCGCCTCCCTATTTGCACGCTTCGTCACTCCTTCCAACACTCGGAGACGAACTGCTTGATGACATCCCTTTCCCCATTCTTCCCAATCTCTCCGATTAGCATATTAACCCACTCATTTGAGTCTCTCACTAAACAAATGTCCTTCATTCTCTCATCCCACTTCTCCATTATACTCCCAGTGAATCTTATTCTTTTCGACTGGTATTTGGCGTTTTCTTGAAGAATGTGTTCCAGGGTCTCCACCACACCCAAATTGAATATCTGACACTCCTTTTCACTGTTTTTACCAATTTTTTCCCTCAGCTCCATGGACCGCGACCTCAGCTTGAATAACAGTGACCCCAAAGGTGCCATCAAGGTACTCTTCAAAACCAGGCTTCTCTTTATCATGCAGGCCACCCAAAGACCTCTTTGCTTTGACTCCCTCTCGCCAATTTGGGTTACCATCCTCTATGACCCTGTCTCTGACAATGTCTTACTCTTGTTTGCCCCTACGTCTTGGTCCGAGATCTCCAATGAGTAGTTCTCTATTTGCTCCCTCACTGGGACCATCCACCCTGTCTTGATATTTGAGTTGAAAATTCTCTGGAACATTACTTTACGCCATATGCTGTCGGGGAGATTTTCCAAATAATTAAGATAACCGAGTTTCAATAAGTCTATCCTGTCCTTGATCTTCATCCATTCAAGCTCATCCCCTGATTGCTTTTGGTGCTGCGGCATTACTCGACCCCGTTATCCATTGGCCTGCATCGTTCTGCAAGGTTTCCAAGCTCCTTGAGTATAACAGCGAACTATTTCTGGTATTTCAACAAAGTATAATTAATACCGGGAGATTCGACGATCGTCGGAGGTGAGTGGAGGATATCTATTCACTATCCCCATCAGCGATTGTCGAATCTTACGGTATCACTTCTCAACTTATACTTGGCGATTATTCCCACCGGCGCAGGCAATATTATCCATGTTTGTCATCTGTTTTAACGTCTTGTCGAATGTTACCTTAAGTGTCAGCGTGCCAAATCACAACGAGAAGACAGAGTCAAATTTTACTGAAACGTACAATGTACCAAGAAGTTTTGTTTCACATATGGATTATCGTATGACCAATTTAATAATCAGCAACTTGGAGTGATATTCTTCAGTTTATGTATACTTCACTCCTTAATATCACATGCACCATTTCAATGTTTTGTTTTATTTTGGGTTTTTTTCCATTCTTTGTCACAATGGAATATCTTTGTAAGTGTGGGGGCGTTTATTTTGGCTGAGCCTGTTCGCCAAACCCTATTTCATTTTAAAGGAAATACACTCTAAAATCAGTTGGGTTAAAAATCAACCCAAATCCAATGGGTTGAGTGAATATGAACCCAGTTGAAGGCAGGAAAGGAAAGTGTAGGAAAGATTAGGGAGCCAACACCGGAACTTGGATACAGAGTGAACGAAGAACTGAAAAGAGCCACGATGACCAGAAAAGTTAAATGTTCTGCATACCGGAGAAGTAGAAAACTCAAGGGGGCGGAAGGTAACGAGGCCATGGTATCAAAGGAAGAATACCAACAAGCACGAAATAAAGTAAATAAGATTAAAGGCGATAATCAGAGAGTGCGCAATCGCAGTCTTATCGGGACAATAAGAATGACAGATGGGAGAAGGGGGGTCGAGTTCAAACGTATTTTAAAAATGGGTAAATAAACATAACAAAGGAAGTAGCCCACAGAGTATTAAAGTAGATGGCAGCGATACAGACGATCAAGACCAAATCGCATCAGAACTTGCCAAGCACTGGGAAAAGGTATGCGATGGGACATGGGGACCCACCGGAGTGCCGGAATCAGGTCGAGGAAAATCTGTTAACTTCGTGTGCAGCGAAATTAAAACCGAGGCGGAGCGAAAAGTGGTCTCAAAATTAAGGAACGGGAAAGCAGGAACAGTCACGATTAACCAATGTGCAGAAGTATTTGAACTTAAACACCAGTACATAAAATAAATGAACAAGCCGGCTTCTCACGTGGATAGATTCTTGTCCTTATGGAAACATAGCAAACTTGACCTCAACAATTGTCCACCGAAACACCATGTATGACCGAAGGTGGGCATATCAGAACGTTTCTCATCACAATTAACCTCGGAAAATGATATATTTTAATTATATTTTTCATTGTATGCAAATGTCTGTTTTTAATTAAAAGTGGAAAGTTTGATATGAGGATATGGAACACTCGAAAAAACCACTGCATCTGATTTTTACCATCGTGGGCACTGACACCCCAAAATAAAGTCGTCGAGAGATCGATTCAGACTTTAAAAAACACTAGTTAACCGAATAACTGCTATAATCAGTATTTATCTTTGCGTGTATATTTACAGTTGAACGAGAAATCCTGTCACAAGTAGCGCAGAACATGCTCGTGCCTTACTGCAGAAGAATTATGTAATCTAAGTGAAACACACAAGAACGTTTACGTTGTGAAATGCAAAATATAATGAGTTAATAGCGAGGTCATTAGTGAAGTCACGCACTGAACCGATGAAACAGGACAAAATATTGAGACTACGGTATCTGGAGGGTGGATAACTACTAAATTGCTGTGGAATTGACTTTTCACTCGGCAGTTATTTACAATTTATGAGTACAAAACACAAGAAGCACTTGTAAAATTTCATCAGATGGACCGCCGGGTTACTCCCGGTGGTCCATTTGTTCAAAGTTTCCAAGTGTTTCTTGTGCTAAAATGAAGAATAAAACTCCTTTTCGAGTGCAGAATATATGGCGCTGAGATTCAGTGGTAATCAGGGCTGGTGACCTTTGCTTTCAAATGTTATATATTATATTACTATTCCTTTTTATTTTTTCTTATTATATTACAATTACTTTTAGAATTTTGTTTATTATATTATATTACTATTACTTTTAAAAATGTAATAAATATTACTTTTTTATTACTTTTATTACATTTGTCAATCACCCAAATTTCATGCAGAAATTTGTTGCCACAATGCCGATCATGACACGCATTGATATATGTAGTCTTCAGTTCGCCGAGAATTTTAAAAAATAATGGAAAACACAAAGTGCTATTGGTGAAGGAAAAGCAGGATGTACTGTATTGACACAAGACAAAATTTACCAGGGACTGGCCTTCTCGACACAGATATAATTAATGTATATTAATTCACATTGATGCTATAATCTTTTCAATTGACACAGTACTCAGGCCGAATAATAATAATAATAATAATAATAATAATAATAATAATAATAATAATAATTGGTTGGTTGGTTGGAGAGAACAATATGACTGAATATTATTACAAGTGTCAAATTTATCAGAATAAGAAACGAATTTATTGCCTTTCCAGTCTTACTGGAATCATTTGTTGGATCTGATGAGAGGATTCTAATAAATGATTGGCCGGCGTTTTCATCACAGGAAAAATACACACTGAATAATGTAAGAAAATCATCTACAAACATAGTAATAGATAGGTGATGTTTATTTACATGACAAGGTACATGAAATAAAAAACAAGAAAATACAGCAGTGCTGTGCAAAAAAAGGACGATAATAATATGCCAATGCAGTTCTACTGAAAAGACCATCTTTAAAATAATAAGACTAGTATCACAAATGTAGTTTCATGTAAAACATTATGTTGAGGAAAATCTGAGGAATAATTAATTTAAACATACACAGATCAGTTTGAAAACAAATCAAAATATATTTGATTCTCGGGCATTATATTGTGGAAAACAATGAAGATGGGAGGTTTTATTTATTTTAAAAAAAAATTTTTTTTAGTATCTTTCTTCAGTATATATGCAGTTTTCAGAAACTTGTGCATGAGGAGCATAGAACATTCTAGTGCTCTGGAAAGAACAGTTTTGCTAACAATTGTTAAGCCAAAAATGAAAAGGAATAAACCTTTTTTTTTCAAAGAATGCATCTGAAATTACAGAAAAAACATAACATGAAGAGCAAATATAAAGATTATTTTGTATGCAAATCACGTAGTCTTGATGATGTCTTTAAACAAACACCATATTTTTTTTCATTCGCTTTTCCAACAGCGCTGAACGTTCTGAATACGAGTGGCATTTTCCGTAAATACAATCAGTTCTATCGGGTTGTTTATCAATAACCTCAAAGTACACATCGAACGTAAGAAAATTAACTCGTTTAATGGTGTCTGGACGATTCGGACCGTGTACGATTCGGACCAGAATTTTATAAAGGACGTTTCGGCCCAGATCTATTGACGATTCGGACCATATTTCTGGCCGATTCGGACCAGATTATTGGACAATTTGGATCATGTTTGTGGACGATTCGGACCAGGTTTCTGGGCGATTTGCCTAACACACACACAAACTACACAAGCCAACACAGACATACACACTTCACAAGAGAGCACAGACTTGTCTTTTGAGTTAAATAGGCCTAGAGCTTTATGTGCCAATTTCAGTGAGCCATTTTCATTAATTTCACTGAAAAAATACCGACTTACCGGTATTATTTGTAGTTATCACAACAGATAATTCTGCGAGTAATTATGAAACAGCTAATCTCGTGCTTCTGGTTCATGTCAGGGAAGAGGAAAAAAGACGTGACGTCAACATTGACCTGCCTGTTTTTATTTGCAATGCACTTTGGGTCCGTATACCGAATTTGGTCCAAATCAGCCCAGTAGTCGGCCCGTTGCTAAGGGGCGCTCTCGTTGCTGGGTAAGTCACGTGACATCAACACTGACCTGTCTGTTTTCATTTGCAATGCATTTTGGGCCCGTGTACCGAATTTGGTCAAAATCGGCCCAGTAGTTAGCCCGTTGATAAGGGGGCTCTGGTTGCTAGGGAAGTCACGTGACGTCAACATTGACCTGTCTGTTTTTATCTGCAATGCATTTTGGGCCCGTATACCGAATTTGGTCAAAATCGGCCAAGTAGTTAGCCCGTTGCTAAGGGGCGCTCTAGTTGCTAGGAAGTCACGAGACGTAAACTTTGATCTGTCTGTTTTCATTTGCAATGCATTTTGGGTCCGTATACCGAATTTGGTCCAAATCGGCCCAGTGGTGAGCCCGTTGCTAAGGTGGCGCTCTGGTTGCTAGGGAAGTCACGTGACGTCAACATTGACCTCTCTGGTTTCATTTGCAATGCATTTTGGGTCCGTATACCGAATTTTGTCAAAATCGGGGAAGTAGTTAGCCCGTTGCTAAGGGGCGCTCTGGTTGCTAGGGAAGTCACGAGACGTAAACTTTGATCTGTCTGTTTTCATTTGCAATGCATTTTGGGTCCGTATACCGAATTTGGTCCAAATCGGCCCAGTAGTTAGCCCGCTGCTAAGGGGGCGTTTTGGTTGCTAGGGAGGTCACGTGACGTCAACATTGATCTGTCTGTTTTCATTTGCAATGCATTTTGGGTCCGTATACCGAATTTGGTCCAAATCGGCCCAGTGAGTAGCCCGTTGCTAAGGGCGGGCCCTGGTTGCTAGGGAATTCACGAGACGTCAACATGGATCTGTCTGTTTTTATTTGCTATGCATGTTGGGTCCGTATACCGAATTTGGACAAAATCGGCCCAGTAGTTAGCCCGTTGCTAAGGAGACGCTCTGGTTGCTAGGGAAGTCACGTAGCGACACCGTTGACCTGTTTGTTTTCGTTTGCAATGCATGTTGGGTCCATGTATCAACATTAGTCAAAATTGGCCCAGTAGTTTGCCTGTTGCTAGGGGCGTGCTTTACTTGCTATGGTCGTCACGTGACATAATCAGTGACACATTAACCTCAGCCCCCCCCCCCCCTCCCCCCACCCAATATATTAAGGGTCCCTTGACCCAATGAGGGTGAAAGCAATGGTGGAGAGCCATCACTTGTTCTAGCGTCTGAGTATACTTGAAAAAATGTAACCTCATTTGTCCCCGGTTCCTTTGGGAAAAATCCCTAAAAGTTTAATCAGCCAGAGTCATTCTCGTGAAGTCTCATCTCGTTAACTACTTCCTACGTTAAAAAAAGTGTGAAATTAGTATAAAGGACTCACGAGTTTCGAAGTCGGCTTCGCCTCCGTCTCAACTCGGGCGCCTCCGGCGCCTTCGTCCGTTATAAAAAACAAATTCGTTTTTCTGTCTGTAACTTCAAAGTACTGTTTGTAAGCTTGCATTGAAACCACTCACATAATACTGTGCATACATAGTCGGGTATCTGTAAAAACACAAAGTAATAGTGTTTATCTCATGTTTAAATATATTATCATTTTATTGAATGATTTGCTCAAAACACATATTAAACATTTCCACCATCTCAATCATATTAAAAAAATAATAAAAAGTAATAAATATTACTCAATAAATTTTCAGACTATTATGTTATATTACTATTACTTGTAATAAAAACAATCTCTATTGCTTTTTAGTTTATATTAATATACCTTCAAAATTGTAATATATTATAATACTTATTACTTATTATATTACCCCAGCCCTGGTGGTAATCCATCGTTTTCAATGTGAATGTACAGTCGAATTTTAATATCTACGTTTTAACGTGTACATGTTTCCCAAAAGAGTTTAGGAATGATGTTAATAATCTTTATTTACTAGTATAGAATTGTACAGAGTTGGGCACGCTGTTTTTTTCTACAGGGATTGTGTTACGCTAGTGGTGCAGTTTGATGTAGACAAAAGTGTACTTACTCAGCGCGCTATTACTCCAAAGTATTGCACTATACAGTTACAGGACTTCTAGTTTCAACTGTATTGTATTTAGATAAATTTGCTATGTTTAAAAATCTGGCGACTTTCGTCAATAGACACAAGGAACAACATCAAAAATGGCGTTTCGCTGATAAACAAGTTGTGGTTTTGGAAAATGTCCATGATGTATGCCTCCTGTTGCCAACACCCTTGCTTTATTCTCGGATGTTAGAGGTAACTTCAACCAAGGACGGTTTTGGTGTAATTTACCTCTGTGTACTCTTCTGACAAAGTGCGTCTGTGGAATTTCATGAACTGTTGCAACACACTTCTACCAGTTTACTAGTACAATCTTTATTTTGATGTCTAACATGCCCGCATTTCTCAAATATGAGTTGAAATTTAGAAATCAAGAGTTTTAGCAAAGAATGTGTCAGCGTTAACTGGATAAAACTATAACAATTAAGAACCGAGGTTCAGACGTGTGTTGAACTGAAGTTTTCCGAATTTGAAAACTACCCCACAGTAACTTTGTAATATTTCGTTAGATTTCGTCAGCCCTTCCACCACTGAACTGTTTACAGTTCTGACAAACTTTGTCGCAAAATTGCTATACCCCTCAACCCGTCTTGGAAAACTTCCCTCTTTAGCAATATAATTTTCAACCTCAGAAGAGTTCAACTTCGTCGTTATTTTCAGAATAACCAGTATCACTATTCAGTACCTCCTTCAACATCACACTTTTTTCACTGCCGTCACCAGTCTATTCTGCGTCAAGAAGAGGAGACAGGTGACAGCTGTGAAGAAGGTGTTAATGTTGGAGAAGGTAGTGGTGATAATACTCTTCTGGTTAAATAAATTAACTTGGTGGCGATAATTTAATTTTATTTTCGACATTTGCTTATAGCCCTCATGAGTGTAGGAAATATCACAAACAGCACACACTGCAATGTTACTTTCGATATTTCTTCCTAATTCAGGTTCTCGGCCGGATGGAAGTGGAGTTTGTGTAAAGCATTTGAGATTGTTCTTTTTCTGATGAGATGATTCTTGATTCGTTGTGATTACCCCAGACCATGCACGCTCCCATCAGTTTATATTATTTAGATGGCCCAGTGAGACATTACTAATAACGAACTAAATGTGACCTATATATACAACCATATTGCACCAGAGGAGATTTGATTCCCATTGTCATAGAAAATAGATGTAGCTGTGTATTGTTTTAACAATTTGGTTGTATTAGAAGAATAAATATACTAAATACAAGATACATGTAACACAGAGTTAGTATTTTAAAAAAACACAATCATCGTTACAATAATGAACAGTTATTTTTTCCGTTGCGGGCACTCTTTCGGATAACAGAGAAGGTAAAAGTTATACTTATATTCAGATATGACGTCAGGATGTTATGTTCACTTGTTTTGGGAATTCTTCCGATCATTTTTGGGAAAGCCCATTTATCTCTGCATGTTATCTTGACAATAACGTCACAACATTGTCAGTAACCCCTGTTATCATCGTAACCCAAGAGACACCCCTTATACACCACGGAATGAAGGCAAATGAGATCTTCCAAAAGGTCCGAAAGGAAGTATCCAATAAAGCTATACTACTTCCTTTTCTACCTCATTTTAGTCACTAGACTGAGCATAATGTAAACATGAGATTCAAATCAAGCAAACGTTCAATCTCTTTTGAAAGCAATCTTCCATATGAAGTGTACATCAGTTTTTATTGACCCTATTTACATGTAAACATAACATTCGTGCACTTATTCATTAAAAGAAGAACTAAAATGAGTTATCAGTACCTTGATAGAAGTAAGAATGTGAGGTGGGCGTGTTAAGTTGAACGAAGTTCGTATTACCTTGGCAATAACATCACAAAATTGTCACTCACCCCAGCTATCATTTTAAACCAAGCGACGCCCGTCATACAACGCGAAATGACATGGAATGACCTTCAAAAAAGATCTTCAAAAAGGAAATATCCAATCAAGCATCACTACTTCCACTTTATTGAAAATTTGATACATATCCGAGTAAGAAAAGCCTCTCATTTTTAGGAGCCACGTTTTATCATGCCGCGAATAACCTTTAACTTTGACCTTCGAAGTGACCTACCAATAAAATAATCAACGAAATAAATTTCCTAGTTAACGCTTGACGAATAGAAGGTTGTTTTACAGTAAATGTTTGGGGTTGTTCCTCCCAGAGGCATTTTCAAAGAAGGGTTTTGTGAAAAAGTTCACCAATTGTTTATGTTTAAATAATAATAATAAATGCTGACCTGCTCTGTTTTCTTGTTTTAGTTACTGACGACTAGGCTATCTGCCGCTCCATGTGACTCTATCTCGCGACTGCAACAAAGTTAAGATGCTACAGAAAAATGAAATTCAATACGAATTATTTTTCTAAAACCATCCCTTGATGAATCATTTCCTATGTAATTTGACCCAACTGTCTCTCCAATTTATACCTGAAAATATTTCATTAAGTGTCTCCAAATATTTGAACGCGATTCACCCTATCTGAACTCACGTATGTACTTTTGACAATTATTTTTTTTCCAGTTATCACCCTTAATTAGTGGGTATTTGCACGTCGTTATTGCAGGATTAATTCTCAATGGATCACGGTAACCGGGAAAGTGACCAATTGGGCGAGGGGAGGGTAAACCAAAAATGTCACGGCAGTCATTAATCAACTCACGACTGAAGACATTCTCTCACTACATCATCAAGGCAATGTCTGCTAAGGCAACTTGGGCATATACGGATGATCTTCTGATATAAAAAAAACACGTTTTAAATAATGACCCAAATTTCATACCTCAATTATCACCGCAAATCATATCTTAGGACACACATAAAAAAAATCTTTCATTTCCGGTTGGACAAAAATGTGAGAAGAGAATAGGTTGCCGTAATATATATTTTTCCAAAAGAATTTTTCGAAACGATAATTAATACTTTTATCGGGGAGTATTCTATTTATTGGACAAATTGTTCACCTCTGGGCCCTCAAAATCTTTTTTTGAAACTTTCCAACTGTTCATGTTTAATTAGTACATGAGCGACATATTGATAGCTCGTAGAATGCCGATCAATTGTGCACCTCGAAATAAAGAAGATGAAATTGTGGTTCAATTGATCAACATGGCAAATTCGCATAGCATCATGATATTACATCACTAGTTATCGGTATAATCGCACTAAGTGTCATGAATTGGTGCAATATTTGATGATGTTGTTTATATTCTGACAGAGAAAAATTAAAGCTCGTCTGCTTAGTCATGTTTGGGTTATACCGTTATCGCCAGAAGTGGTGTAGATGAAGAAGGGTACAATTGGGACTAATTCGTGTTACTTATTTATCAGTTCAAGTGATTAGAGAACTGGGCGTCAAATCAAAAGGTTCACTGTTCAATCAAGACCAGGGGTAATTGCAAACTGCATTGTGTCATTTGACAAGATACTTAATCCCGATTACCTATGAGTGGGAACGGTGGCGCAATGTACTAAGGCGTATTGAGCGTTGATGGTGCAAATATCTTCAACCAATGTTAATCCTGCTTGTGTGGATCTGGTAGCCTAGGAGTCTCAAAGTTCCTAGTTTTCTCCGGATACTCCGGCTTCTTCCATCCATACAATTGTCCGACATGGGGTGGGTGATCCTGGCTGACGAATGTGCCGTTAAACCGCGAAAAAATAAATAAAACTAAATAAATAAATTCCAGTGCATTTGGAAACGAAAACCCACACTGGAACTACAGGACGAAAGCAGTGGGTATTTTATCATTTCCTCATCCGTGCCCGTCCCACAGTCACTAGTGTAGTATTTTGTGAAAGTATACATACGTTTACATAAGTGTCAGAATTCGCAGAAGACACAAATGTGAGCGGCGGTCAAGTGAATTAGCGCTCTGAACGTTCAGGCTGACGTTTCGAGTTCGACCATCGTCAGAGGAACGACTTCAGAGTTCCGAAACACGCTACATGGAACTCAATTGCGGGGTTGATGCTGTCTCCACTCAATGCGCCAAATATCGACACGCAATTTCACATTCGGGGAGGGAGTAGGGTGACTCACCCATTAGTTATCGCCATCGCCCCCCCCCCCCAACAAAATCGATCAAGTTTCTAATAACATAGATGACCAAGATGGTACCCCATAAAAGCCTGCACACGCTACAGTGGCCTCAGATTTACTCTTAGGGCGCCGAATGTTGCTACATTTTCTCGGGAGAAGTCCCGAGATAACCCCCGCCATGACTTTTGTAATATCGTGTGTTCCTCCCCCAAATGGGCTAGGCACCCCGCACCATAGAATCTTGGCTACGTGCCCTTAGGTGAGATTTCAAGGTATCGTAGCACAGATTACATCGAAATCAATAAATAAAAATTAAAAAAGTTCTTTGCAGTGGTTCTTTTCCACGCATAATAATAATTCATCTTTTTGTTCTTTCAAAATCTCTACACTGGATGGATCAGTGTAACCAGCCATGCTTTATTCTGTTGTAATATAAATGAATAAAAGCCACTTCTTAATTTATATCACTTCGTCACAGCCCATGTGGCTCGCAAATAGTGAACAACAATGATGGCTGCATGTCGAATAGTCTTCAATATAAGCCTTGCGCTCCAAAACACGGCCAGTAGCCAATACTATAAAACTTTTACAATTGTATTTGAAAATGCTAATGGATTATTTTAACCCATTTAAAGTCACAACTAGAAAATACGATTGTAAAAGTTTCATAGTATTTCCAGATATTAATTTGCATGTGTTGGGTGTATGATGATGATTTCCGGGTTTTTTCTCTCATTCCCAGTGCCAGATGCAGATAGAATCTAGCGAGGAGATGGAACTAAGAGAGTAATCTCAAAAACACTCTGTGTATTTGTGTGACCCCTCTACTGAGTTGTGGGCTAAAAGAATTACGGAAAAATTTATCGTTTTAATTCCTTCAGACAACGGTTAAAATCTCGTTTTTGGAAGAAGTTCGAATGGCATAGAGAGGGTTACATCCCCAACCCTAACCCTGAAGTAACAATAACCCTAACCCCAATGCTGAACTGACCCTAACTCTTAATATAAACCCCGAAAATTCGCAATTTCCCTCGTAAGTCTTATATCTTAGAAATTAAGCTCATAATACATCAAATAAGCTCATAATATTTCGGGAAACTCATAATGCATCTCCGGACACAAAAAACTCGCAAATCCCGTATAATTACGAGAACACACAGACGGACGACTGGGCGACCGGACGGACGGCAGACGGAATGGCAAAGAAACTAGGATTAGAAAATCTTAGCTGTCTAGGTCAGAGGGAAGTTAAACATATTGTACCGTTCTTACAGGGCCCTGTTAGCATTTTAGACTGCAATATGATCAGCTATTCTTCAGTCAAATTGTTTTCACAGAAACTTATCACAGGATTCACAATATGCAAAATGAGTGTGGTATGGTATTTATTTAACCCTTTACCTAACGAATGGGTCGCACCCATGTATTTTTCAAATTAAACATTTGAAAAAATACACTTTTAAAATATTTTCGAGCTCGTTCCAATTAGGCGTCACGTGATATGGTTGTGCTGAAATTTGTTGAAAAAAGTTAAAAAAAAAACAATACTTAAAATAATAAATGTTGATAGCCTATGCGTTGCTTAAAGGGTTGATATAAACTGGCACAGTAATTCATGCGAGGATGTGAGCCAGACAATATAATGTGGTATCAACTATGTAATATGTTTTGAAATTAAAATAATAATAGTGATTCGATTTAGCCATCTGTGGTCCAATTTTGACGTGTTTTGAACCTTGATTTAGACGATGGGTAAACCCGAAGATTTAATTTTGTTAGTTTTCCAATGATAGGGGAGGCTTATAATAGTCTGCATACACAGCAACGACTTCCCGGAAATCTGTCTTTTCTACGACAAGTGTTTTGTTTGAAAAGTAGAATTTTTGTGATCGTAATTATCGAATTGACTGTAAAGTTGGCAAAAATGTGGATTATATTGTAGTGAGAACGGATGAAGGGTGGATGGTTCTCGAGGTAAACAATTCCAGTCGTTTGATTATCTCCTTGTTTGAGATTAACTCTTTTCTTATCATTCATTAAAATTACTTTGTATTGACAAGACGTGCATTTTAGATTCTTAAACATTGATATTTCTATAATCTTAACGTAGTGAGTCAAAAAAGAAAGTATAAAAGAAACAAATGTGAATAAAGAGCATAAAGGATGAAACATAATAGTTCTAAGGTTGCATGTTTGTGTTCAAGAAGTCGTGCAAAGAGTTTAATGATATGTTCTTGTTGCCCACCCAACGGTATAAAATTTTGCTACGGATTTAAAAATAGCACGTGCTACCCGAGAATGTCAAATTGATTGGGTGACAGACGATTTTCTTCGTGTTATGTTGTGCTAAAGAGTCTGGGGTATTGAGAAAACAAGCTAGCTTGTGTCTTCTTAGGTTAACCTAAAATCAGAGGTTGCGTGTCATTGGTATGCATGAGGCTGGGATACTTCCAGATGAGTTCGCTGCTGAGTTCGGAGTGACTGTTGCCACTATTTACCGTCTCATTGGAAAGTATAGAAGCACTGCCGACCGACCGCGTTCAGGCCGACCAACAGATACGACGCCTGCACAAGACCGACATATCATGACGTTTCACTTGCGGGATCGTTTCCTTCCAGCGACGAGGACAGCAGCAATTACTTCTAGTAGAACCTACAATATAATCAGTGCACAAACGTCCGCAACAGACTCGCTGAACACAGCATCCGAAGTAGGCGTCCATACCACGGGCCTTCCTTACCCAATGCCATCGTACCAGAATGGAATGGGTACGTCAGCGTGTTCGCTGGACTCAGGGCACAGTTCCTTTTAGTGCTGAATCACGATTTTGTCTACGGCGCGCTGATGGTAGGGCAGGAGTGTATCGCCGACGAGGAGAACGGTTTTCTGATGCTTGTGTGAGGGAATGCGACCGTTTCGGCGGGGGGGGGGGGGGGGGGGGGGTTGTGTAATGGTTTGGGCAGGAATTTCCTTGCGCCATCGAACGCAGTAGATCTTCAGCGATGGTAATCTGAATGGACAGCGATATAGGGATGAAATTTTTAACGCTGTTGTTGTCCCGTTGTTCAACGCTAACGTCGGATTGCAGTTATTCCAGCAAGACAATGCCCGATGTCACGTGGCGTGTATCTGTCGCGACTTTCTTGAGAAGCAGAGTACTGAACTTCTTCTCTGGCCCCCACATTCGCCAGAGTAGTCGCCAATCGAGCATCTTTGGGATCAACTAGACCGTCAGGTGCGACTCCATGATCTTCAGACGTTAGGCGATTTACGTAATGTTCTAAAGCAGGAGTGGAATGCAATACCACAGAGTGACATCCAGAGACTTATCAGGTCCATGCGCCGTCTATGTCTTGCCATCCAAGAGGCAAACGGTGGACATACACGCTATTGACATCATGTGTGAACTTTTCCCTTCACCCCATGTCTGGATTGCGACGTCCTGACGTGACGCTGGCAACAGTGAGAACATGAAATTATGCTAATTCATACAACTGGACTCGAAATATGAATTTACAATAATTTGTTTGGTATTAAAGTCGATAATACTAAAAAATGCTCCTCAAGGTTTATTATATTTTCTTTTCTGACTCAGTATATATCACTGGTAAATTATCCACCAGATTTACCACACTGCCGTGGCCGTAAAAGAAAAGGAAGCGAGGACAGTGTATTCTTTCATTGTTATTCATTAAGCGCTTTTCTTACCGACTAGACGTGTCATTTTAGATTCCTAAACATTGGTAATATTATAATTTGAACGCAGTGTTGCTATCTTTAATGGATCACTGGTAAATTTCTACCAAATTAACCACACTGGCTTCGCCGAAAGGAAGGAAGTGAGGAAAGTGTATTCCTTCTTTCCTATTTTATTCTCTCACTGAATTTCGAGAGATAATTTTGCGACAGTCTTTGGTGAAGTCTTTTGTTTGAATGAATGATCACTCAGTAAAGCTAACAGACAGGTCGTAGCTATTCATTGTTGAGAAGTTTTGCCATTATTTCATCAAACAACTTTGTCATGGTACGCCTTAACGTTCAAGCTGCCACCGCCGAGCAGTTACAAGAACTGGAATACACTGATTAGCATCAGGCCTAGAAATTGGTGAATCTCCGAAGAGCCCATGGTTGTTATGGGGCCGGTAATTTGTTGGAACTGACTGATATGAGTTAGTCAACATTGATGGATTTAGTATCAGAGAAGAAACAAACTCCGAGAACGGACTTCATGGAACAAGACGATGAATCTTCAACCAAAACGTAGCATCTAAATCAAGTTACTAATCTGAGTGAAGATACATCGTTATCATTCCATTTTCAGTGTAGCCAGGTCAATATCAGAAATTGGACAGATCAAACCCAAGCACTTGAACAACCAAATCATTGCATCAGGTCGGATTGTGAGAAGGAAGATTTTTTTTAAGTTTGATACTTTGCAGAAAATGTGGCAAACTGTGATTGATTTTTTTTTATCAACAAACAAGCAGCTGCAACATCAATACAAACAGTGCCGTCAACATCAACAATAACGGTAATATTTTAGCAAGCAAAACCGGAGTAAGGATGGCAGAATCATAAACATAGAATTTCATTCTGATAAAAATAAGAAGCCAAGAAAAAAAATCGAGAAGACTTCCACAGAAGCAGAAATGGAAGGGTAAAGAAATGTAACCCTCAGACCCTAGATTAAAGATCTCGACAGGAGAGCAGAAAATCTCAACGAATCTTGGTTGAATCTTCTGATGATCCTTTTGTTCGTTCGCATTTTGGTTGTTATACCACCAAGTGATGTGCATTACTGAACTGCAATGGACACATGGAACAAACAAGGCTTATCTGAAACTAAGCGAAGATCCACAAAGCAACAGCGCAGAAAAATACATTTCAAAATGCAAGTAAAATGTTGGGTTCCCCTGATGACTTTTCGGAGAATTGCTGAAAAATCTCCAGCTTGATGGTGCCTCTCCTTTAAAAAATAAGGAATTCAAAAACTGAAATTATCTCTACTAGAAAGAGAAGGAAAAGCAGAATCCCGCACAAAAAATACAAATCCTACAGAGGTGAGTGGAGATATTGTTGAAGTCATTTTCGAGACAATTCGATGTTTGTAAAAACAAAGACAGAGGGATAGAACCACTGCTTCCTCATTTGAAACGTAAAATTCCCTACATGGCTAGGAGTAATGGTATCGGCAGTGAACCCCGTTGTGGCTTGATAATTAAGGCTGACAGTTTATGATTTCTGCCAGAGTTTATTTGACAGCTGAACATGTGACAGATTCAAAGATTTAATAGGTAGCAGATTGCTGTACCGATTCCGCAGATGTGATGACAATGGATACCTCAAATTATGAGGATACATCTTTGTGTAAAAGCTGACACAATAATTGTTCCATACCGAAGCACCCATTGTCGCTGAATTAGCAGAACGAATGTTACCAACATTGAAAAACAATCTATCAAAATTGAAATCGGCTTCAGCATTTCGTATGGCTTACGACGAATTCAGGCATATTTATTTCAGTTTTATGATTCCAAACTCTAAATTTATGTCTAAAATTTCAACGTTTCTTCAGATTACAATAATCAGAAAATATGTTACCTTCTGGCATACTGTTCTGAAATAATGGCAGTGTTTCCTGTGTTCACATTATTCAGAATGTGCAATATTTGAAATAACTTCCTTCAAACATTTTTGCAGGAAAATGTTTCCTGAAAAACATTTGATTCAGCTGTGATTGGAGGTAACATACTTTAGATCACAACTGACTTTATACCCATTGGCAATATCACAATGATAAAAATATATTTGTAAATAAAAACATCAGCGTCGATTGGAAGTCATGTGCTTTAGATCGATACCGATTTCTTTGCCAAAGGGAACTGTTACTTTCTGCAAAGTTTATTCTGTATGGACATTTGTTTGTGGAAAAATGCCATCGATCTGTTGTTTCTTTTAAGAAACCTCATTTTTATGCTAAAAGGCGTGAGGAAAAGTGAACTATTCGGAAAATCGATATCACTTTCTTGAAGCATGCCAATTGTGTGAATGCGCGTGGAAAGCACATAAATAGTAATGTATGGGTCACACCGCACATTTGAATTCATTGTGTTGGCACGAACACCTCATGGAGTTGCGGTGTCGTGAGTAGAATCACAATGGCACCTAGATTTTAACCATTTCGTTCTTCTAACACGCTGACCCAACACACTTCTTTCGTCAAAACTTGGCATTCATAGTTTTATAACCTCCTGCAACATGTTCTTTTTTCTTCTGTAATTGCCAACAACTGAGTTTAGGGACAATTCTTCTACTTGTGCTAATCAGATTTAGGGCATTTGTCATTATCGGACTAGAGAAATTATGTTTGTTTTCTTAAATAACGTTTTACTATTGATAAGAATGCAATGGGAGTTTAATGAAACAGCACACGCAATTGAGCATATTTTCACTCCTCCCTCAACGGAATTCTATACAAAAACTGGATAGTTTATTCTAGCAAGTTTCATTTAAATTTTGCAAGTTATTTTGAACCATTACTAGTCTTATTAGAAGAGGATTGTATAGTTTAGTTTCACAAAATGGGGAGGAGTGTAATGAGAACGTCTGCTGGGTGCGTATTTCTCGAGGTAAACACTTCCAGTGTTTTGATTATCTCCCGTGATATGCTGTTGTTTGAGATTAACTCTGTGCTTGTGATGCATTACAATTACTTCGTTTCGACAGGACATGTCATTTTAGATTCCTAAACAATGTTAATTATATTAAACGAACTTAGTGTTTCTGTCTCTTTACTTGGCTACTGGTAAATTATTTACCAAATTTACCACAATAGTTTCAAAAACTCAGTAAATTTGTGTGTGGATAATTACATGTGGCTGAAAAAGAAGAACAAAATCAGATACACGTTTTGAAAGTGAAAGGAAAGTGTAAAGACCGTAACATATTTGGATTATTTTTGTCCCAGAAGTAGATCTCCTGACCTCAATTCTCATCAGATGTCGTATAAGACTTACACATTATTTATTTTTTTTTTTTTTTGGGGGGGGGGGAGAGTAACATACGACCATAATGTGTTCCTTGTCAGCATGTATGTATGTATGTGCACAGTGAGGCACATTCGTTTTCATTGCACAGATTTCACTCATGCCTGGGTGCAATATCTTACTGTAGGATCTCTTCCAGATCTTTTCTTACTGAAAAGCCCGGACGAAATTTGGTCATTTCCTAAACAAAACAACCTTCTTATTAAATTTTAGAATTGTTTTTCCACATTTAAACAAGACTCGTCATGTCCCATGCCAACAGACTGATTTCTGTATGGTATTCACAACATTACTCCAATCATGACTCATTTCTGTCCAACTATACAAGCTACTCATGCCAATGTACTTCTTTTGTAAATATTTGTCTTGTTTTAGTCCGTCATTGTCCTACAGAACCAACTGCTGCATGCTTTACAAATGATGGAAATCTTACGCAGGCAAGTGTTTTGCGCACCTTCCGCTCGCGCAATTGTTATACCGCCTGATCTTCCTTTTGCGCACCTAGGTTTAGCCTTTCTCGATATCGCTGGCATCTCGGGCACTCCAAGAGCTCTCTTGGTAAAAGTAAAACAGACGCTCCGTTAAACCTGCCTTTGATCCTGAACATTTAAAAATGTATGTCTGGTCAGTCCGGGACGGGTCGGTGTTCTGATCTTCCTGTTCAGCCAGCAATAAGGCACAATGGCCTCCCCAACCATGTTATTAATTGTTATATTATGTATAATAATATTATTTTTGTTTTGCGTAGAGTAGTATCTATTCTCAAGAAGATAATTGTTTGCACTTTTACAAACCTTTCTACCCCAGTACGGGGTGATTGGGGCGAAGTTTTTTTTAAGCTAAACAACGTTTTAAAGACACTGGTTGTTTTGAATGTGTTCCATGAAGAACGCGAAAACTTTACGTGATTTTAGAAGATGTTTGGGAAGCGAAACAATGAAACATAGCTCAGGACAGCAATTTTCTGATGGAAGAAGTAGCCAGAAGAGCTATTTTTTGTTATTGTGCATTTTTCAAAAAGTCAATCGTGTTTCACGCTACTGCCGTTATCTCATCATGATCTAGCCTACGATGTTTGCGTGACGTTAATCACCAATGAATGAATAAATAAATATTCTGACTGCAAACATAAGACTTCATTGGACGCGAATCCATTACGTTTTTCAAGAAGTGATGTCCGTTCATTTGACCAACAATCGTTTTTCGTTTAAAATGTGACATTTACAGTTCTTTTTCCGCGGGGTTCTATAGTCTAAATAATGTTTACTTGGGAACTAATATTTTAGAGCAACTGTAAAGTCAGAGACACGAATAATTCGGTATGATATGCGCGAAATGTTACCTTGCACGATGATGCAATTTCGGTATGATATTCGCGAAATGTTACCTTGCACGATGATGCAATTTCAAAATCACATCACCGTTTAATAACGCTTTCTACCGGAGGTGGCGGAAAGGGGGAACAGCTGAGACTACATTCCCCCTTTCGGAGAGTGATAGCCAGTCTCTCCTCGTCGGGAAACTGTCTCGTTTATTGTGGCTTTGTCTGAGGACATCATAACCTCTGTGTCGTGGAAATCCTGGTTCCACCTGTTTCCTACCTGTAACTATAAAATTAATAGCTCACTAGACCCTCCAAGAGTAGTAATAGTCTTTGAAAAAATAAAATATTCTTAAATTGTCCCACGTTTCGAAGTATGACGAAGAAAGACTTGTCTGGTGGTGCTTATAGCGGAAAATGTGTATTAACATCGATGTAAATAAATTGTCATTAATGCAACGAATGAGCGATCACTGTCATGTCACGAATTCAGAATTTGAGCCATTATTTCAGTCAGCTTTGGATTTCTCCCTCGCTGTTATTAAAGCGATATTTTTGTCGACGACAGGATCTATTCAATGGTTTAGAGGCATGTAAAAGATTCTGTGGCTGGCGCGCAAGATTGAGTAAACTGGACTCCTTAATTTTATCGAAATCAATTTAGTTTGGAGACAAGTTTTACAATAGCCGGCGTGAAGTCTATGAGAAACAAATGAGCAGAATACAACAGAATATCAATCGCACTGACAATTACAAATTCAACCAAAAACTGTGAGGTCCAAATTCCGACCAATTTTGACTTCGATTTCGAGCCAAAGTAGTAAACAAGAAGAAAACATTGAAGAAAACATTTCCAGTACATTGTAGCAGAACTTGAGCAAATCTGATCAAACGATAGTTGACGGTAGTAAATTACAGAGTGAATGTAAGAAAATCAGAAACCTGTTGAATCGTTCGAATTTTGGGTGGGAAGTGGTACAAAAGTATGTGGCATATTCCCTGGCAGACAGTATGAGTTACATGTCGTGTAAGGCTCGGAGTTACATGGCGTGTAAGGCTCTGAGTGTTCATATCGGGTTCCACTTCGCCTCAACTGATATGAATTCTCATCGCCGTGCATGGAAATGTGTCAACCATCTACACCCCATTTAACAGATTTATTAAGTCGAAAATCCATGTAAATCAAGGGATAAATAAATTTTCATAAGAAACAAAGTACGACCGGACGTTTATTTTCAGAATCCGCTATTGACAGTACTGCTCAGGATTACCAACAGTAATTGGCACCGGTAGGTATCCAAGGTGACAGTAAATAATCGTCGCTGTTCGAAGTACGATATTCATTTATAAAATAAAACTTATCGTTACAGCATATCTTGAATATCCTAACACACATTTGTTCTCATTATCACCCGAAAAGTGTCATTAAAACACATAAAACATTCATGAAATCACTTTTAATCTGTTGAGTAAACAATAATAATAATAAAACTGAAAGTTGAAAGTGAAAAGTAAAATGACTCTCCAATTGACAAACTGCCATATCTTCTGAAATCGTATTGATTTGTTCTAGTCAATTACATTAACAGGTAGATACAGTTCTGAGGCTGCAGTCGTGGGCGTCTCATGGTATGGGCTCCTGGACGTTAACCGCTGGCGCTCGTAGGACTGTTTTTCTTTCTTTTTATTTTCTTCTCACATACCAACCATCACAATAAACAAAGTACAATAAGACCACTGTTCTGAATACCTTCAACCATGCTATCTGTCATATTTTTGCTATTTTTATTAACATTGTGTCAGACCAGCACCAAACAGAAGTTATCAAGATTCGCCTTTGAACTAGCACATTTTATTTGTATAAATGTTATCATTGGTATACAGTGTAAATCAATTTCCGTGACTGTGGTATAGTTCTATCTGATAATGGAGGGTAGCATAACGTTGGACGAGATCCAGACAAAAGCAGAATACGATTTCTTCAGCCAATTCATTGGTAGGATACCTGCCTCTGGAGACGCGGACGATACCCCATTTCAACACCTCAGAGGGGAGTGTGCATATTACTCCCCTGAGGACCTTCGCTCGCCACAAAGTAACCCGAATAATACATTCTCCCTCTTTCATATAAATTGTCAAAGTATCAATGCTCACTGGGACTCACTCAGTGAACTCATATTCAGTATTCAGGAATCTGGTAACAACTTTGACATTATTGGATTGACTGAAATTTTCCAAATTCGGCAGCCCACTTCATATACCCTAAACGAATATCAACCACTTCTGTACAAATGTTGCCCCCAGAAGACGATGGACGAGGCGGTATCGGACTTTTCGTTAAAGAAGGCATCGATTTCAAAATTCGCGATGACCTGTAAATTTTAATTCCCCACATTTTTGAATCCAGCTTTATTCAAATACAAATCAATAAATCAAAAAGGGCTATTGGAATCATCTGCAGACCAAATACCCCTCCAAAGGCCGATATGGAAATTTTCCTTTCCAAAATAAACCTTATAACAGATATATATTAACCCACGAAAATAAAATCTCCTATGTGATGGGTGACTTCAACATTGACCCCCTGAAAGTGGAATCGCACAGAAAAACTTAAGAATTTATTGATTTAATATTCAGTCAAGGATTCATCCCTCTTATAACCAAACCATCTAGGGTAACAAGTTATTCTGCAACCTTAATTGATCACATTTTCGTCAACAACATCACATCGACTACTTCATCTGGCATAATCTTGACTGATGCAGTTGATAACTTTGGCATTTTTTATACAGAGAATAGGTTGCCAGCGAAAGACTCTTCAACCCCGAAATTTCTACGAAGGATTAACCCTGAAAGTATCGCTCACTCTCAGTCACTGTTGACTGAATGTGATTTTCCTTGCGTCATGGATATGAGTTGCCCTAACCCGGCCTATAATGCATTTATGGAAGTCTATCAAAGTGCCTTCGATTAGCATTTCCCATAATCCAAATCCGCACCAGTGAAAGTAAAATTAAGCATCAGCCATGGATGACGAATGGCCTCGTAATCTCCTCAAAAAATAAAAGGACATTGTATCACGAAAAGTTGAAAGCACATGCTGACCAAAATATTCAAAACTATAAAAATTGTTGTAGAATCTTGAACCGCATCAAGAAACAAAGTAAGGCAATCTATTATGAAACTATCCTGACGGAAAATAAGCACGACATGCACAAAACTTGCAAAATCCTCAACGAAAGTATTAATAATGAAAAACGCGTGCCCAAGCTGCCTTCCTTCTTTGTCCAAGACGACAAGGAAATTAAGGACCCGTACGAAATTACAACGGAATTTAATAATTTCTTTGTGAACATCGGAAGACTTACTAGTCAACATCTTAGAACAAGACATACTACATTCACAATCTACCTGAATGGTCAGTTTCCGAACAATTGTTTGGCAAAACCGACCTCTCCTTACGAAATAATTAATGTTATTAAGTCGATGAAATCCAAAACAAGCCCTGACCGTGACGGTATCACGTCAGATCTTCTTAAACAAAATGTAAATTTTATAGCCCTACCATTGGCACACATAATCAATAATTCATTCAAAAACGGCATAGTGCCCGATAAAATAAAAATCGCTAAAGTAATCCCCATTTTTAAATCTGATGATGCACATAAATTCACAAATTACAGACCAATTAGTATCCTACCGACATTTTCGAAAGTCTTAGAGAAACTCATGTCGAAGAGACTCATTAGTTTTCTAGAATGCTTTAAAATATTGTATGAGCATCAATATGGATTTAGGGAAAAACATTCCATAATTCACCCGGTTCTCCGGCTTTTGAAAGATATCGCCGAAGAAAACAATAAAACTACTAAAGATTCCACTTTAGCGGTTTTCCTTGATTTGACAAAAGCATTTGATACCATAAACCATGAAATTTTGTTACAGAAACTTGAGCACTGTGGTGTGAGAGGAATTACCAATAACTGGTTCAAAAACTATTTATCTGACAGAAAACAATTTGTTTCTTATGGTGAACACAAATCGGATTTGGTTCAAACTGATTGCGGCGTACCATATACAGGACCGATCATTTTCTTACTATATATTAATGATATTTTTAACTCAACTTCATTGAACTTGTTATCATTCGCGGACGATACTATAGTGTACGCATCAAGTGCCTGCGGGAATAACTTAAAAACCTACATAAACAATGAATTGCAAAAAAATATCCAAATGGTGTTCTGCCAATCGCCTGGTCATAAACGCTAACAAAACGAGATATATATTAATTAACCCAGGCAGAAAAAACAAAATTTACGCAACAGAGTGTCTATATCGACGACAAAGAAATAATTAGGGGACGCGTTGAAGAAAACGAAAAGTCCCTCAAATTTCTTTGCATCACATTGATGAGAAATTATCGTATAAAACACACATCACACAGTTATGCTAAAAAACTGCACGTGCAAATCTTGCCCTCAATAAAGTTAAAGCTATTCTTTCACACAATGCCCTGAGAATGCTTAACTTCACACTCGTACACAGTCACTTGCTTTGTGGGATTCAACTCTGGGGTAACACAAAAGCGATCAGCAGATTACTGTTAATGCAGAAAAGAATGCAACAATCCTTACTGTCCCGATTGTTTTGTCTGAGTAATTTTGACGGTCTTGACTAAATTCATAAGGTTGTGGCAGGACGATTCCTCAAGCAATTGTTGAGCTCCATTAACTAAACGCTATGTGCTACTCTAGCTATCTTGTCTGGATATCTCGTCTATTTTGACTCCCGATATAATGTTCGTCGATCTTAACCAATGGATGACTTTCTAATAAAATTCATCCTCTTTTGGACGGTTCTGTGAGCAAGGAGAGACTGGGCGATGCTGATTGTGCACCGTTTTGAAAATCGACACTATCTTCTGGTCTGTCGGCAATACGGATACGGGCCGGCCATAGTGGGGGTCGAGATCCGCGCACGATTATTTTTTCTGTGCGCGGTTAGCTGGGAATTTATAACATAAAACAACTGAATAGCAAGCAAAGCTTCAATGAATGAGGCAACGTGCGTGACCCAGTGCTCAATTCAGTGAATAATTGCTAAACACATCTGATTGCTGACTGCAAACAACATTCCACCTGCGAGGTTTTGACCTGTCCAGGGCGCCAGTTCCTTATGGTGGGACGCTTGAAGATCTTCCCTTCTCCGAAACAGAGCACGAACTCTAATGTGCAGACACTGTGTCGTAGGAACCAGAGGCTATATTTTATCAAGCAAAACAAACTGTCCTGATTCCAGCGAGGCACTCGTGCCACGTTGATAAGCACTCTCGTGTCGGGACAGTGTACCTCACCCACTACCCTATAAACCAACTTGGATTAGCATCATTGCTTCTGGTCTTCATTGGTTTGGAGGATGGGGGAGCCAACGTTATTGGAATATTCCAATGCCACATCCACAGTCACACATTCACTCAATTGCATACTTCATTAAATTCGCAATATCACACACAAAGAGTTCATTGATAATGTACCTCACTTGACATATACTGGTCTGAATTCAATGGAATATTTTTCCAACCTGAGGGGGATGGCAGGTAGACAGCCAATCTGGTTATGCCGTCTCCGAGCTGTATGTGATATATGCTGCTATTTATAAGTTGAAACTTCTTACATTGTAAAAAACATGCATGCTGCTGAATAAAGTACCTTTCTGTCTCTCTTCTTGATCCGAACGTTGTAAAAACAAGTTTGTTAATTTATTATTTATAGTAACAGTAATATTGCCGATTTTAATGTTTTAAATCAATAATTACCGTACTTTGAAAATATTTTAAGCACTTAAATTCTCTTATTTTGTTTCAGTTCAAAAAAGTTTGAAAATTCAAAGAGAGTGGAAATGCCTCAAAATGGAATGGTAATGACGGCTGTTTACCCGAGATCAAATGATATCAGGTGAATTACCTGAGGTTCTGTTCCACATGCTCCAGGCATTTCCAAAAATACATGCCATACACTCTCCTCTGATGCGAATATTCCTCGACTTAGTTATCTAACCCATAACGTGTATTACATTTCCCAAATCCACCAAATAACACTATCTGGCTAAGTAGATATAATCAGTCTGAATGTGGGTGAAATAATTTACTCTCAAATGCAAACCTTCAGGCAGCAAAATTGCATTAAAAATGCAGATACTAGTCATTTTCAGCCACCCATCACCTTCAAAAGCAGAAGAAAATTTCCCACTATCCCTATTTATCTAACCCTGGAGTATATAATCCTCGGTTTCTAAAATGGGAAAAAGGTATAATGGCATTTTGAAAAATAGCCAATATTTCGAAGCTACCTTTTCCCATAATTCCTCTGCTAATTTACTCCTATGCATAAGACTCCAACTTTTGGACCAAAACTTCAAATTCTCTTCTCCAATAAATAGCCTAAAGTAATCATAGATCTTATACTAAAAATATATCTCCAATTTACACATTAACGGATGAAAAGTTTTGTGAAACCATGTATTGACTGGATTTGTTCTTGGATATCTGAAGGACATTTGGCCACGAGTTGTTCTCCTGGAATATTGTTTTATTATCAATTCTGGCACGAATGCAGCAGAAGACATCCAGGAACTATTGCTGCCTGTGTGTTGGCTGTATATATTGTTCGTGTTCTTTACATCACAGCCTTCATTTAGATGTATAATTTGTGTATATTTAATTTACGCTTGTGGGATTCCAGAGGCGGTAATGGAACGTTAACTATTTTCCCTTACTTATATAGCACATTAAACAGATCCCATTAACCCTTTACCATACGCAGACGATATCAAAATTTATTATTTTAAATACAATTTTTTAAAATTTTTCAAAAAATTTCAACAAAACCATATCATGTGACCCCCTCATTGTAACGAGCTCAAATGAGTGGAATGACTCAATATACTCAACATTAAGATCCAATATCACAGGACTAGAAAACAGGGGGCTCGGTATAATTTTGATGGGTGACTTTAATGGACACATAGGTGATAAGGAATTCAACAGGAATGGAAGGAAGCTGTTGGACTTCACAAATGAGCTCGGTCTGGAGGTTCTGAGCAGGGACGCGAGGTGTAAGGGGAAATGGACCCGGGAGAGGAACGACAGAAAATCAATAATCGACTGTTTATTTAAAAAACAAAAGTATTGCACGTGGAATTGTATACTGGGTTGGAGGGAAGCAAACCCAAGTGGAATGACTCAATATACCCAACACTAAGGACCAATATCACGGGACTAGAAAACAGGGGGGTCGGTATAATGTTGATGGATGACTTTAATGGACACATAGGTGATAAGGAAGTCCGCCAGCCCCACCCCCCCCCCCCTGATTGCTTCTATTGCTGCGGCATTGCTCGACCCCGCTACCCATCGGCCTGCGTCGTTGTGTAGGGTTTCCAATTTCTTTACAGCCGTTAGGTTCAGGGGTACCACTTCCCCACGAAAACCTTATTGAAACTGTTTGTACCTGTAAATTTCATTTCGTTAAGGATTCGCCTCACTGTCAAAATCAATTTATTCGTGTGGTTTCGGTCGATGCCTCTTCCTGTGATGTTTATGTACACTAAGAAGTTTTCTGCTACCTTCAGGAAAACAGAACTTCCTCTCCACCTTCGAGTCGGATCCATTTTACGGTGACGGGTATAACTTCGCACCTCCTCGGTTTTAATTTCGCTGCACACGAAGTTCGATAGATTTTCCTCGACCGGATTCGGGTACTCCGGTGGGTTCCCCATGCCCATCGCTTGTCATTTACCTTTTCCGAACGTTTGACGAGTTCTGATGCGATTTGGTCTTGATCGTCTGTATCTCTGTCATCTACTTTAATACTCTGGGGGATACTTCCTTTGGTACGTTTATTCACCATATTTCTAAAATTCGTTCGAACTCGACCCCCCCCCCCCCACCTTGTCATTCTTATCGTCCTAATAAGACTGCAATTTCGCACTCTCCGATTATCGTATTTAATCTTCTTTACTTTATTTCGTACTGGTTGGTATTCTTCTTTTACTTCATGGCGTCGCTGCTTTCTGCCAGCCCCTTTGAGTTTTCTACTTTTGTATACGGCAAATTTAACTTTTCTGCCCTTTATTGCCCTTTTCAGTTATTCGTTTACCCTGTACCCAAGTTCCCGTGTTGGCACCCTAATCTTTCCTACACTTTTCTTTTCTGTCTCAACTAGACTCGCAACTATGGCGTCGGCCATTTTCTGAAAATTTCCACCCCACACCCCTCTGTAGAGGTGCAAGCTTTGGTTTCAATTTTTCTTCAAACTTCGCCAAGCCAGCATCCTTTTTGAGTTCCTCTCCTTAAAGCTTCCTTTCCTTCGTACTAGGTTTTTGACCCTGATCGCCACTGTAAACAAGTTGTGATCACTATCCAACTCCATTTTACCCTCATTGTTCAGTTCTAATCCTATCATCTCCCTCCACAAATTTATGTCTGTGAGAATACAGTCGATTATTGATTTTCTGTCGTTCCTCTCCCAGGCCCATTTCCCCTTACACCTCGCGTCCCTGCTCAGAACCTCCAGACCGAGCTCATTTGTGAAGTCCAACAGCTTCCTTCCATTCCTGTTGAATTCCTTATCACCTATGTGTCCATTAAAGTCACCCATCAAAATTATACCGAGCCCCCTGTTTTCTAGTCCTGTGATATTGGACCTTAATGTTGAGTATATTGAGTCATTCCACTTGGGTTTGCTTTCCTCCACCGCGCAGTATACAATTCCAAGTGCAATACATTTGTTTTTTAAATAAACTTTTACCCATCCAATTTTTTTCGATACCACAGCCGAGGTGTTGACATCTTCCAGGCCTGTGAAAGGCGTCGGTTTTAAATCCTCTTTAATGTACATGCCTACCCCTCCCCTCCCCCCTTTTCTGGCCTTCCGTTCGCTCAACACCTATCCACACGCACCCCCTTACTTGGTCTATCCGTTCCTCGTGTCTTAACCACGTTTCGCTTAAGCCCGTGACATCAGTGTCCCCTGCCTCCATCAATGTAGCAATTTCATTTACTTTCCTGTGGAGACCCTGTATGTTGTTATAACCCACTTTCATGGTTCCGACATTCATTGACTTCCACCAACCGAACACCTGGCGCTAGCCTTGGTAAACACGTGCTTCCCCCTTCGCTCTTATTCACCCCACCTGTATCCACTCTTGCTATACTTGCCACTGGCCTCCCACCCCGCTCCTTTCCAAAAAAGGCTCTGCTACCTGTTGAATATTCCCCTCAATACCCGTGTCCCAGTCCCTCTAAGATGCAGCCCGTCACGTCCCAACATGCTCGAGTTAATTCTTGAGTTTCGTTCGTTCGTCCCCCCCCCTCCCCCCACACACACACGACAGAAAGGATCCCGGATACTCTTGCATTCCTACTGAGCAGTTTGCTGACTAAACCTCTGTACGACTCCACCAAACTTACTGACCTTCACCCATGATATTGTTGGACCCCACATGGACCACCACTACCGGGTCCGATCATGACCCTGCCACAATACCATCTTCTCTGTCTCTCAGATCCTCCACCTTCGCCCCAGGAAAGCACAAAACTATTCGATTAGAACTATCAGGACCACAGACCACCTTGTCAATCCCATCTACAATGCTACTCCCCGCTACGACTAACTTTCTCCTTCTTCCCCAGACCATGTGTCACCGCAATTCGCCTCGTTTGGCGTGCCTCCAACCTCCTCTTTCTCTTCGCCCCCTCCTTACCCCACATCCTATCAACATCAGTAACCACCTCTTCCCTCTTAATGTCCCCTTCACTCTCGTCCCCAGGGGTATCAGAATCTAGAACACTGAACTGACTCCTGACTCTACATAGCCCTGTCCTGACTCCATCTTGAGATTTTCCTACTGGATCTTTCCTCGGGTGCACACCCCCCCCCCCCCCCCCCCCACACACACACACTCATCAAGCGTTTTCCTCTACGTTTCCTGCCTCACGGCTTTCTCCTTGGGTCCACAGCGACCTTTCACCCACCTTCCACCTCACCATCATAGGTAACATTCAACGGTGTGACTCCAGATATACACCAGCCCTCCTCAATCACCTCTTCAGCTCCGCAATTTCCCGCTCGAATCCAACGCACTTCTCTAACAACTGTAAAATATCCTTGCAATTCGTACACAGTCCACTGCTGTCCATTGACCGACCACCACCATACCCCGTATCACACTGTCTGCACGCCTCTGTATCCTCTGTCTCCCTCACCCTCGACTCACCTCCCCTCACCCCTTTACTAACCATACTTACCTCCGTCTAGACACCTTTCGAGCACTTACCATTCTTGTTTACAAATGTTTACAAATATAATAATAACAGTATATAATGACCAAAATCGGCAAACCACGCGAAAAAGGGAACGTAACGTAAATAAGTTTAAACTCGGGAAAACCTATGGCTTAAACGTTCTTATTTTACCCAATAATCCCCCCCCCCCCCCCACTAATACACATACAAACTAAATATGTAGATACACCTACCTGAAATAAAACTAATAATAAAGAAATGGTTATAAGCAACTCTGAGTAGGTAATAAATGAGAGATAACTACCATTTTTGTACATGTACGTGTACAAACTACGTTTACCAACGTGGGATTCAGTGTTAAATCGCACGCTTGTTCACAAAAATGTTCAATGGTCTTTGAATCCCCTGTTTTTTTTGTGACTCCTAGATCGCACTATTAACGTCCAAATACTCGTGGTAAACGTTGAATGTCACGCGTTTTTTAAAAAAGGTGAAATTGTGCATTTACACTTTTTTTTCACTTTAAAATTTTTTGTCAACGTTCCCATCGCAGATCAGACCATCGATCCATCGTTGGTGAACGCGAGCAAAATTCTGGGCTAGCATCAAAAAAAAAGTTTGTAGATTCTAGACCAGTGGTCGAGAATGCTCAATTGTTTTGAGGCGGTGGGTTTTTCCCATTTATGACGTCATTAGGGGAATTCCCATAGTGGGATTTTCCAAACTCAGCTAATTAACCAATCAGATTGCTTGATTCTCCGCTAATTGACCAATCAGATTGCTCGATTCTCATAAACTTGATCATACAGAGTTATCTCCCCTCGTCGTGGGGTGGGGTAATAGCCGGATTTTTTTTTTCCAAAAAAAACCAGACAACTGTTGAACGCTTCCATTTCTGACGTGAGTGGGGGGAATACCCGAGGAAATAAATAAAAAAAAGTGATCGATATATATAGGAGATAAAAAACATAAACATAAAAATAAGTATACATTTAATTTTGAAAATAATAAAATAACTCGCATTAGCATACTTAAAGGAACATTAACAATTAAAAACGAAAAATGTTTTTACAGATGGATTCTAGGCGCCGAGATCGAATTTTAGAGGAGTATGAACATGCTAAGAAGGGCATTCAGTCGGCTGACAGAAGCAGACGTCTTGGTGAGATGGAACTCAAACGCGAAGCCACAAAAATATTTAAACCCGTGACGGAGGGTCAAAAGCGAAGCAGGAAGGAGATTGTCGAAGAATTGAGTCCTATAAAAGAGAGTTCTTTGAGAATGGGTTCGTTGCCTCTTAGTTTTGGAAATCGGCATTCCGTTCAATCTACACCGGATTACGTTCCCACGGAAATTCAAACAGAGAGCGAGAGCGACACCGATACAGCTTCGACTATCACCACTGGTAGCGCCGCATCGTCTGATGATGATGGCGGTAAGAGAGATCTGTTGTATGGATTTTATAAGGATTCGGAGGGAAGGATTTTTGTAGGAGACACAGAAGTAGATATTGGCGATGATGAATTGATCGTGGGTTCGAACAGATACGAACTGACTGATGGGCTGTGCAGATTGCTCCTTTACGACAAGCCTAGCGATTACACGAATCAGGATTTCGACAATTACGGCGACATTCTGGTTCAGACCCACGCCACGAAGAGAAATAACGATGCCAGAGAGACGACACCCAAAGCCAACAGAGGTTACAAGTGGACGAAAGTGGTGAAACCCATATGGGATATGAACAAGAAGTTCGTCGAATCGGTGACTGGCAAAGGGGTGAAAACCACTTTTCTTCCGAGCGATTCTGACGCTCTGTCTCAGAGATTGAGTTTGTTGATGGCGAGCAGACGGGCTGGTAACACAGGATTAGATAATCAGATAGTTGCTATATATGACGAATTGTTAAGACAGAAGGTTTTGAATAAAAACCATTATAAAAGGCTGATGAACGAATTGAAGGATTGATGTGTATATAATAAGTAGAGAGAAACAAACAAACAAACAAAAATAAAACAGTAAATTTTTACACTAGAATAATAAAGTATTTAAAAACAACAAAACGACTTACCAGTGAAAAAAACAAAATATATTATAAAAATAAAGTATGTTGGTGATAAAGAACAGGGGATACGTCAGAACTTACGTTCAAGGCGGTTCTGGCATCGTCGATTCTATAATGCGAGCGTTCACGAGCGATGCGGGTAGAAAACTCGCATCGACCGCGTTTGAGGTCGGTAAGAAGACGGCTTTGGATGCTGGTAAGAAAGCCGCTTCCGAAGCCAGTGGTAGGATAGCTTCTGTGGCTGGCAAGAGGGCAGCCGACGCGTTGATCGACAAGTTGATCAATCCGCCGGCGAAGCGAGCTGCGTTAGAGCGAACGCCGAAAAGTTGGAAAGATTTTAAGGATGCTGTGGTACCCATACAAGATTTAGCCAAAATGACGAGTGGATCTGGATTGAAGAGAATTCACAACGGTGTGATATAAATAAATAATAACATTAAAAACTGAGTTTGAAAAACATAAAAATTTGTGTTTGAAAAGAATCTAAAATAACAAAAAAAAAAAAAAAATAAAACAAAGATGAACATTAAAGATATGTCTTGGAACGACGCCGCGACCAAGAGGCCGAATAACGAGTTCTTTCCTAAAAGCATAAGAGGTTTGATAGTGGGAAAATCGAATTGTGGAAAGACCAATCTGTTGATGAATCTGTTGTCCCGACCCGACTGGTTGGATTACGACAGATTGTTTGTGTTTGGCAAGAGCTTGTTTCAACCCGAATACAGATTGCTTCGAGAGTGCATGGATCGTAGATTGCCCAAGGACGTCATAGCCAGAATCTTTGACAGTAGGGAGGAATTCGACAAGAGTGAAGCTCCACTTTCGACCATTTTGGACGGTGCGGCGATGGAGCTGATGAAGAGAAATGCATCTTCGAACGTCGAATGTCGATTTTATGAGAACGCTAGCGACGTTCCGGATCCTAGAGAACTGAAATCGGAAGATAAGAATCTCATGATTTTCGACGATCTGCTTTTGGAGAGACAGAACCGATGCGAATCGTATTACGTTAGGGGTCGACACAGCAACGTGGACTGTTTCTACCTGTCGCAGAATTATTTTCGATTGCCCAGACAGACGATAAGGGAGAACGCTAATTTTCTATGTCTCTTCCGCCAAGATCTCAAGAATCTCAATCAAAACTACGGCGATCACGTCGCAAACGACATGAGCGCGACGGAATTCAGGAGATTCTGCAAGAGGGTTTGGGATGGTGGACTTTACAATTTCGTCGTGATCCATTTGACAAGCGAATTTAATCGCGAAAAATATCGGTGCGGATTCGACAAGTTTTATGTTTCTGATGATAATGAGATAGAGCGTGAAAATAAAATTTAGAAAATAATAAATCTTCAAATAATTAGTTTTGAATAAAAAAAAATAAAATTAAATATAATGTTCGAACATGGAGAATTGTTAGAACGGATAGCCGAGAATACGGCTGCAAAACAATCCATTCAAATCATGGTGAGTGGCGATTCGACTCAATTCGCTACGAAATTCGAACCTTCCATCGAATTGAATAGAGAGAAAAGATACGAGATGGCGTTGGTGAATCTGGAGACTTATTATTCCTTTCCCAACGTCACCGAAAAGAATAACTCGTTCAAGTATTCCGACGGAATGGATTGGTTGGAGATTCGAATTCCCAAAGGGAGTTACGACATAGACGATTTGAACAATAACATTCAGACGCGAATGAAGACGGATGGAAAGGGAAGCAACAAGATCAGACTCGCTCCCAATCCTAATACCTTACAGACGATGTTGGATTTGGAAGATAATTTTCGAGTGGATTTCAACACGGACGATTCTATAGGCAAGATGTTGGGATTCGATCGAAAGATGTATCGAGGCCACGCGGCATCTGAAAATACGGTCGACATTCTCGCAGCCAATAGCATTCTGGTGAACGTGGACGTGATTGCTGGAAGCTACGTGAATGGTAGCGCTCAACCGACGATCTATTCCTTCTTTCCAAACGTGTCGCCGGGTTATAAGATCGTGGAGCGACCTCGAAATTTAGTTTATCCACCAGTGATTTTAGACACGTTGTATAGTCTCAAAACCACGTTGACGCATCAAAATGGTGAACTGTTAGATCTTCGCGGAGAGAGGGTGACGATACGATTTCACATAAGAGAAATATAAAAGCAAAAAAAAAAAAATATTGTGTATATATATAGATAACAAAAATAAAATAAACGCAATATTAATTTTACAAAATTATTTTAATATAAATAATTATTATTAAACAAGAAACAATTGAAGTAAATAATTTAAAAAAAAAACAGAATTATGACAGAATACGTGATTAAAAACGTGAACATATCCGCAGGACAGAGGAAGAAACATAAGAGAGCAGTAACAACTCAAGGCGAGGCGGTGAGATTCAAATTCACTCACGAAGATCTGACGAGAGGCGGTCAGGATTCGATCGCCTGGACCAGAAGTCAAATCAAAAGGATGGAGAAAGCGATTCGGGATGGAAGAGGGTTGACGGTGAGATTAAGTCCCGCTCATTTGAGATACAATTTGAGAATGAAAGGTGGTTTCCTACCGCTATTGGCAGGAATCGCCGCAAAAGCATTACCCTTCGCCGCAAAGGCACTACCCTTTGTTGGAAAGACTCTCGGCGTGGGAGCTCTCACGGGACTCGCTAGTTCGGCAGTTGAGAAATTAATGGGTGGCAGCGGACTGTTCTTGAAGAAGGGAGGAGCCGTGTGTCGCGTCCACGTAGACGACAGCAGTAAATGATTGTATCTAGTACCTGTTAGAGGTGGCAACTCTCTGAGAGGAAACGGTCTCTATCTGAAGAGTGGACAGAACGTTGAGCGACTCGGCAAGGGTTTGTTGCTTGGTGAGAATTCACCGTTTAAGAATATACCAATTTTAAATATGTTATTATAATATAAAATTATATAATTATATAAAATATAAATCATAGAAAGTATAAAATAATATATTTAAAATGGATAAAAAGGTGGAGAAACAATTAGACGATAATGACGAATATCGCGAGACAGAGTGCGAAGAAACAAAAAAAAAATGAGATCAAAAGATGATCTCATTACTTTTTTTTTTTCCTTCTTCTTCGCTAAAAAATCAATCTCTCTATTGTTTATATTTCCCAGTCTGTTATTTGCATGTTGACACTCGTGTTTTCTCCTTTTTCGAAAACGTGTTGAATGTTTATCTTTACTCTTTTGAGTTTTTTTACATCGGTGAACTGGCTCTCACCACCCGATTTATCCACGAGTTCACGTGAGATGTTTGGAAATATGTAACTTCCATAGGACAACGACAAATCGTCCTTGTCGAATTCTCTATCTTCGGCGATGACGATGTTCTGCAGATCGCTTTGGTACTCGTAAATCAAATTGAGCACGGCTTCGTCGAAGGCATGCGATATTTGTCATATTTGTGCTCTAAGCCCTTAGTCTCGATCTCGTTCAATTCGATGGGATCGTGTTGTTGTAATTTATAGATTTTATGACCGAATTTCTTATACGTTTCGACTCGTTTCAATTTCAATTCGCATCTTTTAGGTGTTGTTGTCCTCATGATCGATTATTTGTTTTTTTTTGTTTTTATGAATTCTTGGAAATAATGTATATTTTAAATTTTGTATTTTAATAATTTGTTTAAAAAAATTTTGTTTTTTTTTGCTCTTTATATATATATAAAAAAAAAAGTTTTTTAATTTTAATTTCTTTAATGTGAAAAATTTTTTTTGTAAAAGTTTTTTTTCTCTTTATAACACGTGTCTGCTTCGTGGAAATTTGTTTTGAACCTCGTGCGAGACTTCGCGTAAAAGTCGTAAGAGTTCTATTTGTCTTGAACCTTCTTCTTCTTTTTTAATAGTTCGAATGACATTGTCGATTAATTTTTGTTCGCTAATAGTATTACGATTTGATTTTTTATCGCAAATCGTATCATTTTCTTTTGAAACGTGTAAATATAAATTACGATTTTTTTCTTCTTGGTTTTTTGGAGAATAACGATTTATTAAACAACGCTGACATTTATGTCGAGATTCCGTCGTGGATGTTGTCATCATGATCGATTATTTAGTTTTTTTTGTTTTACGAATTCTTGCAAATAATGTATATTTTAAATTTTGTATTTTAATAATTTGTTTAAAAAGTTTTTTTTTTTTTTTTTTGCTCTTTATATATATAAAAAAAGTTTTTAATTTTAATTTCTTTAATGTGAAAATTTTTTTGTAAAAAGTAATGAGATCATCTTTAGATCTCATTACTTTTTTTTTCCTTCTTTTCGCTAAAAATCAATCTCTCTATTGTTTATATTTCCAAGTCCATTATTAGCATGTTGACATTCGTCATATTTCCACTTCCGAAAATGTTTTGAATGTTTATCTTTACTCTTTTGAGTTTTTTTACATTGGTGAATGCACTCTCACCACCTGATTTGTCCACGAGTTCTAGTGAGATTATTGGATATATGTAACTTCCATAGAACAACAACAAATCACCCTTGTCGAATTCTCTGTCTTTGGCGATGATGATATTATTCAGCAGATCGCTTTGGTACTCGTAAAACAAATCGAGCATGGCTTCGTCCAATTTCAAACACATCCGATATTTGTTGTAGTAGCGCTCTAACTCCTCCATCTCGACCTCGTTCAATTCGATGGGATCGTGTTGTTGTAATGTATAGATATTAAAACCGAATTTCTTATACGCTTCGTCTCGTTTCAATTTTAATTCGCATCTTTTAGGTGTTGTTGTCATGATCGATTATTTGGTTTTATGAATTCTTGCAAATAATTTATATTTTAAATTTTGTATTAAAGAAAAAAAGATGTTAAAATTTAACTTTTTTATATATATAAAAAGAGTAAAAAAGCAAAACTTTTTTAACAAATTATTTAATACAAAATTCAAAAAAAAAAAAATTCTTACAAATGAAGCAAACAGATAAAACAATGGTAAATTTAAATGAGAAAACCGTACCTCAGTTAAATGAGATTTGTAAACTATTACAAATCTCACATTTCAGAAATCATAGAACTAAATAAAAAAAAATTGAAGTCATACAAGAATATTTGCGAAACGCTAGAAAGGCAAACGAAATGTCGATAGCAACGATGTCAAAAGATGCATCGGTTGTGAAAAATGAGAAGATAGTAAAAGGAATCGAAATGCCGACGTCGGAAAAAACCAAAAACGTTTCGATTGTGAAAAATAAGAAGACGACTAAACGAAAAGCCGTTGAAGAACATCAAGTTTCCAAAGAAATGAAAAGAAAAACTAAAACGAAAACGAGTGATACACTTCAGATCCTAGACAAACGAGATATATCGAGCGAAATTCAACGAGCAATCGACGAAGGGAAAGGAGAAGAATATGTAACACGACTCGTTGCGGAACTATTCCAATCGAAGCCCTAGAATGGGAGAGTGCAATCAAAGGCACTTTTCAAACTTTCGACGTGATTCCCTCGTTCAAGAAAATCAATCCGAAATTGTTCATGGAACGGGTGAAGAAAAAAGTATTGGATTTGTTTTGCGAATACATGAACGTGGGACTAAAAATTAAGATGATACGAAAGACAAGATGTTGACGTCTCGCGCGAATTATCAACATGAAGGTAGTAATTGGACGTTCGACGAGGCGTTGAAACTCGAAATTCACATAAATAAAAATGATCCGTTGAAAGGATCTTCCTACTTGGAATTACCGCATTTCTTGACTAAGAAACACGCCGTGGTCAACGTGAGAAATAAAGATGATCAGTGTTTTAAATGGGCAGTCACCTCCGCTTTATACCCTGTCGAAATACACTCCGATAGAGTTTCTCGTTACAAGGAAACTTCTAAAAATCTTGATTGGACTGGAGTGACTTTTCCAACAGAGTTAAAACACATCAAACATTTTGAGGCTCAAAATCCCACCATAGCGGTGAACGTCTTGGGATACGACGACGAAAAACGAACAATCTATCCTCTCAGACAGACTTCGTATCTCGGAAGAGAAAAAACAATTATTTTATTATTGATTTGGAATGGTGACAATCGTCATTATTGTTGGGTTAAACATCCGAGCCGATTACTGTCGAAACAAAATAATAATCATAACGGAAAGATATCTTTATGTTGCAATTGCATGAACGTGTTTCACAGCAAAGACTCGTTGGCGAAACATCAGGAATATTGCAACGAAAATCAAGGTGTCGCCGTCGAAATGCCCAAACCCAACACCATCGTGAGGTTTGAAAATCATAATAGAAGGTTAAAAGTACCATTCTTTGTGTACGCCGATTTTGAATGTTTCACTGCGAAAATGAGTTCCTGTCAACCTAACGCTCTTCAAAGTTACGTCGAAAGATATCAAAAACACAAACCTACGGGCTATTACATTTACGTGAAATGTGCTTCCGACTCGCAACACGACATGGGTCCCTTCACCTACACGAAACAGTATGAAGACGACGACGTGGCTCAAAGGTTCGTGGAAGAGTTAGAATCGAAAATTCAAATGTTATACGACAAATTTAAAACTCAGGCAAAAATGATCATCACGCGAGAGCAGCAGGACGAAAATAACAGAGCCACCAAATGTCACATATGCAGACAATCGTTCGACAAGAATTCAGAGGAAAATAAGAAGGTCAGAGACCACGATGATTACACGGGTCTGTATCGCGGTCCGGCTCACAGCAAGTGTAATTTAAAATATCAAGACGCCGTTTTCTATCTGGTGATATTTCACAATCTCTCGGGTTACGACAGTCATCTGTTCGTGAAAAATCTCAGCACCTCACACGAAGAATTAAATTGCATCGCAAACAGCGAAGAAAGATACATTTCCTTCACGAAATGGAAGCTCATGGAGAAGAAAAGAGAAATCGATGGAAATACGTTGGAAGAAAAAACGAAATCCATTTGTAGATGCATATGTTTCATCAACAGTTTTAAATTCATGTCGACCGCTCTGGAAAAATTAGTCGATAACATGAGCAAGGATAAATTTAAAATCACGAGTGAACATTTTGGAGAACGAGTAGACGTTATGTTGAGGAAAGGAGTCTATCCTTACGATTACATGAATGATCTAAAGAGATTCAAAGACACCACACTACCTTCGAAAGAAGATTTTTATTCGAAATTATACGAATCCGACATTTCCGACAATAATTACGAACACGCTAAAAACATGATATCATTCGATATGAAAACCATGAGAGATTATCACGATCTCTATCTGAAGACCGACGTTCTACTCTTGGCAGGCGTGTTCGAAAATTTTCGAGACGTCTGTCTTCGAAATTTCGATCTGGATCCCGCTTGGTATTTCACTGCACCCGGTCTGGCGTGGGACGCTCTGTTGAAGACCACCGAAGTTCAATTGGAATTATTATCTGACGTGAACATGTTGCTCATGTTCGAAAGGGCTGCGAGAGGTGGCGTCTCGATGATCTCTCACAGATATTCTGAAGCTAACAATCCCTATATGAAAGAAGGTTTCCATTCGAAACGGTCGACTAAATACATACAGTATTGGGACGCCAATAATCTGTACGGTTGGGCTATGAGTCATCCTTTACTGATTGGAAATTTCGAATGGGTGAAGGAACCGGAAGAGATGCAAAAATGGAGAGACTATCCTTGCATTTTAGAAGTCGATTTGAACTATCCGGAAGAATTACACGATCCACACAACGATTATCCGCTGGCTCCCGAGCGAATGGAACCGAACGAAGGAGACGAGGAAAAACTCATTCCCAATTTACTTAACAAACGTAACTACGTCGTCTACAGCGAGAATTTGAAACAGTACGTCGATTACGGGATGAAATTAGTCAACATACATCGCATCATTCGATTCGACGAAGAGCCTTGGATGAAAAAAATATATCGATCTCAACACGAATCTCAGAATTCGAGCCGAGAACGATTTCGAAAAAGATTTCTTCAAACTCATGAACAACTGCGTGTATGGTAAATCGATGGAAAACATCAGGAAGAGAACCGACGTTCGACTCATCACGTCTGAGGAAAGAGCTAAAACATTAGTGGCGAAACCCAATTACAGACACCGAACCATATTCGACGAAAATCTAGTGGCCGTTCACATGCAAAAGACGCACCTAAAGTTCGACAAACCGTATTATCTCGGACCGATCATCTTAGATATCAGCAAGCGATTGATGTACGAGTTTCACTACGATTACGTCAAATGAAAATTTGGTGATAAAGCCAAACTACTGTTCACCGACACGGACAGTTTAGTTTACGAGATAGAGACGAAAGACGTCTACCGAGATATATCTCCGGACGTGGCCGAGTGGTTCGACATGAGCAATTATCCCGTCGATCACCCGTCCAACATTCAATCGAACGACAACAAGAAGGTGTTGGGTAAATTTAAGGACGAGAGCGGCGGTAAACAAATCGTCGAATTCGTGGGCTTGAGACCCAAACTGTATGCTTATCGTCTAGAAGATGATGAAGAGATCCAGAAGTGCAAAGGAGTTGTGTGGTGAAGAAAAACATCTCTTTGCAAGAGTATAAAGATTGTCTGTTAGGAAGTGGTTCGCTGTATAAGACTGTGAAATCGATTCGAAGCGAAAATCACAAGTTGTATACTGAAATAGTCAACAAGATTTCACTGATGGCTGACGATGATAAGAGATTCGTGTTAGACGATAAAATAAGCACTTTGGCACTCGGACATTGGACTTTAGATCTAATTTTAGACGATATGAATGTGGATGATTGGATTCTATAGATATGAGTAAGAATGATAGGATTCCAGAAAATCAAGAGGAATTAGACAGATTCGAGATTATGGAAATCGATAGAGACATCGAGAGTGTTAGTTTAAAAAGAAAAAGAAAAAAATAAAAAAAAATAGCGTCATTTTAGTGAATTATAATAAAATAAATAAATAAAAATATATATGCATTTATGAATAAGAAAATAAAGATATCCGTAGAAGGTGTCGTCTTACCTAACGAATCCCTATCCAACATCGATCTGTTGAATGCAGCAAAGGATTTGAAAATCAAAGATTTTCTAGGCGTGTTTTCCAGAGATGCCTTGCCGAAGAGAAGACCTCGACAATCGGAATGCGGAATTTTAAATCTAGACGATTCATCGGGTGAAGGCACTCACTGGGTGGCGTGGATCAAGAACGGGAAGAAGAAAAATTATTATTTCGACAGCTACGGAATCTCGCCGCCAAAAGAAATAAAGAACTATTTCAACAAATCGATGGTTCGTTACAACACGGAACAAGTGCAATCACCAGATCAAGTGTTTTGCGGTCAACTGTGTCTCTACGTTCTCAAGAGATGGTCTGAAGGAGATCGATTTCAAGACATTCTCAATGATTTACATTAGAGAAAGATTTTTTTTTTTATAGTATATATAAAGATAAAAAATTATTTTAAAAAAATTTTAATCCAATAAAAACAAAAAATAAAATAACATAGTTCATTTTTAATAAACTGCGTTTTGAATATATTTTTCTAAAAACAAAAAAAATCCTCACAACATGCCAGTTGATAAATTTGGAGGAGTGACGACGAAAAAATCAACCTAAGAAAGAAGAGGAAGACGTTCGAAGTCGACGATGGTTACGACGTTGCCAACTTGGATGAACGTTACGTTCGGATATACGAACCTCGAAAAGAACCTTTAAACATGAACGATAAGAAGCTCTACAATCTTCCCGAGCCGATAGATCTCACAGATGCTGCGACTAAAAAATACGTCGACAGGGGGAACGCCGATTTCGAACGAATCCTGCTAGATAATTACGTGGATAAAACCATGACCGACAATCTCGATCTGAAATCCAAACGTTTGGTGAACGTCGCGAATCCCATAGATCCCACCGATGCCGCAACCACCGATACGAAATTTACCATACTGCCGTCGCCGTAAAAAAGAAGGAAGCGAGGACAGCGTATTCTTTCTTTGTTATTCATTAAGCGCATTTCTTACCGACCAGACTTGTCATTTTAGATTCCTAAACATTGGTAATATTATAATTTGAACGCAGTGTTGCTATCTTTAATGGATCACTGGTAAATTATCTACCAAATTAACCACACTGGCTTCGACGAAAGGAAGGACGTGAGGAAAGTGTATTCCTTCTTTCCTATTTTATTCTCTCACTGAATTTCGAGAGATAATTTTGCGACAGTCTTTGGTGAAGTCTTTTGTTTGAATGAATGATCACTCAGTAAAGCTAACAGACAGGTCGTAGCTATTCATTGTTGAGAAGTTTTGCCATTATTTCATCAAACAACTTTGTCATGGTACGCCTTAACGTTCAAGCTTCCACCGCCGAGCAGTTACAAGAATTGGAATAGACTGATTAGCACCAGAAATTGGTGAATCTCCGAAGGGCCCATGGTTGTTTGGGGACCCGTGATTTGTTGGAACTGACTGATATGAGTTAGTCAACATTGATGGATTTAGTATCAGAGAAGAAACAAACTCCAAGATCGGACTTCATGGAACAAGACGATGAATCTTCAACCAAAAAGTAGCACTTAAATCAAGTTACTGATCTGAGTGAAGATAAATCGTTATCATTCTATTTTCAGTGTAGCGAGGTCAATATCAGAAATCGGACAGATCAAACTCATGCACTTGAACAACCAAATCATTTGCATCAGGTCGGATTGTGAGAAAGAAGATTTTTATGTGAACATTTTGGAGGAGTTTGATACTTTGCAGAAAATGTTGCAAACTGTGATTGATTTTTTTATCAACAAACAAGCAGCTGCAACATCAATACAAACAGTGCCGTCAACATCAACAATAACGGTAATATTTTAGCAAGAAAAACCGGAGTAAGGATGGCAGAATCATAAACATAGAATTTCATGCTGATAAAAATAAGAAGCCAAGAAAAAAATCGAGAAAACTTCCACAGAAAGAGAAATGGAAGGGTAAAGAAATGTAACCCTCAGACCCTAGATCAAAGATCTAGACAGGAGAGCAGAAAATCTGAACGAATCTCGATTGAGTATTCTGATGATCCTTTTGTTCGTTCGCATTTTGGTTGTTATACCACCAAGTGATGTGTATTACGGAACAGCAATGGACACATGGAACAAACAAGGCTTATCTGAAACTAAGCGAAGATCCACAAAACTACAGGGGAGAAAAGTACATGCCAAAATGCAAGTAAAAATTTGGGTTCCCCTGACTTTTCGCAGAATTGCTTGAGAAATCTCCAGCTTGATGGTGCCTCCCCTTTAGTAAATAAGGAATTCAAAAACTTAAATTATCTCTACTAGAAAGAGAAGGAATCGCAGAATCCCGCACAAAAGATAAAAATCCTACAGAGGAGAGAGGAGATATTGTTGAAGTCATTTTCAAGACAATTCAATGTTTGTAAAAACAAAGACGTCAAATAGAAAGACAGAGGGATAGAACCACGGCTTCCTCATTTGAAACGTAAAATTCCCTACATGGCTAGGAGTAATGGTATCGGCAGTGAACCCCGTTGTGGCTTGATAATTAAGGCTGACAGTTTATGATTTCTGCCAGAGTTTATTTGACAGCTGAACATGTGACCGATTCAGAGATTTAATAGGTAGCAGATTGCTGTACCGATTCCGCAGATGTGATGACAATGGATACCTCAAATTATGAGGAAACATCTTTGTGGTCTGTAAAAGCTGACACAATAATTGTTCCATACCGAAGCACCCATTGTCGCTGAATTTGCAGAACGAATGTTACCGACATTGAAAAACAATCTATCAAAATTCAAATCGGCTTCAGCATTTCGTACGGCTTACGACGCATTCAGGCATATTTATTTCAGTTTTATGATTTCAAAGCCTAAATTTATGTCGAAAATTTCAACGTTTCTTCAGATTACAATAATCAGAAAATAAGTTATCTTCTGGCATACTGTTCTGAAATAATGGCAATGTGTCCTGTGTTCACATTATTCAGAATGTGCAATATTTGAAATAACTTTCTTCAAACATTTTTGAAGGAAAATGTTTCCTGAAAAATATTTGATTCAGCTGTGTTTGGATGAAGGTAACATACTTTAGATCACAACTGACTTTATACCAATTGGCAATATCACAACAATAAAATATATTTGTAAACATAAATATCAGTGGCGATTGGAAGTTATGTGCTTTAGATCGATACCGATTTCTTTGCCAAAGGGAATTATTACTTTCTGCAAATTTTATTCTGTCTGGACATTTGTTTGTGGAAATATGCCATCGATCTGTTGTTCCTTTAAAGAAACCTAATTTTTATGCTAAAAGGCGTGAGGAAAAGTGAACTATTCGGAAAATCGATATCACTTTCTTGAAGCATACCAATTGTGTGAATGCGCGTGGAAAGCACATAAATAGTAATGTATGGGTCACACCGCACATTTGAATTCATTGTGTTGGCACGAACACCTCATGGAGTTGCGGTGTCGTGAGTAGAATCACAATGGCACCTAGATTTTAACCATTTCGTTCTTCTAACACGCTGACCCAACACACTTCTTTCGTCAAAACTTGGCATTCATAGTTTTATAACCTCCTGCAACATGTTCTTTGTTCTTCTGTAATTGCCAACAACTGAGTTTAGGGACAATTCTTCTACTTGTGCTAATCAGATTTAGGGCATTTGTCATTATCGGACAAGAGAAATTATGTTTGTTTTCCTCAATAACATTATTACTATTGATAAGAATGCAGTGGGAGTTTAATGAAACAGCCCACGTAATTGAGCATATTTGCACTCCTCCCTCAACGGAATTCTATACAAAAACTTGATGGTTTATTCTTGCAAGTCTCATTTAAATTTTGCAAGTTATTTTGAACCATTATTAGTCTTGTTAGAAGGGGATTGTATAGTTTAGTTTCACAAAATGGGGAGGTGTGTAATGAGAACGACTGCTGGGTGCGTATTTCTCGAGGTAAACACTTCCAGTGTTTTGATTATATCCCATAATATGCTGTTGTTTGAGATTAACACGGTGCATGTGATTCATTAAAATTACTTCGTTTCGACAGGACATGTCATTTTAGATTCGTAAACATTGTTAATTCTATTTTACGAATTTAGTGTTTCTGTCTCTTTAATTGGCTACTGGTAAATTATTTACCAAATTTACCACAATAGTTTAAAAAACTCAGGAAATTTGTGTGTGGATAATTACATGTGATGTAAAAGAAAAGAAAATCAGATGCACGTTTTGAAAGTGAAAGGAATGTGTAAAGGCCGTAACATATTTCGATTATTTTTGTCTCAGAAGTAGATCTCCTGACTTCAATTCTCATCAGATGTCGTATAAGGCTTACACATTATTTTGGGGGGAGAGTAACATACGACCAGAATGTGTTCCTTGTCAGCATGTATGTATGTGCACAGTGGGGCACATTCGTTTTCATTGCACAGATTTTATTCATGCCTGGGTGCAATATCTTACTGTAGGATCTCTTCCAGATCTTTTAGTTCTGACAAGTCCGGACGAAATTTGGTCATTTCCTAAAGAAAACAACCTTCGTATTAAATTTTAGAATTGTTCTTCCACTTTTAAACAAGACTCGTCATGTCTCATGCCAACAGATTGATTTCTGTGTGGTATTCACAACATTACTTGAATGATGACTCATTTCTGTCCAACTATACAAGCTACTCATGTCAATGTACTTCTTTTGTAAATATTTGTCTTGTTTTGGTCCGTCATTGTCCTGCAGAACCAATAACTGCATGCTTTAAAATGATGGTAATCTTACGCAGGCAAGTGTTTTGCGCACCTTCCGCTCGCGCAATTTTTATACCGCCTGATCTTCTTTTTGCGCAACTAGGTTTAGCCATTCTCTATATCGCTGATATCTCGGGCACTCCTACAGCTCTCTTCGTAAAAGTGAAACAGACGCTCCATTAACCCTGCCTTTGATCTTGAACATTTAAAAATGTATGTCTGGTCAGTCCAGGACGGGTCGGTCTTCTGATCTTCCTGTTAGCCAGCAATAAGGCACAATGGCCTCCCAAACCATGTAATCAATTGTTATATTATGTATAATATATTATTTCTGTTTTGCGTACAGTAGTATCTATTCTCAAGAAGATAATTGTTTGCACTTTTACAAACCTCTCTACCCCAGTACGGGGCGATTGGGGCGAAGTTTTTTCTAAGCTAAACAACGTTTTAAAGATACTGCTTGTCTTGAATGTGTTCCACGAAGAACGTACACACTTTACGTGATTTTAGAAGATGTTTGGGAAGCGAAACAATGAAAAATAGCTCAGGACAGCAATTTTCTGATGGAAGAAGTAGCCAGAAGAGCTATTTTTTGTCATTGTGCACTTTTCAAAAAGTCAATCCTGTTTTACGCTACTGCCGTTATCTCACCACGATCTAGCCTTCGATGCTGGTGTGACGTTAATCACCAATGAATGAATAAATAAATATTTTGACTGCAAATAGAAGACTTCATTGGACGCGAATTCATCACGCTCTTCAAGAAGTGATGTTCGTTCATTTGACCAACAATCATTTTTCGTTTAAAATCTGACATTTACAGTGGTTTTTCCGCGGGGTTCTATAGTCTAAATAATGTTTACTTGAGAACTAATATTTTAGAGCAACCGTAAAGTCAGAGGCGCGAATAATTCGGTATGATATGCGCGAAATGTTACCTTGCACGATGATGCAATTTAAAAATCACATCACCGTTTAATAACGCTTTCTACCAGGGGTGGCGCAAAGGGGGAACAGCTGAGACTACAGTCCCCCTTTCGGTGAGTGATAGCCAGTCTTTCCTCGTCGGGAAACTGTTTCGTTTATTGTGGCTTTGTCTGAAGACATCATAACCTCCGTGTCGTGGACATCCTGGTTCCACCAGTTTCCTACCTGTAACTATAAAATTAATAGCTCACTAGACCCTCCAAGAGTAGTAATAGTCTTTGAAAAAATAAAATATTCTGAAGTTGTCGCACGTTTCGAAGTATAGCTAAGAAAGACTTGTCTGGTAGTGCTTAAAGCGGTAAATGTGTATTAACATCGATGTAAATAATTTGTCATTAATGCAACGAATGAGCGATCACTGGCATGTCACGAATTCAGAATTTGAGCCAATATTCCAGTCAGCTTTGGAGATCTCCCTCGCTGTTAATAAAGCGATATTTTTGTCGACGACAGCATCTATTCAATAATTTAGAGGCATGTAAAAGATTTTGTGACTGGCGCGCAAGATTGAGTAAACTGGAATCCTTAATTTTATAGAAATCAATTTAGTTTGCAGACAAGTTTTACAATAGCCGGCGTGAAGTCTATGAGAAACAAATGAGCAGAATACAACAGAATATCAATCGCACTGACAATTACAAATTCAACCAAAAACTGTGAGGTCCAAATTCCGACCAATTTTGACTTCGATTTCGAGCCAAAGTAGTAAACAAGAAGAAAACATTGAAGAAAACATTTCCAGTACATTGTAGCAGAACTTAAGCAAATCTGATCAAACGATAGTTGACGGTAGTAAATTACAGAGTGAATGTAAGAAAATCAGAAACCTGTTGGATCGTTCGAATTTTGGGTGGGAAGTGGTTCAAAAGTATGTGGCATATTCCCCGGCAGACAGTATGAGTTACATGTCGTGTAAGGCTCGGAGTTACATGGCGTGTAAGGCTCTGAGTGTTCATATCGGGTTCCACTTCGCCTCAACTGATATGAATTATCATCGCCGTGCATGGAAATGTGTCAACCAGCTGCACCCCATTTAACAGAGTTATTAAGTCGAAAATCCATGTAAATCAAGGGATAAATAAATTTTCATAAGAAACAAAGTACGACAGGACGTTTATGTTCAAAAACCGCTACTGACAGTACTGCGCAGGATCACCAACAGTAATTGGCAACGGTAGGTATCCAAGTTGACAGTAAATAATCGTCGCTGTTCGAAGTACGACATTCATTTATAAAATAAAACTTATCGTTACAGCATATCTTGAATATCCTAACACACATTTGTTCTCATTATCACCCGAAAAGTGTCAATAAAACACATTAAACATTCAAAAACATCACTTTTAATCAGTTGAGTAAACAATAATAATAATAAAACTGAAAGTTGAAAGTGAAAAGTAAAATGACTCTCCAATTGACAAATTTCCATATCTTTTGAAATCATATTGATTTGTTCTAGTCAATTACATTAACAGGTAGAAGATACTGTTTTGGGGTGCAGTCGTGGTGGTCTCATGGTATGGGCTCCTGGACGTTCACCGCTAGCGCTCGTGTGGCTGTTTTTCTTTCTTTTCATTTTCTTCTCACATACCAGCCATCACAAAAAAAGTACAATAAGACCACTGTACTGAATACCTTCAACCATTCTATCTGTCATATTTTTGCTATTTTTATTAACATTGTGTTAGACCAGCACCAAACAGACGTTATCGAGATCCAGACAAAAGCAGAATACGATTTCATCAGCCAATACATTGGTAGGATACCTGCCTCTGGAGACGCGGACGATACCCCATTTCAACACCTCAGAGGGGAGTGTGCATATTACTGACCTGACGACCTTCGCTCTCTACAAAGTAACCTAAAGAATACATTCTCCCTCTTTCATATACATTGTCAAAGTATCAATGCTCACTGGGACTCACAAAGTGAACGCATATTCAATATTCAGAAATCTGGTAACAACTTTGACATTATTGGATTAACTGACATTTACCAAATTCGGCAACCCACATCATATACCCTAAACGGATATCAACCACTTCTGTACAAATGTCGCCCTCCAGAAGACGATGGACGAGGTGGTATCGGACTTTCCTTTAAAGAAGGCATCGATTTCAAAATTCGCGATGACCTGTCAATTTTTATTACCCACATTTTTGAATCCATCTTTATTGAAATAGAAATCAATAAATCAAAAAGGGTTATTGGAATCATCTGCAGACCAAATACGCCTCCAAAGGCCGATATGGAAAATTTTCTTTCCAAAATAAACCTTATAACAGATATATTAATCCACGAAAATAAAATCTCCTATACGATGGGTGACTTCAACATTGACCCCCTGAATGTGGAATCGCACAGAAAAACTTCAGAATTTATTGATTTAATATTCAGTATAGGATTCATTCCTCTTATAACCAAACCAGCTAGGGTAACAAGTTATTCTGCAACCTTAATTGATCACATTTACTTCGGCAACATCACATCGACTTCTTCATCTAGCATAACCTTGACTGATGTAGTTGATCACTTTGACATTTTTTTATACAGAGAATAGGTTGTCAGCGAAAGACTCTTCAACCCCGAAATTTCAACGAAGGATTAACCCTGAAAGTATCGCTCAATCTCAGTCACTGTTGACTGAATGTGATCTTCCTTGCGCATGGATGTCATGGATATGAGTTGCCCTAACCTGGCCTATAATACTTTTATGGAAGTCTATCAAAGTGCCTTCGATGTAGCATTTCCCATAATCCAAATCCGCACCAGGGAAAGTAAAATTAAGGATCAGCTATGACGAATGACCTCTTAATCTCTTCAAAAAATAAAAGGAAATTCTGTCACAAAAAGTTGAAATCACCCACTGACCAAAATATTCAAAACTATACAAATTGTTGTAGAATCTTCAACTGCATCAAGAAACAAAGTAAGGCAATCTATTATGAAACTATCCTGACGGAAAATAAGCACGACATGCACAAAACTTGCAAAATCCTCAACGAAGTTAATAAAGAAAAACGCGTGCCCAAGCTCCCTTCCTTCTTTGTCCAAGACGACAAGGAAATCAAGGGCCCGTACGAAATTACAACGGAATTTAATAATTTCTTTGTGAACATCGGAAGACTTACTAGTCAACATCTTAGTACAAGACATACTACATTCACAAACTACCTGAATAGTCAGTTTCCGAACAATTTTTTTGCAAAACCGACCTCTCCTTACAAAATAATTAATGTTATTAAATCAATGAAATCCAAAACAAGCCCTGACCGTGGCGGTAGCAAGTCAGATCTTATTAAACAAACTGTAAATTTTATAGCCCTACCATTAGCACACATAATGAATAATTCATTCAAAAACGGCACAGTGCCTGATAAAATGAATATCGCCAAAGTAATCCCCATTTTTAAATCTGGTGATGCACATAAATTCACAAATTACAGACCAATTAGTATCCTACCGACATTTTCGAAAGTTTTAGAGAAACTCATGTTGAAGAGACTCATTAGTTTTCTAGATCGCTTTAAAATATTGTATGAGCATCAATATGGATTTAGGAAAAACATTCCACAATTCACCCCGTTCTCCAGCTTTTGAAAGATATCGCTGCAGAAAACAATAAAACTACTAAAGATTCCACTTGGCGGTTTCCCTTGATTTGACAAAAGCATTTGATACCATAAACCATGAAATTTTGTTACAGAAACTTGAGCACTGTGTAGTGAGAGGAATTACCAATAACTGGTTCAAAAACTATTTATCGGAGAGAAAACAATTTGTTTCTTATGGTGAAATCAGATTTGGTTCAAACTGATTGCGGCGTACCATATACAGGAGCGATCCTTTTCTTACTATATATTAATGATATTTTTAACTCAACTTCACTGAACTTGTTATCATTCGCGGACGATACTATAGTGTACGCATCAAGTGCCTGCAAGAATAACTTAAAAACCTACATAAACAACGAATTGCAAAAAATATCCAAATGGTGTTCTGCTAATCGTCTGGTCATAAACGCTAACAAAACTAGATATATATTAATTAACCAAGGCAGAAAAAAACAAAATTCACGCAACAGAGTGTCTATATCGACGACAAAGAAATAATTAGGGGACGCGTTGAAGAAAACGAAAAGTCCCTCAAATTTCTTTGCATCAACATTGATGAGAAGTTATCCTATAAAACACACATCACACAGATATGCTCAAAATTGCACGTGCAAATCTTGCCCTCAATAAAGTTAAAGCTATTCTTCCACACAATGCCTTGAGAACGCTTTACTTCACGCTCGTACACAGTCACTTGCTTTGTGAGATTCAAATCTGGGGTAACACAAAAGCGATCAGCAGATTACTGTTAATGCAGAAAAAAACCCTACGAATTATCAATAACAAAAAAGAACATTTATTGCCCATCCTGACCCGTTGTTCATTAAAGATCGTATCCTAAAGGTTAATGACTTATTTAAACTCCATGCTGCTCTGTTCATCTACGACTGGAAAACGTCTAATCTTCCAGCCTCATTTGACGATTTTGTCACCTATGTTAGTACACAGACCCACAGAAACACTAGATAGCCTTTAATTATTTAAGGAATACTTTTTCCTGGCATTTATTCTCTCCGTTGTGATGTGCAACCTCCACAAAACCAATGTCAGCAGGTCAATCTTTTTGGGCGATATATGATTTTTGATATATTGTCTTACAAATAAATAAGAGTGAACGTTTAGCAAATGTACTATGAAGCTGATAGTAAACAGAAAACAGCCATCTTCATCCATCTTGGAAAGGTAAGCAGTGTCAGTCTAAGATGAAAATCGGAGCGTGTTTTACCCATATACTGCAAGTCTTTATTATTTGAGATATCTAGTGATTTTTTCAGACAACTCTTTTCCTCTTTGAATGTGATAAAACTCATACAGTGGTGATCACATTAAAAGGACGTGTCATCAAGTGTACATAATATTTGAATCCGATGACTATCAAAATAATAGGTCACATTTTCTTTCTATGTGGCTGATGTATTTAAATGTGATTTATTTGCACGCTTAAACCCTACCGCTTGAAATAACATGTATTCAGACCACGTTTCTTGATCATATCTGAGTTGTTCTTGGATTGAGTCGATTTCAACATAATGCTACTTGTACTGAGTGGAACGCTGTCATAGAATACTACTCACGAAGAGAAACCAAGATATTTTATCCAGAGTAGTAGGTAATAAATGAGAGATAACTACCATTTTTGTACATGTACGTGTACAAACTACGTTTACCAACGTGGGATTCAGTGTTAAATCGCACGCTTGTTCACAAAAATGTTCAATGGTCTTTGAATCCCCTGTTTTTTTTGTGACTCCTAGATCGCACTATTAACGTTCAAATACTCGTGGTAAACGTTGAATGTCACGCGTTTTTCAAAAAAGGTGAAATTGTGCATTTACACTTTTTTTTTCACGTTAAAAATTTTTGTCAACGTTCCCATTGCAGATCAGACCATCGATCCATCGTTGGTGAACGCGAGCACAATTCTGGGCTAGCATAAAAAAAAAGTTTGTAGATTCTAGACCAGTGGTCGAGAATGCTCAATTGTTTTGAGGCGGTGGGTTTTTCCCATTTGTGACGTCATTAGGGGAATTCCCATAGTGGGATTTTCCAAACTCAGCTAATTAACCAATCAGATTGCTTGATTCTCCGCTAATTGACCAATCAGATTGCTCGATTCTCATAAACTTGATCATACAGAGTTATCTCCCCTCGTCGTGGGGTGGGGGAATACCCGGATTTTTTTTTCCAAAAAAAAAACCAGACAACTGTTGAACGCTTCCATTTCTGACGTGAGTGGGGGAATACCCGAGGAAATAAATAAAAAAAGTGATCGATATATATAGGAGAGAAAAAAAATATATAAATAATAGTTATTTAGAAAAATAAATATATCAAATCGAATAGATAATAAAAAACGTAAATCATGTGCGCTTCCCGGACTATTAGAGCGAGGATTCTTTTAAACATGCTGATGAGAGCATACGCAATCTGCGTGAACGAAGAACTACGTCCCATCTTGTTAGAACGATGCGTAGGATGTCGGGATCATCTAGACTTCGATCACGAGAATCATTCGTGTCTGACGATGGAAAGGGGAGATATGGTCGTCAAGTATTTCGAACCGGCGTTCGAACGCGTTAGATTCAACGATGTGATCACGCTTTGGAAGAGATTAGTCTTCTGTAAGAATCAAGACAAGCCTACAGTTTCGGAAGAACTGAAATTGGCGCGTAGAAGTCTGACTTTAGAAGACAAGGGATGCATCAAGAAATTATTGCTGAATGAAGCATACGTCTAAGTTTTTGTCGTTGATATAAAATAAGGGAGAATAGAAAATAAAAATAAATACACACATAAAATTTTTTATCTAATATTGGAAAGAAAAAATACAAAAATGAGAACCAGAAATAAATTGTATCCGACGTTAGTGGACGACGAGGATGAGAAGCCGATCGACGTTTTGCTGACGGCACCGTCGCTAGAAGAAAGAGAAAGAGGAGAGAGGTATCGCATCGATCAAATCAATAGAATCCAAGAGTATCTAACTCGAGAGAGAGATTCTCGTCGTTCTCGCAAGAAGAAGTATTCGCGTTTCGTGAAATTCGTCAACGCGATCGACACGACACTCATCACGATTTCCATGGGTTTACACGCGGCCGGCATCGGATTGTTGTCGACCGCGGTCGGCATTCCGATCGTGTTGACCGTAGAAGGAGTGGCTCTCGCCGCCGGATTGTTTAGCACTCTCGGAAACTTTTTGAGTAGGAAATTATATCTGAAGGCAAGGAAACACGACAAGATTCGCGTCTTGGCCGACTCCAAGATCGACACGATATCCGAAATGATCTCTATGGCGTTGAAAGACGGTAGGATATCGGACGGAGAATACTTCGCGATATTGAGCGAGAAAACGAAATACGATGCCATGAAAGAAGCCGTGAGAATCAAGACTCGTCAGGTCATCAAGGAAGAGATGAAGGATTCTCTCGTGGCAAAGGGGAGGAAAGAGGCCAGGGAGGAATTCAGTAAGATGATAGAACTCAAGAGCAGCGATTGAAAAAAAAAATATATATATAAGAACAGAATTAATTAATTATTAAATTTATATATAAAATAAAAAAAAATTAATTTAAATAACTCTAAACAAATGTATTGCGTAAAGTGTAAGAGAGTTACCGAGACGAGTAATTCTAGAGAAGTGCGACCTAAAAACGACAGACAGATGCTTCGCGGAATTTGCGACGTGTGTGGTTCTATCAAGACTAGATTCGTCAAAAAAAAAGAACGCGAGCAAAGGTAAAGGCATCGTGAATAAAATGATCAATAATCTACCTTTCGAAATGCATCTGCCCGGTCACAGTTTCACTGGACCCGGAACGAAATTGAACAAGAGACTCAACGCCGATCTGACACCCAAATCTTGGAGCAAACCTGTGAATAGGGTGGACGCGGCCGCGTATGATCACGATCTGTGCTACGCCGGACATCCCGACACCAAGACTCGCAACGACGTCTGCGATAAAAACATGTTGGGGAAATTGAGAGGCATATCGAATCCGACCAGGAGAGAGAAGATAGAACGTTCGCTGGTCGGCAATCTGATCGCTGCGAAACGTCGATTCGGATGGGGCGTTAAAAAAATGCGCATCGGAAAAGAAGAAAAAACGATTATTGACGAGCGAATTGGCCGAGGAGTTACACAAACCCATGGTGCGTAAATTTCGAAAGAGAAGGGTGTTTGTGAAGGGTCTGGATGATATTTGGTCTGCCGACTTGGTCGACATGAGATCGTTTTCGAGGTGGAACGAGGGCGTCAAATATCTATTGACGGTCATCGACGTGTTTTCCAAATACGGTTGGATCAGAGCTTTGAAGAATAAATCGGGACCTTGCGTCGCCGAAACTCTGAAGAGCGTGTTCGACTCGTCTTCTCGAAAACCGAGAAAATTGTGGGTGGATAAGGGAAAGGAATTCTACAACAAGCACGTTCATCGATTGGTCGACCTCTACTTGATCGAAAACGAAGAGAAAGCCAGCGTGGTGGAACGTTGGAATCGAACGATGAAGGAAAAGATGCACAGATACTTCACGGCGAATTCGACCAAGAAATACATACACGCTCTGAACGGTCTGGTCAAAGATTACAACAACACGCGACACAGATCGATCAAGATGACTCCCGCGGAAGCTAGCGATCCTCGAAACGAAAAACAGGTCTACGCGAATCTATATCCTGAGAGATCTAAGATCAGGAAGAAGTCTAGAACGCCGAAATTTGCGGTTGGTGATCGAGTGAGAATTTACGCTTATAAGAAGCACTTCGAAAAGGGTAATACTCCTCGATGGACCTCGGAAATCTTCGTGATAATCAAAATATTTCACACCGATTCGGTGACTTACGAAATCGAAGCTTTGGATGGAGAAGAGATCATCGGAAAGTTTTACGAACAACAATTACAGAAGACAAAGTTTTGATAAAGGAAACAATTTTTTTTTTATTTACTCTCTTTAACATTTTCTTGTTTACACACATATATATAAGAGACAAAAAAAAAAATAATAATAAATAATTAAAAACTATTTTTTAGATAAAGAAAGCAAGTTAATTAATGAACAAAAAACTAAAAATCCTTTAAAATGACAAATATACTAGATATAGCACAAAGCATAATGAAAGATGAAAGTATTCAAGAATATGAGGTTCACGAATACGAACCGGTAACCGGAACGAGTTTGAACAATGCGGCAGAGATAAGAATCAACGTCGAAACTCAAGATCTATTCATTCATCCTAGCGAGAGTTACATAGTGGTGCAGGGACGTCTCACCAAGGAAGATGGGAGCGATTACGCCGACGACGACACGGTTACTCTAGCCAATAATGGCATCATGCATCTATTCAGTAACATAAAATACATGCTATCCGGACAAGAGATAGAATCTGTGTTTCATCCCGGTCAGGCCACCACGATGTTCGGACTCTTGACGTATCCTGATGATTTTTCGAAATCCAGAGGACTTAATCAGTTGTGGGTGAAAGACACCGTCGGCCCTGCTAGCGCCGGCGCCGCCTTGATATTCGACTACGTCGACAAGACTTCCAGACCTAAAGGAACGTTTTCGTTCAGGATACCTTTGAAACACATCTTCGGATTTGCGGACGATTACAACAAGATCATGTACAGATTCAAACACAATCTGACGTTGATTCGAAAAGGAGACGACGACGCAATAGTGAGACTCACTGCGACCAATGCGGGTAAGATAACTCTGCACAAGATATCGTGGTTCGTTCCGCACGTGGAGCCTTCGATCGTGGAGACAGCGCGTCTCTACAAGATTATAGAATCCAAGAGTAAATTACCCGTGGGATTTAGAATGAGACAGTGCGACAGGGCTAGCATTCCTCCCTCCACGAATCACTTCGATTGGAGATTGACGGTGAAATCCGCTTCCGAGAGACCGCGTTTTATCGTGGTTGCGTTTCAGACCGATAGGGACGGGTCTCAGGAAAAGAATGCGTCGCTGTTCGATCACTGCCATTTGAGAAACATGCAAGTGTTTCTGAATGCCACGAGATATCCAGCAATCGATTACAATGCGTCATTTGACAAGAACGACTTCTGTAGACTGTACGGCGACGCCGCTGATTTTAGAAAGAAGTATCATGGTCTAGACGAATTGATGAGCAACCCTAACATATCTCCCGGCGAATACAAGTCGATGTATCCCATGTTCGTATTCGACGTCAGTAAACAGAGTGAACGACTCAAGAGTAGCGTCTTAGACATTCAGATCAAAATGCAATTCGATAGGAACGTTCTGAGCAAAACCGAAGCCTTCGCCCTGGTCCTGGCGGACAGAGAATTACAATTCGAATCGGACGGAAATAAGATGTCGATCATTCGATGAGAGACGAGTGTGTGAAAAAAAATTAATAAACGTTAAAAATGTGGATGTAAGATTAATTAAAAACCAAAATCTCGAAAACAAAATGGATGTTTTTGACACGAAAACAACAAATAGTCTGTTCAGAAAAGATTACTACGATGTTAAAAAAAAATACTTGGAAAAATGGATTCAAATTGAATATGAAGAACGTAACACAAAAAAAGGATGGAATAGTTGTGATTTTGACGAATATCGTTTAAAAGAAAAAGAAGAGTTTGATCTCATAAGATCTAACGGAGAAATTATAAAAAATACAATTTTAAAATGTCGCAAATGTAAGAAACATCAAATAAAAATCGAATCTCAACAAACTAGATCTGGTGATGAACCAACAACCGTATTCGCAAAGTGTATAAAATGTAATCATAAATGGATAGAAAATTAAAAAAGGATGCAATTTTAATCATCGTCATAAGTGACAAAATTCTTTTACTAAAGAAAAAAAAACATTTCAGATCGAATACTTTTCTGGAGATTGATATATTAGTGGCATCGTTTATTTGGTATTTTTTCTTTCGCGATTTTGGATTATATTTTTGAGGTTTTTTTTACTTATTTTTGCATCATTAAAAAAAAATAACGCAAAAAAATCGTAAAAAAAAAATAAATTCGTTTTTAATGATATTTTTTTAACAAAAAAAAAAAGTTTCATCCGAGAAAAAAAATCATCTTTTTTCGACATTCTCGACGTACAAAATGTTACAATTCGTAAGTAGTCACGTAGAAAACGAAATAAACATTCCATTTTCGCGTTTGAAAAAAAAGGATTTTTACGATTATGTTCTGAATTATTTAAAAGATCGCGTGCTATTCACTCAAGAGAAACAAAAAGGATATTTCGTGACGAAGATATTAAAACTCGAACAGATCTTACATTGTTCGATCCTGTGCGATCATCTCTCCGTTTCCGTCAGATGTTCCATCCTGTTTTGCAAGCCAAAAAAAAAACAAAAAAAAAGATGTGGAAAAATGGTTAGATAAACAGCGGAATAGACGGTTGGAAATGAAAAGAATGAGACACTTTCCACCGTCACCACTACCTTCTGAAGAGAATGGTAATGATGCGAGTGTTACCAAGAGATGCACAACATTCGTTCATAATTATGATTCGGATAAACAAAAATGTTGTTATAAAAACGTATCATATCACAAAAAAAAGAAAAAAAGAAAAGAAGAATCGACGCTGAAATTTGAGAAAAAAGGAAACGTTATTATAATATATGGTAATAGTGAAGAAGAAGGAAAACAAAAAAAATGAGATCTAAACATGATCTCATTACTTTTTTTTGTTTTTTAATAATCACACATTATTTTTTTTAATTCATTATTTTCCACGCGTTCACTGTTTGTTCAAAGGAACTAGTTCAATCAGTAGACTCACCACGGAAGTGGCGGCTTCAGGATTATTGGTTTTCATAACGAAATTAATCCTGTCTCCGGCGTTCACTTTGAGAGGCGTGCCAAACGTGCTAACATTGGCATGTTGATTCTCAGTCTTTTCGATGCTGTATCTCTTATCGCTCTCTTCACCATTCACCATGAGACTGACGACCGCTCTGTTATTCAAATTCGAGGAAGCCAGACTCATTTGAAGGATTTCACCTCCCAGCGGCATGGGATATCCCACCTGACCATGTTTCGATCCGCTACCTCCATTTCCGAAAGACCACTCAGCTTTTTCCTCATCTAAGGTGCCGGCCTCTTCGGCCCATACAGTGATCAATTGTCTAGCATATTTGACTTTCTCCACCACTGAAATCAGGGTGCAGGCATCCGTCATGTTTACGGGATCCGGTAGATTCGTGAGCGCGTGTCCACCCATGTCTAGTTTACCTTCCATTATGTCACCCTTTCTCCAGACCGAGTTGTCGTCCACATACTTTCTGCTGACCGCACTGGAATCGAATTCGGGATCGTGACTGAGTCCAAATAAATTCTTACCGTTCATGTTGATGCCACCCTCCATGGTTCCGCCAGATTCTTTGTTCAGGTAGAGATCGTCCACTTGCGATTTTAGGTATTCTTGTGATTGTATCATGGCAGAATCTACGTAGCCCTTGTTGACCGCGGTTGAGTCCGCATCCGTGTCATCGACCTTCAACAGATTCAATATCTTGTTGAATCCTGCATTCAGATCCGATTTCATTTCTCGTCTGTCACACTTTCTCTGTTCCAGATCTACATAGTGTTTGGTCGCCACGTCCTTGGGATTTGTGGGAGTGGCCACGTTCGTTATCTTGTTAGAATTGGCGTTCAATTCCGAGTGCATCGTTTTCTGAACGTATCTATTTCTCAGGTGTTCGCTGAATCTCACGTGAGAGTCGTCCGCATATTTCTTGGTTGCGGCATCGGTGGGATCTATGGGATTCGCGACGTTCACCAAACGTTTGGATTTCAGATCGAGATTGTCGGTCATGGTTTTATCCACGTAATTATCTAGCAGGATTCGTTCGAAATCGGCGTTCCCCCTGTCGACGTATTTTTTAGTCGCAGCATCTGTGAGATCTATCGGCTCGGGAAGATTGTAGAGCTTCTTATCGTTCATGTTTAAAGGTTCTTCTCGAGGTTCGTATCTCCGAACGTAACGTTCATCCAAGTTGGCAACGTCGTAACCATCGTCGACTTCGAACGTCTTCCTCTTCTTTCTTAGGTTGATTTTTTCGTCGTCACTTCTACCAAATTTATCAACTGGCATGTTGTGAGGATTTTTTTTGTTTTTAGAAAAATATATTCAAAACGCAGTTTATTAAAAATGAACTATGTTATTTTATTTTTTGTTTTTATTGGATTAAAATTTTTTTAAAATAATTTTTTATCTTTATATATACTATAAAAAAAAAAATCTTTCTCTAATGTAAATCATTGAGAATTTCTTGAAATCGATCTCCTTCAGACCATCTCTTGAGAACGTAGAGACACAGTTGACCGCAAAACACTTGATCTGGTGATTGCAATTGTTCCGTGTTGTAATGAACCATCGATTTGTTGAAATAGTTCTTTATTTCTTTTTGGCGGCGAGATTCCGTAGCTGTCGAAATAATAATTTTTCTTCTTCCCGTTCTTGATCCACGCCACCCAGTGAGTGCCTTCACCCGATGAATCGTCTAGATTTAAAATTCCGCATTCCGATTGTCGAGGTCTTCTCTTCGGCAAGGCATCTCTGGAAAACACGCCTAAAAAATCTTTGATTTTCAAATCCTTTGCTGCATTCAACAGATCGATGTTGGATAGGGATTCGTTAGGTAAGACGACACCTTCTACGGATATCTTTATTTTCTTATTCATAAATGCATATATATTTTTATTTATTTATTTTATTATAATTCACTAAAATGACGCTATTTTTTTTAAATTTTTTTCTTTTTCTTTTTAAACTAACACTCTCGATGTCTCTATCGATTTCCATAATCTCGAATCTGTCTAATTCCTCTTGATTTTCTGGAATCCTATCATTCTTACTCATATCTATAGAATCCAATCATCCACATTCATATCGTCTAAAATTAGATCTAAAGTCCAATGTCCGAGTGCCAAAGTTCTTATTTTATCGTCTAACACGAATCTCTTATCATCGTCAGCCATCAGTGAAATCTTGTTGACTATTTCAGTATACAACTTGTGATTTTCGCTCCGAATCGATTTCATAGTCTTATACAGCGAACCACTTCCTAACAGACAATCTTTATACTCTTGCAAAGAGATGTTTTTCTTCACCACGCACGCTTTAACTCCTTTGCACTTCTTGATCTCTTCATCATCTTCTAGACGATAAACATACAGTTTGGGTCTCAAGCCCACGAATTCGACGATTTGTTTACCGCCGCTCTCGTCCTTAAATTTACCCAACACCTTCTTGTTGTCGTTCGATTGAATGTTGGACGGGTGATCGACGGGATAATTGCTCATGTCGAACCACTCGGCCACGTCCGGAGATATATCTCGGTAGACGTCTTTCATCTCTATCTCGTAAACTAAACTGTCCGTGTCGGTGAACAGTAGTTTGGCTTTATCACCAAATTTTCATTTGACGTAATCGTAGTGAAACTCGTACATCAATCGCTTGCTGATATCTAAGATGATTGGTCCGAGATAATACGGTTTGTCGAACTTTAGGTGCGTCTTTTGCATGTGAACGGCCACTAGATTTTCGTCGAATATGGTTCGGTGTTTGTAATTGGGTTTCGCCACTAATGTTTTAGCTCTTTCCTCAGACGTGATGAGTCGAACGTCGGTTCTCTTCCTGATGCTTTCCATCGATTTACCGTACACGCAGTTGTTCATGAGTTTGAAGAAATCTTTTTCGAAATCATTCTCGGCTCGAATTCTGAGATTCGTGTTAAGATCGATATATTTTTTCATCCAAGGCTCTTCGTCGAATCGAATGATGCGATGTATGTTGACTAATTTCATCCCGTAATCGACGTACTGTTTCAAATTCTCCCTGTAGACGACGTAGTTACGTTTGTTAAGTAAATTGGGAATGAGTTTTTCCTCGTCTCCTTCGTTCGGTTCCATTCGTTCGGGAGGCAGCGGATAATCGTTGTGTGGATCGTGTAATTCTTCCGGATAGTTCAAATCGACTTCTAAAATGCAAGGATAGTCTCTCCATTTTTGCATCTCTTCCGGTTCCTTCACCCATTCGAAATTTCCAATCGGTAAAGGATGACTCATAGCCCAACCGTACAGATTATTGGCGTCCCAATACTGTATGTATTTAGTCGACCGTTTCGAATCGAAACCTTCTTTCATATAGGGATTGTTAGCTTCAGAATATCTGTGAGAGATCATCGAGACGCCACCTCTCGCAGCCCTTTCGAACATGAGCAACATGTTCACGTCGGATAATAATTCCAATTGAACTTCGGTGGTCTTCAACAGAGCGTCCCACGCCAGACTGGGTGCAGTGAAATACCAAGCGGGATCCAGATCGAAATTTCGACGACAGACGTCTCGAAAATTTTCGAACACGCCTGCCAAGAGTAGAACGTCGGTCTTCAGATAGAGATCGTGATAATCTCTCATGGTTTTCATATCGAATGATATCATGTTTTTAGCGTGTTCGTAATTATTGTCAGAAATGTCGGATTCGTATAATTTCGAATAAAAATCTTCTTTCGAAGGTAGTGTGGTGTCTTTGAATCTCTTTAGATCATTCATGTAATCGTAAGGATAGACTCCTTTCCTCAACATAACGTCTACTCGTTCTCAAAAATGTTCACTCGTGATTTTAAATTTATCCTTGCTCATGTTATCGACTAATTTTTCAAGAGCGGTCGACATGAATTTAAAACTGTTGATGAAACATATGCATCTACAAATGGATTTCGTTTTTTCTTCCAACGTATTTCCATCGATTACTCTTTTCTTCTCCATGAGCTTCCATTTCGTGAAGGAAATGTATCTTTCTTCGCTGTTTGCGATGCAATTTAATTCTTCGTGTGAGGTGCTGAGATTTTTCACGAACAGATGACTGTCGTAACCCGAGAGATTGTGAAATATCACCAGATAGAAAACAGCGTCTTGATATTTTAAATTACACTTGCTGTGAGCCGGACCGCGATACAGACCCGTGTAATCATCGTGGTCTCTGACCTTCTTATTTTCCTCTGAATTCTTGTCGAACGATTGTCTGCATATGTGACATTTGGTGGCTCTGTTATTTTCGACCTGCTGCTCTCGCGTGATGATCATTTTTGCCTGAGTTTTAAATTTGTCGTATAACATTTGAATTTTCGATTCTAACTCTTCCACGAACCTTTGAGCCACGTCGTCGTCTTCATACTATTTCGTGTAGGTGAAGGACCCATGTCGTGTTGCGAGTCGGAAGCACATTTCACGTAAATGCAATAGCCCGTAGGTTTGTGTTTTTGATATCTTTCGACGTAACTTTGAAGAGCGTTAGGTTGACAGGAACTCATTTTCGCAGTGAAACATTCAAAATCGGCGTACACAAAGAATGGTACTTTTAACCTTCTATTATGATTTTCAAACCTCACGATGGTGTTGGGTTTGGGCATTTCGACGGCGACACCTTGATTTTCGTTGCAATATTCCTGATGTTTCGCCAACGAGTCTTTGCTGTGAAACACGTTCATGCAATTGCAACATAAAGATATCTTTCCGTTATGATTACTATTTTGTTTCGACAGTAATCGGCTCGGATGTTTAACCCAACAATAATGACGATTGTCACCATTCGAAATCAATAATAAAATAATTGTCTTTTCTCTTCCGAGATACGAAGTATGGTAGGAATCACTTATACTTTTTTCCATCGACAGGTCGGAAGCTCTGAAAAATTACCCTAGGCACAGATACAATAGCCTGACAAAAACATTCGACGTCTGTCTTGGCGGTTATTGATTCACAGCTTTCTTTTCTTCCTTTTTGTGGAGTCTTGGAAGATGTTTTGATTGGAGATATCGGTATTGCTGTTACCCAAATTGTAGAGAACAGGTTTTAATATGTTTTTCCTTCTATTTTCTCTATCTCTGTTGAAGTAATTTCGAAATTTGTCAGTTCCTCTGCATGTACATGTATGTGCAGATCTATTCGATCTATTCTGGTTTTGTCTACTGGATGCTTGTATCAGTGTGTGAACTCATTTTAGTATTTTACTTTTTCCGTTCAGTCTTGGCGCCGTTGTTTTCGTCATTGGCGGTTACATCATTCCCTTCATCGAAGGATTTATGTTCCGGGACAAAGCTGTGTTCGGAGATTTATGAGCGCGGAGTTCTATCATTATCTTTTGTTCCAACCCCAATGAGGAGGAACGGGGCGATAGGCGTTGTGTGATAGTTGTTGTCATCTCTGCAGTCTTATCCTGCGCGTGTCGGTTGGTTGATCGACTTGGGAAATTACCAACAAGTAGGGATGACTTTTCGGGTAACGTAACTGACGCCAATGTCACAAAAAATTAAATCGCATCCGATTTTTATGAAGCGTTAGTATGTTGTAGAAGTCGAAAAATAAAAACATACAGGTGCTTGGATTTTTCTATATAACGCATTTTTGACGTTTTACGTCATTTCGAATTTAGGCCTCATTTCTGTCATTTTTCAGTGAATCGCTCATTTTTGCAAATGCACTGCTCTGTAAAAATAAAAAATGGTATACACAGCTATAACGTTCTACAACTATTTAAGAAATAACTGTTGTTTTCCATCGGTTTATGCGATATAAACTTAAAATTTTCAGCACAAGCTTACTCATAACTCGCGTAGCGAAGGAAAGCAACAGTTATTTCTTATAATTTAATCCGGCTATAATATTAAAATATAAAAACTATGTGTATGTTAACGAAAAACTTTTAATTTTCGCAAAAGACAACAGTCAAACTCAGGAAAGTGTGCCACAAACAGGTCACGTTAATCATTGTCAAATTGTTTGTTGTTCTTATTTTCGATCGCAGACGACAGATAATTAGCAAGTCACGTAACAATATCATCAAAAACATTTTTTTAAGTTCCCCAAAATCATGTTTGGAGGTATGACCTTTTATTCGTCTCCCACATCGGTATATTTTATTAAATTCAATGGTTCCCGAGAAATTATCACTATATTCTCGCTGACTGGAGGCGATGAAAAATCGATCATTAATCTTTGTTTACAAGCTCCATCTATCAGTCTGCCGTCACGCCCTCACGGTGACAATTGGATTGAGTGGGCGGGGATTCCAGAGTCTTCAAAGTTGGATCGGTTGTGCGAACATGTAGACATTCCAAATGATTACGTGATTTGGTTTATACGATTTTGACGACTTTCACGCCGTATGCTTTCAACCAATCAAACGCAGAGGCGGGGCAAATGATTAAATTATTATTTGATTGACGACTCTCGTAAATTCAATTGTCAGATTTTCGAATGTTGATCGTTATCCAAAACGTCGTCCATTTAACGTATTTTTCATAAACGTTTAATATTTACCCCGTTATTGAGAGCTCACTCTTTAATTTTTGTAAATTTACACTAAAAAACAAAAACAAAAACGTATCAAAAAATGCAATCATTTTACAGTTGACTACAGATTTATCTGTGGCTGACGTTGTGGCGTCAAAGTTTCCAAAAATAAACTTTGTCCAAATGACGAAATGTTAGTATGCTGTGCAGCTCAACAACTCAAAAATATAGCTGTTTCAATTTTCTTATTTAATGTCATTTCGATGTTTTTAAGTCACTTTATGCTTTTACATTCCCATTTTGTGAATAAAAACCACAACTGATACCCACATAATATATGTCATATTATTCTAGAGGAATAGTTCATATTTAAATTCGCGTTGTCAGTCAACTAGGTCTAACATTTCTAGGAATAGTAGTCCGCCGGACTACTATTCCTAGAAATGTTAGACCTAGGACTATAATTCCGCGGAATAATAGTCCAGAGGGACTAATTTTCCTACGGACTTCCATTCCTGTTACACCGGAAAACGTCAAAAAGAAATTTCATCGCTCTAAGTTGAAATTCTACACCATTATATACACCTGGAAGTTAATTAAGCACCCCCTGAAATGTTTCATGACAGTGAAGTTGCTGCTACTGATTATTATGTGTTAATAATTGCTATGTCTTGCAGTACATTTCATCTAGTGAAATATGATGTTTCTTGTTGACAGCGTACCCCAAACACATCACCTCGTCCACGTGAAGCTTGCTACCCACGAATGTCACAAAAACACTATCATCCACATGCTATATCGGGGTATATAACAAGAAAATTTGACACTTCTTTTATCTGTAAATGTTGAGATGGCAAGGAGGAGACTGCCAGAGGTCACAAGCTACATTTTTGTCAGTAATTTCCGGCATTGTTTCGTCATGAACCTTCCCAGCACCACATTTGTCGAGGGAACATTATCCCATCAAAAACTCTAGTGACTGGTATGTATAATTAGTGCCATTAAAATGCTGTATATTTTCATCATTGTGTTGTCATTCATTTGTCAATAGACCATTCTTTATGTAAACAATCACTTTTGGCCATCTTAAAGATAGTATGAAAGTAATGGCAGTTTCTATTAACACCACTGCGAAAAAAATAGGGGGTGTTAATTAAGTTCCAGTTGTATAGTACTCGTTGTACCAAATACTAAGCTGACAATAATTTGATAATCCGACGTCAGATTCATTTCTTGGTGCTTTACGCCACATCGGCAACTAGAGTTATATCGTGGCTACGAAATATATGTATTATAAAAAAGATCATTATCGTCCATGAAGTAAAATGAAGCGATTTATTTATTTATTTACTGGTGTTTAACGAGTCCTTCGACAGACAGAGTCACCTTGTGCCGGACAGTTTTACGGGTCGAGGAAGCTGGAGTACCCGAAGATAACCACCGAGCAACGGCTTGCAACTGTCATACTTCTCAACGCACCAACTCCACATAAGCAGTGTTAGCAGTGGTTGGAGACAAGTACACCATCGACGTGCAGTACGCGTTATTACACAGCGCCACCGTGCCCACACAACGAGGCGATGAAATCGAATAAGAACACAGGTAATAAAAATATTAGTGAAAACAATAATGTGAAAACATTTATGAGAAAATTAGACCATTTTTAAACAATACTGTGTAAATGAACTTGTTGAATTGAAATGACAAGATGTGAGTTTAAAAGAATAAATATTACACACAATTTACTAAAAAGGTTGATTTCCTTGAGAAATGACAGAAATTTATTGGAGCTTATGCCGTAAAATAAGTCTCTAAGAGATACTGCAGTAAAGTAGTGCTGTCTGACAAAATTAGAATTTGTACAGTGCACAAAATTATGCCTCACTGTCAAAAACTTGACGCCAGATACCGGAGATATGACGTAAACAACGTCGGAGTATACCAACCCATTTTTCGAGCACCACTGCCAAAAAACTACAACACATACAGTACGTGGAGAGTGGATTGTAACTAAATCACCCACGGAGTGAAGTTATCACTCAAACTATAACCTTCAAATTTTATACATATGAACAAAAAACACAAGCAATGTTTCAGCTTATGGACCTACAGGTTTAACCCGGAGGTCCATTGGTTGAAACTTTGCCTGTGTTTGTTATGTTTTACAACAAATTTGCAATTATTGCTTGGGTGGAATCTCCACTCTGCGGGTGATTTAGTGATAATACACTCTCCACGTTCTGTACCATCTTTATATATTACATATTAGTACAGGAATGGTTAAAGTGATGTCTCGTTGCATTTGAATTCACATTGTCGCTCCACATTTAACCATACGATGAAATTCCCACCGTTGGTCGGAAAACGTCAAAATGAAAATTTCACGCCCCAAACCTGCAAATACTACAGCACCATAGTACTCGTGGTCCCAAATCCGAAGTTGAAAAAATTCGAAAATCCGCCGTCAGATAACGAAGGTACAACGTAAATAACGTCGGGGCTATACCCGCCCATTCTGTAAGCACCACTGCTCAGGAATATCTTAAGTTATATGTCATTGCTTGTGTAACACGAATCCTGCATTCATTCATGCCCAATAGAAACAGAGTCCGCGTATGCGCGGGGAGTTCCCACCGGGCAGTTTCTGCAGTTCCAAATGGTATGACCGATTTCGAGAGAGCTAAAAAACCCAACTTTGAGCACAATCTTTTCTAAAAGGACGGTGATTTAAAGCTGTTGCAAGCCCTGTTAGAGGGGTTAACGAGCGACTTGTAACGTTAAAAGGCCACGGAAACCTTCCTCTCAAAGTGGGGCGATTCGCTGTTGACCGTGCTTCGTTGGATGACTTCTAGAAATTAGCTTGCGATTTCAAAATAATCTAGTTGTGAATTGTATTTCTGGAAGTATTTGTGGGGTTACACTGTTCTCAAGATTAGAAAAAAAATCTCAAGTTGCTTAAATATATCGTTCCATGAGTGTTTGAATGCGCGATAGATTGTGCTAAAGCATTGCAGATGGCGCGTCGATGCACTCAGGGAACGATATGCACCACACTGCAAATCTAATGTCATGAGTTATTGGTCCCCCACGCTTCACCGTGAAGGAGACTTTTGGACTGCACCCCGTCTGTCGGTATGCCAGACAGTCTGTCCCTCTTATATATAACCACCTGTATCTCCGAGATGTTTGAATGTTGGCGTTTCAAATTTTCAACGTTAATCAGAGATTATGGAGAGATGAGGCACGTGAATTGTATCGAAAAAAAATGTTTTGTTAGAAATTTCGTGCAATCAGTTTTCTGCATAGAACTTTTTAACGACCTTTCGATTTCAATAATGTTTGGTATGAGGGTGCAGCAGCATAAGATAAATAATATACCATACAGGTTTTTTTCTCTTGCTGAAATTATGCCAATTTGACGAGCTTGTGTTCTTTCAACCATTTCAGTATATGTTATGGTGGTGTGTCCTGTTACCACCTATACCTCAAAGACGCTTAGATGCTTTTGTTTCACATTTTCAGCAATGATCAGATATTATGTAAAAGTGATGTGCGTAAATTTGTTTTGGAAAAAAGATGTCCGACTGGCGCCCATTTTAATTGGAAATTGCGTGTAATTAGTTCTCTGCCTAGAACTTCTAACCCCCATTCCTGATTTCAATAATGCTTCGTATGGAGGTTCATCGGCATAGGATAAATAAAATGTCATACAGATTTTTTTCTCTTGCATAAGTTATGCAAATTAGACGACCTTAAGCTTTTCCAGTCATATTTACATATATTTTGTCGGTGTGTCCTGTTACCACCTGTATCCCAGAGACGCTTTGGTTTCAGATTTTCAGCATTGATCAGACATTATGTAGAATTAATGCATATCGGTTTTGTTCGAAAGCAATCCAAGATGGGCGACTGGCAGCCATTTTCGTTGCAAATTGAGTGTAATTAGTTCATGCTTAGAACTTCTGAACGGCCTTTCCGATTTCAATCATTTTTCGTACGAAGATGTAGCAGCAGAAGGTAAATAATCTTACAGGTTTTAAGCTTTTTCAGCCATTTTTGTATGTATAATGATCGTGTGTCCAGTTATCACCTGTACCTCAGAGATACATTGACGGTTTTGTTTCAAATTTTGAGTAATGATCAGACATTATGCAAAACTGATGCGCGTTAAATTCTTTTGAAAAAAATGAAGATGACCGACTGGCGGCCATTTTCTTTGACATTGCGTGTAATTAGTTTTCTACCTAGAACATCTAAACGACATTCCCGATTTCAATAATTTTTCATATGGTTGTGTAGCAGCATAAGATAAATAATATATCATACGGGCATTTTTTTCTCGAGCGTAAGTTATGTAAATTAGACGAACTTAGCTTTTTTCAGTCGTATTTGTTTCTCAAATTTTGGTGTGTCCTGTTACCAGCTATATTTCAGAGGCCCTTTGAAGCTTTTGTCTCAAATTTTCAGCATTGATCAGACAATCTGTAAAATTGAGGCACGTCAATTTTTTGAAAAAAATGAAAATGGCCGACTGGTAAGAAATTGCGTGTAATTAGTTTTATACCTTGAACTTCTCAATGACATTTCCGATTACAATAATGTCTGTGATGGAGGTGTAGCAACATATATATAAGGTAAATAACATAGCATAGAGGGTTTTTAGTCAGATTTGCATATATTTTGTGTGATCAGACATTATACAAAATTGTGGCATGTAAACTTTTTAGCTTCTGGTAAAAAAATCTAAGCAAGACCCCGGGCGATGGGCGTTGCACTTGTTCCATCTGTGTCTATATTGAGCTGAGAAACCGGTATGATCTGACGATTTCAGGTTAACTTCCACTGCTTTCAATGATATGTAACACTTGCTTTTTCAGAGTTTTTTTCATATCACAACCTGTTGCTCAGATATATTTCTGCTCTCCAGCAGACGGATTTGTGACACTTGCATATGATATAGCCATAGGTGTCATAAAGTAACAACACCCACCTATCAAGCAACAGAATAAACAAAATTGATGCATGTAATCTTTTTAGCTTCTGTTAAAATAAATCCAAGCAAGACCCCGGGCGATGGGCGTTGCACTTGTTCCATCTGTGTCGAAATTGAGCTGAAAACCCAGAAAGGTCTGACGATTTCAGGCTGATTTCCACTGTTATAAGTGATATGTAACACTTGTTTTTTCAGAGTTCTTTTCATATCACAACCTGTTGCTCAAAGATATTTTGGCGCTGGGTTTCCAATATTTCTATATTCATCAGACATAAGTCCACATTTTGGTGACATCCCCCAACCGTGGTGTACTATTGTCTGATTGCTGGTGATCGGCGTAGCACTTATTTGTTAATACCACGAAATAAGCTACTCTCCAGCAGACGGATTTGTGGAACTTACAAGAGATATAGCCCTAGGTGGCATAAAGTAACAACAACCACCTATCAAGCAACAGAATAAACATGCTGATAAAATCCATATTTCCATTGACAAACGAGTTGGGTAGAACGAGAACATCACTACTACTGTATTCTTTGACAGTATGTGCAATATGACTCCTATATATTCAGATCAGCCGGTCATGATCGCGGACGTCAATTCGTCTGGAGCGATGTAGTAATTCAGTATAATTGTTGAAAAAAATAATGGATGTTTTTTGTCTGTTCATGTTTGTTGTTGTTCTTCATGGTGAGTTCCATTTTAGCCATTCATATGCATGTTTTATGCTTTACATAAATATATATTATAGTGTACAGCCCATCTGATTTGACAATGTATGCACAGGCGGTCATCAGAAGCAATTTCAGACATCATTAAATTTGTCTCATTTATTCTGAAGATCAGTTGCGTGTTTGTTTTTTCCTGTAAGATAGACTTCAAAATCATACTGAATTAAATTCCTCTTTGGATTATGTAACTGGGTTAACCCTTTACCTAACATGAAAAGCAGACGACACTTTCAAAACAATTCTTGAATGACTAATTTTGTTCATTTTTTGTCTCAGAAACATAGGTTATGACCACTCATTGGTACGAGCTCGACGAGCTCGTTCCAACAAGGGGTCATAACCTATGTTTTTGAGACAAACAACGAAAAAATAATGGAAATTAATTGGTGATTTTTTGAGAATAGCATTGGCCGGTTTTGTCGTTACGTTGGGCAAAGGGTTAAATCAGGCCTAAAAATAAAGAGCTTACATCGTAACCCTTTAGTCTGTTATGCTAAATATCGCGGTGGTAACCTATAAAACATAACGTGTTGAGATGAGTTTCCGCCTTCTTTCTTTTACTACGCCAGCCATACTGTTAACTTCTTAATAGACTTTCAGAGTAAATAATAACAACTATTTTTGGTTGTGGAAATTTTGTTAAGACATAAATTGTATGCCATTCTGCTCATATGTGAATGCAATGTGCAGCCAATGAGTCGAGCTAGTCACGAGAGAGTGTCAGGTCTGATTGGCAAAATATGGCGGACTAGGAATTTAATTTATATTGTAATATTTTGACGTTGTATTATTTTGTCGTAACCTATAGTTCGTCCGAGTAGTTCACAACTGACGTAACTCCCGCGTAACCTAAACGGTCGTTCGCGGGTTATTTTCAGGCCTAGTAGTTGCAGAACCGGGCAGGGGAGTAAATATGGGGGAAAGGTTGAAGTGGCGACGTTTCCTTCGTCAAAGGTTTGTCAGAAAATTGCAGGCTCGTTTTAATTTGTTTATGCCTTTAGGCTCTGTAGATAAAGAAACAAAATGAGCCGGATGGGGAATATAGTACCTTACCATTTAAGAAGAGGAAATGGCGTCGTTGGGACATACATTAACCATGTTAGGTGAGGATATATACTCACATTATATGATATAAGGCCATTAAATTTCCAACAGAAACTTGAATTGCAATGCGTCGCCACATTCAAGACGCGGGGTATTCGATGATGCTATGCACTGAAAATTCTGCTTGTTTTTTTATGTGTTGCTCCACATACCAAACGTGTCCAACATGTCCCTGGAAGCGAATAATAGCAACAATACTAATACACAGGTGGTGTACCGTACGATAAATAAAATGAGCACCCAACCTTACAAGCAAATCATAACAGGAACTAGAAAGCAGTAATACACGAAAGGAGTTGAACGTTGCCTTTCTAAAAGGTGACATTTCAAATTCTCTTTTAAGTGGTTAAGGTTTTCTGATGTCTGACCGTGAACTGGTAAAACCTTTCTCGATTGTAAAAGTTCTGTTATTCACAAGTGAAGACCTGGAAAATACCATATACTGTCTAATTTGTTTAGAACTGCTTCAACTCCATTCTGGTCTCCTTATTATCGAGAGGTCTCTTAATTAGACAAGACTTGTGTCCAGTCTTGAATACATTTGAAAACCAAAACCGAAATTTAAAAAAAATATAATATGAACAGGGAGCAAAGGCAATTTTTGGTGGTGTGCTTTATCTAATCATATTATATCTCACGTGACTTCCTTGCATTCTGATTGGCTGAAAGATGATACCCTGTTTCGTGTAGTAGCATCCACAGAACTGACCAGGCACTACACCCAGGCACTACACGTTTTCTATTTTAGCACACTACTATATCAGTTTTATTTTCATACTGTGCTAAATTTAAAAATCGATTCATAGAGGCACAACATCCTCAAAACGACCCGGAAAGAAATCTTTGTGGAAAAATGTATCGCTTTTCCATTGTTGAAGTCACATTTTTCGAGGCGTTCATTTTATTCCTTGAGAAGATGCTCCATATCTCGTTTCGAAGAGAATTATCCATACCTGGGTCCCACTTTCATGAGAACGCGTCCGGATATGAAAAATTGTTTGTTTCGCTGCTCATATTATTTCGCTATTTAATTGTATGTTTTGGGCAGTAAAAGAATAAATAATGGAATTCAGTTGAATCTACGGAGTTTGTATCCCGTGCTGACCCATTCGGTAATGTATATGTGTGACAAATGTGTGGAAATTATCAAACTGCGTTGTCAAATTTCGAAAATTTTAGTTTTCATTCGCGAGTTGCGCGATTCTAGAATACACAGTTCCGTTTGGGGGAAATGTTTTGTTTACCTTTGCCGGCCGATTCAAAATCTGTCTTCTGCTCATATCAATAATCCAAGTTAGCCGTGTTTTGGAAGAAGAAAATGTTTTTTTAAAAACTACATGGTATTTTTTCTATATAACGCTGGTTGGAAGGGCTGCTACCTTGGTGACAGATTAACAAATCGGACAGATGTTTTTCTTGATGGGTTTCGCTATAATATAAGGATTAGTGCAGGTCTTGTCGTTGATTACGCCCATAAATTGCCCAGGGAGGCGATGTAGTTCCCTCTGCTTCGCGGCGGGAACTACACCACACCACCTCACTGGGCACTATATGGGCGTAGTCAAATCCAAGCCATTCCTTAAATAGCGTAAAGAGATCAAGTCGTCGCGATCAGCTGTCTTCTTGGTGATTTGCAGTTTTGAAATATATGAGAGTGACAAGCCAATTATTAGAGAATTTGAAAACAACAATCCATGGGGACGAGATAAAGGCTGGTCACTTTCACGGATGGGCAATATTTCCATGGACGCCGGTACAACCCGGCGCTTCATTATTTAAAATTTTGTTAATGATGATTTTTGTTACATGGTAAAAGCAAACCAGGTAAAAGCACGCGATAGGGTGAGGTACTTTTCTATATGTCATCAATGAACATTCTACCAATCCATTTGTGGTAGAGATCAGAGGTAGGGGTATTTTTGTCGGGTCATGCTTATTACGTCATCTTGACTGGCTTGAGTTCATAGGGGATTAACACTGATAGTGACCCCAAAACTCATTACGCCTGTCCTCACAACCTATTTTGTTATGTCGTTGAAGGCACATCGTCGAAGAACGTGGCTTTAAACCGAACAGTTTGGCAGTCGTCGATGGGTTGGAATGGTCCACCATGGCTAGCTGTTGATGGTGATCGCGAATCTGTGTATGAAATGGGATCCTGTTCGTGTACCGACAGGCAGACAAATCCATGGTGGATAGTGGACTTGGAAGCTCAGTATCGTATCAGAAATATTACAATTGTCAACCGATCGAAATGTTGTCGTAAGTATCAATGAGCACCACTTATTTATTTGCAGAGCTCATATTATATCCTCAAAATCAAACCTCCGTATTATACATAGTTAAATAACATACTCACATATATGAAAGATTTTACTAAATAAAAAACAAATTTCCAATGTATGTAGTTCCGGGACCTGTTTTGAGATTTGATAAGTTCGGAACGTTTAGTTGACGGATACGGCGTCACGTGAAGCGAAGTGAGAATATTACACGAGTCTTTAGCTGAGCCTAACATTGTTCTCGCTGATTCCCCGACATCTACCAACGAAACGTCCCGTAACATAGTTATGATGCCAGTCTGTTTCTCTCCGAAATTCCGTCACAAGTTGTGTTTGCAAACCGTTTCATGCTTCCGTTTAATTTTCCAGTCGGCCCCCATTTGTTTACAAAGGCAGACGAGTAGTGATGCAATGCAAGGGGAGTAATCCAGCATCTCATTGATTGCCAAGAAAATTTATTACCTCCGACTTTGTGGTGAGGGTTTACAATTCTATCTGCTTTCTGAAAACTAACTTTCTAATGTGCCAATAAGCCGAAAAACTATGTTGGAGCTCCCATTATACCATTATAGCATAAATAAATGAAGGCGTGTTCAACCTGAGCCAAAGAAGGTAAAAAGTTTCCAATCCAAAGGATGATACAGACCATGGCCAAGAAACCATTTATCTTACAATAAGTATGTATTGGGTCCGTAATTTCCCAAATAAAGCGTATATCAGGGATCCCCGAGACACAGTCTGTATCTTGCAACGGTATAATACAGCCGCGTGCTTGGGTACGATTTTCTTACGTTACTGTTTATAGAATATTAAACGTTTTCGAATCTCGTTTGCAAGGCATCCTGTACGTTTCCTATACAAAAAGAGAGAAAAAACACTTGTCAAAAGTATAATTATTAATTTATGCAACAACATTGATTTAATGATTTTGGATCTGAACCACAGGAAGCCTTCAAGCTGGAACAACAGGCAGTTATGTTGTTAAAGCACACAGTCTTTTCGGAATGTTGAAAACGTGTCCGCACGATTAGTTTATCCGTGGATTGCAAAGGTTCAAGGCACCCACAGGCAGTTGCAACTGAAACGGCTCAACATTTTTTAACAAACCATACCATGTCACCCCTTATTGGAATGCACTCCTTGAGCTCGTTGCAATGAGGGGATTATATGACATTTTTGCATAAATGTGAGTATGTTGCTGGCGTTCCGTAACACGCGGTACGTTTTGATTCCCCCGATCATCCAGTTTGCCAAAATTCCAAAGACTCGCGGTATACAAAAACCTAAGGTAAAAAGAGATATAATGACCACATAAAATGAGATACTTGAAAACAATTTTTTCAAGTTTCCGTGATCGTCACCGGAATATTCATTTTCATTATTCGTCGGTCTGATACCGGGCAAACGATTCGAAATTTGAATAAAAATTAAAGGATTCGCGGGACAGTATTGAGAAAGTATTAAATTAGTGCCGGCTGTATTATACCGTTGCAAGATACAGACTGTGTCTCAGGGATCCCTGATATACGCTTTATTTGGGAAATTACGGACCCAATACATACTTATTGTAAGATAAATGGTTTCTTGGCCATGGTCTGTATCATCCTTGGGATTGGGAACTTTTTATCTTCTTTGGCTCAGGTTGAACACGCCTTCATTTATTTATGCTATGGTATAATGGGAGCTCCAACATAGTTTTTACTCCTGTTTATTCGTATCTCATCCGTTGAATTGAATAATATGAAATGCCACTCAGTTCTCTATCGGGGAAGGGGGGGGGGGGGGTGTCATTAATCATTTGTGTCTTTGTATGGTTAAAATACTGGGGATATTTGGGATGGGATGGTAAAACTGGGCCAAGATCACAAGTGAACCTTAGCTGATGTGAGTCACACGAAGTGATTTTATATAGTTCATATAACATTCTATGCAAGTGATGTGGGGTTTTAACGAGAAAAAAAGGCAAACTCGCCAAAATAAATACCGCCAGCAAGCGGTTTTCGAAAAAAATTTCCGCTTTACAACCAATAGCAACCCCTTCCTCAACACTATTGCCAATGACATTCGCTTACACCAATATAAGGATGAAAGTCATTCCCTGTACTTCATGCTAGGCGTGGGGACTGTTTTATATCATTTTGAACTTATTTTGCACATAAACGCAGTCAAAAATATGAATAAAGGAAAAAAAATACTTGATGTGAGAAAACACACATTTGACACGGTGGCAACACGACACTCCTACTTAGTGTTTGCACTTTTTACCTGCCCCCTCCCAGGCCCTCGTTGCATACTGTTTACGAAAACACAAAGGTCGATGAGGGGGCACAGCCACGTTGAAGATGAAAATCTACAAACTTCGTGCACATCAAAATACCCCGTCGTGACACCAGGCGCCATTCGAATTACCTACCCAAAAGCCTAATGCCGGACACGATCTCACAAAACATTAGATGACGCAGGTGGAAAAGTCACGTGGCTCAAGAAAATTCGGACGCCTTCTTGTACATGTGCAGACCCAATTGCGGCACATGAACACAGGTTTAGTGTTCTAAATTGCACACCCTGAAACCCGTTCGGCTGGAACGTCTCATAAAACACTAATGTGCCTCAGGTGGCACATCCACGCGGCATATGAAAAACACCAATTTTTTGTCCACATCTACAAACCATATTGTGACACCTTAATCATAGCTTCATCATTTCGAATAACATAACAATAATCTTCAGGTGGCACATCCACGTGACACGTGTAAAATCCGAACTTTCGTTCACATCTTCAAATCATATTGCAACACCTTAATTACAGTTTTCATCTTTGCGAATGATATAGCTTGGAAGACTTTTTCGGGAAACGGTATTTGAGAATAGAATAGTGGCTCATTAAAAGGCAGAAACCTTTGTGTACAACTGCAGACCCTACGGCAACACCCAAGCATAGTTTGGGCGTTCCAAATTACATACCATAGAATTATTTCCCCGGAAACGGTGTCAGAGAATACTAAACTGGCCCAGGTAGCACACCCACGTGGCACATGGAAACTTCGAGACCAGCATTCATAACTTTTCCAGATTCAGAATTGGGTTTAGTTTTAAAAAATGCCGTCAGTTAACGTCTTTCCGAAGGGCTTCACGGAAAAATATGGTATATTTCGCACATACATACCCAAGTTCTCATGACACCAGTCGCATTCTGCAATGATATCGTCTCTGTTATGTTCTGGAACCAGTGTAGCCTTGAAATAGTCCATCGCATATGTTTAGATTCACTCTTCTACAGTTCGCTTTTCCGACCAACTGAAATATTCCAGACGATTGTATATAAAAAAAAAACCACCACATAAATCAACGTAAAATATATTTCTCGATCGATTTCTGATTTGAGAGAATTTTTAATGACTTTGTCAATCCCATCCCATGTTTATTTACTAATTGTGAATGGAGACTCGTCACATCAGTAGTTTTATGATTACCCCACGTAGGATTACAAATTGTGTTAACCCTGATATGAAAAACCGACGACACTTGCAAAACAAATTCTTGAATAACTAATTTTTTTCATTTTCTGTTTAAAAAACATAGTTGTGACCCCTCACTGGAACGCGCGCGACGAGCTCGTTCTAAAGAGAAAAAAAATAATGAAAACTAATTTACGATTTTTGTGAAAAGCGCTGGCCAGTTTTGGCCGTCACGCTTGGTAAAGGGTTAATATATCATTGTTTGCAGGGTGAATTAAATACTTAGTACTTGGGGAATATCTGTACCTGGAAAAAAGGAAATATTAATCTGTAGGCTTTCCTCTATGAAATATAACAAGAGAAATCCATACAGATGAAATAAATTCACTTCAAAGATAATGTGAATCATACCATCAGAATATGAAATCTTTAAGTTGTGGTACCTATACTTAACAGTGGCCCCAAATATGGGCTTCCAAAACTCAGACCTTTAAGACAATAATAAACGAAACAGATCGGCGATGTCCATTTAATATTATTATTTATTACACGCTTATTACTTTCCCTCCAGCTCTGTATTTACAAACCCGTACGTAACGCGTGTGCCATGTGGATTTATGCTGACGAACTATTTTTTTTACCTGATGTCACGGATCCGTCAAAAGGACTAAACTTCACCCAATTTCGTATCGGCCAATCGAAACGTCACCTTTGACTAAGATCAATTTGAAAGCTGCGGCGACGACCGATAAATCAACAATAGAACGATTCGATCAATAAATAACAAAAAGTTTTAAAGTTTGAAATTTTCTGCATGCAATGTTTGAAGTTTTAAATTAATGAACTCTATGTCATAGAGGCGTGTAATAAACACAGAACACAGAACGCTACGATGTGTGAACGCGTTCGTCAATACAGCACTCAATACAGCACTCATGCCATGGTAGAAGGATAAAATGAGAGACGCGGGCACTCGTGCCGTACTATCGAACGCATTCACACATCGTGACGTTTTTTGTATTTTCGATAAACCCTTTACCTAACATGAAAAGCAGACGACACTTGCCCAAAAAATTCTTGAATAACTACTTTTTTCCATTTTTGGTCTCAAAAACATAGGTTATGACCCATCATTGGAACGAGTTCGCCGAGCTCGTTCCAATGAGGGGTCATAACCTATGTGTTACGGGCCATAATTTGGGCATCAGATGAAATGTAGAATGTCCACCTGGACTGTGCCACAACTAACTTAGACTAAACAGCCAAAATCAATATTTATTTCATCATACGGGACATACCATAGTTACATATACATTGAACAGAGAAGACGGGAGTCTGAAAATACATAAAATAATACATTGTACTACTTGTTTACAATTTATCCCTCTGTATGCTGTAACATAAGTAGATTTAATAATATTACCGTAATTATAAATAATACCCATTATAACAATAATAATAATAGCAACAATAATAATAATAATACACTTCAATACTCCAGTCCTGTAAACAATGCACTTAGCCTCTTCCATCTGATAGGAGCTGATAGACAGCAGCCAACACATACAACCTACAACCCACTAATAGTGGATACATAACAGCCAAACGTCCGAACTACTAACCGGGATCAAGCATAGCATGAACTTGGCACAATGCCAAATACATGCTAGTCTTGAGTCCGGTTTGTAGCGGTACAAAGATTTCATATACTTTCCCATAATAAATATTGCATGGTATTGAAGTTTACTAGAACTGCACACCGCAGTAGAATAAAACAATGATAAATACAAATTACCATAGTCCCTCACATATATTTACACTTACTTAACAAATTCAATTCTTACCCGATTGTGGATCAAATTCCCTCAGTCAAACATTCCACCGATCACAACATCCATTACTGTATCATCATCCCATACTGTGCAGTGCAGGTTAGCTGTAAAAAAAGAACCCATAACCATACATGCAATTGTCAAATAGTGCAATTGATAAATATCATGGCAGAATAAATCGATAGCAACCACCGAGAAACAAGCAAAACTAGGCGACACGAATACATGACAACTGAAGATCAAAGAAGTAAACTGACAAACGAGTAAAAACAACAAACCGATGTAAGCGATTCGTAATAAGTACACTGATCTGATAAATACTAACCAAAATCCAAGGAAACACATATATTTTAATCACCATCAAAGAATTGTAAATATTAAAGATTAAGTTTGTCAGCCAACAAATTCGGGAACGATTGTTTATGTCATGTGACCTGAAACCCGCGAAATGAATACCTTTTCAAATTGCCTGTAAACAAAAGTATGGCTGCGTGAAGAAGCAACCAAAAAAACTGGATTCTTAACTCACATCTCTCCATTTACAATCAGACCGGACCTGGTAATTTAAAAAGTTCAATACATTAATATTTAAGTTAAAATATGTAAAATCGCATCTGCCACATATGTTTTGAGACAAAAAATGAAAAAAATAATGAAAATTAATTGGCGATTTTTGAGAATAGCGCTGGTCGGTTTTGGCCGTTACGTTGGATAAAGGGTTAAAGATAGTAAATAATAATAAGATACAGACGTATTTCGTGTACAGGGCTATTCAGTTGTTATATTTTTATAATGAACGCTTTCATACAGGGATGTTTGAAACATAAGTGTAACTGAGCATAATGAAAACTGAAGTTTCGACGTTTTTCAAATCAGCCACTTTCTGTGAAAATGTAAGCAAAAAGCATTTTTCTCCGACGGACAACAAAAAAGCGCGACAGCTTTTTTTTTGGGGGGGGGGGGGGGCGGCGCAGGGCGAACAGCCCCCATCTCCGAACTCGGACTAGCGTAGGGCCCGAATTAAACTGGCATAGGAGATGCCATCAGGGTTTAAAGAGGATTTACCCTCATTTGGTTTAAAGTGTAATGGTCTCCACCAAGCGTTTCTTTTCCACAGTTTTCGAAAAAAAAAAACTGTATCCGTCGGGTGGAACGAAAAATATATTACGGGCGTGTACATTTGCAGGAAAAATATTATGTCAGTAGACATGTAGCCAAGAGGTATTGTGGGCTTATCATCTTAGATGTACCGAATACCTTCCCTGACTTGTGTCTTCTGACGTCAGAAGTCATGGTGAAATAAGCTCGGGGTGATACGTTATGACATTTTGAATATCTGGAATGCTAAGCGGCTACGATACCGTGTGAAATTTGCCTCCAGGATCTAATAATAATCTCCACACGATTCTGTACTCAATTATTAACAGAAGAAATCAAAACACGCCTTGTTTTTTTAAATTGTATTAGGGCCAAAAATCGATTTAGAGAACCTTTGACGAAGCGTCTCAATGCCACAAATCGATTCAGATGTACTTCCGTAATAAAGCTACAAACCGAATTGGGGGAGGCAAAAAAAACATAAAAACATAAAATTCTTGTCGAGTAACAAACTGTCTCTTGATTTCGATGTTTTAGACTTAAACTTCATTTTGACGTTTTTCGGTCCTCGGTGGGAATAAATATCATAGGGTATTTTACGCCAGTTTGAATGCGACATTACGTCACTTAAAATAATATAGCGTAACTGAATTATTACAGCGGTATCTGCATCAAATCGTGTGGATTGAGTGTTCACAAAATGGTACGGTAAGTGGGGGTTGCAGATACCTTTACGGTTTTGACGTCACATTTCTCGTATTTGAAGTCGGATTTTCAAATTTTGTTCAACTTTTGTTTTTTGGGGACCTCGAGTACTGCTACAAAACCGTTCGTGGATATGAACTTCGTGAAGTGAAGTTCAATTTTGACGTTTTTAGATCCTCACTGGAAATAATACTTCATATTTCGACAATATGAATACAAAGGTGACACTGAATAACTTTAACTACTATTCTTGCAGCTGTATGTGAAGTATTAAGTGTGATAACCTGCATCTGTATTAGGCTGAGGAATTAAGGTGTCCACAAAAATGGAGGGAGGTACCCCGACGGGATTGACGCCATAGCTCCGGAATTTGAAGTCGGATTATCAAACTATTTTCAACTTTGTTTTTGAACTATTTTCCCAGTAATATGCTACAGTTCAGCGGTTGGAGTGCCCACAAAATAGGATGGTAGATATGAAAATGAAGAATGGCTTACGTCGAAAATCGCGTCAAAGCATACAGGTGAAAAATCTGATTTCTGTGTATTTTTAACTTCACGAAATACCAAATTTATAGAATCGGACCAATTTTAATATTTTAGACGTTCACCACCATATCACGTCATTTTAGATTTCGGCATTAATGGGAAGGGGGGAGGGGGGAGGTCAACTGATTTTTCGATATGGCCTTTTTTTATTGAAGAATATATTTCATACATTTCGAGACGAGTGTCTTGACTTCATGTTGAAAGTTTTGGAAAAAAAACATAAATTGGATGTTCTTTTGGATAAAGGTCGATAATCTGTAAGTTGAAAAAGGTGCTCGAAGACGCGTGTGGTTTAGATGTATACGGAATTTCATCAGTGTACTATGTTAACGCGAAGTACCCGAAAGTGGACAACGAAGAAAGAGGAGGAAAGGCAACAATACGTCTTTCGGTGACTTAATTACACACCGATTAGTCCAAAATGGCGACCTGTGCGTCCGCCCCGCTTGATACAACATTGGATCGACTTCGCGAGTTTACCGGTAAAACTCTCCTAAAAGAACATCGCGAAGAAAACTTTAATCAGCAATCATCTGTGAGGCCATCATCGATTATCCCTGAAGACAGTCTCATTGTTAAGAATTAACTCCCCATTGATAGTTGGGAATTTTCTCTTCTTTTTGTAACCCATACGGGCAAATGTTTCTTCTGCAGAATAAATTGATGCACGTTTTTACCATCTGCACCAACTCTACGTACAATGAAGGTTTGGCGGGAGGCGGAGATGGCCCTGTGACGTAAGAAAAGGATCCGCTGGGAGGGGTGGGGGTGGCGAATGAGCGTTGATTTCTGGCTCTCTTTGAAAAAGATAAAAGAAGAACGAAGAGGGAAAACCCAAATGCGACCATACAACACCATTACGTGCACCTCTCATTTAAAACTGGCACCAGTATTGCTGATTGCTTGTTATGTAACAGTTGTGCTAAAAATAGACTAATCAGCCTGATTGACTGTGCTGGAACTGTTTCTGGGTCACCAAGGTGATTACTTAAACAAACACAAATCAGCTATAAACTTAATTACAATCTTCTATCCCTCCCTTCTCCCCCCCCCCTCTCTCTCTCTCTCACCTCTCTATCTCTAACTGAATTGTTAGGTTGTAATGCTATGCAGTTAAGCATGGTTGAAGGAATTAATTAAAGTACATGTAGATTGAATAATAATAACACTTTGGCCGGCCGCTGATTTGTGGCGGCCTCGGGTGAGAAGACCTTGGTTATCCCTGTTCTCCCAACTGCCTCGCTGTTCCCACGCTTCTTCTCTCCTCCCAGCTCTCGGAGACGAACTGCTTGATATTAACCCTCACCCCTGAGTCTCTCACTAACCACATAGTTTCAATAAGTCTATCCTGTCCTTGATCCTCATCCACCCAAGTTTCCCCCGATTGCTTCTAGTGCCGCGGCATTACTCGACCCAGTTATCCATCGGCCTGCATCGTTCTGCAGGCTTTCCAAGCTCTTTACAACCGTTTGGTTTAGGGGTACAACTGCTGTACCATATGTTATACCTGGCAGACCCACCATTTCCCAAATTGTTTCCCTACGAAAACCTTATTGAAACTGTTTCTACCTATAAGTGTCATTTGGTTAAGGATTCTCCTCCACCTCAGAATCAGTTTATTTGTGTGGTTTCGGTAGATGTCACTTCCTGTGATGTTTATATTTACCTCCAAATACTCGTAGTCACCTGTCTCTCCTACACTAAGAAGTTTGCTGCTACCTTTCGGAATACAGAACTCCCCCACTCTCCACCTTCGAGTTGGGTCCACTTTGCGGCCCACTTGTATAACGTTGCTCTTGCTTTCATTTAGTTGGAGTCTCCGTTTGCTCCCATATTTCCCAACAATTCCCAGCATCTTCGATAGTCCCTCTTCGCTTTGTAACATAGCACCATATCGTCTGCAGAAAATAGCCCTGGGATCTTCAAGTCCCCAACTGCTATCCCATCATCGCTATGCAGGTGTTCATCTCCTAAACCTTCCATGTACAATGCAAAACGAATAGACGAAAGGATACACCCCTGTTTTAGGCCTATCTCCATAGCCACATGTTTTGTTGTTATGTTACTCAGGCTAAGTTCACCATCTATATCTATAATTGCTACATTGATCGAGGCAGAGGAGTTTGATGTCATGGGCTTAAGCGAGACGTGGGTAAGACACGAGGAACGGGTAGACCAAGTAAGCGGGTGTGTGTGGATAGGTGTAGGGCGAACGGAAGGCCAGAAAAAGGGGGGAGGGGTAGGCATGTACATTAAAGAGGATTTAAAACCGTCGCTGATTACAGATCTGGAAGATATCATCACCTCGGCTGATGTGTCAAAAGAAATTGGATGGGTAAAGATCAGTCTGAGAAACAAAAGTATTGCCCTTGGAATTGTGTACTGTGCGGTGGAGGTAAGTAAACCCGAGTGGAATGACTCGATATACTCAACACTAAGGTCCAATATCACTGAACTAGAAAACAGGGGTCTCGGTATAATTCTGATGGGCGACTTTAATGGACACATAGGTGACAAGAAGGAAGGCATAGAGGGTGGGGACAAGAAAGTCAACAGGAATGGAAGGAAGCTGTTGAACTTCACAAATGAGCTCGGTTTGAAGATTCTGAACAGGGACGCTAGATGTAAGGGGAAATGGACCTGGGAGAGAAACGACAGAAAATCAATAATTGACTACATTCTCATAGATATGAATTTATGGAGGGAGGTGATAAGGGTAGAAGTGGATGATGAGGGCAAAATGGAGTTGGATAGTGATCACAACTTGATTACAGTGACGATGAGGGCCAAAAACCTAGAGAAAAGGAAAGGAAGCTTCAAGGAGATTTGGGAACTCAAAAAGGATGCCGACTGGGCGAAGTTCGAAGAAAAACTGAAACCAAAGCTTGCAGCCGTACACAAGGGGGGTAGTGTCCAGAAGATGGCCGACGCCATAGTTGCGAGCCTAGTGGAGGCAGGGAAGGAAAGTGTAGGAAAGATTAGGGTGCCAACACGGGAACTTGGGTACAGAGTGAACGAAGAATTGAAAAGGGCCATAAAGGTTAGAAAAGATAAATGTGCTGCATACAGGAGAAGTAGAAAACTTAGGGGGGTGGAAAGCAATGAGGCCATGGTGGCAAAGGAAGAATACCAACAAGCACGAAATAAAGTAAATAAGATTAAAGACGACAACCGGAGAGTGCGAAATAGCAGTCTTATTAGGACGATAAGAACGACAGGGGGGTCGAGTTCGATCGTATTTTGGAAATGGGTGAACAAACGTAACAAAGGGAATAACCAACAGAGCATTAAAGTAGATGACAGAGTTACAGAAGAGCGAGATCAAATCGCATTAGAACTAGTCAAGCACTGGGAAAAGGTAAACGATAAGCGATGGGGCATGGGGAACCCACCGGAGTGTCCGAACCAGGTCGAGGAAAATCTCTCGGACTTCGTGTGCAGCGAAATCAAAACTGAGGAGGTGCGAAGGGTGATCTCAAAATTGAGGAATGGAAAAGCGGGAGGGGTGGACGAAATTCCTAACGAGTTTATCAAAAAAGGGGGAGAGGAACTCTTGGAAAGCCTGACTGCCCTATTCAATTTAGCCATAGAAAAACAAGAGGTCCCAAAGGAGTGGAGGGAAAGCAAAGTGACGTTTATTCACAAAAAGGGGGAAAAAGACGTTTTGGATAACTATCGAGGGATCTCTGTCAGTAGCAACATTGGAAAGGTTTTCTGTAAAGTCCTTTATGGGAGACTAGAGGAGGTAATTGAGGAGAAGGGTTTTTTGGGAGAAATCCAGAATGGCTTCAGGAAGGGAAGGAGAGTAACCCACCATCTTTTCACGCTATCCCAAATGATAGAATCCGCGAAAGCAAAAAAGAAAAAGATGTTTATGGCCTTTTTGGATGTCAAAAAGGCATACGATAGAGTATGGAGGGAGGGTATGTGGCGCAAGCTGGAGGCTCTGGGCTTAGGAGGCGAGTTTGTTGGAATTATGAAAGCATTATATAAAGATGTACAGAGTGAACTTAGTCTGGGAAACATTACAACAAAACGTGTGCCTATGGAGATAGGCCTAAAACAGGGGTGTATCCTTTCGCCAATCCTGTTTGCATTGTACATCAAAGGTTTAGGAGATGAACTCCTGCGTAGCGACGAGGGGGTAGCAGTTGGGAACTTGAAGATCCCAGGGCTATTTTTTGCAGACGATATGGTTCTAGTGTCAGAAAGCGAAGAGGGGCTAACGAAAATGCTGGGAATTGTTGGGAAATATGGGAGCAAATGGAGACTCGAACTTAATGAAAGCAAGAGCAAAGTTATACCTGTGGGCCGCAAAGTGGACCCCACTCGAAGGTGGAGAGTGGGTGAGTTCTGCATTCCGGAAGGGAGCAGCAAACTTCTCAGTGTAGGAGAGACAGGTGATTACGAGTATTTGGGGGTAAATATAAACATTACAGGAAGAGGCATCTACCGAAACCACACAAATAAATTGATTCTGAAGGGGAAGCGAATCCTTAACCAAATGAAACTTATAGGGAGAAACAGTTTCAATAAGGTTTTCGTGGGGAAAACCATTTGGGAAATGGTGGGGCTGCCAAGTATAACATACGGTACGGAAGTGGTACCTCTAAACCAGACGGCCATAAAGAGCTTGGAAATCTTAAAGAACGATGCAGGCCGATGGATAACGGGGTCGAGCAATGCCGCAGCGCTAGAAGCAATCAGGGGTGAGCTTGGGTGGATGAGGATCAAGGACAGGATAGACCTGTTGAAACTCGGTTATCTTAATTATTTGGTGAATCTCCCCGACAGCCGATGGTGTAAAGTAATGTTCCTGCAAATCTTCAACTCAAATATCAAAACGGGGTGGATGGTCCAAGTGAGGGAGCTAGTAGAAAACTACTCATTGGAGATCTCGGACCTGGACGTTGGGGCAAACCAGGGTAAAAAAATCGTCAGAGAAAGGGTCTTGGAGGATTGTAACCGTAATTGGCGAGAGGGGGTCAAATCAAAGAGGTCTTTGGGTGGCCTGCGTGATAAAGAGACGCCAGGTTTTGAAGAGTACCTTGATGGCACCTCTGGGGGGTCACTGCTGTTCAAGCTGCGGTCGCGATCCCTGGAGCTGAGGGGAAAAATTGGGAAAGACGGTGAAAGGGAGTGCCAGATGTGTAACTTGGGCATGGTGGAGACCCTGGAACACTTCCTTCTAGAATGCCCTAAGTATCAGTCTAAAAGAATGAGATTCACTGGGAGTATAATGGGGAAGTGGGATGGGAGAATGAAGGACATGTGGTTAGGGGGAGACTCAAAGGAGAGGGTTAATGTGCTAATCGGAGAGATTGGGAAGAATGGGGCAAGGGATGTCATCAAGCAGTTCGTCTCCGAATGTTGGGAGGAGAGGAGAAGCGTGGGAACAGGGAGGCAGTTGGGAGTTCAGGGGTAACCAAGGCCTTCTCGTTCGAGAACCGCGACAAATCAGCGGCTGGCCAAAGTGTTATTATTATTATCTTGTTATAATGCTTTCAGAATCCCAACAAACTCGCCTCCCAAGCCCTTTCGCCACATACTCTCCCTCCATACTCCATCGTATGCCTTTTTAACATCCAGGTCATGAACATCTTTTTTCATTTTTGCTTTCGCGGATTCAATCATTTGGGCTAGCGTGAAAAGATGGTCAGTGACCCTCCTTCCCTTCCTGAAGCCATTTTGAATCTCTCCCAAAAAACCCTTCACCTCAATCACCTCATCTAATCTCCCAGACAGGACTTTGCAGAAAACTTTTCCAATGTTACTACTGACAGAGATCCCTTGATAATTATCCAAAACGTCCTTTCCCCTTTTTGTGAATAAATGTCACTTTGCTTTCTCTCCACTCTTTTGGGACATCTTGTTTTTCTATGGCTAAATTGAATAGGGCAGTTAGGCTTTCAAGGAGTTCCTCTCCCTATTTTTGATAAACTCGTTAGGAGTTTCGTCCACCCCTTACGCTTTTCCATTCTTTAATTTTGAGATCACCTTTCGCACCTCCTCGGTATTGATTTCGCTACCCACGAAGTTTGATAGATTTTGCTCGACCCGGTTCAGACACTGCGGTGGGTTCCCCATGCCCCATCGCTTATAGTTCACCTTTTCCCAGTGCTTGACTAGTTCTGATGCGATTTTATCTTGATCGTCTATATCTGTGCCATCTACTTTAATACTCTGTGGGTTACTTCCTGTGTTGCGCTTATTCACCGATGTCCAAAATACGTTCGAACTCAACCACCCTGTCATTTGTATCGTCCTAACAAGACTGCTATTTCGCACTCTTCGATTATCGTTTTTAATCTTATTTACTTTATTTCGTGCTTGTTGGTATTCTTCCTTTGCTACCATGGCATCATTGCTTTCCGCCCGCTGAGTTTTCTACTTCCCCTGTATGCAGCACATTTAGCTTTTCTACCCTTTATGGCCCTTTTCAGTTCTTCGTTTACTCTGTACTCAAGTTCCCGAGTTAGCACCATAATCTTTCCTATACTTTCCTTCCCTGTCTCCACTAGGCTCGCAACTATGGCGTCGACCATTTTCCGGACACTGGCCCCCTTGTGTACGGTTGCAAGCTTTGGTTTCATTTTTTCTTTGAACTTCGCCCAGTCAGCATCCTTTTTGAGTTCCTAAATCTCCTTAAAGCTTCCTTTGCTTCTTACTAGGTTTTTGGCCCTGATCGTCACTGTAATCACTGTAATCAAGTTGTGATCACTATCCAGCTCCCTTTTACCTTCATCCTCCACTTCTACTCCCATCACCTCCTTCCATAAATTAATATCTGTGAGAATATAGTCGATTATTGATTTTCTTCCAGGTCCATTTCCCCTTACACCTGGCGTCTCTGTTCAGAATCTTCAGATCGAGCTCATTTGTGAAATTCAACAGCTTCCTTCCATTCCTGTTGACTTTCTCGTCCCCGCCCTCTATACCTTCTCCCTTATCACCTATGTGTCCATTAGAGTCACCGATCAAAAATTATACCGAGCCCCCTGTTTTCTAGTTTTTTCTGTTTTCTAGTTCCTTGATATTGGACCTTAGTGTTGACTATATCGAGTCCTTCCCCGCGGGTTTTCTTCCATCCACCACACAGTACACAATCTCAAGGGTAATACTTTTGTTTCTTAGATTGATCTTTACCCATCCAATTTCTTTCGATATCTCAGCCGAGGTGCTGCCGTCTTCCAGGTCTGTGATCAGCGACGGCTTCAAGTCTTTTTTAATGTACGTTCCTACCCCTGCTCCCCCTTTTCGGGTCTTTTGTTCGCGCTACGTTAACAATGTCTTAGCCACGTCTCCCTCAAGTCCATAGCATCAAAGTCCTTTGCCTCGACCAATGTAGCACTTTCACTTACTTTCCGGTGGAGACCCTGGATGTTCCTATAACTCACTTTCAGGGTACCGAGATTCAATGGCTTCCGCCAACTGGTCCCAATGTTTTCTGACGCTAACCTTGGTAAACTTATTCTGTCCGCCTCACTATTGTTCGCCCTACCTGTGTCCACTCTGGCTATACTTGCCTCTGGCCTCCCACCCCGCTCCTCTCCAAAAAGGCTCCGCTACCCGAATTAACCACTTCTTGCACACGGTGTGAAATATCATTTGGGTGGCGCGACAAAGCAACGGTAGCTTTTATCCCCCAAACAAACATCTGTTTTAACACCTCTGCACGACATGGTTGAGGAAAAAACAAGAGCCTGTGATGAACATCAACATTTTCAATTATTTGTATTATTAATTATCCTATGTAACCTTAAACACCAATAAATAAATAAATATAATAATTAATAATTATCCTATCAGTTTTATAAAGAGTAAATTTCGTGGAGATGGAAATTATGACAAGGAATATACAAGAAGTCTTTTAAAGTATAAAAATATTTTACCAGAAATTTTTTATCTTTTGAGGAATTTATATAAAAATCTCCTGTTTCGAGCATGTTTTCTCAACTATGTCGGCAATATCATTTTTGTGTAACATGCACCTTTAGTGTCACAAGTGAGTTTTCATAAACATAGCTGACTGAAAGTTTGTACTGCATTTTGTGAACACAAAGTATTGACAAAGTAAGTTATTTATTGGTTTTTACCGTCACATACTTCTGCACAATGACTAATAATGACCACGACAGTTTTACGGATGGAGGCGAGCATGTGAAACAACCACCCCGAAAGAGCATAATTATACCCTTTATCAGTCTATTTTCATTAATTTCGCCTTTTATGAAAAAAGAAATTTTCGTCCTGTCGGAATTCGTCAAGTATACATATCTAGATATTAAAAAATCTTGCCCGATGTTCCCGATGTGGGTTAACGTGGGGGAGGGGACCAATAATTTATTTATTTAATTATTTTTTTGGTTTGTTTTTTTGGGGGGGGGGTGGGTGTGCCCCCACAGTCACCCTGGCTAGGCCACTGATTCATACCCATGATCACCGTAACAATCCCCTAGGAAAAGCATAGTAGGCCTAATCAAGGACTACAATGGAAATAAAGGCAATATTCCAATGCTGTCGGGGGCTTCTCAATTGTTTAACATGTTTCCTTTTTATAGTATTTATTTGTTATGCAACAACCTCTTCTTTTAACCCTTTTCCTAACATAAAAAGCAGACGACACTTGTAAAAAAATTTTTTGATTAACTAATTTCTGTCATTTTTTGTCTCAAAAACATAGGTTATGACCCCCTCACTGGAACGACCCCGACAAGCTCGTTCCAAAGAGGGCTCATAACCTATGTTTTTGAGACCAAAAATGAAAATATAATGAAAATTAATTGGCGATATTTGAGAACAGCGCTGGCCAGTTTTTCCCGTTACGTTGGGTAAAGGATTAAACCCACTTCTACTGTATACCCACCAACATGTACATCCACCAGCAGTGTATTTCAAACGGAGAAAAAATGCCAAGTGCGCGGCAACTGAAAATGCCTTAAAACAAGCGCGGTTGACTTCACACAAAGTTCACCGACATTTTACAGAATGAGGCTCGTGGTCAAGGATGGTACTAAAGGAGACGGCCGCCCCACGTAAAACAGGCTTTTATCCCTCTTCCCCACCTCACCAACCTGCTTCCATGAGTGTCCCCTCTCAAATAAAAAAATTAAATCGGAATATACAGTTTTGAGAATCCTATTTACCTCCTGTTGTAAATTGTCATCCAGTTCTGTAAAACAGAAGGTACAATAGAAATTCTCATAAAGTTATCCCTTTACCAATCACGAAACGGCAGACGAACTTGCAAATAAGATTCCTGAATAACAATTTAACCAATTTAATTTTGAGAGGCGGATCTCATTGAGCTCTGTCAAACAATATTTAATTGGTTGAATATAGAATAAACGTATAGTGTTTTCAAGTAAAAACAGTATTCTACTCGTAGGATTAAGAATGAAACCGACGGGCATCTAGCGAGTCGGTTTCATTCTTAATCCTACGAGTAGAATAATTTTTTTTACTTCAAAACACTATATGTTTATTTTGGTTATCCCATAAATCATTTATAGGGCAGTTGCTACGAAATCCTGCTGTTACTCCTTCCAAAACACTGCGAGAAGTGAGGAGCACATTAGTCCAATTCGATCGACAAGCAAACCTGCCAAAAATAAACAAGGCGCAGTGAGTGATACATTTCTGTCAAAACATAATTCCCCTACAAACTTGAGATAAACTTGCAAAAATACTCCATTAAATGAACAATGTTTATCTTTCTTATTTTCGTTGTTTATTGTTATTTTGTTCGTCGTCGATTCAACTTGAGTTTTATAAACAAAGCAGACGACACGTGAATGTATGTATTTACGCTTTCCTAATTTGGCAAATGAAACATCAAGCATCATGCCCCGCCTTTCACAATCGAACTTGTATGCTTTTCAACGCTTGGTTTCGATTTATTTAACTTATGTTTTCTTTGTTAATTGCTGTTTGTTTTATTGCTAGACAGAGTTGAAATGTGTCATTTCTATACTATATTTTAGAATGTCTGTATGTATGTCTGTCCGTTATAGAAATGAATATGGGGCCACCCCGAGTGTCCAAAATGAGTCTACTTGGAGTACTTTTTATGGCGGAGGTCATCGCTAGGTTTAAAAAAGTGTGTGGGGTGGGAGTGTAGCGGGACACTAAAAGTTTTCTTACCGATATATGTCTTCAAAGGGGTCTAATAGGGGTACGTTTTTATCAGGAATCTAATGGTGAGGTTTAAAAAGTATCGGGTGGGGGGTTGCGGTATAGAGGGGCACCAAAAGTTATGACCAAAATTTTTCTCCCCGATATAGGTTTTCAAACGTGTCTACTAGGGGTATTTTTTTACCAGGAATCTAATGGTGAGGTTTACAAAGGTGCCGGGGTGGGGTTGGGGTGTAGAGGGGCACCAACAATTATGACCAAAATTTTTTTCTCACCGATATAGGTCTTCAAAGGGGTCTGCAAGGGATAATTTTAGTACTCTCCTCAGCCCGAGCAACGCCGGGTAACCCTGCTAGTATATTCTAAATCTAAACATTTCAGCGACGGTCAACGTTTGATAAACGTCGGTTGATGTTGTCTCCCACAAATGGAAAACAGGTTATGACAACACGAATGTGGTAGAGGTCAGAGGCCAGCAAGTCTGTCTCTACAATAGGAATACATTCTTTCAGTGTTAAACATACGGAGAAAATTGATCATCAATTAGCAGTTGCTACTAGGCGAATAAAGAAAAGATTTGTCCAAGCCTTTTATTGCTCGAATGAACGTCCATTTATGGGATAATATGAATTATAGAGAAAATGGAATTTCAGTATATTGACATCAGTGTGCGGAGGGTTTTCTGTTTGAGTGTTTTCCTTTTTGAATGCATACGTTGGATACATTGTACATTGATTAAAAACTGAATGAATTACACTATACACAGACTGAAACGGTCTGCTGTTCGACCGAGCAACCGCCAAAGCGATTGGTCAGTTCGCCCACCAACTCACCCCAGAAGTTCGGGTGATGGATCCCTGATGCTTTTTATTTCTCTCGTTTGGCAAACTCGCCCCACTCGTTTGGTCAGCTCATCCTATTTTTCGTCAGATTGATAAAAACCGTACAGAAGTGATGTTCCGGTGGCAGAAACTATCCCAGAGATCCCTAGATATACGTTGCAATGTTCCCCCGAATATGAAACCATGGAAGTCTCGAGACATTGGTCAACCCAGCCGGATAGGGTAGGATTAATGCAAATAAGCGTATTTATAATGATAATAGGTGATATTTTTATTTCCGTCTTTTCTTGTTTTTTGAGGTTTAATGACAGTTTCGACAGCCACCTCGTGGTAGACAGTTTTCCGTGTGTAGGAAGTCGGAGTTCCAGAAGCAAACCACTGGGCTGCGGTGAGCAACTGTCAGACTCCCCAACGTACTAACTTTGTACAAACAGGTGTGGCACTGGTTGAAGGCAAGTGCACCATCGACTTGCAGTATGCATCAGTACACAGTGCCACCGTGCCTCCCACGCGGGGAATCCGAATTAAGTGCCTTGCTGAAGATCACAATGCAAATACCCCGACGGGGATCGAACCGTCGACCATTCTGTCTGAAGTTGTTTTCCTTATTCATACCCAGTAGTAGGAATACCCAGTACTACCTAGTATTTTAATGTTTAGTACAGAAGAGCCAATTCACGTAAGTGCACGGCTGTCATATTGGGATTGGTCACTACATCCATGATCGTTTCGTTTCCATTCTATTCGAGGGCAGAAAAAAGAAGTGGCAAAGAGAAGAAGGCAAGCAACCTAATTATGCCAGAATCCCAACTCTGGTTTATTCTAAGAACATACCCGCGAAGTAATGAAAACAACTTACTCATAGTTACAGCAGCAAGTCCAAAGACTTCTTTCTTTTGGGTGCTCTCCATTTTTGCATCCTTGACTATTCTTGTCACGAAGTCCTGAAATTATTTATTTATTTATTTATTTATTTATTTATTTATTTATTTATTTATTTATTTATTTATTTATTTATTTATTTATTTATTTATGTTTAACTTCAAGTCAGCATGTAAGACCATAAGATGCCCAAAATTCTTCAACATATGACTTGCGCCCTTACTCTGAGTCCATCATTGCGGGTTATGTCGAACATCGAACGGCACCAAAAGTACTTATGGAGTATAATCGGACAGCGTTGATGCAAATACATACAATTGCCCGATTGTCCCGTGCAACCACGCCACCATAACGCGATCGATAAGCCGGCCACACTAGACAAGAAAGAACATTGAACAAAAAAAACCCCAAAACAACAAAAACAAAATAAAATGGCTACAGCAAACGGGAAAAGCATTTTATACCATGATTACCTATTCTACTATATATGATAAGCCTATGACATAAATTTTAGCTTTACACACAAACCGTGATGAACACGCCTGCAATAGGATTCCAATGGTAAAACTTTACACATACAGTGGAACTACGTCGAGGTTGATCTTTGGTGACGTCGACCTGAATGCAAAACTTGTCTAAATTTATCGCACGTCGTCTTGCGAAGAGTGAAATGGAAGTGGCAATTATTTATTACGTTTTTAATGGATTTATCTCATAAGATGCCAAAAATTAACAAACATGCATTGTCTCATGTTAATAAAGCACGCATAACTCGAAACAGTACGTTATTATGTTATTAAAACGAAAAAGGCTCAGTTTACTTTTTTCATTTCATTTAGGCGATAAAATTGACAGAGTAAGTACCGCCCACCGATGCTCGTGTAAACAAAAACAGATTCGCACGTATGAACGTCTGGTGCTCAATAAAATCGAGAAAAAATAATAGCGACTCTCAATAATCTGACGATCATAGTATAAATAAAATATACCCAAAGTAGCTTGGTGTACCAAATGTTCACCACTCGCGACTCGCGGTTAACATCACTTCACCACTCGTGGTGAACATTTGGTACACCAAGCTACTATGGGTATATTCTATATGTACAGATCATTTGGTATCCAACAGAAAGTGCAGCGAACCTGATAGGAAAAAATAAGGAATTAACGATGGAGAGTATAATGCTAAAAGAGAGATGAAGATCATAACAGAATGGTAAGTTTTGCGATAGCTACATGATGCCCCGATGTGGCGTTTATTTGGGGGATCCCGATTGATTAACCCTAGTCTGATCCGTAAGTAAGCGCCAAAGATAATCTACTGGACAATATGCTCAACGAGAATTGTTCAAGCAGGGCCACTGTAGTCCTCAACCACCCAGGATCCCGTCCTCTGTGGCCTTCAGTGTGAATCTCACGGGGGAACAAAGCGCTCTCCTCCTTTCACAAACAGGGCTTGGGATCGGCAATGGTGATGTTCCTGAAATTATTAGATTGGCGCGGAGGTTCCAATTAAAAAGCATGTAATTGTTCAGAAAACATATATGATATAAATAGAAATTAAAGCTGTCTATTGTTTTCGCGTATTAAAAGTAACAAAAGGAAACTTGGCTTTTATGGCAAGCTAATTAGAAGTACTTAGTTCACAGATAATCCGTCATTAAGAATATCTATTAGTATTACACCTATAATTATAAGCAGCTAAGTAATGATCCACTTTGGCTCTTTGTTCACAGGAGAAAAATATGGCAATCTTACCTCATAGACTTTTATTTTAATGGAGAAGATAATATCTGTATTATATGTTACGATGTGCACACTGCTGATATAATGATAAAAGGATGGTGAAATCGCCGTTTTCTTATTTTTAAAACGGTTCAAACAGAACATAATAGTGAAAAGTTCAAACTGATTGGGGAAAAATGTAAAAAGCCCGCTTCTGTATTATGGAAAATGCCCGATGTCAATAATACAACTTCGCTAATATTTCTATTTTTATGATATTCCTTTTACTGATAGCTTCAGAGAAATAAGGGGAGCTACCTTTCCTGTAATTCTCTTCCATTGATGAAAATTGTCAGCCATGGACTGCAGTCCTCCAGGATTGTTCCGATGATAAATGACCTTTCGGACTTCATGTACATGTAGGTGTTATGGTATTTATTTCCTCCACACCTTAAAATTTTTTGCCCAAATCACAAGGGTGAAATCATATAAGGTTCGACCCATCAGATCATCCGTTTGAGATAGATGATGTTCAATTGTATTCTAGTTGTGCCTGTGGGTGAAATGTTGATCAGGTATTTATTATGGTGTTCTATACGTTGCAGCAATATCGCATTTCAATTTTATTTTGTGTCAGGAAAAATACTAAATTACTAATCCTAAATTATTCAAGGACAACAACATGTCTTTACTATGGGTGGTAGTTGTGACTGATGCAGTTCTGTATCGGGTTCTTGACGCCATTAATTTAGGGCATCCGCACTGTGATAGGAGTTGTATGGACTGACTCTTAATATTGTTTTATTTTATAAAACCTTCCTTCCCCTTTTAAATAAAATAATGACTTTTTGCACGCAATAACGAATAAATATTATTAATTTTTAAATATCTTTCTGAAGGTCACTTTTAGGGAAATCATTCAGATATGGTCAGTTTCGGTCAAACTCAGTGTATAAATGAACCATAGTGAAGGTCAAGAGTATTATATTTTTTCAATGAAATAATGTACAGACTTGGGTAAAGCTTGCTTGTTGAACGGTCAAAATCAGAAAGCTCGACCTCAATAGTCTCCGCCAATGCAAACTAATGGTTTACGAAGTGCATGTTTTCCGAATAAAATCTTCAATGTTTTTAAAGATTTGAAAGGATAAAATGTTTATCAAAGACATGAAAGATTCCGACTTTTCTTTGCAAATATCACGGTCATAACGTGATGCACATTTAATTTGGCCAGGCCGTGTTCAAAGAAGCCAGACAACACTCATTGTTAACGTGCTGAATACATTAGATTACAGATGATTGCAGGCTCATAGTGCGCCGAGAAGTATTCTGCATAAGTCAATCCAGTTAAATTCGTGTCCTAATTGACCGATCTTTGGAGTTGAAAAGGGCGAGATGCAAATAGAAATGAGGTTTCTTGAGTTCTCGAAAGTTATAAAAATGCGCCATAAAATTCCTTTTGGCTTCCCACATGTTCTCACAATACTGGTCTCTGTGCGACGAAGAACAACCCTCGTAGGACATCGACACCTTGAACTAAAGTACAATGTAAATTACGAAACTGTGATGTTGCTAAGAATATTATTTTCCAAACATTTTTTCACAATATTTAGAGGTTATTATTTTCGTATTTGGTAACTTCATATTGGCCGAGATATTAGCCCGAGGCAACTTTACACCAGCCTGAGACCGAAGGTCTCAAGCTAATGTGCAGTTACAGGGGCCTGATATCTCGGCTGATATGAGCCTAACCGTGTAATAACCTCTTTATTTATTAAACCAAAACAATAATTACAAAATGTTCTCAGATCTGTTACAATATCCCCTAATCGGCCAAAATGATGCGAACTGCTTTTTTGAAGGAAAAAGCTGAGCGGAGACAAACCTGATCGGGGACGCAAAATCATACATGAGATGGGTCATTTCTACGCCGATTTGGTTGGTCTAACTCCACCCAATACGCCAATAAACCAACCCAAATCCGGTATGAAAGACAGTTATTTCACGATGGCGTCGCAGTAAAATCAAGAAGTTCAACATAATATCTTGAAGGATGTCTTCCAAAGTGTCCAATGGAAAATACACACAAACTACACGGCACCACAAAGAAGCGAAAATGAACAAGAAACATACATCTAAACGGCTTTAAGTTCGTAGATGTGAAGGAAGTTGATCATTTAGGCTAACAGTAACATTGGTCTATCGATAAAACTTATCTTTCCTCCCTATTTCAAACTTTGCTTTGCAAAACTTTAAAACAAACATACCGCTCTTGAACTCGATCTGAACAATACAGGGCACAAACTGTTGACGCCCTGAGTTTCACGGAGCCTATTTCCCCAAATATGCATTGTACCAGTGTTGTCAATGCAGACTCAGAAAAAAACATTTCACAGTTTTTCTAAGATTTCAGTTACCTTTATAGATATTGTGTTTCAGCTGAACGACTTCATAACTTCACGATTGAAGGGACAAACACAATGGCATCCAACACAGATTTCCATGACTTCAGACTGTGTGCCTACTACCCAGGAGCAGTTGGTCCAACAAACATCAGCTTTGGTTGTGATGAAGTTTTCAGATATATCAAAATACAGATATTCGACAGTAACTGTATACTGACACTTTGTGAAGTTGAAGTGTACACACAAACAAAAACAGGTATTTATCTAGCATGATGAGTATTCTATATTAACCTTCCTTCAGCCTACACTCTAAATTCAAAAGGTGTTGACAGAAAAGTACTATTTATTTCTGTTAAAAGCTCGATGTTTCTTTACAAGTTTTTACACCTTTGTACAGGCCAGGGAACAGGAGGTTTTGCACATGAAAATGTTCGTGTTAGCAAAAAATGCCAACTAAAGAACAGAGAGGACGCAGTCATCATGTCACATACTTACATGTTGGTTTTGTTTTGAGCTTAAGTTATTTTACAAGGATTGACTAGCAAGTTACAAAACTTATATTAACACCCCTTCTTGACTATATTGTGCGGCCTTGCAATTCTCGTGTACTACAGATGGAGTTTTAAGCCTGCACGAAGTGTTCTCTCTCCACACAGGGGACAGCCATTTTATGTCCCCACCTGATTGGTGATACGTTGCGACAGCATCAACCCTACAACTGATGCTGACAGAGGGTATTCTAACACCTCGAGAACGTTTCCCGGTCAGGGATCGATCCCGTTACCTCCCTTCTCCACTCACGCCCCATCTGACAAAGTGTAACACATATGCATCTCATTGCGAACGTTGAATGCTCCTGCAAAACGACGACGGTCATTGTAGGATATTCAACCGTTGACACTCCACTTTGCGTTCAGCCATCACAATAGGGCGCAGTCGGGGAGTTTTTAGACACAGAAAGGAGTCGCTCTCTTACCACAGAATGCTCAATTTCGAGAGTAACTTAACAAATGGACGTTTAGGAGATTCCACCCTTTTCACAAGGACCAAAGCTTAGTCAACAAAGCATTTTACGCATCTATAATAATATCCCTGAAGTGAGCCGTACCAATTTCACAGGCTTTGCTGCGTACCTGTCAGCTCATCTTTTTCTCGAATCCTCTACTGAAATGACTTCGTTACGCGACCATCTCATTGACTAATCAGCAGTTATTGTTTGCAAGGCGTTAAATGGAAAAGGACCAAAGTTTCAAAGGCGTTTCTGCATATGTATTTTCTGAGACTCAAAGCTACGGCAAGATCGCAAAGGGGAAAACAGTTGAATTAATTGGAAGGATAAATACGGACAGACATGGAGAGTGGATTGTTACTAAATCACTCGTTGGGGTGAGATCTACACTCAGACAAAAATTAATTGTCAGGAAAGAAGCATTAGGACGACGAGCAAAGTTTCAGCCAAGGGACCTTCGGGTTCAACCGGGATCCCTTGGCTAAAATTGTGCTTGACCTTTTCGTACATTACCACAGGAATCGACTGTAATTGTCTGGGTGGAAACTTCACTCCGCGAGTGTTTTAGTGACGATTCACTCTCCACATACTGTAGATATAATTAAAGATAGTTTGCATTTGGTGTCAATATTAATTAGTCTCTGTCTCATCAAATCGGAACGTAATGGCCGCCCGCCACATTCGTATCCAATCCATTAGAACAAAATGGTAGAATACGACAAACTTTTGGTTGGGGATTTTGACCACGTTCCAAACACGGCAAAAGAAAATTATATAAATAAAATGCCGTTTTACCACCTGTCTTCAAGAGAGGAATTATATCTTTACTCTCATAATGTATATTTCGGCTTGAGTTGGTCTTTATTTTTTGCTCATCCTATGCTGAACTCGTATGACTGTTTTCAACAGGGCTCCCTATTAACATATGTTTATACTTTTTCGGTTGATGAAGCAGTTTCCCGGGCCAACAAAAGCTGTCATACCCCTAAGAGAGCAGGACCTAATGTCAAATGTGCACACCCGTGGATCCGTCCCCCATTGCTTGCGTTTTTCAGCTTCCTTGTTATTGTTTGAGATATAATTATAGAGGTTAGCAGAAAGACGGCTTCACACAAGGTTGAAAACAATAACCAATGTTCAACTCACGCAAACCGATATACAAAATCCGATTGAATCCAGAATGTTCTTTACAAAAATGTCTAAAAGTCAAGCACACGGTTGTTTTATTTTCTTAAGAAGTTCCCGTACACAAATCTGTCTTATTGTGCTTTTATTTTGAATAGACAGGATATCAACATAGTGGTAACCTCCACGTCAATACTGCCGAACTGATTTGGTTATGGGGATGCAAAATCTCAAGTCACCAGTCAAATTCCATATCGAATCTAACGTTGTTGTTGCCTGGAACCAGTATAGCCATTAAATACTCCATCACTTATTTTTAGATTTAATCGGGTGGGATATTTCATCTGGTCCGATAAGGGAGCCGTTTCGGTTCTCTTTTACGACCATCTGAAATATTTCATCTGATGGAATGTAAAACTACCATAAACATTTGAATCAACACAAGAAATGTTTCTCAATAGAGACTTGACGTGACAGAATCTACAATTGAAATTGAAAGACCTGTCACAATGAGCGCAAAAAATGCTCGTTTGTTATGCGCTCCTTACTGCAGAAGAACGAGGTAGTTTGAAATACATAAGAGAGTTTGTACTGTATAATGCAAAATGTAATGCGCTATTGGCGAGGTCGGTGGTGAAATCACAAACTGAACCTTTCAAACAGAAAGAAAATATTGAGGCTACAGTATGTGAAGGTGGATTGCTACTAAATCGACGTGCGATCATGTTTTTTAATTAGTGATTATTTACAGTTTCTGAGGGCAAAACTCAAGAAGCACTTTGCACCCCGTGGTCCTTGTGATAAAAGTTTGCAGGTGTTTCTGGTGCTCTTATGAACAATTATAAATAATTTGTCGAGTGGGGAATATATGGTACAGCGATTAAGTCGTAAAACACTTTCTTCATTCTGTATATGCAGTGGAATTTTAATATCTGTTTACGTCATTACATCTACATGTATCCTATAGTAGAGGTTAGGAATAATGTTAACCCTTTACCCAACGAATCGCCCGCATCCACCGGCGTAATATGCAAATTCAGCAGTTGAAAAAATATTATATTTCAAAAAATTTCAACAAAACCATATCATGTGACCCCTCGTTGGAACGAGCTCGACGAGCTCGTTCCAACGAGGGGTCACATGATATGGTTTTGTTGAAATGTTTTGAAAAATGTAAAAATATAATATTTAAAATAATAAATTTTGATATCGTCTGCGTTGGGTAAAGGGTTAATGATCGTTATTTACTAGTACAGAATTGTACAGAGTTGGGCACGCTGTTTTTTTTTCTACGAGAATTGAGTTACGCTATTGTTGCAGTTTGAAAGGGGGAAATGTACATTTACTCAGCGCGCTATTACTTCAAAATAGTGCACAATACAGTCACAGGACTTCTAATTTCAACTGTATGATGAGATGGCTATTACTAGTAGATATGTTGATTTACGAAATATTATGAATCTACACCTCACTACCGCTATAATTGTGAGGTTACTCTGTGCGGTCCTGTTAATTGAATTAATATCTTGATGTTTTGAATATGAATTAAGTACTTAATGGCTGGAATATCTATAACTCGTGTCGGAAAGAATATCAACATATCTTTGTGAGGAAAAGGACATCACATTACATCACCGGAAGTCGGCATGCTTCACGAAAAGTGGTTAAACAAATCGCCCGACTTGAATATTAATATTTGTTTAGACGCAAATAACTATTAAACAAACCCAAGTCATAAACAGTTCCATTGATAAGTCAAGATGCTTTTCCCAATGCAGTTTTGACCAGTATTCATCATCTGATGGTCATAGACGTACGATAATGTGATCGACCGTCTTATTGCACCGTCGGGGCATCAGGAAGTTAGGCAATGCGTCGGTGAAGTGAAGTAGTCTTTATAAATGAACTTTGAGTGATAAATATACCTTGAAGGACAATGCAGATTCAAACACTGCCAAGTGCACCTCTATAGAGCCGTATACGCCCTGACGCCCATTCTGCATCTCTTCAAGTGACTCTACCCTCTCTTTCTTGTTTTGTAGGGTTGTTCTGCAAGAAAGAGGGAGTTGCCTCGTCTATGACTCCTGGAGAAATTGTTTTCGTAAGAAACGAAAAGCACTGTCTGATGTACTGCACTCAAATAGATTTCTGTCTGGCAGTGAGTATCAAAAATTCAGTTAATGGACAACATGAATGTCAACTAGTTGCTGGTGCAGAGAATCAAGTTGCTGTTCCGGGTTGGAGTTTCTTCTTTTCTTGTTAAATATAGGACATTCTTCATACATCTTTACTAAATGTGAATACTATGAATGTATTTTTGAGTGTGTGTTAGTGTTGCACTCATATTGAGAATTTGGCTTGGCATGTGTCTGCTTTTAGTATTTTATTCATTGTTTCAGATCGTAAAATCGGCCCCGATTCGTGATAATCGAAACCGATTCTCGCGGACTATTCCCCTGGGAATCAATTTTTTTCTCAACTTTTTACTCAACGCAAACAGCAGATGACACTCGCAAATAAGCTTCTTGAATGTCTGAACATTTTTAATTTTTGCGTCAAAAACATAGCTTGTGACCCCCTCCTTGGAACGAGCTCGTTGAAAAGCTAAATTGGTTTACATTTGTAGATAAAATATTAGCCAGCAATCCATTTGTATGGTGACCATTGGCTGCAGTCTGGTCTTGGCTTGTGTCTATTGCTTCTATCTTAGTTACCTTTTCACTTCGATTCTATCCATTGGACTGGAAGATGATTGAAGTAGACGAAACAGCTGAAGGCATTTGTCAGTCAAATGCAGCTAAATTTGTTTACATTTGTAGATAAATATTATAATGGCCTACGGTCCCAACTTTTAAGATTTTAAACATAGGAATCTCAATTAAAGGAAGATCCGAGAAAATGCAACTGCTTGAATTTAATGTATATTGCCTATGTCAAGCAGGAATTCCACCAGGCCCCGAGACCGATATTCTCGTACTAAAATACAGGCTACGTGTAAACAATTACGAATCATCACAGAAAACAATTCCAACAATTCAGTACCGTAATTGTTAATTCTCAAATATCGGTCTTGGGGCGAGTTGTAAATGTAAACTAACATACTGGCTGAGTCAATAGTAACCTTTTTGAGTATATTGTCGTTGGCTCAGTTGATATAGTTGCAGAGCATTTAGGGCAAGGCTACTGAGTGTAGTAGACCCGGGATCGACTCCCACCGAGGCCACCTTCCAAAACACTTCACAGCTTTCAATCCAGTGGCGCGGTATTAGAACGTTGCCTGGTGGAATTCCTGCTTGATATAGGCGATCCATAATTTGCTCCTATCGGGCTGCTTGATGCATTTTACGCCGACGCATTGCAAACAACTTTGTTTAAATCGCCCAGTTATCATACTTTCATGCAATGCATGGAAGTATCTTGATATTTCTAGAATTCCAGTTCATTTTAATTTTCGAAGAGTATATTAAAATCGGGTTCCACCTGGTGTTAGGGCGTTCTATAATATTTTTCAGAATTTGTCTAACAGTACTTGTTTACCGTTTGCTTTCTACTTTTACCCCGTTTTCTTTTCTTTTCGGGTGGTATTACACACCCGTTCAGTATGAACTTGGCTCACGAGAGCCTTTATCGCCACATTTTATTTTTTCGTCGTCTGTGTGTATTTTGTCTTGTGCCGGTACCCTGAAGGTCTTCAGCAGACCGAAAGCTAGGTGATTTTTTTTTCCTGTGCTGTTTGACGTTATTTAGACGAATATATATAATATCAAGCAGGAATTCTACCAGGCATCGTCCTAGAACCGCGCCCCTGGATTGAAAATCGGAAGGTGGCCTCGACGTCGATCCCGGGTCTACGACACCCAATCGCCTGGTCATAAATGCTCCGCCACCATACCAACTGAGCCAACGACACTATACTGAGCGGGTATGTAAAACAAACCCGAGAAAAAAAGAAACAGAGGACAAGTAGGAAGCAAATGATAAAGAAAATACTGTTAGACAAATTCTGAAAAGTATTCTAGAAAGTTCTAACTCCCAGAACCCGATTTTATTTTTTCCCTTGGAAAATTGAAAGAAACTGGAATTTTAGAAATGTCAAGATACTTCCAATTATTACATGAAACTATTATTACTGGATGATTTGAACACATTTGTGTGCAGTCCGTCGCCTTAAAATGCTCCAAATAGCCCGGTAGGAGGGCATTTGAGAGTTTGATCCTATTCTAGCTGGTGCGAGACGGCATGGGGATGTTCGGGGACTGCCCCCGTAATGGGATAGTGCCAAAAAGGCTTGTTATTCGCTGTAACCGGTGCAGGGAAACGACTAAGTAAAACTTGCATCAACAAGACCATTACTAGTGGGTTCCGAAGCTGCCTAAAACACTAAGATGATCACCAGAAGTTTAAGGAGAACAGGTTTCGCGGTAGGATTAAAGGCGAAAAATGTGTTAATTGGCTTAAAAGATATTGAAAATGATGGAAATGGTAGCGTCGGACAAACATAAAATGCATCCAGGCTACTGGGTGCAGTGGCATGATATTTACGGGATCAGTACTACTGCGATCCTTGAGTGACAGTTACGTTTGTCGAGCGCCTAAACCGCGTGGAAACAACGTGGATCGCGTGGAAACCGAGAGAACGATTCGTCTCTGCTGAAGAGTAGTTTGAATTTGAAGTTTTGTTGAGACCGGGGGGTCTATACAGAGACCGGGGGTCTATACATGCATAGCTGTTCGATTCAGAAAGTTTAAGGGCGACTCGCTGAGCTTTTGTCAGTCGGACTTGGAATCAATGATGGAGGCCTGAAAAGAAGTGAAAGGGTGACCTATTGACACGCAGTGTCGTGTAATAGCACAGTCGCGCCCCATTTGTTTTGAATGGCCGTTGGTCATTCACACGTATGCGAAACGGGGTACAGTTTTCGCCGACATATTGGATTGACAAATTCGACATTGAAGTAGATAGATCACATTTGCACGTTTAAGGTGCTGTGGCTAAAACATTCAAAAAGATTCCCCAGTACTTGTGCTGTTGAAGGAATCGGATGTAGGCGTTATGGTGCACGTTTTACACGTATCCACGCGTTCTCGGTAGGTGGACTATACCGTAACATATCGTCCCGTGCTAGTGCTTCAGTTTTACTGATGGCTCTATCAACCCGTTCTCGCTTGTAGTCACGGCTTACAAGATGAGACCGAAAATAAGAAAAAGAAGCTTCCTTGTCAGGGGGCTCAGAACAGATTCTCTCTTCTAAATGTCGAAATGTCTTTTAACCCATTGAACCCGAGAGGCCGCTTTACCGGCACAGGGACATGATACGCCATACTTTCAATAAGTAGGATACCTGCTAAGTTAAGAGTGGGGTAGACCAATCAATTGTCTCAATTATGAAAATATTGATTGGTCTACCCCTCAATTATAAATATGCTCCCTTACAATTTCTTCCATTGAACTGACATGGGAGATACCACCAGGGTTCAAAGGGGTAAAGATTCCCCCCCCCCCCGCGAATTTATTTATTGAAGTTTAACGACACTTTCAACAGCCAGGGTCTCCTCGTGTCAGACAGTTTTAAAGATGGAAGGAGCCGAAGTACATGGGCAGAATCGCCAAGTCACGGCGAGCAACTGTCAGACTCCTCCAACGTGCAAACTCAACACAAGCAGGGTTGACTGATTTTTAAAAAATCACAATGTACAAAATATATTACATCAATTCTTAACACAAATTTTAACAGAGTGCAGAAATAAGTATACTGTCGGGGATGACATAGCCAGATTTGCTATCTACCTATCAACCCCTCGAACAGAAAAAATGTGAAATTGCAAACAGGGCACAAAAACACAAGACAATGAAAATAACGGTAAGAAAAGAAAAAAAAAACAGTTAAGTGGAATAGGACAATCGTGAGGTCGGGGTGGGGGGGGGGGGGGGTGAGAAAAGCCTATTTTAATGGGTTAGCTGTTACTGTCCATCCTTAGAAATATCAGTGAGGCGAGACGTCAGATAATTCTAAAGCTGTAGTGTTGGACCTGTTCATTTTGTCCACCGCGTCGTTTTCCATGTTGATAAAGAGAAATATGATCTCAAGTGTGACTGGAGGAGTGGTCATAAGCCACAAGTATGGTCGCGTGATGGATTCAAACTTATGTATTGTGATCACTAGCAGTGCAATGAAGACAACAATAAGGTTCACACAAACCAGTTCTTCATACTCAAAACTTCCTGTACAACAATTCTACAACAGGCATTCTTCAGCGGTCCTGCTTTTATCACTAATACTGGATATACTTATTTTTGTGATTTAAGGCTACATGTACATTCAACAACTATGGCCATGCCATGACCCGAACAAATAATAAAACGGGTTCTGCTCTTGGGGAAAAGTCGTGTTATTATCAGTTATACTAGTTTTATGGTACACAATCGGGGCAATAATGATTACTACAACTGACATTTAGTAGGTATGACGAAACAAACGTGAAGGTCAATGTACTCTTAAAAGTTTTCTATTGGATATTTTCCTTATTTCAATTTCTATCGAATTCTTGGAAAATTGTGTACCGGTAAATTATCTGAAGCTTTTGTTCGTGTTTTCACCACTCGTAGGACACCCATTTGGCGAGTAGTCATACCGGAGAGATGTTCCGCAATACTAAAGATACTGACGAAGGATGAGGGTAATCTATTATTTCCCCAGTCAAAGTCGAATAGAGCAGTGTTGAGTTTAAACACGTCATCAACTTTGAGTATTTTGTCCTTAGGAAAGAGAGGGTCAGTGTGGGCATTATATCTCGTGATATTTGTTATTCGAAACGAACGCTTCTTCATAATCGCTAATTTTCTAGTATTCCTAGATTTTCCCCAAATTTTAATTCCACGTGTCAAATGGCTGTGTATTAGAGCATAGTAAACTGTTGTTATGACTTCATGAGGGAGAGTAGTTTTGGTCCTATTGCGACTAATTTGCTCGGGCTATTTTGCAGCACATTTGGGATATATGTGGCTTAGCACTGGTTGAAGACAAGTGCACCATCGACGTGCTGTACGTCTTAGTACACAGTGCTACCGTTCCCGTGGGTAATCGGAGTAAGTGTCTTACCTATGGAGGGGACCGAACAGCGCACCCTCCGGTTTGAAGTTCAATACTGTAACGACTGAGACACTGCACTCCACCCGGGAACAACAAACCTCCTGGCTTCATGGAACATAAACAAACAAATCCAAACTATCCATCCAGATATGTTTAGCCTCGTAGAGTTCCTCAACGGAATATCGGCATTCAGTGAAGCTGACTAGATTCTCCTTGAAGGAGGTAGTATTTTTCGACCAATGAGGTGGAAAATACAGACATATTGACAGCAGATTACAAACTTTTAAAGGAAGGCTATTAACACTTTACCCATCGTAAGGGCCAAAACCGGCCAGCGCTATTCACAAAAATAGCCAATTAATTTTCATTATTTTTTTCGTTTTTTGTCTCAAAAATATATGTTATGACCCCTCTTTGGAACGAGCTCGTCGAGCTCGTTCCAATGAGGGGTCATAACCTATGTTTTTGAGACAAAAAATTTAAAAAATTGGTTATTCAAGAATTTTGTTTGCAAGTGTCGTCTGCTTTTCATGTTAGGTAAAGGATTAAAAGCGGAAATCTTAGATTTTGGGTTATGTTGATCATGTTTCTGAGTTGTTAAATCTGGAATCATAAAAATACCCTTTTATGTATTTATGTTTGCAAAGAAGCTATGATATTTTGTATATATTTGTTTTTGAAATTTTCAATATTTATTTTTAGAACATTAGATGTGCGATTTCCAATGTAATTTTTTTAAAGTTACATTCAATTTTCTGTATTTTTTTGTTTTATGTAAATTGAATTAAATTATTAATTAGATGTGCTACTTTTCAGTTTAAAGATTTTGTATCATATGGACCATGTTGAGTATTTATAAATCTCGTCAAATAGCTAAGCGATCAATTCTATAATCTGACGTATCCAAGCGGCATTCCTTAGAGTTTACATTCTCCAACGTGAAATGTTGTATAAGCCATAAACTTGAGCCGATAGAGAATTAATTAACTCTCTACCCTGGAAATACAATGGAAAAATCAGTTCAAGCTGAATGGTGATGAAAAACGTAACGAACTTTTCGTACTGAGGTTGATATCAAATTTGAGATAAATCATCATGGAACATACACTCTATAATCAGTTTGGTTAAAAATCAACCCAAATCAAGAGGGTTCATATTTACTCACTCTAGTTGATTTGGGTTAATTTTTAACCCAGCTGTTTTAGAATACTGGGTTGATATAAGATTTGAGATACATCTTCATGGAACATACATTCAGAATCACACAACTGTGTAACAGAAACGCATACATTAAAACGCTATGGCTGGGATGTCCCAAAGTACAACCTCTCGGGTTACAGACCACGTCAGACTTTTCATACTGAATTGCGGTCGGAATGCCGCAATTGAATCGCTCACAAATTTGAAAGATTTCTTGTGGACGATCCAAAATGTGTATGTGGTTTTCAGTACGAAAGTACCGAACACTACGTCTTTAATTGTCAACTATATACAGCCCAGGGAAGCATCCTTCTGAACAATTTGACTAATGTTAAGGTAACACTAAATATTTGATTTGGCAACCCCCAATCGTCGGATGAGTAATAATAATAATAACTCTTTGGCCGGCCGCTGATTTGTCGCAGTTCTCATGTAAGAAGGCCTTGGTTACCCTTGCCCTCCCATCTGCCTCTCTATTTCCACGATTCTTCTTTCCTTCCAACACTCGAAGGCGAACTGCGTGATGACACCCCTTGCCCCATTCTTCCCAATCTAGAAGAAAGTGTTCCAGGGTCTCCACCACACCCAAATTAAACATCTGACACTCCTTTTCAATGTTTTTCCTAATTTTTTCCTCATCTCCAAGGACCGCGACTTCAGCTTGAACAGCAGTAACCCCCAAAGGTGCCATCAAAGGAACTCTTCAAAACCAGGCTTCTCTTTATCATGCAGGCAACCCAAAGGCCTGTTTGATTTGACCCCTCTCGCCAATTAAGGTTACCATCCTCCATGACCCTCTTTCTGACGATTGTTTTACTCTGGTTTTCCCTTACGCCTTGGTCCCGGATCTCCAATGAGTAGGTCTCTATTAGCTCCCTCACTTGGACCATCCACTCTGTTTTGATATTTGAGTTGAAAATTCTCTGGAACATTACTTTACACCATCTGCTGTCGGGAGATTTTCCAAATAATTACGATAACTGAGTTTGAATAAGTCTATCCTGTCCTTGATCCTCATCCACACGAGCTCATCCCTGATTGCTTCTGGTGCTGCGGCATTACTCGGTCCCGTTATCCATCGGCCTGCATCGTTCTGCAGGATTTCCAAGCTCTTTGAGTATAACAGCGAACTATTTCTGGCATTTCAACAAAATATAATTAAAACCGGAAGATTCGACGATCATCGGAGGTGAGTGTGAGTGGAGGATATCTATTCACGTTACCCATCAGCGATTGTCGAATCTTACGGTATCACTTCTCAGCTAATACTTGGCGATTATTCCCACCGGCGCAGGCAATATTATCCATGGTTGTCACCTGTTTTAATATCTTGTCGGATGCTACCTCAAGTGTCAGCGTGCCAAATCACAAAGACAAAACAGAGTCAGCTTCTACTGAAACGTACAATCTACAAAGAAGTTTTGTTTTACATATGGATTATCGTATGACCAATTTAATGATCAGCAACTTGGAATAATATTCTTCAGTTTGTGTGTACTTCACTCTTTAATAGCACATGCACCATTTCAATGTTTTGTTTTATTTGTTTTTTTTTTTCCCTTCTTTGTCACAATGAAATATCTTTGTAGGGTTGAGGCATTTATTTTGGCTGAGCCTGTTCGACAAACCCTATTTCATTTTAAAGAAAATAAAATCATTTGTTATGAAAATGGAACGTACACTCTAAAATCAGTTGGGTTAAAAATCAACCCAAATCAACAAGGTTGAGTGAATAGGAACCAAGTTGAAGGCGGGAAAGTAACGTGTAGGACAGATTAGAGAGCCAACACCGGCTCCCAGATTGCAAACTTTTAAGAGTGAACGAAGAACTGAAAAGGGCCACAATAACGGGAAAAGTTAAATATGCTACATACAGGAGAAGTAGAAAACTCAAAAGGGTGGAAAGCAACGAGGGCATGGCAGCAAAGGAAGAATACCAACAAGCACGAAATAATGTAAATAAGGTTAAAGACGATAATCGGAAGTGTGAAATATCTGTCTTATCGGGACATCAAGAATGACAGCTGGGGGTGGGTGGGGGGGGGGGGGGGTCGAGTTCGAACGTATTATAAAAATGGGTAAATAAACGTAACAATGGAAGTAGCCCGCAGAGTATTAAAGTAGATGACAGAGATACAGACGATCAAGACCAAATCGCATCAGAACTTGTCAAGCAATGGGAAAAGGTAAGCGATGGGGCATGGGGAACCCACCGGAGTGCCCGAATCAGGTCGAGGAAAATCAGTTGAACTTCGTGTGCAGCGAAATTAAAACCAAGGAGGTGCGAAAAGTGGTCTCAAAATTAAGGAACGGGAAAGCAGGAAGGGTCGCGAAATATTTGAACTTGAACAACAATACATAAATAAATGAACAAGCCGGCTTCTCACGTGGAAAGATTCTTGTCCGTATGAAAACATAGCAAACTTGGCCTCAACAATTGTCCACCTTTTCATTAAGTATGACCGAAGCTGGGTATATCTGAACGTTTCTCATCACAATTAACCTCGAAAAAGTGGTATATTTTATTTATATTTTTCATTGTATGCAAAAGTCTGTTTTTAATTAAAAGTGGAAAGTTTGATAATATGATGATATAAAACACTCGTAAAAGTCACTGCATCTGATTTTTACCATCAGCCCAGAACAAAGTCCTCGAGAGATCGAATCAGATTTCAGAAAACACTCGTTAACTCAATAACTGCTATAATCAGTATATATTTTTGCGTGTGTGAACGTTTACGCTGTGAAATGCAAAACATAATGCGTTAATAGCGAGGTAACAGTCAAGTCACGAACGGAACCTATCACACAGGACAAAAATATTGAGACTCGGGTATGTGGAGAGTGGATAACTACTAATTTGCTGTGGGGTTGATTTTTCAATCGGCAATTATTTACAATTTTTGAGTACAAAACACAAGAAGCACTTGTAAACTTTCATTACATAGACCGCCGGGTTGCACCCGTTGGTCCATGTATTCAAAGTTTCCAAATGTTTCTTGTGCTAAATGTAGAATAAAAATACTTTTCGAGTGGAGAATATATGGCGCTGCGATTCAGTGGTAATCAGGGCCGCGGCCTTTTAATTTGAAATGTTATATATTATATTACTATTACATTTGATTTTTCTCTGTTATATTACTTTTGGAAATTTGATTATTTATTATATTACAATTACTTTTAAAAATGTAATAAATATTGCTTTTTTATAACTTTTATTACATTTGTCAATTACCCAAATTTCAAGCAGAAATTTGTCGCCATTATGTAGATCATGACATGCATTAAGAGAGCAAAAGCTTCTGCTTGATATGTCGTCTTCAGTTCGCTGAGAATCTTAAAAAAAATAATGCAAAACAAAAGGTGTTGTTGATGAAGAGAAAGCAGGATGTACTGTATTGGCACAAGACAAAATTAATAAAACGTGTTGGCTCTTCATGCAGACATATACCTGTGTCAGAGTTCGGTATCGATAGAAATACATGCCAATTATACCATTTTATTACATTAATTAACATGTTTTCTGGAAAAAAAACAGTGTCTGTTATTGCTTTATTTCCTTCCAGTCTTACTGGCATCGTTGTTGGATCTGATGAGAGGATGCCAATTAATGATACCACTGGCCGGCTTTTTCATCACAAGGAAAATACATAGTGAATAATGTAAGAAAGACATCTACAAACACAGTAATAGGTGGGTGATGTTTGTTTTCATGACAAAGTAGATTTGATCAACGGAAAACAAATTCTTTTTTCTGTCTATAAATTCAAAGGACTGTTTGTAAGGTTGGATTGAAACCACTCACATAATACTGTGTATACACAGCAGTGTATCTGTGAAAACACAAAGTAACAGTGTTTATATCATGTTAAAATACATTATAATTTTATTTAATGATTTGCTCAAAACACATATTAAACATTTCCACTATCTCAATCGTATTACAAAAATAATAAAAAAGTAATAAATATTACTCAGTTATTTTTCAGACTATTATATTATATATTTACTATTACTTGTAATAAAAACAATCTCTAATACTTTTTAGCTTATATTACTTTCAAAATTCTAATATATTATATTACATTACTTATTACTTATTATATTATCCCAGCCCTGGTGGTAATCCACTCTTTGTATTCTGCATGTACAGTCGACTTTTAATATCTACGTTTGTACGTGTACATTTTTCCCAGAAGAGTTTATGAATGATGTTAATGCTATCTATTTACTAGTATAGAATTGTTCAGAGTTGGGCGCGCTGTTTTTTTTCTACGGGAATTGTGTTACGCTAGTGGTGCAGTTTGATGTAGACAAAAGTGTACTTACTTAGCGCGCAATTACCCCAAAATAGTGCACAATACAGTAACAGGACTTCTAGTTTCAACTGTATTGTATTTAGATAAATTGGCTATGTTTTGAAAATCTGGCGACTTTCTTAAATAGAAACAAGGAACAACACCAAAAATGGCGTTTCGCAGGCAAACAAATTGTGGTTTTGGACAATTTCCGTGGTGTATGCCTTCTGTTGCCAAGTCAACCGATCTAATTCCCTTGCTTTATTCTCGGATGTTAGAGATAACTCCAGCCAAAGACGGTTTTGATGTAATTTACCTCGGTGTACTCTTCTGACAAAATGCTTTTGTGGACTTTCATGAACTGTTGCACCACACTTCCACCATTTTACTTGTACAATCTTTATTTTGATGTCTAACATGCCCGTATTTCTCAAATATTAGTTGAAATTTAGAAATCGAGAGGTTTTCCAAAGAATATGTCAGCGTTAACTGGATAAAACTACAACAATTAAGGTTTAATCCCGGGAATGGGAATTCCCGAATGAGAATTCCCGGGTTCGCAGTTCATAAATCCAGTCCCGGGACATCTTTAGCAGGGAACCGGGAATCCACTGCCGAACAGTTTACAGTCCTGACGAACGTTTTCACAAAATCGCAAGACTTCTTGACCCCTTTTTGGAAAACTCCCCTCTTCAGCAATATGATTTTTACCCTCTTCGGAGTTCAAATTCGTCTTCATTTTTAGAATAACCAGTATCACTATTCAGTACCTTCTTCAACGTCACCCTTTTTCACTACCGTCACCAGTCTACTCTGCTTCAAGAAGAGGAGACAGATGAGGGCAGTGAAGAATGTGCAAATGTTGGAGAAGGTAGTGGTGATAATACTTTTCTGGTTAAATAAATTAAATTGACTGTGATAATTTAATTTATTTTCGACATTTGCTTATAGCCCTCATGAGTCTAGGAAATATCACAAAAAACACAAATTGCAATGTTACTTTCGATATTCCTTCGTAATTCAGGTTCTCAGGCGGACGAAAGTGGAGTTTTCGGTCTAGCATTTGAGATTGGACTTTTTTCTGATGAAAGGATTCTTGATTCGTTGTGATTCCCCCCGACGAAGCACGCCTCCCTCGGTTTGTATATTAAGATGGCCCAGTGAGACATAACTGATAACGAACTAAGTGTGACCTATATATACAACCATTGCACCAGGGGAAATTGGATTCCTGTTGTCATAGAAAATAGATGTACATGTAGCTGTGTATTGTTTTTGACAATTTGGTTGTATTAGAAGAATAGATATGCTAAATTCAAGATGCATGTAACACAGAGTTAGTATTCTACAAAACACAATCATCGTTAAAATATTGAATAGTTATTTTTTCGTTGCGGGCATTCATTCGAATAGCAGAGGAGGTAAAATTTACACTTGTATTCAGATATTACGTCAGGATGTTGTGCTAACTTGTTTTCGGAATTCTTCAAATCATTTTCGGGAAACCCCATTTATCTCTTCGTATACGATGTATCTTCTCTAAATTACTCCGCATCGATCTTTTTAATGACATACGTAAGTACTTTCGCGTTGTTTTTGTCGTATGACTCTTTCCATTCAATGTTTTTTTTCGTGATCTTTCACACACAAGCAAAGTGAGTGAGGCGACGATTTTTCAAATTTGGCGACGTTCTTTCAGAATAAGTTCAATTTAGTTTTACCCCAACTTATTGTCACGGAATTGAACATGATGTAAAAATGAGATCCAAACCAAGCAAACATTCAGTCTAATTTGCAACTACTTTTCTATACGAAGCGTTTTTGATTGGTTTCATTTCAACATAGCATTAGTGCATTTATTCATTAATATAACAATTGAAAACAGTTATTTGTGCCTTGATAAGAGAAAGAATGTGGAATAGGCATGTCAAGTTGTATAAAGTGCATATTACCTTGACAATAACGTCACCACATTGTCACTCACCACTCCTATCATCGTAACCCAAGAGACGCCCCTCGTACACCGCGGAATGACGTCAAATGAGATCTTCCAAAAGGAAGTATCCAATAAAGCTATACTATTTCCCTTTTTACACCAACTTATAGTCACCAGATTGAGCATAATGTAAAAATGAGATCCCAACCAAGAAACCATTCAATCTCTTTCGAAAGTAGTCTTTCATATAAAGCGTATATGATTTTGATTGGCCCCATTTAAACACAACATTCGTGCACGAATTCATTAAAAGAACTACAATGAGTTATCCGTACCTTGATCGGAGTAAGAATGTGAGGTGGGCGTTTTAAGTTGTATGAGGTGCGTATTACCTTGACCAAAACGTCACAAAATTGTCGCTCACACCAGCTATCATCTTAACTCAACGGAATAAATTTCCTAGTTAACGCTTAACGAATACAAGTGGGTTTTACAATAACGGTTTAGGGTTGGTCCCCCCAGAGGCACCCACGCCATTTTGGGGGAAATCCTGCCACCGCCCTTTTTTCTGTAACGGTTCTTTTCCACGCATAATAATAATTCATCTTATGTCCTTTCGAAATCTCTACACTGGATAGATCAGTGTAACCAGCCATGCTTTATTTTGATGAAATATAAATGAAAAAAAAGTGCACTACTTAAGTTATATCACTCCGTCAGAGCCCAGCAACGCGGCTCGCAAATAGTGAACAACACTGGTGGCTGCACGTAGAATAGTCTTTAACCCTTTACCCAACGAATCGCCCGCATCCGCCCGCATCCGCCCGCGTAATATGCAAATTCCGCAGCTGAAAAATATTATTTTTCGAAAAATATCAACAAAACCATATCATGTGACCCCTCTTAGGAACGAGCTCGTCGAGCTCGTTTCAAAGAGGGGTCACATGATATGGTTTTGTTAAAATTTTTCGAAAAAATGTAAAAAATGATATTTAAAATAATAAATTTTGAAATCGTCTGCGTTGGGTAAAGGGTTAATGTAAGTCATGGTCTCTAAAAGACCCACAGGAGCTAATACTATAAAACTTTTACAATTGTATTTTCTAGAATTATATTTGCTACTTATTAATCTAACTGACTAAAATGAATCAATAATATATCTAAAGATATGAAAATTGGCATCTGCAAATTGCCAGATCTTTGAAAATGCTAATGGTTTATTTTAATTAATTTAAAGTCACAACTAGAAAATACAATTCTAGAAAATACAATTGTAAAAGTTTCATAGTATTGGCTCCAGTTCTTAATTTGTATTTTGCTGGGTGTATGATGATGATCTCCGGGGTTTTTCTCTCATTCCCAGTGTCAGATGCAGGTGGAAGCTAGCGAGGAGATGGAATCACTCTATGATTCAAGTAAACTAAGAGAGTAATCTCAAAAACAGTCTGTACATTTGTATGACCCCTCTACTGAGGGATCCCCTAGTTGTGGGCTAAAAAACATTATGGAAAAAATGATCACTTTAATTTCTTCGGACAACGGTTAAAACCTCTTTTTTTTGATAAAAATTCGAAGGGGATAGAAAGGGTTATATTCCCAACTCTAAGTGACACTAACCCTAACCCTATCCTGAACGGACCCTAACCCTTAATATTAACCCCGAAAAATCGCAATTTGCCTCATAAATCTCATATTTTTGTAATTAAGCCCATAATATATCAAATAAGCTCATAATATTTCGGTAAGCCCATAATGCATCTCCGGACACAAAAAACGCACGGACGGTTGGACGGACGGAAAGACGGACGGATAGGTGAATGGACGGATGGCAGACGGAATGGCAAAGAAACTAGGATCAGAAAGTCTCTTAGCTGACTAAGTCAGAGGAAAGATGATATTGTACCGTTTTTACAGGGTCCTGTTACCATTTTAGACTGCAAAATTGTCAGCTATTCATCAATGAAACTGTTTTCACGGAAGCTTATCACAGGATTCACAATATGTAAAATGAGTGTGGTATGGGATTTATTTAACCCTTTAACACACGATTGGTTCGCATCCATGTATTTTTCAAATTAAGCATTTGAAAAAATATACTTTTAAAACATTTTCAACAAAACCATACGATATGACCCATCATTGGAATGAGCTCATCGAGCTCGTTCTAGGGAGACGTCACATGATATGGTTGTGCTGAAATTTGTTGAAAAAAGTTTAACCCTTTACCTAACGAATCGCTTGCATCCGCCCGCGTAATTTGCAAATTGAGCAGTTGAAAAAAATTGGTTTTCAAGATATTTCAACAAAACCCTATCATGTAACCCCTCATTGGAACGAGCTCATCGAGCTCGTTCCAATGAGGGATCACATGTTATGGTTTTGTTGAAATGTTTTGAAAAATTTAAAAAAATAGTAATTAAATTAATAAATTTTGATATCATTTCCGTTGTGTAAAGGGTTATAAAAACAATACTTAAAATAATATGTTTTTATAACCTGTGCGATGCTTGAAGGGTTGATATAATTTGAAACAGTAATTCACGCATAACAACTATATTTGTAGGAAAATGTTTTTTGAAAAATATTTGAGTCATCTGTGATTGGAGGTAACATACTTTAGATCACAACTGACTTTATACCCATTGGCAATATCACAATGATAAAATATACTTGTAAATAAAAACATCAGTGGCGATTGGAAGTCATGTGCTTTAGATCGACACTGATTTCTTTGCCAAAGGGAATGGTTGCATTCTCCAAATTTTATTCTGTCTGGACATAAAGGATGTTTTTGTGGAAATATGCCATCGATTTTTATGCTAAAAGGCGGGAGGAAAAGTGAACTATTCGGAAAATCGATGTCACTTTTTTGAAGCATGCCAATTGTGTGAATTGTCGTGGAATGTGCATAAACGGTAATGCATGGGTTACGCCGACATTTGAGTTCATTGTGTTTGCAGGAATATTGCAAAGAGTTGCGTTGTTTTAACTACTTCGTTCTTTTAACACGCTTACCCCACACACTTCTTTCTTCAAAACTTGGCATTCATAATTTTACGACCTATTGCAACATGTTTCTTTCTTCTCTTATTTATTTTCGTGAACAGTAAAAACTTTCGTTGTGTGTACATACATGTAATTGCTTGCCAACAACTCAGTTTAAGGACTAGTCTTTTAATTGTGCTAATCAGATTTAGGGCAATTGTCATTATCGGACAAGAGAAATTACGTTTGTGTACTTAAATAACGTTTCACAATTGATAAGAATGCAATGGGAGTTTAATTAAACAGCCCACTTAATTGAGCATATTTGCACTTCTCTCTCAACGGAATTCTATACACAAAACTTGATAGTTTATTCTAGCAAGTTTCATTTAAATTTTACAAGTTTTTTTGAACCATTACTAGTCTTGTTAGAAGAGGATAGTATAGTTTAGTTCTACAAAATGGGAAGGAATGTAATGAGGACGACAGCTGGGTGCGTTTTAGTTAAAGATAAACACTTCAAGTTTTTTGATTATTTCCCGTAATATGCTGCGGTTTGAGATTAACTCTATTCTTGTGATTTATTAAAGTTATTTCGTTTCGACAGGACATGTTATTTCAGATTCCAAAACATTGGTAATTCTATTATATGGACGTAGTGTTTCTATCTCTTTAATGGGCTACTGGTAAACTATCTACCAAATTTATCTCAGTAGTTTAAAAACCTCAGGGAATTTGTATATGGATAATTACATGAAGCTGAAAAAGAAAAGAAAAAAATCAGATGCACGTTTTGAAAATGAAAGGAAAGTGTAAAGACCGTAACATATTTCGACTATTATTGTCTTAGAAGTAGATCACCTGACTTCAATTCTCACAAGATGTTGTAGAAGACTTACACATTATTTTTTTTGAGAGTAACATACGACCAGAATATGTTCCTTGTCAGCATGTATGTGTGTGCACAGTGGGACACATTCGTTTGCATTGCGTAGAGTTTACTCATGTCTGGGTGCAATATCTTACTGTAGGATCTCTTCGAGATGTTTTCTAACTTACAAGTCGCATGAAATTCGGCCACTTCCTAAAGAAAACAACTTTCTTAATACATTTTAGAATTATTTTTGCACTTTTGACAAGACTCTTCGAGTCATCAGATTGATATATATGTGGTATTCACAACATTATTTGGATGATAACTCATTCTGGCCAACTATGCAAGCTACTTATGTCATTGCAATTCTTTTCTTAATATTTGTCTTGTTTTGGTCAGTCGTTGTCTTACAGAACCGATAACTGCATGCTTTACGATGGAAATCTTACGCAGGCAAGTGTTTTGCACACCTTCCGTTCGCGCAATTTGTATCCCGCGTGATGTTCGTTTGCGCACCTACTTTTAGCCTTTTTCGACATCGCTGGCATCTCGGGTACTTCGACAGCTCTCTCCGTAAGAGTAAAACAGACGTGGCGTTAAGCCTGCCTTTGATCTTGAACTCTTAAAATGTATGTCTGGTCAGTCCTGGACGGGTCGGTCTACTGAACGTTCCTGCTCAGCCAGCCATAAGGCACAATGGCCTCCCCATCCATGTTATTAATTGTTATATTATCTATAATAATATTATTTTTGTTTTGCGTACAGTAGTATCTATTCTCACGTAGAGTTTGCATTTTTACAAACTGTTCTACCCAAGTATGGGGCGATTAAACGACGTTTTTCTAAGCTAAACAATGGTTCAAAGACACTGGTTGTCTGAAATGTGTTCCACGAAGAACGCGCACACTTTAAGTGGATTTTAGAAGATGTTTGTGAAGCGAAATAATGAAAAATAGCACAGAACAGAAATTTTCTGTCCGAAGAAGTTCCCAGAGTGGAGAGTGGATTGTAAATAAATCACCCACGGAGTGGAGTTATCCCCCAAGCTATAACTTTCAAATTTTGTACATATCGACAAAAAACACAACCAATGTTTCAGCCAATGGACCTCCGGGTTTAACCCGGAGGTCCATTGGCTGAAACTTTGCTTTTGCTGGTTATGCTTTGCAACAAATTTGCAATTATTGCTTGGGTGGAATCTCCACTCTGTGGGTGATGTAATGATAATACACTCTCTACGTACTGTAGATTTACGTCATATCGCCGGTGCTGGAAGTCGGATTTTTCTTCAACTGTGTTTTTTGGGGAGCACAAGTTCCAAAATGTCTCTTGATTTCAACTTCGTAGAGTTAACCCTTTAGGTAACATGAAAAGCAAACGACATTTGTAAATAAAATTGTTGAATAACTAATTGTTTTCATTTTTGTCTCAAAAACATAGTTTATAACCCCTCAATGGAACGAGCTCGTTCCAACGAGGGTCATAACCTATGTTTTTGAGACACAAAATGACAAAAATAATGAAAATTAATTGGCGATTTTTGAGAATAGCGCTGACCTGTTTTGGCGTTACGTTGGGAAAAGGGTTAAATTTCATTTTGACGTTTTTCGGTCCTAGGTAGAATTTAATGTCACAGCCTTAAATATTTTCTGCCAGGTCGAATGCGACATTACATCATTTTTAAAGATTCATTTAGTGTATTTGATGTATAATTTCTGCACCAGTTCGTGGAGCTGCAGGCGATCACAAAATGGGAGGGTTGGTGGGGGTTGGATACACCTCTACGGTCTTGACGTCATATCTCCTGTATCTGTATTTGAAGTCGGATTTTCAAACTCTTTTCAACTTTGTTTTTGGGGCTATGATTGCTAAACTGTCCCGTGCTATGAAGACCGTATTTTTGACGTTTTTCGACTCTCGGTGGGAATTAACGTCACAACATTAAAGTATTTTCAGGCAAAATGAATAAAAAAATGCGACGTTACATCACTTAAAATATTCCTTTGGATGTGGTGAACTATTTTCCCAGGAATGTGCTACCCTTCAAGCGGTTGTCCACAAAATACGATGGTAGAATGTGAAAAAGTAGAAGAACTTAAAAGCGGCGAAAATCGCGTTAAATCAAACAGGTGAAAATATGAGGCTGGTTTCTGTTTATTTTTAGCTCTACAAAATACCAAAATTTTATAAAACTCTAACCAATTTTAATTTGTAGCGAAAATTTGGTAAATTTGGTGGCGAACAAGCAGACGATATAAAGAGCAAATAATCTGATGGGAGACTCGGTAATAATTTAATCCAACAGTACGGCAAACTGTTGGATTAAATTATTACTGAACCTCCCAACAAACCAGGATGGTTTCGCCCATTTCGCCGTTGACAGTATTGACCGAAATGATAGCTTTCAGGACGCCAGTGTTGAAAGGGTTAATGGGAAATAATTTCCCAGGGCGGCAACGCATTTTTAGATATGGCTTTTATTGAAGAATATATTTCCAACATTTCGAGATGGGGGTCTTGTCCTGATGTTGAAAGTTGAAAAAAAATCGTAAATTGGATATTCTTTTGGATAAAGGTCGAAAATCTGTAAACTAAAAACAGGGTGCCCGAAAGATAGTGATGGTGAAGATGTATACGGAATTTTATCAGTGTACTATGTTAACGCGATGTATCCAAAAGTGGACAACCATGAAAAAGGAAGAAAGACTACAATACTTATTTGGATACCTTAGTAACACGTCAGTGAGTGTAAAATGACATCATGTGCGTCCCGCCCGTTAGAGACAACGATCGATCGACTTTAAGAGTTTGCGGGTAAAACTCGCCTAAACAACATCGCGGAGAAAACGTTAATAAGCAGACAGTATAGGAGTGTGGGTTGGGAGGCCGTCATTGCTTAACGATTATACTTGATGACAAACTCATTGTTCAGAATCTACTCTCCCTTGTGAGTCTAATAGATGACACCGGCATCCCACACAAGTGGATTTTCTCTTCTTTTTTTGTAACCGCTACCGGCATACGTTATTTCGTTTTTCTCTTTCTTCTACAAAATAAGTGTAAGGATATTTTTACCCTCTGCACCAACCCTACGGACAATGAAGGTTTGGCGGGAAGCTGAGATGGTTCTGCGACGCCACGGTGGGGGGGGGGGGGGGGGGGGGATGAAGGGAGAGTTAATTTCCAGCTCTTTTTGAAAAAATATAAAAGAAGAACGAAGGGGGAAATCCCAAATCCGTTTGGTTGGGGATGCGACCATACAACTCCCTCCATCTGCTGGGCAGATCCTCGAGGCTTATCGGTGCCCTGGCATCCTCCTGATGGGACATTCCAAAAAGCTAAAATAAAATTAAGGTCGCAAATGACTGAACAAACCCACATCTTCGCCACTCGCCTCAGGTGCGTTTGACCTTGATTATGATTCAGTGAGGTCCACGTCCGAAAGCCTTCAAACTTTAAGTGATGAATTGAATGAATGTGACATTTTCAAATTATTGATAAATACGAAGGCTTAGATAAGTCAGTTGTTTCCTTATTAACTTGCCACGCCCATGTAAATTAGCCTTTACAGGGAAATGTGAACGCAGCTTTACAGCTAATAATTTTCAGAGCAGGCATATAATAAAATTCTGAAATATTAAGTAATTATCAGCCATCATCTGTTATATTATAGAACGCACCGGTGAGTGCTCATCGAGTTTTGTATTCAGTTCCAACTGAAAAGCACTTTATGGTCACCGCCCACTCGGACTATACAGTTTTAGAAACCTATTTTCCTGTTGTAAATTGCTATCAAAGTCTGCAAACCAGAAGATACAATACAAATTCTCAACACGCTAACCATCTAACTACCACGAAAAGGCAGACGACATTTACAAACAAAATTCTCAAATAACTAATTTTTTAAGTTTTTGCGTCAAAAACATACATTATGACCCCTCATTGGAACGAGCTCGTTCCAATGAGGATCATAAGCTATGCTTTTGAGATAAAGAAAATTAAATGATGATTTTTGTGAATAGTGCTCGTCGGATTTCCCCGTTACGTTGGGTAAAGAGTTAACTCCATGTAAAAAGTGGTCAACATTTCAGGTTGCAAATATTTCCCATAATTTAACCAATTAAATTTTGTTTTACGGATATGATTGAATTCTGTTAAAAAATATATAATTGGCTAATTTTCAAGTTGAATTTTGGAAAAAACGGGAGCGTGGTGGCTCAGTGGTAGACTGTTGGACTTCTGTGCCAGAGGTCCCTTGTTCGATCCCTGTCCTGGACGACCCGCTTTGTGTCCTTGGGCAAGGCACTATATCCCGGTTGCCTACATAGGGGTACGATGACGCCGTGTACTGCACATCGATGGTGCAGATGACTTCAACCGCTGTAACCCTGCTTGATAGGAGCTTGACTACAGTTAGAATGTTGAGGAGCTGACAGTTGCTCGCCGATGCTTGGTGGTTCTCTTCAGGTACTCTGGCTTCCTCCACCCGTAAAACAGTCACGGTCACGATTAGCCATTGTGCATAAATATGTGACCTCAAATACCAATAAATGGAAAAAATTGAATTTCCGTATTTTGACACTTTGTGTGCTGAGGGTTAAGTACCATCTAATTGGGTGTTTTCCTTTTTGAATGCATACGTCGGATACATTGTACATTGATTAATAAACTGAATACATTACTCTACACACAGACTGAACGGTCTGCGATCCCACCGAACAACTCGCCTAAAACAATTAGTCAAGTCGCCCATCAGCTCACCCCAGAAGCTCGGTCAGCTGGACCTATAATGCTGTTTATTTCTCTCGTTTGGCTAACTCGCGCCACTCGTTTGATCGAATCGTTCTATTTTTTTTTGTAGCGTGATAAAAACCGAAGAGAAGTTATCTGCCTGTGGACGAAACTATCTCCGAGATGCCCTGGATAAAAGTTGCAATATTTCCCTGAATATGAAACCAAGGAAGTCTCGAGAAAATGATCGACTCGGTCCGATAGAGCAGTGTTAATATAAATAAGCATATAATGTTATAGATGAGTTTTTATTTTCCATTCTTTCCTTTTATTGGGGTTTAACGACACTTTCGACATCCATAGTTACCTCGTGGCACAGATTTTTACGGAGGAAGGAAGTCGGAGTACCCAAAGAGAACCCCCCGACCTGCGATGATCAACTGTCAGACTCCTCGTTGTACTAACTTTGTACAAACAGGTGTAACACTGGTTTAACCCTTTACCTAACATGAAAAGCAGACGACACTTGCAAAAAAATTCTTATTTTTCATTTTTGTTTCAAAAACATAGGTTATGACCCATCGTTGGAACGAGCTCGACGAGCTCGTCCCAACGAGGGGTCATAACCTATGTTTTTGAGACAAAAAATGAAAAAAATAATGAAAATTAATCGGCGAGTTTTGAGAATAGCGCTGGCCGGTTTTGTCCGTTACGTTGGGTAAAGGGTTAAGACAAGTGCACCAAAGGTCACAACGCAATTACCTCTGGCGGGGATCGAACCGTGAACCCGGTTTGAAGGTTTTTTCTTTATTCATACCCAGTACTAGGTACACCCAGTACTACATAGTATTTTAGTATTTAGTCCAGAAGTGTCAATTAAAGTACGTACAAGGGTGCCATATTGGGATTGGTCACTACATCCATGCCCCTTTCGTTTCCATTCTATTCGGCGGACAGAAAGAAGTGGCGAAGCGAAGAAGGTAAGCAACCTAATTATGTCCAACTCTGATTTATTCTAAGACTATACCAGCGAATATGTCCAAAGACATTTTTTCTAGTAAGTGCTCTCCATTTCTGCATTCTTATCTCGTCATGAAAATCGACTTTCGATAATGTTATCTGTCCTGAGTTTATTTATTTATTTATTTATTTATTTATTTATTTATTTATTTTTAATTTATTTATTGATGCATAACGCCACATCAGCATCTAATACACAGCACTATTTAAACCATTAGTCTAATTTTCTCTCGTTCTGGAAAGAAGAAGAGAAAATGATACCAGTGGTTTAAATAATACTGTGTACATCAACCCATTGAATAGATATAAATAGATGAAAGTGCAAAAGTATATGAAAAATTTAAGATATATTAAAAAGGTTGATTTCCGCGAGGAACAACATAATTTTATGAGACTTTGTGTTGTAAAATACGTGTCGAGGAGACGCAACATCAAACATTGCCTCCTGACAAGATTAAAATCCATACAGTTTAACAGAATGTGCTCCACTCTCAACCCCTGCTGGTAACGAAAACATTCTGGTCGCATATTATCCTGTAACAAAACGGGATGCGTTAGTCTTGTATGACGATATGACATTGTGTCAGAATGACGTAATCTTTTCTATAAAGGTTACCAGACGGATACATTATAAGTAATTGTAGTTCAGGGGCGTCGGAGCGTGTTATTAGTCACTCCATCCCATTCCACCTGCCACACAGATTTGATGTACTTATTTATATGTGGTTTAAAATCACTGAAATGAATTTTAAAATCAATCAATGGCGTTGTTAAAGCCTATTTTCCTGTATTGTCTGCCTTGGTGTTACCGGATATTACCAACATGTCCAGGTAACCAGCAAAACACGACATCATATGGGCGAAACATGAGAGTATTCAACTTCTCATGAAGTTTCGAAATGAGAGGGTTCTTCAACCTGGGGTTGGGTAAAGCTAGTAAAGAGGAAAGCGAGTCAGACAAGATGGTCGACTTCCTTTTCTGCACAATCTCGATGTGTTCAAGCGCAAGTTGTAAAGCTTTAACTTCAGCTGTGAAAATAGAACTTTTATTTGGTATTCGGGTTGCGGTGACCGAATCACCAGTAAGTGCGGCTTATGATATTTGTCACCATCGTTAGATCCGTCTATATAGATCCTTTTGTATGAACTATACTTTGATTTAATTTCGGCATATTTTTATTTGATCTACAAAGAATTTGTCAAGGGCTTTTCGGAAGAAGCAAAGTCCAAAATAACATTAGGTTTTCTCTGATGGAACTATTGGTGAAGTTCTAAAAGCACCCAGGATAATTATAATACAACTATTATGAATTGAATCTGCTGGTTTAAGGTTCGACTGTCTCGCAGACCCGTAAACCACACAACCATAATCTAATTGTGATCTAACAAGTGGTTTATACAGATGGAGCAACGTATTTTGGTCAGCATTCCAATCAGTGCTACGAACTACCTTCAGAATGTTCAGTGCGTCTTTACATTTAATCTTCAGTTGTTTTATGTGAGAAGTGAAATTCAGTTTATTGTCCAAGAATAAAACTAAGAATTCCACTTCCTTAACAACTTTAATGGTACTGCCGTATATTTTTAATTTCGGACCAAGGTGGTGCTTCTGTAACTTGTGAAAATAAACACAATCCGTTTTGGTATTCAGGAACCTAAAACCATTTCCTGTAGCTCTTTTTGGATTCCGTTTAAGCACAGCTGAAGTTTGCGCTTGATGCATTCATGATTTTACTGCTTCAGCAGACTGAAATTCCATCAACTTATAATGATGAATCTACCATGTTCTCATTTGCTTCGATGATGCTATTAAGTTTCACAGACAGAAAGGGTAACAGATAAAATACGACCCTGACGAACTCATATAGCTTGCTCGTGAAGATTAGATAACGTAGATCAAACACGAACTTGAAATGAACGATCCTGTAAAAAAGTATCCATAAAAGAGGCATACGCCCTATCAAACGCATATTAAAAGATCTTTTAAATTTCCATACTTCCACGATGTATCACATGCCTTTTCCAGATCAAAGATGGCGACCACACGATCTTTTTTGGTAAAGGCATTTCGTATAAACATTTCAAATCTAACCAAATGATTCTCAATACTTCAATGGCCTCTGAAATCACACTGGATATTCGCAGATGGATTGTTCGATTCTAGAAACCAGACAAGCCAATCATTGATAATCCTTTCCATGATTTTGCACGGACAAATTGTTAATGCAATCGGTAGGTAATTCCTTGGGTTGGTGTGATCTTTATCAGCCTGGGAATGGGAATTGCGCAAGGTAGGTGGAAACTAGACCGTCACCCATATGTAATTGAAAACTGATAGTAAAAGTTCAAGTGGAGTTTGATGAGGCGGGTGTTTCACAAGTTAGTAATATATTTCATCAGGTCCATTTGCAGTACCTTTGCCTTATGAAAAGAGTTATTCAATTCTTCCATAGAGAAAGGTCCATTGTAATCCTCTAAATTATCAGAGGTAAAATTGATCTTTTGGTTTTCTTGTCGTTTTTTAATTTTAATGAATTCAGCATTACAATTTTCAGACGACAAATTTTTATAAATGTTTGAGCCAATTTGTTTGATATATCCTTTTTCGATGTTTTTAGCATGTTGTTATCGCTGATATGTTGTAAGTTGATTTTGTTTATTTTTCCATCAATAGTTTTAATCATTTTCCAAATTTGTTGATGGAAGGGTGGGTTGCTTAGCTAGGTAGAGACACAATTTCCCAAGAACCTTTCTTTTTTGCCTTTTATAAGTCGTCTTGTTTTTGCCCGATTTATACGTAATTTGTCCAAATTAATTTAATTCGTGATTTATTAAATTTCCGTTCAATTTTTTGCAGTCCTTTATAGCCTGTTTGCAATCAGTATCGAACCGTGGTTTTTTTTAATCGTTTTGGATTTGCCGAGGTAACTATTCCACTGTTTTACCTTTTACGTCTTCCCGGCGACAGTAATTATTCCAAAGTGGGCTCTGTGCATTAAAATCACCCAGCAAAATATATGGCGTTGGGAGTCGATCAATGAGTAGATCAAGACCATTCAGTTATAGGGTTTTAGTTGGTGAAAAGTCAATAGAGCATAACATAATTGTCTTAATTAAAGTTATTGCTATAGCCAATACATTTGTGAGTAAAGATACAGAAATGTGAATGATGCCATTTCTAAGACAGACGTTTCACGAATATGAAGATCATTATTTATTTATTATTTTGTTTTATTGGGGTTTATCGACACTTTCAAAAGCCTGTCGTGTCGGGCAGTTTTACAGGTGTAGGAACCCGGAAAGAACCACCGAGCAACGGGGAGCAACTGTCAGACTCCCAAACATACAACTCCACACAAGCAGGGTTAGCATTGGTTGAAAAAAGTGCACCATCGACGTGTAGTACGCCTTAGTACACAACGCCAACGTGCTTCCACTTGGACAATTGGTATGAGGTGTCTTGCCCAATGACACAACGCGGTTGCAGCAGGTTGAATTCGAACCGAGGATTTCTCGGTTTGCAGCCTTCATCTCTACATACTGAGCCATCATGTTCCCATGAAGATCATTACCATCCGCCCAGGCTTTATACGAAGTTCCTATAATGCTTAAAAGCTGAATGATCTTGATTTCCATGTTTCTTTAATAGAAGTTCCGGCAGGCAAAAACCAGAGTTTATTTTTTTGACACAGTAGGCCCCATTCATTAAAATATTTTCTAAAACTCGACAATTCCATTGGATTATATTGTTAGTGTTGTGAACCATGTTTGTGTTGTGATTTAGATGGTGAATGTTTGGAAGAAAGTGTTCTCGTAATTTTCTTTATTGAAGTCTTACGTAGGGACTTACACTGGGATGGGTGTGATTGTAAGGAGAACATGTCATTGATGCATTCAGCGATTGACATGAACACTGTGCCTTCAAACATGTTGTTTGTAACAACATTTTAAAGCTTTGGTATTCTGTCTGAATTTAGTTTCTGTTGTTCATTCTCTTTATTCTTCAGGTCTCTTTCTTGTTTTCTCCTCTGATTTTGTTGCTGTGGTCTTTGTGTCCGATTTGATTTCCGCTCTTTTGGCTGCTCTGATTCTGTTTTATTAGTTTAGTTTGAGCTGGTTCTTTTGCCTATGATGGTCTTAAATTTGCCTGTATTTTTGTATTTTCGTATATCTGATAGCATTTGCGTTGACTTTGGTTCAGTTTCGGTGGTTTGAGAAATCGCAAAGGGCTCTATCAAAGTTGGTATTACACCGTCGTCTAACCAAGAACAAGGAGTCTGGAACTCAATGGATGCAGTCGGAACCTTTTGTTTGAATATTGTTGCATTTGTTGTTGATGAATTCATACCAGGCACTGGTGAAACTATTTATCTCGCTTATTCAAAACTTAACTGTTTTTCACATTTAATTTTCTGGATGCACCTATTTCCTATCTCCTGCAGCTATTTTGTCCATGTTCATATTTTTAACAGCTGAAGCATCGAAATGGATTTGGAATGTTGATGTTCCGTTAACCAATTTGGATTGATTTCGGTGGTTGCGTGGCCTCAAAAGTGAATATATAAGCGTTTGTCTTCATAGATTTCCCACCTTTGCGTACTTCAATTACGTAGTTACACCTTGCGGATTTAATTCATTTTCAATTTCTAGTTCATCAACTCCAAACAGTTCCTTTGTTCTTATTACACCCTTTCAGCTATTTGGTGTTTTGTGGAAAAAACATTAACCTTCATATCTACTAATTTAGCTGTATGTAACACATTCAATGCCTGTTTTTCTCCACTTCATTCTATCAATAGTCCTCCAGATCTTAACTTTGTAACACTATTGACAGTTCCATCTGCTCCCTTTGCTACCTTTTCTGACGCAAACGGATTAATGTCAGTTATTTGTTTCCCTTCTTCATCATAATATATGATGACACATTTTGGCCAAGGATTTGAATGACTGGTTATTTTGTCAGAGACAGAATCACAGTCCGTGTGATATCGTCGTTTTTTTGTAATTTGTTTGGTTATCCGTAGTTTGTTTTTTTTATTTTTGATTCTTCCACATTTGACTTCCGCCCATGCTTTGAGCCCAGTCTCGGGGTTATGTCGTGGTATATCCAGCGAATCGTACCAGAAGTACATATGGTCTATACTCGGGCAGCGTTGACGCAAATGCATACGGCTGACCGATTGATCCGTGCAGCCACGCCACCATAGAGCGATCGATAAACCGGCCACATCAGACAGGAAAGACCATTGTACAAAAATATTTGGTATCCAACAGACAGTTCAGCGAAACTGATAGGAAAAATAAGGCATTAATAAGAGAGAGTACAATGATAAAAGAGAGATGGATATCATAACAGAATGGTCAGTTTAGCCACTACTCCACGCCTCGATGTGACGTTCATTTTTGGGGTCTCCCAATTGATCAGATCGAGTCTGGTCCGACCAACTGTCTACCACGAAGTGATGGCCAAGAGTTTGGCAAGAATATTATTTACCAATACGTTTTTTCACAGTATGTAGAGGTTACTACTTGGTAGCTTCATATTGGTCTAGATATTAGCCCTTAGTAGTTTCACATCAGCATGAAACCGAAGGTCGCATTCTGATGTGCAATTACCGGGGTCTGATATATCGGCTGATATGAGCCTAATCAAGTAATAACCTCTTTATTTATAAAACCAAAACAATTAATTACAAAATGTTCTCAGATCTGATACAGTATCCCCCTATCGGACGAAAATCATGCGAACGGCGTTTTAAATTCCGAAGAGGAGGAGCGGAGACGAACCTGAATTGGAACCCCAAATCATACACGAGACGGAGTATTTCTACGCCGATTTGGTTGGTCTAACCCCGCCCACTACGCCAATAAACCAACCCAAATGCGCTGTGGAAGACAGTTTTTTATCATGGCTTGGCAGTACAATCAGCAAGGTCAACATAAGTTCACGTAGGGTGTCATTAAAGTTTTTAATAGAAAATATACACAAACTACACGGCACCACAAAAAGTTTCACGGAGCTTATTTCCCCCAATATGCATTGTACGAATACAGTCAAAGCAGACTCGGAGAGAAAACATTTGATAGCTTTTATTACGCTTCCAGTGATCTTTGTAGATACTGTGTTTCAGCTGAACGACTTCGTAACTTCACGATTGAAGGGGCAAACACAATGACATCCAACACGGATTTCCATGACTTCAGACTGTGGGCCTACTACCCAGGAGCAGTTGATGAGCAATCATCGGTTTTGATTGTGAGGAAGTTTGAAGATATGTCAAAATACAGATATCTGACCTTAACAGTGTACTGACACTGTGTGAAGTTGAAATATACACACAAGAAAAATCAGGTATTTATCTAGTATGATGAGCATGCTATGTTAATCCTTACTCTATACTCTAAAATCAAAAGATGTTGATAGAAAAGTATCATTTATATCCGTAAAAAGCTTGATGTTTCTTTACAAGTTAAAGAGGTACAGCTTTGTACAGATTAAGTAACGGGAGGTTGTGACCAAGAAAATGTTCGTGGGAGAACAGAAAATACACTGACTCAAAAAAAAGTAAAATAGAAAAAAATGTGAAAAATAGCATATAAAGGATGAAATATAATAGTTCTAGTGTTGCGTGTTTGTGGACAAGAAGTCATGTGCAGAGTTTAATGACATGTTGTTGTTGTCCAACCAATCGTATACAATTTTGCTACAAATTTCAATATAGCACGTGCTACCCGAGAATGTCAAATTGAATGGATGAGCGACGATTTTCTTTGTTATGTTGTGATAGAGAGCCTGGGTTATTGAGAAAACATGCTAGTTTTTGTCGTCCGACATTTTAAAAATGCCAAGGTTTACCGAAAATCAGAGGTTGCGTGCCATTGGTATGCATGAGGCTGGGACACCTCCAGATGAGCTCGCTGCTGAGTTCGGAGTCGCTCTGGCCCCTATTTAACGTCTCATTTGAAGGTATAGAACCACTGGATAAACTGCCGGCCGACCGCGTTCAGGTCGACAAAGAGTTACGATCCCTGCACAAGACCAACACATCAGGACGTCTCACTTGCGGGATCGCTTCCCTCCGGCGACGAGGACAGCAGCAATTACTCCTGGTAGAACTAACAATAGAATCAGTGCACAAACTGTCCGCAACAGGTTGCTGAACACGGCATCCAAAGTAGGCGTCCATACCACGGACCAATCCTTACCCAACGTCATCGTATCGTGAGAATGGAATGGGTACGTCAGCGTGTTCGCTGGATTCAGCAGAGTTGGAGCACAGTTCTTTTAAGTGATGAATCACGATTTTGTCTACGGAGCGCTGATGGTGGATGAGAACGTAGAGTGTATCACCGACGAGGAGAACGATTTTCTGATGCTTGCGTGCGGGAGTGCGACCGTTTCGGCAGGGGTAGTGTAATGGTTTAAGCAGAAATTTCCTTGCACCTTCAAACGCTGTTGATCTTCATCGATGGTAATCTGAATGGACGAAATTCTTAACGCTGTTGTTGTCCTGTTGTTCTACGCTAACGTCCGATTGCAGTTATTCCAGCAAGACAATGCCAGATGTCACGTGGCGCGTATCTGTCGTGACTTTTTTGAGGAGCAGAGAATCGAACTTCTTCCCTGGTCCCCACTTTCGCCAGATTTGTCGCCAATCGAGCATCGTTGGGATCAATTGGACCGTCAGGTACGACTTCATGATCTTCAAACGTTATGAGATTTACGAAATGTTCTAAGGCAGGAGTGGAACGCAATACCACGGGTGACATCCAGAGACTTATCAGGTCCATGCGCCGTCGATGTCTTGCCATCCAAGAGGCAAACGGTTGACATACACGATATTGACAGCATGTGTGAACTTTTCATTTCACCCCATGTATGAATTGCGACGTCCTGACGTGACGCTGGGAAAAGAAAGAACATGAAATTATGCAAATTCATACAGCTAGACTCGAAATATGAATTTACAATAATTTGTTTGTAATTAAAGTTGATAATACTAAAACAATTAATCTTCAAACTTTATTTTACTTTCTTTTTTGACTCAGTAGATAATTCCAAGTAAAGACCAAAGAGGATTCAGTCATCCTGTCACATACGTACATGTTAGTTTTAGTTTAATCTATTGACTAGCAAGGTACACAACTTGTATTAACGCCTCTTCTTGACTCAATTGGGCGACCTCGCTTTTCTTGAATACTACGAAGGGATCTTTAGTCTACACAGAATGTGTGTCTCTCCACAAAGGGAACATCCATTTTACGTCCCCACACGATAGGATGGTACGCTGTGACAGCAGCAACCCTATAAATGATGGTGACAGATAGTGTTCGGTCACGTCGAGAACTTTGCCCGACCAGGGATCGATTCCGGGACCTGTGTTCGCAACTGTCACCCCATCTGACAAAGTGTAGCACATATGCATCTTATTGCGAAAGTTGAATGCACACCCAAAATGAGGACGGCTAATGCTGAATATTCGACTGCCAGCAGTGATGGACACTCGACTTTGGAATCAACCATAAAATAAGACGCATTCGGAGAGTTTTCGGAAACTGAAAAGAGCCACTGTCTTACTCCAGAATGAGCTAGAACGACCAATTTCGAAAGCAACTTTACAATTGGAAGTTTGGGAACTTCCACCCTCTCCAAAACGACCAAAGTTTCGCCCAAAGCACTTAACGCGGCTACAATCACCCCTCTGAAGGAAAGAGCCGTACCTATTTTACAGGCACTGCAGCGTCCTTTTCAGTTCATGTTTTCCTTTAAATCCTCTACTTAAACGACTTCGTTAAGCGATCGTCCCATTGACTATTCAGAAGCTATGGTTTGGAATAATAAATGGCAAACACCAAAGTTTGAAAAAGCATTTTCTGTACATACCTTTTCTGAGACCCAAAGTTACGGCGAGATCACAAACTGGAAACGGTTGAATGAACTGGGAGGTGAAAGAGATATGATTAAAGATAGTTTGTATTTGGAGTCAATATTAGTCCCTTGGCGAGGAAATCAGAACGTAATGGCCGCCCACCACATTCGAATTCAGTCTATTCAAAACTATGGTAAAATACGGCAGATTTTTGTTTTGGGATTTTGGCCATGATCCAAACAGGTATAATGAAAATATATCAAGAAAATGCCACTTTAACACTTGTCGTCAATAGAAGAATTATCTCTTTATAATCATACTGTATATTTCGGATTAAGTAGAGCTTTATTTATTGCTCATCATGTGTTGAACTCGAATGTCCGTTTTCACCAGGGTTCCATATTAACATCTGTTTACGTTTTTTAATCGGGTGATGAAGTAGTTTCCAGAAGCAACATAAACTGTCATCCTTTCCGCGAGAGCCGGACATAATGTCGAATGTGCACACCCGCGCATCCGTCACTGTTTGTGCTTTTCAGATTACTGATCATTGTTTGCGACATAACTTTTGGTGTGAACAGAACGACGGTTCCATACCAGGTGGAAAACAGTAACCAGTGTTCAGCTCACGCAAATTGATACACAAACTTCTATTCAATCCAGAATATTCTTTACAAACGTCTAAAAGTCGGGCATGCGGTTGACGAATATGTTCTTAAGAGGATCCGATCCCACACAAAGATCTGTCGCATTGTGCCATTATTTTGAATCGACGAGATATCAACGTTGTGGTAGATACCACGTCCACACTGCCGAACAAATTTGGTTACAGGCATGCAAAATCTCAAGCCCCTCACCCCCCCCCCCCCAGTGGAATTCCTACTCGAATCTGACGCCCTTGTGGCCTGAAATCAGTCTAGCCCTCAAATCCTCAATCACCTATTTTTAAATTTAATCAGGCGGAATATTTCATCTGGTCGGAATAGCGAACCTGAACGATTCGCTTTTCCGACCACCTGAAATATTCCATCTGATGGAATTGAACCCTTTCAACTCGGGTGGTATCTTCAATGTCAGTCCATATTCATTATTTGGGGCTAAACTAACTAATATTTTCAGTGTACAGCCTTAAAGCTGCACGTTAAACATATGATTAGTCTACCCCACACATTCACTGATGAAATTATGACATATCATGTTCCTGGACCGGAAACGTGGTCTTTCGGATTCGAAGAGATAAATATACCATAAACATTCAAATCAACGTAAGAAATGTGTCTCAACAGAGACATGATGTGACAGAATCTATGATGGCGTGACCATTACTAGTAGACATGTTTGCTTACTAAATATCATGAATGAAGACTCACCACCGGTATAATTGTATGATGACTCCACGCGGTCCTGTTAATTAAATTAACACCTTGATGTTTTAAAGGTGAATTAAATACTTAATTTCTGGGATATGTATAACTGGCTGTGGAAGAGTATCAACATATCATTGTGAGAAAAATTACATCACATTACATCAACGGAAGTCTGCGCGCAAAATCCACGAAAAGTGGGTAAACAAACCGCTCGGCTTGAATTTTAATATTGCTTTAGACGCAAATAACTATTATACACGCCCAAGTTATACACAGTTACATTGACAAGACATTTCTAAAATGCAGTTTTGTCGAGCATTCACCATCTGGTGGTCACAGACGTATGATACTGTGACCAACCATCATGTTGGTAAGACAGGGAGTTGGACAATGCGTCGGTAAAGTGAAGTAGTCTTTATAAATGAACTTGCTGGCGCGCAACATTGAGTAATAGTTGCTGGCGCGCAACATTCAGGAATGTTGGACTGATTATGGGCTTAAATTTAAAACTAAACATCCATATCAATAAAATATCAAAATGCTACTGGCAGCTTCGTAATGTTGGAAGACTGCGACCTTATCTTAACCAGTCAGCACTTGAAAAACTTGTGCACTCCTTCACCTCACAACTAGACTATTGTAATTCTTGTAATTCATTGTTAGTAGGGCTGTCCCAGTGCCTGATTCAGAAGCTTCGAACAATTCAGAATACTGCTGCTAGGATAATTACTGGTACCAAGCGCCCTGAACACATAACACCTGTTTTAAGACAACTATATTGGCTCCCAGTTAAACAGAGAATTGATTTCAAAATATTGATCTCAGTATTTAAATTTATCCACAAACTGGCTCCAGTTTACCTACAAGAGCTCCTCACTGTATACACGCCATCACACAGTCTCAGATCTGAAAAACATATTCAACTTGTTGTACCTTTTAGCAGATCTAATCTGGCTAATGATCGAGTGTTCTCCATCGTGGGTCCCAGATTTTGTGGAATTCCCTGCCAATTAGTGTCAGAATTTTAGAAACTCTCAATGTCTTCAAAAGAAATCTTAAAACTTTCCTATTTACTGAAGCATTCTCCTGAACCTCGCTTAAAGGCAACCGAAACACACGCGACTCTTTATTTCAGAAAAAGTGTATTTATCTCTGTCAAGCGTTTTAGAGCTCTATTTGTGGTTTTACGCTCTAGAAAATCAACTATTATTATTATTATTATTAATTCTAATTTAGGTCAGCTGCGTTTACGCATAGGCAGGACTGAAACGACACAAGACAATTCGCAATTTGTCCTGCAAAAGGCTACAGTTAAGCCCACCAAACAAATGAATTCTAGTCTAAATAATATTTTATTTGGAAGAATAAACTCTTAACTTTTACATACACTGCCAATGCACAGTAATATAAAATACAAAAAGAAATACTGAAAGTAAACACAATAAAAGAACAGGATTCGACAGCAAGCTTTAAGATTTTTTAAAGTCGTCTCCTGATATAGAGAAAAAAGGAAAGTAAATAAAGAATGGAGAATATGTACAGTTACATATATGGATGTGGATGGATGATTGCAAAGTCGATTCAAATTGGAGACCAAGGGTTTGTGTCTAGGATCGGCAAAGCAGACATGTCACACATTAGTGTTCTTTTGTGCGTCCCATTCTAAGGTGGCACGAAGTTAGGCATCAAAAATCAAAATGATAAAATCCGGATAACCCTACGACCAAACAACACAATGACAGATATACCACCCGGTCCTGCCGTCACAACCTACTGATTACTAACTAGGAGGACCGTGTTGAAGTTTGGTGTGGCCGCAGAGTATGCCGGCCCCCAGCAATATCATCGCTGGTCCCACTGAGCGCCCCAACTCGCTAAACACCAAACTTGAAAACTATGTCATGATTTCGCGACAACAATTGCCGAGAGTCTCGGTAACCATCATCACGAAAGCCTGACAGTTTCGGAACAAGATACAAGAAAGACTTTTCTTGCCAATAATAGTTTTCAATTGCCTTAGTGTGCTTTTGAGTACAATACAGAGTGGTCAGTCAAAACGTTTGCTCAGCACAATGAATTTTTGAACAGCTTTGAAAACATTACTATTTGTATTGGCCTAGTGTTCTGAACCAAATAATAGCGTGTCAGAAGATATTTGCATTGACAGACCATTAAGCGTTTCACGGCGGATGCTGGTGTAGCGCGGACAGTAAAGGGGGCAGTTCTCTGTTGTCTTTATTTCACCTCAGGTACAAAGTAGAGTGACTGAGATATGACTGTTAAACAGATGTTGACTGAGATTGCTGCATCCAAGACTCAGTCTACAGTGCATCATTTGACATTTCCGATTGTAGTGAGAGTTGAAATGGGACGTGGAGGGCCTTTCTTTATTAGAAAGATGATTTTGGAACGCTGAGGGTTGTATCTGCCGGATATCGATTGGAAGTTCATTCCAAAGTCTGACTGTTGAGTGGAGGAAGGCCGTATGACGTAACACAGAGTGAGATGGTGGTAGGTTTAAGTTTACAGCGTTTCTAAGATTATAATTCTGTAGTCTAGATACTGGCGGAAGGAGCAGGTTATACAGATAGCGTGGTGTGAGCTTATAAAGCATTTTATGAAGTTGTATAAGTTTATGTTTGCTGCGCGGAGATTCAAGGGACTCCCGTCCACTTTCAATTTTCGAGCTGTCTTCTCGAGGCACTCTTTGTGGCCTGAGTGACTAATCTTGCAGCCTCATTTTAAATTTTTAGAGTCTTCTGCTTTCTTCAGCCGTACAGTTACCCCACACATGACAGCCGTATTCCAAAAGAGGGCGGATGAAAGAAAAATAAATTGGTGGAAGTGTTTTCTGGTCTAAAATGTATTTGTATTTCTTCAAAATATTTACGCGTTTCCATGCTTTATCTGTTATATTATTAACATGATCATTCCACTTTCCACGATTATTAAAAGTAAGACCTACATGTAGGTGCTCATGTGAAGTAACTTCCTGGATCGGTTGGTTAAACATTCTCAGTATCGGTTGAGTGGGAGATTCTTTTTTCTAGTGACTGTCATAGGTACTGTTTTGGATGGATTAAATGTCACGATGCATTGATTGGGCCACCTTTCTATTTTCGATATATCATTAGACATTATGTGTGTCGAGTGGATTGGGTTCTCAAGTAAATGAATTCTAATTTAGAGTAGTCGCGTTATGAGGCTGTATTGGTTTTGTTTATTTGATCGTTTAGGGGCATTGCGCGATTTGGACAGCCATGGAAATTCTCAATTCTCGCTGGGGCGTAATCCTGTCTAGTTCCACCATAGATAGAGGTTATTATACATCAGGGTCGCATGCTGTCCTCAATTCGGCCCAGTTCATGATCGTGGGTGGCTGTGAGTGTTTTCGTAGCTGAGAGAACAATTCCTTTTAGCCTCGATTTAAACTGGGCCTGAAACTTATCTATGAAGAATATTTCCTTCGCTAGGAGTGCTCTTTCGTAGTTGCATTGGCAGAATGGGACAGTTTTAAAACCTGTTGTTTTTTCCTTTGTTACAGGCGTCAAAGTGTTCGCTCACATAAAGCTTTCTTGAGTTTTCATCTTTAATGTGGTTTTTTTATGGCCGGTGACTCTTTTTCTGAGGTAATTACTTTTCCCAGTGTACTCGTCGTTGCAGCCCGAACACTCTATAACGTATAGAACATATGATGATGCATATCTGAGGGGTGTTTTCATAACAAAGGGGAAGGTGGAATTTCGAAATTTGAATGAATTTTTCTCGATTAGGACCTCACAGGTTCCGCAGCGTTTATCTGTGCACTTAGAGACCGTTGGGGTGTTTTTTTCCTCCTCAAACTTCGCTCGCATTAAGATTTGTTTGAGCTTTACTGGTTGTCTCTTACATTTGATTAGTTATATTGTTTTCATTTCATTTAACAAGTTCAACTTGGATAGGATAAAAGGGCAATGTTCAGGATTGTTTGGATGTGAAGTAGTTATAAAAGTAAGAATATCGTTATTTAGATTCTTTTCTTTTGTAGTTCTCAATTCCTCGAGGTTTAGGGAGTTTGCTCTGTCATTACCATTCTTTATCAAGTTGACTGGAAATCCGCGTTTTTTGAGAGAGTTTATAGTCTTAACGACACTTGCGATAGCCATGGTCACCTCGTATCGGACAATTGTAAAGGTAACAGGAGCCGGAGTACCCGAGTAAGACTGCCGACCAACGGCAAGCAACCGTCAGATTCCTTCAAAGTACAAACTCTACGCAAGGCTTAGCATTGGTTGAAGACTAGTGCACCATCGACGTGCAGCACGCCTTAGTACACAGCGCTACCATGCTCCACATGAGCAATCAGATTAGGCGCCTTGCCCATGCACACAACGCAGTTACCACTGGTGGGGATCGAAAAGTGCACCTTTCGGCTTGAAGTCCAACGCCTTAAACCAATAAGCCACTGCACTCCAACCTAGAACAACAGACCTCCTGGATTCATGGAACAACAATATGAACAAACAAATCAAAACTGTCCATCCAAATATTTTAACATCGTAGAGCACCTCAAAGGAATATAAGCATTCAGTGAAGCTAACCAGATTCTTCTTGAAGGAGGTAGTATTCCTCCACTAATGAGGAGAAAACACAGAGATATTAACAGGAGATTACAAACCTTTAAAACAAAGACTATTAACAATTTACCCAACGTAACGGCCAAAACCGGCCAGCGCTATTCACAAAAATCGCCATTAATTTTCATTGTTTTTTTTACATGTTTTGTCTACCAGTCATAGGTAATGACCCTCCTTGGAACGAGCTCGTCGAGCTCGTTCCAAAGAGGAGTCATAACCTATGTTTTTGAGACAAAAAATTAAAAAAATTAGTTATTCAAGAATTCTGTTTGCAAATGTCGTCTGCTTTTCATGTAGGTAAATGGTTAAAAGAGGAATCTTACATTTTGGGTTATATTGATCATGTTTCTGAATTGTTACAGCTGGAATAAAAAAAATCCGTTTTCATGTATCTATGTTTGCAAAGAAGTGATGATATTTTGTATATATTTGTTTTTACGATTTTCAATATTTATTTTTATAGCATTAGATGTGCAATTTCCAATGTAAAGTTGTTTTTTAACTTTCTTTCGATTTTCTGTATTTTATGTGAATTGAGTCGGATTATTAATTAGAAGTGTTAGTTTTCAGTGTAAATATTGTGTAACATATGAACAATGTTTATTTATAAACTGAATCAAATTGTGATCAATTCTGTAATCTGACGTATTCACACTCCATTCCTTAGATTTTACATTCTCTAACGTGAAATGATGTATAAGTTATCAACTTGAGCCAATAGAGAATTAATTAAGACTCTACCTTGATAATACAATGAAAAAAAGCAGTTCAAGCTGAATGATGATGCAAAACGTAAATCACTTTAAGTACTGGGGTTGATATCAATTTTGAGAAAAGTCTTAATGGAACATACACTCTATAATCAGATAGGTTAAAATCAACCCAAATCAAGTGAGTTCACATTTACTCAACCCAGTTGATTTGGATTGATTTTTAACGCAGCTGATATTAGAGAACTGGGTTGATATCAAATTTGTGATAAGTCATCACGGATCATACATTCAGAATACGCAACTCTGTAACAGTACGAGCTTTCAAGCGTATATTAAAACGCTATGACTGGGATGTCCCATAGTACTACCTCTCGGGTTTCAGAGCAGGTCAGGTTCTTCATGCTAAATTGCGCTCAGGATGCAGCAATTGAATCGCTCATAAATTTGATAGATTTGTTGTGGACGATCCAAAATGTGAATGTCGTTTTGGGTACGAATGTACTTAACACTACGTCTTTAATTGTCAACTATATACATCCCAGAGAAGCACCCTTCTGAACAATTTGAATAATGTTAATGCAACACTAAATGTTCTTTTATTTGGCAACCCCTAGTCTTCGGATGAGTATAAACAACGAACTATTTCTGGCATTTTAACAATATATAATTATAACCGTGATATTCGACGATCATTGGAGGTGAGTGTGAATGGAGGAGGATATCTATTCACGTAACCCATCAGCGATTATCGAATCTTACTGTATCCCTTCTCAGCTGATACTAGGCGTTTATTCCCACCGGCGCAGGTAGTATTATCCATTCTTATCGCCTGTTTGAAAGTCTTGTCAGATGTTATCGTTAGAGAAAGCGTGCCAAATCACAAAGAGAAAACACAGTCAGCTTCTACCCAAACGTACAATCAATCTGCCAAGGATTTTTCGTTCACTTATGCATTATCGTAAACCATTTTAGTGATCAGCAACTTCTAAAATCAGTTGGGTTAAATTAAATCAGCTGGGCTGAGTGAATATGAACCCAACTGGGTTCATATTCACTCAACCCACTTAATTTGGGTTAATTTTTAACCAAACTGATTTTATTGTGCAAGTGGGGGCTAAAACATTATTTAAATAATTTCCTATCTTTTTAGCTATCGAAAAAAAACCACTTCTGTTTTCTTGTCGTCCATTTTTGCACACAACGATCGCTATATTAAGACACCAAATTAACAGCTATAGCTAACGGAATACGCGTGTGACACTGCAAACAGACGTAGTCCAGTGTGTTCGACAAGTTAGCAACTATTCAACTTATTCGAACACCATCTTGCCATTCAAAAATGAATCATTGGCTGTGACATGATATTTAAGGCGCAATCTTTCGTGATCTTGCTGTTCATTCAGTTTAAACAATATTTTTTTCCAGTTCTCAAATATATACAATTATATCGGTTATAGTAAGTGTGGATCCAACAGTAAGCTGTAAGCTTATACAAGGTTGTTCCTACCAGTAGAACACTTGAACATACTACAGTCGAGAAGACAGTCACACATATAATCAGGATTATCGTCCAAACCCTATAGTGGTGAATTATTCATTACACTTTCAAGGTATAGTTATGATTTGATACCATGTTTGGTGAAGAGGGAAATAAGAGATGACTGTATATGTTGTTAACTAAATAATGAAGATAAGAAGAAAATTGGAAGAAACGGTTGAAAAGCGTTTTTGGTTAAATGGGTATTAATAACTGCATTCTGATGAGCCACCTCCACTCCGTACTTTGTTTCAATTGAGGTAAAGGTATCTAGATAATTGATGGTTTTTACGATAGTTTATCTTAGGGTAAGTAACTTTCATTATTGTTTATCAAGAAGTATTGACTGCTAACTCAGGACAGAAACATAAGAATAAGAATGTCAGAATGAGACAATAGTATTTAAATAGGCACGTATATTTACATAGGAGAGAAATGCCACGAATTTCCAAAAAACTAAATGTGCTTTTCTACCATTTGCAGTGATAGTCAAGAACTACAATCCAACCAACACAGGTTCAAAGGTCACATAGTATTACTCTCACCCTTTCAGTTTGGGTTAGGTGTTCCGAGATAGACCCAAAACTAACAGCCCTTTGTATGTAAAGTATCAGGAATGGAGTGGTTCAGCAAACCAGCTAGTATTTTACCGGATAACTGCAGCACGTGGAGAGCGAATTGCAACCAAACCACAAGAAGAGCAGAACTACATCCAATGTATCACTTCAAGTTCTGTTCATTACGACTGGAAACCAAGCAATGCCCAGGCCAACGGAAATCTGGGTTCAACCTTAAGGTCCGCTGGCCGGGGCCTTGTCTGCTCTCACTGTGCTTTGCAAGAGATTTACAATTATTGCTTGGGCGGAATATCCTCTCCACGGGCGATCCATCCACAAAACACCCTCCACGCACTCTGTTTTGTAATGTAAGTATAGTGAAGACAGTTATTTGAAATTACTGTAACGTGGCATCCGCTGCTCTCGTGGCGTTTTTTGGTTATCGAAGCCACCTGTGTTGAAACCATGGGAGAAGTGGCCAAGATTGAAGAAGGATCGGGGTAAAAAACACAGTGAGGCACCAACATTTCGATCGATACTGATTTTTCGGTAACTCAATCTCGAGGAGTAACGATGTCGAGTGTCCATATTTACAGAAGCAGTCCATCCCTCGACCTTTTGTGGTTATTCAAACATTAAGTGAAGCGCTCAGATTTAAGAATAAACTGATGCACGCTTCAAATATAATTCGATTATCGCGAGTACTATAAAACTCACATCCGTACAGAAAGGTTTTACAGTCAAACATGAAAGGAAATAAGTACGGTGTATCACTTCTTATTCGATTATAGTTTGGACATTTTAGAAGAAAGTGTTCGGTTGTCTCGCGATCACCGCATATGTTATTTGGCGAGGTGACCAGATGGTTCACAAAGAGATGCTCATTAAGATGACTGCACCGTAATCGTGGTCTGCGGTGATATACCTGCGCTTGGCGGCATCTCGAATTGTAATAGAATGGTGGTGCTTGGCGCACGTTCTGATTTAGATAGTTTTTGAAATCAGAGGTTATTTTCTCTGATGTTGGCAGGGATGTCATTCCTTAGTTTGATTGTTGATGGAATAAATAATAGTTGATAATTATTCGTTCGACAGAAAGGGACACGGCGATTTTGAGCATAACGTAAATCTCATATTTGGTTCACTGATACTGGTGGGTGGAGTCTATTGTTAATATAAGACGGTACAAGATTATGATACATTTTAAAATACTTTATTAGCTTATGTTCTTCTCGCCTTGTCTGCATTGATTCCCAACCGGTTTCTTCATATAATACGATTCTGCTGGCACTCATTGTGGCACCAGTAATAATTCGGGCAGCTGCAATTTGAATATGTTCAAGATTCTGTGATTAATTGTCTGTACAGTTGCCCAAACTGTATCCGCACATTCAAGTAGGGGCTCACGAAAGCAAAATAAATTTGTTCAAGTGTTTTACTCTCTAGAAGAAATTTATTTTTCCTAAGAAGATCCATGCGAGACCAGGCTTTTGCGCAGATATGTTGTATGTGGTTATTTCAAGTACAACTAGAGTTGAAGATTACACCTAATGCTTATGTTCTTTGACTTCGTTAATGGGGATATTGGCCATTACAGAAGAAGGGTAATCAACCGGAGCCCTATTACGTGATATGGTCATGCTTTCTGTTTTTCCAGGAGAGTTGAATTCTACTAACCCTGAATGAGCCCACTGTTCTATTGTGGCTATCGTTGTTCAGAATACAAGAGGCCCAGTGTGGATCTTCAACAACTAAATAAATAGTTTTAACTTATAATCAACATTATTTTGTCTGTATTAACTCCGCAATTGTCGTGTATCCGACCCCCTGATACAGATGTTTGTATCAGGGGGTCAGAAACAAGCACATTCCTTTAGCGTGAGTTCCATTTTTTTTTCTTTTTGTTAATCCGTACGAATAAATAGTTCGTTGTATATTCGTCTACATTCTTGACTTATCCCCAATATATTGTAAGATAAAATGATTATTACCATTATGTGAATGTACGAAATATGTATCCGAGTCTCGCTCCTGGTTCTAAGGGAAGATCACGACTCGTCTTCGACTCGTCGTGATCTGCCCTTAGAACTCGGAGCTCGACTCGGATACATATTTTGTACATCCACATAATGGTAATAATCTCTATGTATCATCTGCGAACAAGTGTATGCTGATTGTTAGCCCTACAGTTATGACGTTAATATAGACCAGGAACAGTAGGGGACCAAGAGTTAAACCACGTGGAACGCCAGAAACAACTTCTTTCCAAGAAGATGAATTAGAATTTATTACAACCCTTTGTAAGCGGTCACTGAGATATGATTTGAAGAAAGCAAGGGGCTTTCCTGTAATACCTATTTTATTCAATTTATAAATCAGTCCTTTATGTCAGAACTTGCCAAAGGCTTTACTGTAATCGCAAAATACAACCAATACATCTTTGTTTTCATCAAGTGCGCAGCTGCACGCATCATAGATGTCGGTAAGTTGTAGAACTGTTGAGTCACTCGCAGTAAATCCCAACTGGCAGGGACTTAAGATTTTGTTTTCGTCTATGAAACACCAAACTTTTTTAAAGATACATCTTTCAAAAACTTTTCCCAAGCAACTGATCAGGGATATTGGGCGGTAATTTGACAATATGTTAAGCGGATCTTTTTTCAGGACAGGCGTAACATTTGCTTTTTTCGAGTGAGCAGGAAAGTACGATTGTCCAAGTAAAATATTAAATAACTTGGTGAGGGGTTCGATCCAGGAAGGGTAATATTTCAGTAGTCGTGGGCTTATTCGATCAGGCCCCGATGCCTTTGAGATGTTGAGAGACATCAAAGAGTCGCGCACATCCATTGGACTTAACTGTATATTGCTGAGGGTCTGGCGTTCAGGGAATATCGCACGAGGAAGACACGCGCGAGTATCATCGACAGATGAGATTCCACAAAAGAAGTCTCTGAACGCTTCGGCTTTGTCTGCATTCAGTGATAATGTTTCGCTGGAAAGTAGTAAATTTTTAATTTCAGTCCGGTTATTTCCCAGGAGCAGTTTGAGTGTCTTCCATCAGCTAGAAGAATTGGTTGCAATACTGTCCAGGGTAGCTTGGATCTTGTTATAGTAATTTATTTTGGACTTTCTTATTACAGAAACAACTTCATTTCTTATTACACGATACCTTTATCAGGCTCGGGGCGATTATTGGATTTGGAAATACGGTAAAGACGTTTCCTACGACGTATTAAAAGTCTAATTTCGTTCTGTATCAATTTAGGTTCTTTTCTCCTAACAGTAATTAATTTATTTGGGATATAAATCGCTTCTAACTCTAAGACTGAAGTTTTCGACCGGAGTATCTTGGTGAAGATTGAAAAATAGAGTACCCCAGTCATAGAAGGAAAGTGTGTTGTTTAGCCCATCAAAGTCACCTTCGTTGTATAACCAAATTTGGCGTTTGAAACGTCCATCTTTTCTTTCGTGAAATCGACTTCAACTGACAATGGACAATGATACCTTGTTAGATCAGGAAGGAAGGAAGGGATCGACAACTTCACAGAAAATCACTCCAATCGAGTCATTAACAGCGATTACGTCCAGTAAGGTTTCTGATGTTTCTTGGAAGAAGGTGGGTTAGGACACCAACTGTCTCAGGTTAAAGTATTCGGCAAGCTCTTTGGGAACTTACCTTTTAGGGGGAGAGTAATATGTCATTGAGATCACCGGTAATTATTATATCGGGAACACCAGAATCCTTGGCTCTCTCAATAGATGCAACTTTAAGTAAAGAGCTATACCCACTCTCCTAGTTTGTCGGTCCTTACATAGTACCTCATCAAAACCTTCAAGACTGATATCAGAGTTGCTATCAGCAGAGCTTAGCCATATTTCAGTAAATGCACAAATGTCATAGATCATCATTTCATATTGGAGAATATCGATTTTTGGTTTCAACTATGAATATTCATTTGGCAGATTTAAAACCCTGCTAATGGCAAATCACAACATGATGGAATCGTACTATTTAGACTAGAGGAGGGGGGGGGGCAGGATTTAATTCAACATCACCCGAAAGATATATCAGCAGAAACATCTAAGGGACAATGGCAGAAAAAGTTACTGGGATTAACAACATGAAGAGTTTTTTTAAAACCGAGGATGTCACTGTTAAGAGTGGAAATATATCTGGCTTTTTGTAAGAAGGTCCCTCTCTTTGATAAATACAGATTTCCTTGAGTATTCTTAGTGTGCCCATTAAGTGCATCAAAGCCAACATCAGAGTGACTCCTCTAATCTTGTATAGTAATACGAGGTTTAGTAATAAGACACAGTAAGCGTCCAGTTGATTCTTCCTGTGTACACTCCCACACACGCCACAAAGAACAGACCTACCCGCATTCTGTATATGTTTATGTCACCCATGGTAAAGCAATAAAAATAAGATTTTCTAAGTGAGGTAAGGCGGTGCGGGTCCGTTTCTGTGCAAGTATGCAGTGACTATCGCACGTACCAGAACAGAGGTGGCCACGGAAGAAACTGGGACAAAAACGATGTTTGACAACTGGCAAAGACTCGGAGATAGAGTGAAAGACGAGAAACAGGAAGAAGCAAAGCAAACATGTGTGAAAAAAGAACAGATGTAAGTAAAATATATACAGCAACAATACAAGACATCAGAAGCATAGACGACATTCTGGGTTTGGTTTAAGGACCCAGCAACTGATTTATGGAGACGTGATTGGATCGAGATCATGTTAAAAGATAAAAATGTAACGTTCCGTGTCATGAGCGCACATTACGTAATCGGCAAACCAGCACGTTCAAGACTCACCTTGGCATAGAGAGATATTACTGTAGATTCCATAACACATTGCTGGTTAAGCAATCAGTGATAACACTATTAGTAATTTTTATTTCTTTACATTTTTTGTTCTTTTTTTTGGGTGGAGGGGGGAGGCCTAAGTCAATAATCGGGCCCCATTAATCTCAGTATCTGAAGCTCTGAAATAGAATATCGCTGCAAGAGGAAACCCTCTTCGGGTTAAGTACGAAAAAATGTTGAGGGTTAATAACACATCGATGGTACTGAATGGGAGTTAGTGACCGGAGCAGATAAGTATGAAGTGTGAATCGTTCCTATGACATCGCCCTTTAGTTGAGTGGAAGGGGAAAGGGGAATGAGGAAGGGGGGAAGATGAGATTACTTAATATAATAAGGAGGGATAAAGGACGTCACAGTTTTATAAATGACTCACGCCCACCCACGTTACTATTATTGTGAGACAGCGCACTCAATCGGCTTTTCATTTTAAACCAGCCAAACACACGTACCTTAAATATGACCTAAGCCTAAGGAGCTTGTATACTGCCATCATACTCGGGAGATGAGTCCCTTCTATTGCGTCCACTTTCTAAGTCGAGGGTTTATAAACACATACACATTCATATAGAGAGAAGGAGTCACATATACTAGATTGGGCTGTATAATGTTATCAGAATGTCAATACAGGCAATTTTGAGCAAGCTCGTTGGTGATAAACCGTCCACACATTCCACGGCCCGGATGAGATTCAACATAAGACACGTGACACCTAAATATCAGTAAAGAACTCGAGATGAATCGATAGTTCCCGCGACCTGGTTGAATTCACACCAAGCAGGATGCTATACTATCATAGCCAACAACTGATTGAGGAATCCTCACCAGTCTGGATCACAACCATGGAGGTTATAGAAGTTGATGCTTTAACCGCACACGTCCGAGGGAGGTGACGAGGTCACTACACTGATCCAGGGACATGTTAAGTGGTAGATCATATAAAGCCAGCGTTGACTCTCCGACCGCTAGATGGTGGCCCCAGCTTTGTGCATAAGAATGGCAAAAAAATGTATGGAACAAATAGTCTTGTTATCATACTGATAAGTTATTTGTGTCGTGGGTATATAATTTCATTATCGCATAAATTTATTATCGATAAGATCTGTTGAATTCGTAGTATGCTGAGAAATTGGAATATGCTGTTCATTTCATCCTTACAATTCTTTTAAGAGGTGAAGATTTTATTCGAGAAACCTATAATTCGTAACTCCGTAAGGCATTAGTTTACATTTGCAAGATACGATTTAGCTTGATTTTTCTAATATTGATCGTTGAACAAGCCGGTTGTGGTCACGATTAACCATTGTGCAGATATATTTGACCTTAAACACCAATAAATAAATATATGAACAAGCCGGTTTCCGACGAGCATAGATTCTTGTCCTTATGAAAACAGAGCAAACTTGACCTCAACAATGGTCCACCTATACACTAAGTATGACCAAAGCTGGGCTTATCTGAACGTTTCTCATCACAAATAACCTCGAAAAAATGATATATTTCAATTATATTTTTTATTCTATGCAAAAATATGTTTTTAATTAAAAGTGGAAAGTTTGGTGAAATGATGATATAAAAGACTCGTAAAAATCAATGCATCTGATTTTTACCATCGCAGGCACTGACACCCCACAAGAGCACGATTCAGAGTTTACAAAACAATAGTTAACCTAATAACTGCTATAATTAGTATATACGTGTGCGTGTATTTACATTTGAAACGAGAATTCCTGCCACAATTAGCGCAGAACATGCTCGTTAGTTAATGCGTGCATTACTGCAGAAGAATGAAGTAGTCAAACTGAAATACACAAGAACGTTCACGCTGTAAAATGCAAAATATAATGCGTTAATAGCGAGGTCAATAGTGAGGTCACGAACTGAACCAATCAAACAGAAAAATGTTGAAACTACAGTTTCTGGAAGGTGGATAATAACTAAACAGCTGTAGGATTGATTTTTCACTCGGCAATTATTTTAAATGTCTGAGGACAAAACACAAGAAGCACTTGTAAACTTTTATCTCATGGACTGTCAGGTTGAACCCGGTGGTCCATGTGTTCAAAGTTTCCAAGTGTTTCTTGTGCTAAAATGAAGAATAAAAATCCTTTTCGAGTGGAGAATATATGGCGCTGCGATTCAGTGGTAATCAGGGCTGGGGCCTTTTACTTTCAAATGTTATATAGTATATGACTATTACTTTTGATGTTTTTCCTATTATATTACAATTACTTTTGGAAATTTGATTATTATATGATATTACCATTACTTTTAAAAATGTAATAAATATTACTTTTTTATTACTTTTATTACATTTGTCAATTACCCATATTTCATTCAGAAATTTGTTGCCATAATGCAGATCATGACATGCATTAACAGAACAGAAGCTTTTGCTTGATATGTAGTCTTCAGTTCGCAGAGAGTTTAAAATAAAAATAATGCAAAACACAAGGTGTTGTTGATGAAGGAAAACAGGATGTACTGTATTGGCACAACACAAATCAATAAAAAGTGTAGGCTGTTCATACAGACATATATATGTCAAAGTATAGTATCGATAGAAATGCATGCAAATTATACCATTTAGTTACATTAATTAATATGTTTTCTGATTAAAAACAGTTCCCGGGATCATTGCTTGAAGGGCAACATATCTAGTCTTACAAGAAATGATACCAGGGACTGTCTTTCTCGACACAGATATAATTTATGTGTGTTAATTCACATTGATGCTACAATTGTTTTCATTTCACACTGCAATAAGGCCGAATTATTATTATTATTATTATTATTATTATTATTATTATTATTATTATTATTATTATTATTATTGTTCTATTAATCGCATTGGTATTTTGTGTTACAGTGTTGTTGAACTCTTCATGCATCCTTTGTTCATTGTTCAATAGTCAGTAGGCATGCCACGCCTATTAACACTTTACCCAACGAATCGCCCGCGTCCGTCCGCGTAATATGCAATTTCAGCAGCTGAAAAAAAATATTATTTTTCGAAAAATTTCAACAAAACCATATCATCGAGCTCGTTCCAAAGAGAGGTCACATGATATGGTTTTGTTGAAATTTTTTGAAAAAATTTAAAAAATGATATTTAAAATAATAATGTTTTATATCGTCTGCGTTGGGGAAAGGGTTAAAGATGTTGGTTGGGGAGAGCAGTAGGGTTAAATATAAATACAAGAGTCAAAGTCATAAAAATAAGAAAACAGTTTATTTTATTTTCAGTCTTAATGACATCATTTGTTGGATCTGATGAGAGAATTCCAATAAGTGATACAATTGGTTGACGTTATCATCAGAGGAAAATTACATATCGAATGATGAAAGAAATTCAAAAACAAATACTGTAATAGATAGGTGGGTGTTTGTTTACATGACAAGCTACAATTGATCAAATGAAAACAAATTCTTTTTCTGTCTATAAATTCAAAGTACTCTTTGTAAGCTTGGATTGAAACTATTCACATATTATTGTGTAAATATGCCATCGATCTGATGTGTCTTTTTTAACCCTTTACCCAACGTAAACGATATCAAAATGTATTATTTTAAATATAATTTTTTGTAATTTTTCAAACAATTTCAACAAAACCATATCAGGTGACCCCTCATTGGTACGACCTCGACGAGCTCGTTCCGAAGAGGGGTCACATGATATGGTTTTGTTGAAATTGTTTGAAAAATGGTATTTTTTCAACTGTTGAATTTGCATATTACGTGGGCGGATGTGGCTGATTCGTTGGGTAAAGGGTTAACCCTTACCCAACGCAGACGATATCAAAATTTATTATTTCAAATATCATTTTTTAAAATTTTTCAAAAAATTTCAACAAAACCATATCATGTGACCCCTCGTTGGAACGAGCTCGACGAGCTCGTTCCAACGAGGGGTCACATGATATGGTTTTGTTGAAATTTTTTGAAAAATAATATTTTTTCAACTGCTGAATTCGCATATTACGCGGGCGGATGCGGGCGATTCGTTGGGTAAAGGGTTAAGAAGACACATTCTTTTTATAAAAAGGCGGGAGGAAAAGTTAACTATTTGGAAAATCGATGTCACTTTTTTAACCATACACCAATTGTGTGAATGCTCGTGGAAAGATCATTAAAGTAATGCACGGGCTACCCCGCAGATATGAGTTTGTTCTGCTGGCACGGCGTGAACACTGCGAACGGTTGCTTTGTCGTGAGTACAATCACAATACTACATAGAGTTTAACCACTGCTTTATTTTAACAAACTGAACCCACACACTTCTTTCTTTCAAAACTTGGCATTCATAATTTTACGCCTTCCTGCAACATGTTACTTTCTTCTCTTGTTTATTTTTATAAACAGTAACTGTTGTGTGTACATACATGCAATGGCTGACAACTGAGGTTAGGATGTCTCTGCTTTCGGCCCCATGTGCCCTGAGTTGAAGCACTCAGGTTATGTGAACACCTGTATAAACTTTAGTGGCGGAGATCAGAAGGTTACAGCATTCGATCACCGCCCAATTTGATAGTCTAAGGACTATTCTTCCTTCTTTGCTAGTCAGATTCCGGATAATTGTCATTATCGGACAAGATAAATTATGTTTGTGTACATACATAACGTTTTACTATTGATAAGAATGCAAAGAAACAGCCCACATAGTAGAGCATGTTTGTACTCCTCTCTCAAAACTTGATAGTCTAATCTAGCAAAATGGGGAGGACAGACTGATGCCGTGGTGGGTATTTGTCGAGGTGAAATCGCCGAGTGGTTTGATTATATTCCGTGATATGCTCTTGCTTGAGATTAACTCTATTCTTGTTATTCATTAAAGTTACTTCGTATTACAAACCTAAACATTGGTAATTCTATACATTGATGGGTATTTCTCGATGTAAACACTTCCAGTGGTTTGATTATCTCCCGTGATATGCTCTTGTTTGCGATTAACTCTATTCTTGTCATTCATTCAAGTTAATTCGTATTAGATTCCCAAACATTGGCAATTCTATAGTCTGAACGTAGGGTTGCTGTCTCTTTAATGGGTCACTGGTAAATTATTTTCCAAATTTACGACAATAGTTTAAAACACTCAGGAAATTTGTATGTGGATAAATACATGAAGCGGAAAAAGAAAATTGAAAAAAAACCCAGATGCACGTTTTGAAAGTGAAAGGCAAGTATGAAGGCCGGAATGTATTTAGATTATTTTTGTCTTAGAAGTAGATATCCTGATAATATAAGACTTACACATTACTTTTGTTGGAAGGTAACTTACAACGAGAATGTGTTCCTTGTTAGCATGCATGTATGTTCACAATGGAGGACATGCGTTTACAATGCACAGATTGTACTCGTATCTGGGGACAGTATTTTACTGTAGGATCTCTTCGAGATAATGTTTTGAAATACAAGCCTGCACGAAATTCTGTACTTTACTAAAGAAAACAACCTTCTTAATAAATTTTAGAATTGTTTTTACATTTTTAAACAACACTTTTCAAGTCTCACACCATCAGGTTGATTTCTATATGGTATTCACTACATTAGTTGCATCATGACTCATCACTGTCCAACTGTACAAGATACCCATGTCGTTGGGGTTCTTTGGTAATTATTTTTCTTGGTTTTAGTCAGTCATTTTACTTCAGAACTGATAATTGCATGCTTTACCAATGATGGAAATCTGACGCGGGCAAGTGTGTTGTACACCTTCCGCTCGCGCAGTTTCTTATCCCGAGTAATCTTTTTTGGCGCACCTAGTTTTAGCCTTTTTCGACATATCCGGTATCTCGTGCACCCCGACAGTTCTCTTCGTAAGGGTAAAACAAACTTGGCGTTCAGCCTGCCTTTGATCTTGAACCCTTAAAAAATGTATGTTCTGTCAGTCCGGGACGAGTCAGGCTGCTAACCATTCTTGCTCGACTATCAATAAGCCGCAATGGCCTCCCAAATCATGTTATTAATTGTTATATTATCTATAATAATATTATTTCTGTTTTGCGTACAGTAGTATCTCTTCTTACGTAGAGTTTGCATTTTTACAAACCGTTCTATCCGCGTTTGGGGCGATTGGGACGACGTTTTTATAAGCTAAACAACGGTTTAAAAACACTGGTTGTCTTGAATGTGTTCCACGAAGAACGCGCACACTTTAAGTGGATTTTAGAAGATGTTTGTGAAGCGAAACAATGCAAAATAGCACAGGACAGCAATTATCTCGCCGATGAAGTTCCTAGAAGAACTATGTTTTGTCATTGTGCATTTTTAAAAAAGTTAATCCTGTTTTACGCTAATACCGTTATCGCACCACGATCTAGCCTTAGCTTGTGGTGTGACGTTAAGCAGCAATGAATGGAAAAATAAATATTTTGAATTCAAATCTAGGACAACATTGAAAACGAATTTATCACGCCCTTCAAGAATTAATGTTCGTTACTTCAATCAACAATCATTTTTGTTTAAAATTATGATATTTACAGGCTTTCTCCAACAGGGTTCTATACTAAATAATGGTTACTTGGGAACTGGTATTTTAGCGCAATTATAAAATTAGAGACACGAATAATGATATGACCGAAATGTTAAATAGCACAATGATGCATTTTCAAAATCAAATCACCGTTTAATACACGTTTCCTACCAGGGGTGGTGTCATTGGGGATCGGTCGGAACTACAGTCCGACCTTTCGGTGAGTTCTAGTCACTCACTCCCGTCGGGGGAGACTACCTCTTTTATTGTAGCTTTGTCGGGAGACATCATAGCCTCCCTGTCGGGGAGTACAAGACCCCTTGTCGTGGATATTCTGACTTCACTACGGCTTCCAATCTGTAACTATAAAACTATTAGCTCGCTAGGGCCTCCAAAAGTAGTAATAGTCTTTAAAAATAAACTTTACACAAGTTGTCCCAAGTTTCGAAGTTTGGCGAAGAAAACCTAGCAGTACATATAGTGGTAAGTGTGTATTAACCCTTTACCTAACACGAAAAGCAGACGACACATGCAAACAAAATTCATGAATCACTTTTTGTCTAAAAAACATAGGTTATGACCCCTCATTGGAACGAGTTCGATGAGCTCGTTCCAGAGAGGTGTCATAACCTATGTTTTTGGGACAAAAAATGAAAAAAATAATGAAAATTGCCGATTGTTGTGAATAGCGCTGGCCAGTTTTGGCCGTTACGTTGGATAAAGGATTAATGTGGTATTTGTATCGATATAAATTTCTGATTTTAATGCCCCGAAAGGGCGATCAGGGTTATGTCATGCGTTCAAAATTTAGAGGTAATTCTGGGCTGAAATGTCAGTCAGCCTAGAGGTCTCCCTTGCTGTTAACACAACGATATTTTTGTCGACGACAGAATATATGCAATGGTTCAGAGGAATGAAAAGATGATATGGCTAGCATGCAAGATCGATTAAACTGGAATCTTTAATGTAATCAAAATTAAATTCGTTTGAAGACAAGTTTTACAACATCCAACTGGACATCTATGAAAAACAAATGAGCAGAATACATTAGAATGCCGGGATGGTCTTCATGTGAGGGGCATGAGATCTGCATAGTATATGTGTGTATATTTCACCTACACCGACAACATATGTGCACATTTGTAAACAATAAAAATACTAACTATGTATATATTTATATATATGGCACACACTACTACTACTTTGGATATCGACAGTATGTGTACTAACATTGATATTGATAAAGTTGTTAAGTCGGTTAAAAATGCATTTGAAAAATACACATACACAACACGCTCGGATAATTTTTTTTTTGATCTTTTAGAGCTGATTTTAAAAGGTAATGGCTTTCAATTCAATGGAGAATATTTTTTACAAATAATGTGTTGTCCTATGGACAAAAGATTCAGTCCTAACTTTGCAAGCATTTATGTAGCGAAATGGGAGGAAAATGCCTTAAGCAAATGTGCAAAGCATCCTCTCGTATATCTCAAATATTCAGATGACATTTATATTATTTGGGAACATTTAAAGGAAGAATTTGATGAACTTTCAAAATTTTCAACAATTATGATCCACACATTAAATTAAAAGCTACTATCAGTGAAAATTCTGATGACTGTCTCGATGTGACCGTGCATAAAGGAATCAAATTCCAGGCATCCGGTCATTTAGATTATAAAGTATATTTTAAACCAACTGATTCACATCAATTGTTGCACACAAAAATCATTTCATCCTCAACATACATTTAAAGGTATCATCAAATCACAGCTCATTCGATTCCACCGCAATTCAAGTGATAAAGTAAATTTCAACGAGGCTTGTTCTACTCTATTTGGCTCCCTCGGATCGAGGGGGTACTCACTGCGCTTTTTGCGTATTCTTAAATCTCAAACTCTGAAAAAGCTAAAAAGTCCAGCAGAAACTACTGATTTCGAACCACTGAAAATTGAACACAACAGGCCGTTGCAGAATGGTAGTGGTGTGGTATTTAAATGCAAAAAGCCTAGTTGTAGATTACATACTTTTATGCCTGATCAGAAAGAAGAATTTTCCTCCGAACAAACGAAAAATCATCATCAGATCCGCAACCCCTTTATTGTGATTCACCAAGTATTATTTATCTTATCACTTGCAAACGCTGTCGGAAGCAGTGTTTTGGTCAGAATCAAAATCCATTCCGAGAACGTACTACTAGACACAAACAGGATATAAAACATAATGCTGATGCCCCAGTAGCACAACATTTTAACCCTCCTGACCATTCATTGGGCGATTTCGAAATCCATCCTATCGAACATCCACCAATTAAAGACACATTAGAAGAAACGGGTGAATTGAGAAAGAAACGTGAAGCTTTTTTGGGTCAGTAGGCTTCAAACACTCTGGCCATTTGGTATGAACATATCAGAGGGAGAATGCGAAAGGAGGTCCATCATTCCTTTCACTTTAACATACAACAGAATGAATATCGAAATAGTAAAAATATTAAAAGATGAATTCAATTTAACCAATGCTAAATTAAATGAACCTTTGAATCTTCGACCCTTCATCGCCTAAAAGAAAAACAAAAGCTTGCGTAACATCCTTGTAAGGACTAAATTACAACCCATCAATGAATAACATCAATTATTGCCAGCCAGTTTAATCAGTTCCCAAGGTCGTCACTTAGTTTAAATTAATTTTATGTGTTTGTTGTCATGTTTGAACACCATCAAGGTTCAGCAAATTAAAGCGGCATATTGAAAGAAAAAAACGTTCCAGTAGGAAATGTCCTTGCCAGTGCGAATGTTTAACCTTAAACACACACACATACCCCCCCCCCCCCCCCCACACACACACAAACAGAGATAGAGAGGGAGAGAGGGAGAGAGACACACAGAGAGAGAGAGACACAGAGAGAGACAGATAGAGAGAGACACACACACAGAGAGAGAGAGAGAGAGAGAGAGAGAGCCTTGTAAAGTGTTGGAAGTGAGGACAATTGCTTTGAACTGCACAATTGGGGACATGGAAATATCTGTATCGTCGGAATTAAACAGTGCCATGATAAATGTAAGATGCGAAAACATAATTGAATCATATTATGAGCAAATAAAGACTGATGATGCAGAAATAAAATATTTTATTTAATGCTCAGGCATCAATTCACGCTGAAAAATTAAGTCATATTCCCCTGTCGGTCGGCAAAACGAAATATCAAAATGATATTTAGAAATCGATATTTCATCGTAGGTTCGGATGACGAATCACATGTACTTTAAACGAGTCAGCACATCAGTAATGAATTCCAGAGTCCCAAATACAAACGAATTCGAATAATAGTGACAGTGACTAAATCAATTCATTAAATCAGCGGTTTCAAAGTTTGACTTTCTCATTCACCTTCCAGCGAAAAGCCGAAATCACTTTCAAATTTCTTCAGTTCAACTTCACACGTCTTCAGTGCATTGAGTTCAAAAAAAATAAAATGACGTGTCTTGTTATTGAAAATAAGAAAGTGGTGTTTTTTGTTATTGTTCTATTTCTTCGAAACACATTGCGATTATTTCAATTCGCCAGCCTTGGTAAATCGTAAAGTTAGGGGAGAAATAAGACGGGACTACTTTTTGTGCGGATATTCACACATTCCAATGGTTGGAGTTTGGTTGTTGTAATTTTTGTATGGACGCCGGTTCGGCACATAAATTTTGCGCCTTAATGGCAAATAAAGGCCACAAATTGGAGAGTTTGTAGTCGTAGAGCATTAAATAAAAAGAAAATTCACGAAAATTTGATGAATACCGAAAATATCTCGTTCGTGGCTACAAGAAATATGAGGATCTTCACGAGCGACTGCGTCGCTCGTGAAGATCCTCATATTTCTTTGTAGCCACTCACGAGATATTTTCGGTATTCATCAAATTTTCGTGAATATCCTCTATGTTTCTTGCATACTAACTGTGGACACACATGTGTTTTATTTGGGGTTCTCGCTGTGTTACATTTGGGGTCAACCCATGTGTGTATCAGTGGGATCCATTATCCCGAGATATGCAGGTGGGGATACAGCAGATAGACAGATAGATATTTTATTCAGCAGAATGTGAGTTTCGGTATAACAAAACAACAAAAGTACATTGACATAAATTACATATAAACATAAATATATAACACATGCTGCCGGGAGATAGCATAGCCAGATTGGCTGTCCACCTGCTATCTCCCTGGGATTGGAAAAAGAAATAAGAATAAAAATAGAATACAGACGTTAAAGAAAACATTTGAAACGGACTATATGTTAGTTGTATGAACAATAATGAACGATATGCGATATGCGACAATAATGTACGATATGCGATAATCGACTGTGGACAGGGCGTTGGGAATGTTTGAGTATAACTTGGCTCCCCATCTCTCTAGACAGAAAAGGTGAAACCAGAGGAGAAAGAAAAAATCAGATGCTGACGACCATGACCTCCTGAAAGCCCTATTGATCCGTCTCAGGCCCTTTCCGATCATACTGAACTAAATTTGCCTTACTTACTCGAGACTTTCGGGGATCTTGCAGCCACCGTAAGCCCTCTTTCCTACTCGACAGACGCCAAATTCGATTACTCGAAGATGGAGCCTGGAGCACAGCGCGGCCAACACGCCTGTGGAATATTATCAGTTGTGGATTTAAGACATTACTAGTTACATCTGGGACCGTATAATAAACAAGAATTTTCATATGACAAGAATGCTACACTAAACGACCACACGAGGAAAGGTTTTAGTATGCTTTGAGTGAGGAGTCAAGTTAGAAGAGGAACCAGACAAATAAGCAGGAGTAACATTTTTTGTTTGAGATGAGCGTCTTAGTGTTTTGTGTGTTTTTTCAATCCATTCCTATCAATTCAGTTAATTTCGTTGAATAAAATGAGATCCCTGCAAATACACCACGCATCCACGTCGTCACCATAAGGTCGCCACAACGCCCAACACGATGTGAAGACGTCACAATAACGCCGTAGTTACGGTGTGGGTCAGTACCCGATCACCAAAAAGAGCAATCTGGGCAGTAAGGATTATCGCATTCAACCCCTTTCGAGTATGAAGCTAATAGCTTGAAAATATTAAACTTTTTTTTAAACATCTTCCTATTTTCCAAAAGACGAACTTCATTGTCCAGGTTGTTCCATATTTTGGGAAACGAATACAGTGGGAAGTCATCCAAGAATCGAGTCCATGTTCTGTGTACTTGCAGAAGTGTGGACTGCCTGGTATTTCTGTGTGTTTGGTTCCTCACCTAAGATAAAAAGTCATCAAATGATGCCGGGAGGTTGGACTTGTCCCAATCATGAATAAACAACGCCGCGTGAATAGGTACCCAACCTTGAGGATGCGATCTTCAATAAACAGCGGGTCTGTGTGCGCATCAATTTTTTTATGATTGATTATTCGGATTGATGTTTTCTGCATTAGCAATAGTTTGTTGATCGCTCTTGAATTACCCCAGATTTGAATACCGTAGGTCAAATGACTGTGGATAAGTGCGAAGTAAAGAGTACTCAGGGCGTCATGAGGCAGAATAGATTTAACTGTATTGAGGGCAAAGTTTGCGTGTGCAATTTTTGAGCATATCTGTGTGATATGATATTTATAAGATAACATATCATCAATATTTATACCTAAAAATTTTAGAGATTTTTCGGTTTCCTCAGTGCCCACCCTAGTTATCTTATCATTGTCAACAAAAATATTGAATAGCATCGATTCCGTTTTCTCCCTACCGGGGTGAATTAATATATATTTCGTTTTTTAGTATTTATAACCAGATGATTGGTTGAACACCATTTGAATACATTTTGTAATTCGTTATTCATGTTAGTTTTCGGGTTTTTCATACAGTGACTTGATGAGTACACTGTAGTATCATCTGCGAATGATAATAAATTCAGAGTTGTGGCGTTAGAGATATCGTTAATATATAGCAGAAAAAGGATAGGCCCTAGCACTGAGCCTTGTGGGACGCCGCACACAATTTGCGCCAAACACGATTTGTGTCCATCATACAGAACAAATTGTTTTCTATCTGCTAAATAACTTTTGAACCATTCATTTGTGACTCCTCTTATACCATAGTATTCAAGTTTCTGAAGCAAAATTTCGTGGTTTATGGTGTCAAAGGCTTCAGTCAGATCCAGAAACACAGCTAGAGTGGACTGTTTAGTACATTTATTTTTTTCTTCCGCCACGTGTTATAGAAGATGGAGTACCGGATGAATTGTAGAATGTTTTTTTTCTGAACCCATATTGGTGGCGATATAATATTTTAAAGCGTTCTAGGAAACTAATCATTCTTATTGCCATAAGTTTATCCAAGATTTTAGAGAAAATTGGTAGTATACTAATTGGTCTATAGTTTGTAAATTCGTGCGAATCACCTGATTTATAGATAGAAATAACCTTAGCAGTTTTCATTTTTTCGGGAACTACACCAAATTTGAATGAGCTATTAATTATGAGTGTTAAAGGAGTGACAATTAAGTCGATGATTTTTTTAACAAGACTAGAGTTGATATCATCACAATCAGGGCTTCAGGGGATGCGGGCTTTACAAAAAAAATATTTGGAAACTCACCATTCAAATATGTTGAAACTAAATTGTGATCAACTCTTAGATGCTGACGGGTGAGTCTACCAATATTCACACAAAAAAGTTATTAAATTCATTTGTTATTTCATGCGAGTCACTGATTTCTTTCTCCTTTTGGACAAAGAAAGAGGGGAGTTTGGAAGAGCGCTTTTCCTTATTCATACTTACATTCAAGATTTTCCAGGTATTGCGCACATCATGTTGATTTTTTGCCAGAATTGTTTTATAGTATATTGCTTTACTCTGTCTCTTAATGCGGTTGAAAATTCTGCAGTAATTTTTATAGTTAAGAATATTTTGGTCTGTGGGAGCTTTTAATTTCTTGTGGTAAAATTTCTTTTTATTTCTTGATAAGATTAATAGACCCTTTGTCATCCAATGCTGGCGTTTAATCTTTGCTTTCTGATTTTGGGCCTGAATGATGGGGAATGCCACGTCAAAAACATTTTTATATATTTCCTCAAATCCATTGTATGCCGAATTGGGACAATTTATACTCATGACGCAAGAGAAATCACACTCAGACAGCAGTGATTGGAAATAAGCAATGTTCTCTGTGTTCATCCTCCTTTGGACTTTGTGGGTGGAAGGTCCTTTCTCTAATGTATTGTTCTCAATGTAAAAAATATCGGAAAGGTCAGTAAAGACTATGTCAGAAAATGAACTGGACGCGATGTTGTTTGAATAAATGTGGTCAATTAAGGTCGCCGACGAAGTAGTTACTCCAGTAGGTTTGGTTATGAGAGGGAGGAAACCTTGACTAAATATTAGGTTAATAAATTCCGCAGTCTTTCTGTGGGCATCGACTTTCAGGAGATCGATATTGAAATCTCCCTTTATGTAAGAGGTTTTCTTTTCATGTGACAATACATCTGTTAAGAAATGTATTTTCGACAGGTAAATGTCCATGTCCGCTTTGGGAGGGGTATTGGACCTATGTATAACTCCAATCACCTTCTTCGATTTATTAAATTCAATCTCAATAAAGAGGGATTCCAGAATGTGGGTGATAAAAATAGACAAATCCTCGCGGATTTTGAAATCAATACCTTCTTTGATGTAGAGTCCAACATCCCCTCTTCCATCATCATCCGGAGAACGACATTTATAAACTAGTGGCTGATACCTATTCCAGGTATACGAAAAGTATGGCCGTATTTGGAAAATTTCAGTTAGCCCTGAAATGCCAGAATTGCTATCTGATTCCTGCATATTAAACATTAGTTCATTCAGGGGATCCCAGTGAGTACTGATGCTTTGACAATTTATATGGAAGAGAGAGAATGTGTTCTTGGCGTTGAGAGGTCGAAGGTTATCGGGTGAATAATATACACATTCTCCTCTAACGTGCTGAAAAGGGGTGTCGTCTTCATCATTCAGAGAAGATGTCCTATCGTTAAATTGGCTAATGAAATAATCATAAACCGCACCTGTCTGGATCTTGTCTAGCATTATGTTACCCGCCATTATCAACTAATACCCTAGCCCGTCTCACAGTCAGAGTAACTAGTTTAAAGCATATCGGAAGAGTGAAATTGATACAAATGAAAGTAGTAAGTCCAGATTCAAATTTCAGTGAGCTCAATTGTTCTTTGAAGGTCGAAGCAGTATTGAGAAGATCAGGTTTATGACAGATAGCATTATTAATGGTATTCAAAAATGTTTGTTGTTGATAACAGTAATTTGGGAAACAACGCAAAGCTGTAAGTGAAGCATCAAATATTCAAATTTGACCACCCTCCATGCAAAAGTGAATGTGCAGAGAGATTTATGATAGTTGGTGTATGCGTATGGGCGTGCGTGAGTGTACTTACATCTGTGGAAGAGAAGAATGGCAGCATGTATGTGCCAAGACGTTCACATAACATGTCTACCAGTCAATTACTAAACAATTTCCCTAACGCAGATGTTGCGTGGTTCGTGTGTTACATCCGGGGCTAACCCATGTATATTTGTGAGTGTCGTCAGCTATTCAGGTTAGGTGAGGCTCAGAGTAATTCGATTTTCCCTGCTATAATATGAAAGCTTCATCATGGCAATATTCTGTAATAATAGTGAGTATAAAAAGTATAGAAAATACCGCATCCTGCCTGATATTACTACTTCTGAGCCAGCGCCCCAAGTTCACAGACAGCACTCCCCACACACAAAAACAGATTGCAAGCTGGCGACGCCATTGGTGTACCTCTATAACCGAAATGTTCTCGCGCATGTCATTTTTCTTCAGCTCTCCGTCTCACCGACCCCCACCCCCAAACACAGCTTACATGGCGAAAATGGAAACGCGTATCGAGCTACCTCGAAAAACAAATTAAAGTTATTAAACATTCGCGTAAGCGCAACTTTATCAGAGAAAACGAATTCACACCATACAGCATATGATCTTAAATTCATCAAAATTATTAGGCTTAATGTTATGTAACGTAAACAACGGTGTTAGTTTGAGGGACTTTAAAACACACGCTTATGTACATGTAGAAGTACTAAAAAATAGAACAGGACACATGCGGCTAACATTTGCACAACTGGGGACATTTTCAGGTGTTCGACTGACGTACATTCTGCTGACCCCATTAGCACGTTCAAACAAATTTTGCAATGGGGGACTACCCCGTTTGTCAACTGCCTCGGTTCTTGGGTTAAAGATCTCGTGTGTGTCCTCAGTTGTATGCGATTACAACCCCCACCCCACCCCACCCCCTCACACATATATATATATATCCCTCGGAATGGGGCTTAAGCGAAAAAAGGATAAAAGGTGTTTGAACGACTCTGTGTTTTATTTATAGCAAATGATACTGACGATTATTTTTCGTTTTTAGCCGACGGAGTCGATAATAAAAGGTGATGTAACACACTGTAATTAACTGCTCAGCAAGTGTGTTACATCACACTCTATTCATGTTCCAAACTCAAATATCCCTTTGTCTGTCATCACTATAAAGTGGATTGCAAAAACAGTTCCGGTAAGCCATTTTCCAATTCTTGTACGCAGACTAAAGAGACGCGGTTACCATTTTTTTGGAGACGAGCGGTAGTCGAACGAAATGACCATTTGCTTAATTCTCAACACGTTCGTACCTCTTCGTTCAGTTTTGGTAATGGGAATAGTTGGGAAATAGTTATTTTTTAGACATTTGCACCACTAATCGAAACTATAATATTTTAGATATCTCTTATAAAGAAAGTGGTTCCCATGAAGATCGTTTGTAAGACTGACTTAATGTATTGAATCCATTTAGCAACACATTTTTGAACAAACTTTTTGAAATTCTGTTAACTCTAGTTGAGACGTTAGTTCTCAGTATATGTAAAATCGAAAAAGAAAATATGAGATAAGACATTTCCCTATTAGCGATCATATTCATACTGGATTATCGTGAACTTTGGGCAATACAAAAGAACTTTTACAACTGTATTTTCTAGACATGTACTCCCAAGTTATGACTTTAAATGAGTTGAAATAAACCATTAGCATTTTCAATGATATAGCAATTTGCCAGTTAGCAAATTGTCATATCTTTGAAAGTGCTAATAGTTAATAAAATACAATTGTAAAAGTTTTATAGTATTCACTCCTGGTTGCCAAATTTTTATCTATCACAGGTGAAAGGTTTCTGCGGGCTTCTGTGAATATTCATTTCCAGGCGTGTTAAATTAGTCAACGTGTTTTTCCTCACTTCGATCAGTCCACATAGTCAAATTTGTGTTGCAAGAGTTTTTATCGAACGAATTTCATGAGGTGTTTTGCATCAGGGCTGTATTTTGTAACATTGCAAAGGAAGCATAGTTTGCCATTACAACGTGAACGAAATCATTCAAAGTATTTTTGCAAAAGTGAATCGAAACAACATTTATTTGACGAGTGCAGACGAACTCGCCTCTATTGTGCCGAAGAATCCTTCTCTTCTGAAAGTCTTGGTATGTTGTCAGTATGGTAAATATTTAAAAAAATCATGACACGAAAACTAATTGTTCTTAAATCACAGGTTCAAGAAAACTGCTATTGTCTACTTATTAATCACAGCCATAACACTACAATTTACCTAACAACAGACTGTTCTCATCAAGATCTATTTACAGAAAAATATCTATAGTAGGACCGCATCAAAGACTCCATTGCATGGCAGATAAAAGAATGCTTAATAGTATTGAAACTTAAATTTTCCATCCCGGTATTCTCGTGCGAAATATTTACAGATACAACCCTTTCAAACAGGAATGGTTAAATGTTTGCATAAAAAATAACTTAACTGCTGATGAACAAATGGTATAATGGGCAGCACACCTAACGAGAGTAGAACCGTGGAATGAATTGTCGAACCTTCCCGTAATAGGAAATGTTTTTTCTATTTCGTGCAGAGACGTGGCGACAGGCAGGATTGGGAGAGGGATGTGCCACCCACCACCCCCCCCCCCCCAGTCTTTACCAAATTTTTAAATAAAACTTTAGAGCTTCAAACCATCAACAGTTGGAGCCTGGAAATTTCATTCCCAATGGTAATAGATTTCGTGGCATTTTATCTGTGGCAGCGACCGTTTTCAACAGTCCTTTGATGTTGTTGAACCACAATTCATGGTATTTCTAATTGAAGTCAATATCTCAATCCTTTAGTGCAACAAGGCACCATCTGCACCGCTAAACCATTGCAGATGGCGCTTTATGGCACCCAAGAGACGATGATATTTAACTTTAAACCTCGCAGGTTATGATCATACATTTTACACACAAAGGGAAAGGGTGCATTCGGATTTGTACAGCAGCTGGAAATGTAAAGGTAGAAGTGAAGGAATTCTTACTCAAATGTGGGCTTGCAAATCGTTCCCTCAAAAGTTGTTTGTTCAGCAGCCAAGGTGGGGATGGGGCCAGGAGGTAAAGTTGAAAAATCAGATTGCCAAGTGCATGGCAAGATGTACTCGTTCAAATAGTATAAAAAAACTTGTCTAGCGAAAGCTCAAGTTATGAGTTTGTTTTTAACCCTAGCCCTTCATATATTCAGATCGGCCCACCACCCTTGAAAGAAAATCCTGAATAACGAAAAGTATTAGTTCCTGGAAGTCTGCTGCCCTATTCGTACAAGACATGATAATATAATATTTCCGGAGAATAACTCGTGGCCAAATGTACTTCAGATATACAAGAAATAAAATAGGCATTCAAAACACTTTATGATGTGGCGTCAGTACTTCATTTGGGGAACGGCCAACACTGTCGGCAATTGAAGAAAGCTTCCATGGCGGAGGGATGTCACGTGATGGCACGAATTTTAATAGAACAATTGCCGCGTAATCTGAGAAATTCAAACAAGTGCTATGAAACGTTGCAAGTAGGTTATAAAAGACAATTCTAGCCCAGCAAAACTGTTTTTTTACTTAAAAATTTCTTAGGTAATTTTGAGCTTATTTTCTCGAGAAATCGACTTAGTCCGATACTGTCCCACTTTAGACTTCTCGCAAAATGGGCCAGTAAGCCGCGAGACAACACGCGACATTTTCAAGTCAGAAATCGGATGGGAAATCGAATCGCTGATAGAGAGACTACGAGGATCGAGCGAAAATAAAAATCTTAGAAAATCCCGGGACCATCCGGGTCTAGACCTGACACGGGAAACTTTCGAAGCCGAGATGAAAATGACAGACGTTTTACACAAATACAACGTTGGGGTTGTTGTCTCGTGGCTAGCAATCCAACGTTTGGCGACACATCTAAAGTGGGTGATGCGAACAATTTTTTGCCGGTTTTCTCAAGTTTCTCATCGACGGATTTCGTCGATGATCTCTCATATGAAGGACTTTGGCAACAGCGTGACATCTTGTTTTTTCACTCAGTCACTCTGTCTGTCGGTGATGTAAAAATATATATGTTGAGTTTTTTTTCTCCAACCAACCAAACAAATGTATATATTATTAAAAATAGGAAGAAAAAAGAAATAATAAATTAAAAAAAAACACTTATAAAATAATAAAAAGAACCCTGTCTTTATAAAAGATCAAATAACCCAAATAAAATGCAGAGAGTATGAAGAGAGATATTCTACGTGAGAAGTTTCTCAGAGATGTCTTCTGCAGAGCGTGTGCCCATCTCGTGGATTTAAACATTTTTTGGGCGATGAGCGAGAGATGTCCGGGTTGCACGTCGGAGGGAATGATCGAGGCAAACACATGTTATGTCGCGGAACACAAAGACGCCATAATCCTGTGTTTTGCGTCGGTGTTGGAACAGTTAACCGCGGATGAGGTGATAGAGTGGAGGAAGACACTGATCAAGTGTCGAGGGCAACCACAGCCTTTGAATTTCGAAAACGAGCATTTTTGGAAAATGCTGAAAAATCTTACGAACTACGAACGAAGAAGTATTTGCATTTATTACTGGATAGAGAATATCCGACGCAGATTTTGTGAAGGACAAAAATTAAGAAAGAAATATTGATGTACTTTCGAGGCGAGCGCCAATTGGAGGGCGTATTGAGGAAGGGAGTATATCCCTATGATCGCGAGGACGGATAGCATAGATTCGACGAATCCAAGCTACCTTCCAAAAATCATTTTTATTCGAAATTATACGACGCTAAAATTTCTAATGTCAACTACGAGCACGCGCAAGAAGTGTAGAAAATATTCGATATGGAATCTATGAGATTGTCACGATCTGTATCTGAAAACTGGCGTCCTTCTCTTGTCAGACGTATTCGAAAATTTTCGAGACGCCTGTTGGAGATATCACAATCTAGATCCGGATTACTATTACATGGCTCCCCGGACGCTCTGTTGAAGATGCCTTATATCCACTTGGAATTGTTTTCTGCTGTGGACATGTTCTTCATGTTTCATAAGGATGTGAGAGTGTCAACGATATATCACAGATACGCGAAAGCGGATAATTGCTACATGTTAGAAGGATTAGAAGCGCAGAAACCGAGTAAATCCATAACATATCTAGATACTATTAATTTATGTGGTTGGGCCATGAGTCAATGGGCTGAGAAACGCGAGAAGATGGAAAATTAGTTACACTATCCCTGTCTTCTGGTGGTGGATCTAGAAATTTCTGAAATGTTACACGATCGACACAACGATTATCCGTTGGCACTTGAACAATTAAAAATCAGCAAAGTCGATAAACTCGTTCCAAATTTAAATAACAAATGTAAGTACGTAGTCTACTGCGAAAATCTGAAATGCTACATAAAATACGGCATAAAATTAGTCGCCATACATCGCAACATCTGTTTCGACAAAGAGCCTTGGATGCAGAGTACATAGGCCTTAACAAGAATTGGAGAATGCAGGCCGTGACCGAAGTTGAGAAACAGTTTTTTCAAAACTTATGAACAATTCTGTGTATGGAAAATCGATTGAAAACATCAGGAAAAGCACTGACTTTCATCTCGTTACGTCGGCGAGGCATGTTAGAAAGACAAACTACAAACATCGAATAATGGTTGATGAAAATCTAGTGGCCGTGCACATGAAAAAGACGCGTTTTATTTGAGAACGTGCATCTTGAAAATCAGCAAGCAGTTGAAGTATCGATTTCTTTACTAAGTATTTTTTAACCTATTTTTGACTTTTTTGATTTATTATATATAATAATTTATTTTTCAATTTATTTTTGACTTTAAAACATTTTCAATCTTGATCCGCCTCTGTTCGACGTCTTAGCCAGTTCCTGCATTGGTACAACGCTAAAACCCTTGAAATTTCCAAGTTTCATGTTTGCTAGACGTTTTTCCTGTTCTTACGACAATTTCGGTCGTTTAGCCGGCGGCGGTCTTGTCAACTTCTGAATTAAATCGGCACTTCTCTTGTCAGCTTCCGAAGCGATTCTACTGCTTGCTTCTGTCGCGGCTGTTTTACCTACACCGATTCATCTTTTCAACCTTCACAGCGGTTGAGACGATCTGTTTTGCCACATCGCCTGTGAAGGCGTGGGATAGAGCTCCCATCATCGAATACCTCCATAGATGTAAGATCTCATCAATCCTCCGTTCTTTTTCACTAACATATTTTTTCTTTTCTCTTTCGTCTTATTTTCTTTAATAATTATTTTTTTTATTTAATTTAATTTTTTGTTTCCTAAATTTGTTTACTATTAAATTTTGTCCCCTTTTTTCAACGTGTGCATGATCGATTTTTACGTTTCTCTATTCAAAACTTTCTGTTGCACATTATGATCGTAGTTGTGGTTGTTATTCCCTGTCCGATTTGATGATTTATTCACATCCCATACTGGTTTCACCATGTTCATCCATTTCGAACTTTCGCTCGCTTTCGGTCTCATCACTCTGAAATTGTTGTTTTTCTCATGACATTCATACAGACCAGGATATCGCCATAAGTTCCGTAAACCTCTTCTCATAATCGTTTTGTTTAGCCAGCACGAGCAGATTCCGCAATCCTTTAGTAGCTTCGTATTTTCTGTCTTCGACGATCAGATTATAGTCGTTGGTTATTTCCACTCGTTTGTCGCCTTTCAGAGATTGCCGACATCTCCCATGCGCAAGCTGAATACAGAGTCCGCGTAATCTTCGGGTTTCATATTGCTATCATCTAGCATCCTGTCACCGAACGTGCTCGCTGTAGTAACCACCGATATTTCACTCTTTGAATTGGTCTTAGTTCTGTGTATCTCAGAAAGACTCGGCGGAAAGTGATGCTACTGAACAGGAGAAGGATGTTTGTATGCAGGAGATGATGGTGTATAGCGAGTTGACCAGAAGGTCTGTTACTATAAGTCGGATCATACGGTTCGTAAATAAAAAGTCTACCCTGAACAGCAGGGTCGCATTACCAAATTTACACTCTGTTGACCTCAATCTGAATCAAGGTCTCAGGCCTAAGCCGAAAGAGGTACACGGAGGATAAATGGAGGGATTCTACAACACTGTATAGGGTAGCATCATCAAATTCACCCTTCGGGACCTCTTTCTGTAAATGATACACTGCTTATTTCCAGGCTTGGTGCAGTATCTCCTCTGCTTTAGGATCTTTAGGATCTTAGAGTTTCACAATTTACCCTACATATACAGTAGATTATTGGGTATTTGAGAGGATTTCTGTTATATATACATACTTGATGGAGAAAAATAGATTGAAAAAAAACACTGCCTTACAGTCGTGACACGAGATGAAAATAGACAGATTTCGAACGAATGCAATTGGAAATATCCCTTTTACAACAACCCCAGTTGAGATAAAATAATAAAACCTTTTGTGAAAAGATTGAATCTAGCGGATTTTCAAATTTTTTTGTCATACTCAATTCTGTATTTACATAAAATAGCGACAAAGATAATTTATTAAATCTTTTCTCAAAGAACTCGCAACTATTCACTACGAACGTCGATTCGGAATGGGAAATAAAAAAAATGCATTAGCGAATGAACACAGTGCACAGATTTCGAAAGAGAAGATTATTCGTCAAAGGATTGGATCAGGTGTGGGAAGCCAATCTGTTTGGCATGCAATCGCTGTTTAAACACAACGTAGGCCTGAAATGTCTATTGATGGTCATAGAGGTGGTTTCGAAATTCGGATGGATGAGAGCGTTCAGATGTAAATCGGGAACGAGCGTGGCTGACGCTTTGAAAAATATCCTCAGTTCTCCTTCACGAAAACCTGAAAAAATAAGGCTGGACAAAGGTCGAGAATTTTACAACATTCACGTCAGTCGACTCGTCGACATCTGTTCCACAGAAAACGAGAATGTGAGCTTGGTCGAACTATGGAATAGGACTATGAAGGAGAAAATGAACATATAGGTCATGGCCAACACGACTAAGAAATACTTGAACGTTTGAAACGATTTGGTTGACAAGTATAACAACACGCGACACAGTTCCACCAAGATGATTCTTATGGAAGCTTGTAATCGGCGTAACGAAAAGGGCGTCAAAGCGAATCTCTATCCGTTGAAGATGGCGGCAGCGACAAAATGACTCAAATTTGCCGTGGGCTATCGAGTGAGAATTTACAAGTGGAAAAATATTGTGAAAATGGTTATACACCTACATGTAGATGGACGGAAGAAATCGCCATGGCGGTTCAAGTGTTCTGCATGATCCCATCATTTACGAAATAGAAGCATTAGCCGGTTAAGAAATCACGGGAAAGTTTTATGAAGAGAAATAGCAAAATACCGCGTTTAAAAAAAAGAGGACAGCAACTGTTTTATTCCTTTTGTAACAAAGATTATAAGTGTGAAAAAAATTAAAATACAAATTTAAAAAACAAATAATTAAATTTAGGGTGAAAAAAGAGGAACATATTAGACATAATGGAAGGTATATTAAGAGACGAAAGTATTCAAGAGTATGAAGTGCCCGAATATTATTTACCCGTGGTATGAACTCGTCTCAATAATGAAGGAGAGATAAGACTCAATATCGAAAGTCAAGATCTCGTTCTCTGTCCCAGCAAAATTTATCTCCAGATAGAAGGATGATTGACGAAACAGGATGGTGGCGACTACGCAGACGATGACTTCATCTCTTTAGCTCATAACGGCATGTTGTATCTTTTCAACAGTATATCGCATAAATGTTCAGGTCAAGAGAAAGAAACCGTGTTTCATCACGATCAGGCAACCACGATGTTAGGACCTTTGAAATATCCCGACGATTTTTCTAAATATAAAGGACTCAATCAACTGTGGATGGAAGACACCAGCTCAGATTTGACTGTCCACAGTGTGGGTCAGCTACGAGATCTAAACACACCGATCAAGCGTCTTTGCCAAGAGGAACGTTCTCGTTTAGAATTCATCGGAAGCACACTTTTGGATTAGCCGAAGATTACGACAAAATTGTCTACGGATTAAAACACATTCTCGCGTTAGTTCGTAAAAATGACTACGATATCACCGTGAGAGCTGCCGCAACAGACGCCGGAAAGGTGCATCTGAGTAAGGTGTCATGATTCATGCCACACGTACTACCAAACTTCGAGCAAGGAATGAAACTCTTCAAGATCATCGAATCAAAAACCAGATTATCGGTAGGATTCTGAATGAGACAGTGTGATGTCACAAACATCCAACATCGACTCAGTTTAATTGGAGGTTGTCCGTGCAATATTCTTCAGAAAAAACCGCGACCTGACTATCCGTGACGGTAAACAACAGGTAAACAACAGTTTGGCTTCGATTCGTATTTCCTTTTGTTGTATTCGTAATGAAATCGAATTTCAGGCGCCTCTGGTTCATGCGAGCGGCCAGTAGATTCTCACCAAAGATGGTTCGATGTTTATAGTTCGGCTTCGAAATGTATTTTCTAGCCTGACTCTCCTTCGTGGCAAGACGAATATCAGTCCTTTTCTGGCGTTTTCCGTCGATTTTCGATACACTGAATTGCTCATGAGTTTGAAAATATCTTTCTCGAATTTCGACGAGAATACCAGACAGTTTGCGGTGAAAAATGAATAACCTACATAGGGGAAGATTATCAATAGATCTATTATTGAATCAATAGGTGCACATCGGAATAGCCCAAAGCACAGGGAGACACATCTGGGGATGAGTGAGTTAGAAATGAATAGAATTCTAAATAGCACAATTCGGACAGTATCGATTTGAGCAGGAGATATTACTAGTGTACGAAGAGAGAAACTTGGCAATTTTTTTTTCTTGAACTCTTTCCTGTTTCCCTAATGTCCATTTCTAATTCGTTTCATAGCTTGGGGAATGCAAAGACAGGCATATTTTCTAATGTTTTTGTTCTAGTTCTGCATCGATGTAGAAGTCTGGATTGGCGTGTATTTACATTGGTCTGACTGCTGACAGTAGAGAAAAAATTCGCAAAAAATGCTGGAAGGTTACCGTTATACCAACCGTTATACCAATCGAACAGGAACAAGTAAACATGCAGACTATACAAATCTTCTAACTTCAGAATGCCATTTCTGAAGAACGGTGGATCGGTATGGGCATTGTATTTCTTATTATTAATGATTCGTATTGACCGTTTCCGAAGTTTAAATAGGCGATGCCCCCCCCCCCCCCCCATATTGGGATTCCGTGGAAGAAGTGACTCTGTACTAATGTGTAATACAGCGTCTTCATTGCTTTAAAAGGGAGTACTTTCTTCACCTTGTTGAGGTCGATATTGACAAGGGCAACTTTCGAGCAGAGTTTGATATGTGGGCATTGTAAGATAGATTTTCATCAATATTTATGCCAAGGAACATTACAGATTTTTTTGTGTTGTGTGTTATCGATGTTTTCGATAACATTATTATTTAAACAAATTTTCTCATGGGCGGAATCATGTCCTTTAGTTGGATCGATAAGTATATATTTTGTTTTGTTGGTGTTCAAAACCAAGTTGTTGGCAGCACATCAATCGGATATTTTTTGCACTTCCTCATTAAATTCCGAGATCAGTGGGTTTATCTCCACCCCAGACTCATATCCAGTGGTGTCATCTGCAAATGATAGGATGTTTAGCCTTATTGAGTTGTTTATGTCGTTTATGTGAAGTAGAAACAATAGAGGTCCTAATATCGAACCCTGTGGAACACCACATATAATTTCTGCAAGATCAGATCGGCTGTCCGCAAAAAAAAACAAAAAACATACTGGGTCCTAGTCTGAATATAGCTTTTGAACCAATCATTGGCATTATCTCTTATACCACAGTGTTCAGTTTTTGGAGTAAAATCTCATGGCTGATAGTATCAAACGCACGCTTCAGATATAGATCTAGGAATAGGGCTAGAGTACTGTTTGTATTTGTTATTTTCTGTGGCTATGTATTTTAACAACTGCATAACTGGATGTAGGGAACTGTGATGCTTCCTAAAGCCGTATTGGTGTGGGAAAAGGATATCGATATCAAATTTATTTAGAAACTTGAAGAGTCTCACTAGCATGAACTTTTCTAGGATTTTAGAAAAAACGCGAAATACTGATTGGTCTGTAGTTCGTCAAGTTGTTTTCGTCACCTGATTTGAATATTGGAATTACTTTGGCAATTTTCATCCTGTTTGGAACTATTCCCCGACTAGATGACTCGTTCATGATATTCGCAAGTGGAGTGATAATGAAATGTATTGAATGTTTCAGGATGTCAGATGAAATATTATAACAATCTTCAGTAAGACTGGTGTTAAGGTACTCAGCAATGACTTTTGAGGCTCGGGTATGTGTTTAGAAGTTTTACTTCCTATGGTTGCAAAGAAATTATTGAACTCCTGTGCAATATCATTTTCCACATGGTTCTTTTTATCGCCAAGATTGAAGAATGAAGGCGCACATTCCCTGTTTTTATCTCTCTTCAGAGCATTATTTAGAAATTGCCATGTGTTTGTTCCGCATGTTATTCTTATTTTCCAGGAGGGTTTTTTCATAATACATAGCTTTACTTTTTTTTATTATTCTATTAAACAGCCTACAGTAATTTTTGTAGTTCCTGACGTTAACTTCTGTGGGGGATCTTAACTTCTTATTGAAAAGTTTATTATTTTTGTTTGCTGAGATTAAAAGTCCCTTTGTCATGCAAGGCTGCCGTTTTATGAGCTTATTTTTCAGTTTGTGTCTTCTTAAGGGGAAAGCTGTGTCGAGGGCGGTCAAGTAAGTATTTAGGAAATTTTCATAGGCTGTGTTGGGACAGTTCGATTCCATAACTGTGGAACAGTCGCTTTGGAACAGAAGCGTGTTCAGATTATCTTCTGGGTTAGAGCCATCGGATTTATGATTTGAGAGTTCAATAAAAAAAATTCCAAAATGATCAAATATATCTGTTAGAATTATACTGGATTTAAAATTTTGAAGAACATTGTTGGAGACGATCTGGTCTATAAGAGTCGCAGATCGATCTGTTACTCTTGTTGGTTTGGTGATGACGGACACGAAGCCCTCACGGAACATTTGATGGATGAACAAGTCTGTTTTTTTAATGAGAGCCTACTTTTAGAAGATCAATCTTGAAATCGCCCGTAATTATGGAAGTTTTCTTTTCGTTGTTAATTAGATCAGTTATGTTATTTATTTGGGATTGAAATAGGTCTATATCTGCTTTTGGGGCAGTATTAGGTCTGTAGATTACGCCAAGTATTTTCGTGCAGTGCTTAAACTTCAGTTCAACAAATATAGACTCTAGTACATGGGGTATGAAAATAGAGAAATCATGGCGAACACTGAAGTAATGTCAGTTTTTATAAATAAACCAACTCCCCCGCGCCCATCGTCGCCACAGTGCCTTGTGTTTTTCAGTAAAGATCCTTCTAAAGTATAAGACACATTAGACGGGATTTGGAAGATTTCTGCAAGGGCGATGACATCAAAGGTGTTCTCTACTTCATTTAGATCCGCGAGGAAGTGGTTAAAGTATCCCAGTAATCATTTGGACTCTGACAATTAATGTGGAAAACAGAGAAAGACCTTTGTGCACAACCAAGTTCAGTGTTCAGGTCATTCGATAGAAAATATTTGTTTCCAATATTGTTAAAACAGAAAGCAGAGTCATTGTCCTCGGAAAATGCCTCTGTTTTATTATTTAGTAGATTTGTCTGGATTTCGTTCAAGTTGATCCTACCCGCCATGATATCCAAAATCAACCACTAACATCACCAACGCACACAAAATATAAATTGTTTACTGAAGATGGTACTTCACCGTGCACATCGTGCTTTGACGTCACACTTTGAAAGTGGTATATTTTAAAGTTTATAGCAGGACTGTTGTAACTTAAGAATAATATGGAAAACAATGCTGTATAACGAAGAAAACAAAAGAACAAAGTAAGCGAGTATGTACAAGAATTATCTGACATTCAGGGATGATGGAAGGATATTGTTCTCTGTTTTTATATAATAATTTTAATAGTTTCTCCGTTAGGGTTATTTTCCAAAATATATATTTTCATAATCGGTTTTTATGCATATAGGGGTAAGGGTCAATGTTAAAACTGTTTTTATTTTGTGTGGTGAAAATAAATTTTTTTCCGGATCTAAATCACGGCCAAGTCCAAATAATCCAGTGCATGAATGGCAGTGAAGTTGAGTGATGCCGAAAGTAAACTAAGGCACATTTGGTAATCATTTTCTTATCACGTTTGAGAGAGAGAGAGAGAGAGAGAGAGAGAGAGAGAGAGAGAGAGAGAGAGAGAGAGAGAGAGAGAGAGAGAGAAAGAGAGAGATTAATGTCAATTATCGGCAGTCAGAGTCTTTTAGAGAGATTATTATAATCCCTGATGGGTACGGGTGTGGGATGGGAAAATCTCACCCGAGGGCAAGATATTTGGGCCAGAAAGCCTCGTGTCTGGCCCAAATATCTTGCCCTCGGGTGAGATTTTCCCATCCCACACCCGTACCCATCAGGGATTATTTTTCTCCCCCACCATACAGCGGTAAAGTTAGCCAGAGGTAATCGGCGGTCACGTGCTGATATAATCAACTCATTTGGTGTTCGTTGTTTTGAAAAACTAACGACACCACAGGAAAGAGCATGCAAAAGTTATATACCACGAAATCAATTAGGAAGGGTGGCATCTTGGGGTTTAAAGAGTTTTAGAGCATCAAACTTTGATCACACGGCATTCTGATGACGTCAATATGAATTTGTGGGTAGCAAAAAACTTATACGATATGCATAACGTCATAATTACGTTATAAATGTATAACGTCACGTGGGTGGGGTGGGATACATCTGTCTCTCCCTGCTATCTCACCCTGGACAGACGTATGTTACACATGTAGTGGGGGGGGGGGGGGGGGAAATACCCCGTGTTACCCAATTTATTAGTTAAAAAATTCAAACATGAAGACAGCACGTTTTGCCGTATATTCATCCGTTACCGGGACACAGCCTTAATAACAAAGATTAAATAATACATCTGCAGTTATCGTTGCCTCAATAATTAAAGTATCATTGGATGAAGATTGTGAACCAATATTGTGGCAACGTAGATATCGCGACGCGTGCAGCATCACATACCACCTTGCGTGCAAAGTGTAAAATTATTCGCCTGTTGTTCTATTTGAGAACTTCAAATTGCTAGCATACCACGATGTGGATTTACACTAGGTTTGTCAATGGTTGGGCAATCGTAATGTAAATTTCTTGTTTAACAATAACTTTGACAAGGTTTTGCGTGATTTGCGGTTTCCGTTCCACTTCTGGACATTTTCGGTTGAGATGATAGGTTATTTCAGATGTTGGATTTTCAATCTTATCAGCGGTCGAGGGATTATATAATATAAGCTTGCTCCGGGGTGTAGGCCCCGGGATGTAATCTCCAGTTGTATATTTACCTCTGTTCATGAATTCAACTATTAGGCAAGGCTCTGTAGACTGCCAGGGACGACTGCACATACAGCAGGTAGCCTAGCTGACGTTGGGAGAGAGGTCCTGTCAACCATGAAGCAGTCAGCGGTTTATGAACACAGGATATACATTTGTATCGAATTCAGTGATTCTAATAAGATATAACCACATTCTAATGCTGTTCAAAAGACTGCTTACTACCAACTAGACCATGTTTAGGGCAGTATCCATGCAGGGGGGGGGGGGGGGTGCAAGGGTTGGCACAGCTGAATAAAAACTACAATTAAAATATAATCAGATCCCCGACTAAACATTTCATAGTGTAATATTTAATATAAGAGCATTTCTGGGATTCAGTTCCACGGCACCAGTGAGGTAGTGGATAGAGGTAGGGGTGGGGGGGGGGGGGGGTGTAACACCTTTGGTTTTGTACAATTGCTTCGCTACAATCAACTGGAGAGTGCCAAGTGGCAGCACCTGGTAGATTGCATCGAAGCAGTTTTATACAGTTCAGTTTCTCTACAACCAAGATTTAGATATAGATTTCCTTCATATAAGTTTTATGAAAATCTGCTTGTGAACGGTAACAGTGTTTGGGAGTTACATGTAGTTTCATTTTACAAGGTTATGCATTTGAGCGATATCCAATACAACTGAACAAGACTGCAAATAAAGTATAATCAAGCACCGGGCTGTAACGTTTGAATATGCAAAATGTTAAAAAAAGAAAAAAAAGAAGAAAAGTTTTCAAGGATTCAGTTCCATGGCACCATTGCGGAAGTGTGTGCGTGTGTGTGTGTGTGTGTGTGGGGGGAGGGGGGGGGGGGGGGCTGGGGTAGCGGTTTGGTTTTTGTTCATTTACATCGTTACAATCCATTCGATTATGCCCTTTGGCATCTACCAATAGGTTGCAACGAAGCGGTTATATACAATTTCCTTACTACCGAGCCTTAGAGTTTCACTGTCTTCACAAAGCCCTAATTTGTTACAATTTATATTGATGACTGATATCAGGGTTTGGAATTTAGATTCGTTCAACAAGGTGTTTCAATTAAGCAGTATCCAAACAAGGTGGCACAACTGAACAAGGCTACAGATAAAATATAATCAAGTCCCAGACTAAAGAGTTTTATAACATAATGGGTACTTTCAGAACTTTTCTGAGGTTCATCTCATTGGCACCAATGAGGCATTGAAGGGGGCTGGGCTGGGGTGGTGGTAGAACTTTTGGAATTTGTTCTCGTGCCTCTTTAAGATCCATTGGATAGCGCCCAGTGACACCCCCAAAAGACTGCAAGGAGGCAGTTTTATAAAGTTCAATTTCTCTTCTACCAGGCTTTAGTTTCGCACTTGCTTCTTAAAGCCTTAGGAAGTTACAGCTTGTTGGTGGGTTGTATCAGTCTTTAGAAATAAGATTCATTTAACAAGGCTATTCAGCTGAGGTGGCACAACTGAACAATCAGCAAATAGAGTATGATAAAGACGAGGCCTAAAATGTTTCATAATCTGATAACATACTTTTCAATGATTCAACTACATGACACCAGTAACGCAAAAAGCGGAGATGGTGGGGAGGGGGTCAATTAGTTACAATCTATTGCTGAATGGTATCAGGGTTTGGAAGTTAGTTTCATTTAACAAGGTTATTCTTTTAAGCAATATCCATGCAATACGGAACAACTGAATAAGACTACAAATAAAGTGTAACTGGGTCAAGGACTAAGAAGTTTCATAATGCAATATGTAACATAAGAACTTTCCAGTGTATCTGCTCCATGGCACCAGTGGCAGTGGATGGGGTGAGTGGTATGTGGTGGGTAACCTTTATGGTTTGGTTCATTTGCTTCCTTACAATCCATTGCGAAGTGGCCTGTTGCAGGCTCAAGAGACTTCAACGAAGCAGTTTTATACCATTCGATTGTCCCACTATCAAGCTTTAGCTTTGCATGTTGCTTTATGGTTACTTAATTAGTTATAATTTAATTGTGAATTTCAAACATGAACAACATGTCCATGTCGGCTAATAATTCCCAGTGGATTTGATTCGTCTTTAGCCCCTTCCGACTACGGTTATCGTGACATTTTAACGTCACGTAGAATTGAATTAGGCTTTTGCGACATCAAAGACAATCGTTAAAAATCGGAGTATGTAATATTACGTACCGTAGTTACAAGACACGGGAATAAATGGGTAATATTACATACCAAAGTCGCAAAGGGTTAAGAGAGTGCATCCCGGTCCATGCCGGGAGCCGTCTAATACTAGATCGTAATGTCTCCAAAGATGACACGAAAGTAGTATGTAATGTGGTTTTGAGGTGGAGGTTGGGGGACTCCGGAAGTGACGTCATGTCACGTGACCTAGTGGCGCCATGTTGTGTTGTCATGGTAACCCGCGTGAGCGGCCATGTTGTGACGTCATCTCCACAGTGATACGTGGTGTTAGTGCGCATGCGCAGCGCGTGTTGTTAGGGTGATACGAGCTTCCGTCGTCCATTTTGTATACTGGAAGCCGCCATCTTGGTTTCTATGGTGGCACGTGATTGCTATGTTACCTAAGGCCTACAATAGGATAGGGGTATGTTCGGTGGGTATGCTCGATTGAATCGGAGTAAATCTGATTACCACAAACAACCCGACAATCCCCCAAATCACCAAAATACACCCAAAATCACCGAAATTGACTTTATTTCCCCAATTTATCAGCTTAGCACCTAGTGCTATAGTACTAAGGGGTACAAGGGGGTGCATTCGATTGAACAGGAGAAATGTTCTGGATTAGAATTCTCCCAGAATCCCTTTTTGGATCCCTATCCCATGACGTTTTTCCCATTAAAAGACAGGTTCCTTTGGTAATTACCCAGAATTCTCCGCTTCTATCTATATATGCAATAGTTATCGTTTATCTAGCCATGTTCCTTTATTCTAGAGTATACTCCAGTAGTGTAGAAGAGCCTATTAACTGGAACAGTTTACCTTATTATTGCTATATTTAGCAATTTCTGGTCTATTCTTGTTAGTTCTGACCCTATTCCAAGTACTCTTGTTGTTTCATTTATATAACTAACCAATCAGATTGCTTGATTTCCCATAATCTGTTTGCAGGGTTATCTCCCTTGTGTATAACAAAAGCCTATATTCAATGGCAATATCCCCAGGCACCCCAATTTTAGCACCCCTTTTTTGAAAACACCTGTGGCTATGGAATCCCTTTTTTGTCATATGTGCTTATGTGAAAAAGCACAATGTGACACAATGTGACCTAGCACAAAGGCACATGCTTTATGTGCCGATATGTGCTTATGTGAAAAAGCACAATGTGACACAATGTGCCCTATCACATAGGCACATACGGGTATTTGAGGATACCTTTGGCCTGGTATTGTATTATTTGAGGATACCTATCGAGGATACCTACTGGAGAATCCCTTTTTTGTCATATGTGCTTATGTGAAAAAGCACAATGTGACACAATGTGCCCTAGCACAAAGGCATATGCTTTATGTTCCGATATGTGCTTATGTGAAAAAGCACAATGTGACACAATGTGCCCTATCACATAGGCACATACGGGTATTTGAGGATACCTTTGGCCTGGTATTGTATTATTTGAGGATACCTATCGAGGATACCTACTGGAGAATCCCTTTTTGTCATATGTGCTTATGTGAAAAGGCACAATGTGACACAATATTCCCTATCACATAGGCGCATGCTTTATGTGCCGATATGTGCTTATGTGAAAAGGCACAATGTGACACAATATGCCCTATCACATAGGCACATACGGGTATTTGAGGATACCTATGGCCCGGCATTGTATTATTTGAGGATACCTATTGAGGATACATATCGAGGATACCTTTTGGAGAATCCCTTTTTTGTCGCATTAGGCTATGTAAAAGCCCTCAATGGGTCTAATGTAGTCTTACCAACCGCTTCCATCTTGTCGCCAAAGCTCCAAGGCCATTACAGGTCTATGGCCTATCTGTCCTATCATTAGCTTCTACGACAGTCTTGTTCCATTGCGGCCTTGTACCAGTACTATTGGCTTCTGTTATTCTGCCCCATATCTCATCCATTACCTCCTAGCTATACCTATCTCAGTCTCGACTATAACATTGATCAAGGTTGAATCAGATTTCCCCTGTATACGTATAAGGCATTCCGTTATTGAGATTCCTAGCCGAGTCCGTAAAATATGGATTCCGTGTTTTAACATCAATACTCGAGGGTATGGAAAGAGACTGGTAATACCCAATTCAGCAATGACTACAAGAACCTGAACAGAGACAACCAACCCTTACAAAACAACAAAGGTACAACAGAACGAAGATCCAACACAACCAAGATCGAAGTAAACAGAACTGATTTATGAACAGATACAAGACAACTGTTCGAATGAAGTGAACGAAGATACAACAGAACCAAGATCGTAGTGAACATAACAAAGTTTTCACCTGAATGAACTGTAATCCCTAAATATAACCCAATGTTAACCCCCTTAAATTGAACAAACCTGAATGAACCCTTTGAACTGAACAAAACTTTGAATTGAATGAAAGAACTATATATAATATAAATAAATAGTTAACCCCTTTGAACTGAATGAATTTTTTGAACTATCATCCCAATGTTAACACCTTTGAAATGAATGAATTTTAAACTTAATAAATTTTAACTGATTAAACTACAACCCATTGAACTGAATTCTTCTAATAGGGGAGGGAAATACCCTCGAGTATTGATGTTAAAACACGGAATCCATATTTTACGGACTCGGCTAGGAATCTCAATAACGGAATGCCTTATACGTATACAGGGGAAATCTGATTCAACCTTGATCAATGTTATAGTCGAGACTGAGATAGGTATAGCTAGGAAGTAATGGATGAGATATGGGGCAGAATAACAGAAGCCAATAGTACTGGTACAAGGCCGCAATGGAACAAGACTGTTGTAGAAGCTAATGATAGGACAGATAGGCCATAGACCTGTAATGGCCTTGGAGCTTTGGCGACAAGATGGAAGCGGTTGGTAAGACTACATTAGACCCATTGAGGGCTTTTACATAGCCTAATGCGACAAAAAAGGGATTCTCCAAAAGGTATCCTCGATATGTATCCTCAATAGGTATCCTCAAATAATACAATGCCGGGCCATAGGTATCCTCAAATACCCATATGTGCCTATGTGATGGGCATAGTGTGTCACATTGTGCCTTTTCACATAAGCACATATCGGCACATAAAGCATGTGCCTATGTGATAGGGCATATTGTGTCACATGTGCCTTTTCACATAAGTACATATGACAAAAAGGGATTCTCCAGTAGGTATCCTCAAATAATACAATACCAGGCCAAAGGTATCCTCAAATACCCGTATGTGCCTATGTGATAGGGCACATTGTGTCACATTGTGCTTTTTCACATAAGCACATATCGGAACATAAAGCATGTGCCTTTGTGCTAGGGCACATTGTGTCACATTGTGCTTTTTCACATAAGCACATATGACAAAAAAGGGATTCTCCAGTAGGTATCCTCGATAGGTATCCTCAAATAATACAATACCAGGCCAAAGGTATCCTCAAATACCCGTATGTGCCTATGTGATAGGGCACATTGTGTCACATTGTGCTTTTTCACATAAGCACATATCGGCACATAAAGCATGTCCCTTTGTGCTAGGTCACATTGTGTCACATTGTGCTTTTTCACATAAGCACATATGACAAAAAAGGGATTCCATAGCCACAGGTGTTTTCAAAAAAGGGGTGCTAAAATTGGGGTGCCTGGGGATATTGCCATTGGATATAGGCTTTTGTTATACACAAGGGAGATAACCCTGCATACAGATTATGGGAAATCAAGCAATCTGATTGGTTAGTTATATAAATGAAACAACAAGAGTACTTGGAATAGGGTCAGAACTAACAAGAATAGACCAGAAATTGCTAAATATAGCAATAATAAGGTAAACTGTTCCAGTCAATAGGCTCTTCTACACTACTGGAGTATACTCTAGAATAAAGGAACATGGCTAGATAAACGATAACTATTGCATATATAGATAGAAGCGGAGAATTCTGGGTAATTACCAAAGGAACCTGTCTTTTAATGGGAAAAACGTCATGGGATAGGGATCCAAAAAGGGATTCTGGGAGAATTCTAATCCAGAACATTTCTCCTGTTCAATCGAATGCATCCCCTTGAACCCCTTAGTACTATAGCACTAGGTGCTAAGCTGATAAATTGGGGAAATAAAGTCAATTTCGGTGATTTTGGGTGGATTTTGGTGATTTGGGGGATTGTCGGGTTGTTTGTGGTAATCAGATTTACTCCGATTCAATCGAACATACCCACCGAACATACCCCTATCCTATTGTAGGCCTTAGGTAACATAGCAATCACGTGCCACCATAGAAACCAAGATGGCGGCTTCCAGTATACAAAATGGACGACGGAAGCTCGTATCACCCTAACAACACGCGCTGCGCATGCGCACTAACATCACGTATCACTATAGAGATGACGTCACAACATGGCCGCTCACGCGTGTTACCATGACAACACAACATGGCGCCACTAGGTCACGTGACATGACGTCACTTCCGGGGTCCCCCACCGGGGTCCCCCAACCTCCACCTCAAAACCACATTACATACTACTCACGAAAATTTTCAATCATGTCTGCCGAGAGAAGGAAGTTGGTTTTCAGATATAGATTGTGATAATCACTCATGAATTTCATGTCGAATATTTTCCACCGTTTTTGAGCGTGTCCATATTCAACGTAAATGTCAGCATCGTAAAATGTGGAATAAAAACAATATTTGGATGGTAGCATCGACTCGTCGGATCTATGCAAACCGTCCATACAATCATGGGAATAAACTCCTTTCATCAATATGCTCTACAATTGGCGCCCGTCTCGAAAGTGGTGAGTAGACCATAAATTTCTCCTCCCTTAAATTGCGACTATTTTCGACTATTTCTCAAGACTGGTCGACATGAATTTGAGACTATCTATGAAGCGTCTTTCGCTCTTGATATCAAATGCAGACATTTATCCATCTATTATTCCTTATTTTTGTCTGTCTACGGCTATCCATTCAGCAATATAAATGCACTGTTCCCCTCTCTTCGCGACGCAGTTTATATATCCTTCGCTGAGACTCTGCACAAACAGATGACTGTCATAGCGCGACATATTGTGAAATATCACTGGAAAGAATTTTGCATCTCGATATTTTAGATCGCAATTGCTGTGAGCGGCACCTCGAAATTTACGTGTGTGCTGACCGTGATCTCTTACTTTCTTGCATTCGGGTGCCAACGTTTTGGTGAAGTGTAGTGTACAGATGTGACCTTCAGTAGCTCTCTTACAGTCTTTCATTTGCCTGTACGTAATGATCATCTTCACAGGAGTTTTGAATTGCTCGTATAGTTTTGGATTTGAGTCACGTCGTCATTATCCATCTGTTTTGTGTAAGTGTTCGGACCCGAAAAATGTCGATCGTCGTTAGAACATTTTATGTGGAAAGAATAACCAGAAGGTATTTCCTTCTATTTTTCGGTGAGACTCTGACGATCGTCGGGCTGACACGAACTTATTTTTGCCGTGAAACATTCGAAATCGGCATACACAACAAACGGCACTCCCTGTTTTCTGCTGTGATGTATGAGTTTAATGTAAGGGTGAGGTTAGGGCATGCCGACGGCAATGCATTGATATGAGTTGCAATACCCCTCGTGATCTTCCAGCGTTTCTTTGCGTTGGAAGGAATGCAGAGAGTGGAAAAAAATCTCTCCCCATTGCGTCTAGTAGCCTGTGCTGACAATAATCGACTCATGCTCTTTTGATCCAACAATGATGTTGATTATCGTCTTCTGAAATTAATAATAAATTGATGATTTTCTCGCGATTTTTTGAGAACTTAATCACAGAGGAAATATGTGTTTTTCGAATCGTCATATCCCAAAATGTAGACAGCGATCGTGGGATTGGGATTTTCAAAATGATCGATGTCGCCTAGCCGAAACGGAAAATCCATTCCTAACCAATCTAAATTCTTAGAAGTCTCCGTGTACTTCGATACTCTCTTCGGATGCGTTTCTACGAGTTATAAGGCAGACTTGACAACCCGATTTAAGCATTGACTGTCTTCTTTATTTTCCACGTTCATCACAGCCTTTTTATTTTCTGTGAAATAAGACAGTTGTATATACAAAAACGCTCGCAATGGATCGTACTTGTCAGTGTAAATTTCTAAATTCAATACTTCTTCGAATCTCCAATTGCTTCCTTCGTTCTGATACAGCACCAAAGATTCTATTATTTTTCTTTCTTTCATTTCATTAGAGATATCGGACATAGAAGAGGTTTCGGTCACGGTGTGCGTGCTAGATTGAAAATATTCTCGCTCTCATCCTACGGGAGTTGGCGACAGCTGTTTGTGTATGACTTTAGGCAAGACTTCTATGTCATTATCTTTTTCGAGTTCAGCCATCGCTGCTTTCACGATAGCGGTTACTTGGTCTTCTTTTTTTATTTCCGCTGTAGCCGATTAAATCGAATTATTCTTTTGATTTCTCCAAATCTTTCCACCCTTTTGATTCATATTTTCACCCCATCGAGTGAACAAATAGTCTATAAACTTAAATCTCTTCAACGACCCTGCTCCTTTCAAACCCAGTACACGCGCTCTCGATTTTAATTCGAATACTTTTTTTCTGACCGTTCGCGGTTCGTATGACTTCGATTATCTGTGGTTTGGTTCTATAACTCGAAGATTGTGCGAAGCCGAGATTTTTCACCTGACTTTTCAATTGAGCAAGACTGCACGTTTCCAATGAATATAACATTTTCTTTATTATTAAAAAAATGTTTTAAATGCTAAAAATTGTTTTAAGTGTTAAATGTTTTTTAATTTCCTCTCTCTATATATATATGTAAGAAAAACATTTTTGTTTTCCTTTAAGTTAAAAAATTTAATTTGAAGAAAAAATTAAAAACAAAATTGAAATCACTTTTTTTTATTTCTTCTATATGTGCAGAAAAATTTTTTTTTTAACTTAAAGAAAATAAAAATTAAAATCAGTTAAATTTGTTTTCATAGTATATATATAGGACATAAAAAATGATAAAAATAAATTAAAAATTTATCAAAAATTGTTTCTCATATTATATACTGAGTCAAAAAAGAATGTATAATAAACTTCGAGGAGCACTTTTTAAGTATTATCGACTTTAATCCCAAACAAATCATTGTATATTCATATTTCGAGTCTAGCTGTATGAATTTGCATAATTTCATGTTCTCACGTCAGGGCGTTGCAATTCAGACATGGGGTGAAATCTGATAAGTCTCTGGATGTCACCCTGTGGTATTGCGTTCCACTCCCGTCTTAGAACATTTCGTAAATCGCCTAACGTCTGAAGATCATGAAGTCGTACCCGACGGTCGAATTGATCCTACAGATGCTCGATTGGCGACAAATGTGGCGAAAGTGGAGACCAGGAAAGAAGTTCGATGCTCTGCTCCTCAAGAAAGTCTCGACAGATACGCGCCATGTGACATCGGGCATTGTCTTTCTGGAATTGAATTGAATTCTTTATTTAACAATATACATGTTAGAAAGCTAAGATATAATGGTGCACAAATATAAACAATGGTATTTTGCTTTTTTTACAATATAATAAATAACATGCATATTGAAAGGAGGCAACATAGCCAGGTTGGCTGTCTTCCTGATGCCTCCTGAAGAGTAAAATTGGAAAGAAAATGATGAAAAGGGGAAAATGAAGGGTCGTTTATGAGAGAGACAGTTCTGGAATAACTGCAATCCGACGTTGGCGTTAAACAACGAGACAACAACAGCATTACGAATTTCGTCCCTATATCGCTGTCCATTCAGATTACCATCGATGAAGATCAACTGCGTGCGATGGAGCAAGGAAATTCCCGCCCAAACCATTACACTACCCCCGCCAAAACGGTCGCATTCCCGCACGCAAGCGTCAGAAAGCCGTTCTCCTAGTCGTCGATACACTCTAACCCTACCATCAGCGCGCCGTAGACAAAATCATGATTCATCACTAAAGAGAACTGTGCTCCAACGCTGCTGAGTCCAGCGAACACGCTGACGTCCCCATTCCATTCTGACGGTACGATGACGTTGGGTAAGGATTGGTCCGTGGTATGGACGCCTACTTCGGATGCCGTGTTCAGCGAGTCTGTTGCGGACAGTTGTGCACTATTCTATTGTTGATTCTACCAGGAGTAATTGCTTCTGTCCTCGTCGCCAGAAGGAAGCGACCCCGCAAGTGATACGTCCTGGTGTGTCAGCCTTGTGCAGGCGTTGTAACTCTTGGTCAACCTGAACGCGGTCGGTCGGCAGTAGATCCAGTGGTTCGATACCTTCCAATGAGACGGTAAATAGTGGCCACAGTGAATCCGAACTCAGCAGCGAGCTCATCGGGAGGTATCCCAGCCTCATGCATACCAATGGCGCGCAACCTCTGATTTTCGGTTAACCTTGGCATTTTTTAAAATGTCGGAAGACAAAAACTAGCTTGTTTTCTCAATAGCCCTTGCTCTCTAGCACAACATAACACAAAGAAAATCGTCAGTCACCCATTCAATTTGATATTCTCGAGTAGCACGTGCTATTTTGAAATCCGTAGCAAAATGGTATGTGGTTGGTTGGACAACAACATGTCATTAAATTCTTTGCACGACTTCTTGTCCACAAACATTGAACATTAGAATTATTATATTCCATCCTTGATGCTATTTTTTCACATTTGTTTCTATTATACTTTCTTTTTTGACTCAGTATATTTATATATTCCTCCGTCACAGACAGACAGACAGACAGACAGACAGACTGAACCATGATAGATCGAATTGGGGGAATAGTGGGAATTTCCTCACTCATCCGAGTATTCTATACCGAATCGACATCGCGAACCGAAAAAATACTCGAAACGAAAACGCAGACGGAAATTACACGTTTTTTGTAATTTTGATGATTGGGAATAGTCCAAATACGAAAATACGCGTGAACACCACCAAAGCGACGAAATCCACCGCTGGAACATTTGTGAAAACTGCAAAAATTTTCCACAATTTGATATTTTGATTCGAGATTTGTAATTTCACATCCGCGAGATCTCGGCGAAATGGATGAAATCGATCGAGGGAAACTTCAAAAGTCGAGTAAGTTTGGTTTTGTCATCATCTTAGGAATTTTCCATCTCGAATTCGCTGTATCTTTTTTGTTCGCACGATTTCCGTGATTTAGCCGATAAGATGGAAGAAATCTTCGTAGTCTCTCTATCCTATCGGCGATTCGATTTCCATGAGATTTCTGACTCGAAAAGGTCGCGTGTCGTCTCACAGTATACTGAGCCATTTTGTGAGAAGTCTCCATTTGCCTGGTATTGCAGGTTGTTTGGACCTAGGTGATTTCTCGAGAAAATAAGCTCGAAAATTGCGAGAAGAGAATCAGGGTTTCTAGAGGCTCAAAACAATCTTTTATTCTCTACTTATGTATCGTCGGATCATCTTATGTGTTAGGAAGCTTTTGCCTCTGTGGGTTGGGATTATGTGTGTGTTTGGTTGAATAAGTGTCGTTCACGCTGTATGATAGCAGATTTGTGGGAGCGCACATGTATATGAGAGGTGTTTACGGAGGTACAGTTAAAACTAGAAGTCCTGTCATGAAATGCGCACAAATAGCACGTTGATATGCGCGTTAATGTACGCGTTATGGCCCAAGTAAAGCTATCAAATTCTGCACATATGGCCTGTGCACAAGCAATGTTTCAGCCAATGGACCTCTGGGTAACCCGGAGGTCCATTGGCAGAAACATTGCATGTGTTTGCTATGAGTAAGCCGTGCTTTGGGTGTCATTCGATATGGCAATTGCGCGCAATTCCAACGCGCAATTAAGCCTAGATAAGCGCACTATTCGTGACAAGACTTCTAGTTTTAACTGTAAGCTTGTGAATGAGAGGGTCACTAGTCCCAATTGTGTGCGAACAGTCCCAATAGCTGAGGTGGATGGCCGTATGGACACCGGAAAAATGCCCGGTGGGCTCCCTTCTGGGTGGCACCCCCAAAACTGATGCAGCCCAACACATGTTGCTGCCTGAAATTTCATTAAAACGCCCAACAGGCGAAATGGATTTAATTTCATAGAATGCAGGTGTATTGATATGTTCTCTCTGTGGATTGCCAATGGCAGTCCACGTAGAGAACATTTCGATATATCAAGCAGTCTAGTCTGCCGCTGGCCGCTCAGACCCAAGGAAAATCAAAATTTTCTCCCATTGGGTCAAATTATGGTTGGCTTGATGGGTCTGCGCACCTTCCCTCATCCCTTGTTGGGTCCGCGCACCTCCCCTCATCCCTTATCGATACCATTGTTGCCGGGGGTGATGAAGATGACATAAAATGACATCGAAAGGTCCTCTATGTGAACTGTCATTGATTGCTCACAATCAATGAATCAATGAAGCAGCGTCAGTTCAGTTCGAAATATCAAATTTTTTTCCGGATCAGGGATCCGCCTCGATGCATTTCCGGGTTACTTTTCTTGGACCAATCCGTCCCTGGACAATAGAGTTCGAATTCCTACATGTATTTCCATTGTTTCCTCCAACCTTCGTAGGGAGAAGGAAGGGTTACAGTCTGCCTTCCCGATTTTGTGGGGACTTGTTTTTCGCAGAAAACAAAAGAAAAAACTGCCATAAATGCTATTATAAAAGACTGAGGTGTGTGTGTTTCAAATGACACAATCATGTTTTAGAGGAATTTTGAACGTTGATTTCTGATCCTCCGCCGGGATTCGAACCTTGGGCAACACCGCCGGGCAATCAGAAGTCCAACAACTAAACCACAAGACCATTGCACACCGTCAACAGACGATGGCTCAACAAAGTAAAACATATTCTCCCACGTAAAGTCCAGAAAACATTGTACTACGCCCTGGTTCATAGCCATCTGGTATTCGGGATTTTAGCAAATGGTGCAATTCAAGAGCTATTAATAAACTAGTTATCATGCAAAAGCGATGTTATCCCATACAGACCCCTTATTTAAGGAAAATAAAATACTCAAAGTGGATGATTTGTTCAATTTGCATGCATTACTTTTCGCGCATGACTGGCAAAATGGCAGATTACCGGCTTCTTTTAACGATACATTCAAGGTTACTGACAGTCCACTTGGGAGGACAACCCGGCAGTCGGGGCATCTATACGTAGAGGAAACACGTACACGAACCCCAGATAAACTTCATCTATACGCCATCTGGAAACTATGGAACGCTTTAGACGACACAGTTCGAAATATCAGTAACATTTAAGAAAACATTGACCTCAACATTCGCTTCGTCATATTCGACTTGTGTCCGTTGCGATAATCCCTACTGCTCAGACTTTACTTAGTAAATATTGATCATAGTGGACCATTAACAAATTAAACACTTCCTCAGTAGAAACATACTAGTCGTGCGACATGCCCTAATCTTCCATCCTCGACCAATGCAACCTGCTGCGTATTCCCTCTAGGTGCCCCACTAACCTCGCGTAGAGCCACTCACAGTTAAGAAGCTGTAAACAATACTCTTGAGGAAAAGATTTGCGTTCGGGAACACGTATTTAAGCAAGTGCTTGGTCAAGTCGGTCTGGGAACACGTATTTAAGCAAGTGCTTGGTCAAGCCAGGACTGAATGTTTCGTTATTTTCAATTTCGAAATTTTGGACAGGAAATCCTGTGTATTTTTGAGGTAGCCTGTATGTATATTCAGATGATAATCAATTACTTCCGAGATCGCATAACATTCCGAGTTGCAATCTGATACAAGTTGCCTCCCGGGTGGAGTTATGTTATCCGTCCATGAAGAACGGTCCTTGTGGATCTTTGGTAGGATGTAAAATTGTCTTGTCTCAGCACCGAGCTTAGCTGTTAAATATTTCAATTGTTTTTTGGTAATGTGACTTTCGTCGAGGAGAAATTGTAAGATCTTATTAAATTTTTCAATAGTACTCGACCAAATAAGTGAATCTATTTTCTTGTAATATTTTGTATTGCTGGGTTGTCTCGTGGCTTCCTTTATATAATTATCCCGAGCTAGAACGACTACCGACCCACCTTTTGTCGACTGGTTTAATTACTTAATTACTAATTTCTTATTTTTTCGAAGTTCCGTGGGGGCTCTACATTCACCAGTTGTTAAATTGTCTTTATCGGAGAGTATGTTCATGCTGAACACCTTTTGGAGGATTCGTTTGTTAGCCTCCATAACGGCGGGATCTACTTCGCTATCTGGAGTGACCAACCAGATAATTCTGTAAAAGGAAGTTTCCGACCGCTGGAGTTTCTAAAGAGTCGCTAAGAAAATTACAGTTATATGATGGTATGTTTGTCTGATTACCAGTTTTAGGCTTCGGCGCTGGCACAAAATTTAAACCGCGATCTAAAAGAGACTTCTCTTGGGTTGGGAGGTCATTGGTGCCAGACAGGTTAACCACATTAGTTCCTAATCTCACATCTGTTAGGCGGTTGTTACCTTTGTCTTTACATTGTCTAAACCTAGGCTTCCTTTATATAATTAGAACGACCACCGACCCACGTTTGTCGGCTGGTTTAATTACTAATTTCCTATTTTTTCGAAGTTTCGTTAGGGCTCTCTGTTCACCAGCTGTTAACCCTTTACCCAACGTAACGGCCAAAACCGGCCAGCGCTATTCTCAAAAATCGCCAATTAATTTTCATTATTTTTTTCATTTTTTGTCTCAAAAACATAGGTTATGACCCCTCGTTGGAACGAGCTCGTCGAGCTCGTTCCAACGAGGGGTCATAACCTATGTTTTTGAGACAAAAAATGAAAAAAAATAGTTATTCAAGAATTATTTTTGCAAGTGTCGTCTGCTTTTCAGGTTAGGTAAAGGGTTAAATTGTTTTTATCGGAGTGTATGTTCATGCTGAACATCTTTTGGAGAATTCGTTTGTTAGCCTGAATAATTTCGGGATCTACTTCGCTATCTGGAGGTGACCAACCACATGATTCTGTAAAAGGAAGTTTCCGAACGTTGGAGTTTCTAAAGCGGTCTTCTAATTTCATTTGCCTGAAACAATTATAGTTATATGGTGGTATATTTGTCTGATTACAAGTTTTAGGCGTGGGTGGTGGTACAAAAGTTAAACCGCGAACTAAAAGAGAATTCTCCTGGGCTGTTAGGTCATTGGTGCCAGACAGGTTAACCACATTAGTTCCAAATCCCACGTCTGTTAGGCGGTTGTTACCGTTTCTTTTATTTCGTTTAAATCTAGATTATCCAACCTGTGATCGTACATAATATTGGCGTTTCTTGTGGCCCAAATGTATTAAATCATGAGCAACATCAAACTTCGCGTCATCAGTTTGTGGTATCGCGTTAACGTCCTTCACTTTCTGAATGGTTTCATTGGTGATGCTCAAGGTTCTCCTCTCATCCAAAGGGAATTTTTGCGAAAAGTTTAGTTCAGCGAAATAAATTTTTGCTGATCTAAACTTGACCCTGTATCGCAAACCATTTCCGCAACTGCTTAACTACGAGATCAGTGTTATCAATTCGAGAATTCACGCCAATATTTAATAATATTTCTTTGGGACTGGACTGGCCCCTGTGACCTTTAAAGATAGAGCGAAAATGATTGAACTTGGCGCCGGGATAACACTCCACCTGGCTGTAAAGGCGGGGACTTCGATCAGTGCGTCCTAAATTTGAACTACCAATCATAAGGATGTTTTTACAAACATTGGGTAGGCGCCAGTTATTTTTGTCAAAGCTAACTCCTCTCTTATGCCCGAAACTGGTAGAATTTAGAATTAAATGAGCGGCCCGAGTTGCGGCTCGGTGATTTGACTTTCTCTGAGTACGATATACCTGGCTGAACCATACTAGAAGCAGGAGTAGAAACAGAAGCAGGAGAAGAAACAGAAGGAGAAGCAGAGGAAACAGGAGTAGTTCCAGTGAGAGCACTAGGAGAACCGGAGAAAGAAGACTGAGAAGGAGAAGAAGACGAAGCGAGACAGCGTTACCTGATTTCCAAAGCAACTTCTGTCACAATATGGACCGGAGATGTTTGCAAACTGAGGCGCTTACTCTGAGTGAAGTCAGAAGTAAAACAAAAAGAAGATGGACAGGTACTTTGCCTTGATCTTTTTCTTATTTTGCTTTTCGCGTTGGGGACGAGGGACAACATGGGTGGGAGTTTGCTTGCACCCTCCTGTATTGTTCCTTACTCCATACGCTGGACGAAGTTGCAAAAAAAGATTCAAAGGCTGAAAACGTCTTATCTGTCAACTTATTTTTAAATAAGTTGACAGATAAGGCACGCGCCGAGGCTCTGTTGAAGTCTATTTTTTCAAAGCAAGGGAGTGCATCCATTGCCAAAGTGATTTTAGACTTCAGCTCGTTTAATTCTTTCTTGTAGTGCTCAATTAAAGCATTAACGTTTGTCTGGCCCATCCCACACTAATCTGTCGATAAACAAAAAAAAAATGTGTGGGGTGGGTAGAGCCGGCGTGCGGGCGTGCGTAAACGTATTTCGAAAAACAAGATATTAAGTTAAACAAATTTAGGAACTGCATGGTAGGCAAGTTTATTGTACCCATCGCGATGAAGTTGCCTTCTCTGGCAGCCACTTCAGACGTCCATGATTGTTGATGAATCATAGAAGCGACATACAAACTGCTGCAACGATATCCGTAAAATTGGTTAGCGTTGAGGGCAATATATATAAACATCAACAAGTTACTAGAAACCTAGGTGGTGAGACCTCATTTTAGTTTTGAAAACTTTGGAGCAACTGGCCATTGGCTTGTGTAACTGATTAGAATTGTGATCTATGTTAATCTATTTCAGAAATTCACGATCCTCTACAAAACTTTCCTTGTGATCTATTGTGTTTACGTTTGGTAGTGAGGAAAATATCACATTTTTAGTTAGAAACATTTGAAAAAATGGGGCGATCTCACTCACCACGATACACCGTACACTCTGTGGCTTAAGAGTCCAATGTATAGGGAGAAAGTTGGTTTAAATCTTAAATGCTCTCATTTACATGCAGTTTCGTGAAACGCCTAGTTACTACTTTGATTCTCGGCGTTTGGGCAAAAGGTCAAGGGGAATTCCAGCTACGTTTAATTATAAGCCGATATCACCACACCACCTATCAAGCATGACATGTGTAGAACAAATTTGATTTTATTACAAACTGCATATGCCTGTTATCTTACAAATCCTGTTTCCATCCATTTTCTTTAGACACTGTCACACACATCCACTGCCACAGAAACTTTCTGTACTCAAAACACTAACCGCATTCCATGGTGTGTCGGCGGGTCCCATTACCATTTGTTACTTAGGCCATAAACATGGGTAATATAGCATAGAACAACACAGGACGGCAGTCGGATTGCAATACAATTTTTCATCGAGCTGGTATTGTGCAATGAGCCAACAGATGAGGGCCCAGCATCCTATGACATTCGTACCCTAAAAATTTGTAAGTGGCACATTGAATTTATCCATTAAGTCCATAATTCATACAACATCAGAAGCATCGGGAACAACCTTGACCATATTACAGATGACACTGGTGACTTTGATATTATTTTGCTTCACTAAAACACACCTCGAATCTAGAATTCATTCTGACAATGTGCTGATCACTGGTTACTTCCCATCAATTAGAAAGGACAGGAACCACCATGTGGGGTATCGCGGTTTACTTCTCAAAGGAAATCTATTCCAAACGTGTACCAGAATTAGAATTCGACCAATGGTTTGAGATTACCTCACTCAAACGTAAATTTTTGTACATATCGATCGGTCCAATCCCCTAGTTATGACTACTGGGAAAAGCTAGAAGGCGCAATTTAGGATTCCGCCACCGCAAACCCATCCCTGATAATCACCGGAGATTCAAATAGCGACCTTCTTAACCAATCTATACCGTCTACACAAAATTAGTTATAAACTGTTATAACCTACACGACGCCATTAAATAACCTACTCGTATAACGTCAAGTCCAAGTACTTTACTGGACCCAATAATAGTTCGTGATAGTGTTTTAAACTCGAAAGTCCACGAACTTGAGGTTTTCGATCACAAGGCTGTATCAGCAGTTATGGAGACTAGAATCAGACAGCACAAGACGTAAATTCGACAGACCTGGAATTATAACAGGGCTGACTTCATCAAACTGAACAATCTGATCTCCGAAACAGACTGGTCTTTCATTTCAGATACTACTTCCCTTGATACATCATACCTTAAATTTGAAACCAAATTTCTTGAATTTGCCAAAGAATATATTCCTTCGCATATGGTAATAATCCGTTCTTCTGACAAACCTTGGTTTGACTCAGCTTTGACGCGAAATTCATCACAGAGATCGTCTTCAGAAACCAGCTCTGAAATACCGAAAGCCACAAATAATCGAAAAATATAGACATCCCGAAACAAGGCAAAAAAGATGGAAAAGAAGTCTAAATCTACTTATTATTGAAATCGAGACACTTCGATTGTGACAAGTAAACACCCAAAGTCATCTAGCACACAGTTAAACAGTTGCTGAATAAGTTCGAGAGTAAGACCCCTGTCTCTTCCTTTCTTTATCCCACAGATGATGACGGCCACATAGTTATGGTAATAGACGACGTAGTCAAAGCCAACTTACTCAACAAAACCGTTTTATCAAATAGTACGATGAGTGATGTTGGACATAGTTTACCTGATTTCAGACCTACAGTTAAAACTAGGAGTCCTGTCATGAAATGCGCACAAATAGAACGTCGATCTGCGCGTTAATCTACGCATTATGGCCATAGTAAGGTTATCAAATTCTGTAAATATGGCCTGTGCACAAGCAATGTTTCAGCCAATGGACCTCCGGGTAACCCGGAGGTCCATTGGCAGAAACATTGCCTGTGTCCGCTATGCGTAACCAGCAGAACCCGCCGTGCTTTGGATGCCATTCGATATGGCAACTGCGCGCAATTCCTACGCGCAATTAAGCCTTGATAAGCACACAGTTCGTGACAGGGCTTCTAGTTTTAACTTTAAGTATTCGAAAATCATGTCTGAGATCGACTTCTCTGAAAACAAACAAAAACAAATTAAAAAAGCAACTATCCACAACGGTATGAGCAACGAAAACCACAATATGCAAGCCATTGGTTCAATTATTTCGGCTCTCCTTCACCTTACTCGTCTACCCATCAGAATGGAAGATGGCAACAGACAAACCACTTCATAACTAGAGGCTCTGAAGAGCCTGTAATCGCTGACATGGCGGAACTACATATTCCTCAATTATTCTAACCAGAATCAAATAATGTAGCTGGCTGCCATGCTCCTTCATCTGACCGAAAGAGAATGATGATTGTTTTTAGAGGACTTTCCAAACATTATTTGTTTCAGGTTTGGTTCACAAAACGTACTTTCAAATAAGATGAAATGGGATATCCCATATGGTTTCCATGGTAATTACGAGGCACCATTCCGACCATGTTGGCAACCCGAACAACATCAAATGAGGATCATGGGTAGAGGGTGTCGCATTCATCAGCCATGTGAAGTTTCAAAACAGTTGGTTTTGTAGTTTCAGAGGAGAAGATTTTTGAAAAGCGACGAATCAGAATAAAAATGGCTCTGGCATCCATGTTTTTCATCCGACGGGATCACAATGAGGATCATTTGTAGAGGATCTCCCATAGACCATTCCTGCTAAGTATGGTTCACATCGACTCAGCAGCTCCAGAGAAGAAGCTGAAAATGTGAAAAGTTCACGGACGACGAGGGCCGACGGAAGGGACGACGGACGACGACCAACGTCGGGTGATGGCAATAGCACACGTGGCCCTTTGGGCCAGGTGAGCTAAAAGCGAGATGCACACGATCCCAATAACTACAGACCAGGTTTTCTTCTCAGCTGTGTCAGCAGAGTTATGAAGAGGATTGTCCTTAACCAGATGTATGAACACTGCCGCGTTAAAAATTATTCTTTTAAGTATCATTCGGGCTTCCTTCCCCAACATAGCACCGTTTATCGGCTTTATTGAAATATATCATAATCTTTGCTGAGGAGGGGATCAATTTCTCTTGGGATATTCTGTGCCACATCAAATACCTTTGATGGGATTTGGAACAAAGGTTTAATTTATAAACTGAGACAATATGGTATATCTAATGCACTCATCGAAAAGACCACAAGCTACTTGACCGATCGTAAACAAATGGTAATTGTTAACTCTGCTCTATCAGAGTACCTGCCTATTAATTATGGTGTTTTTCGGGGATCTGTATTGGGACCATCCATTTTCTCTAATCTACATCAATGACATTTCGGAAAACTTAGACTCAACGAATGTGTGGAGGCCATTTGCGAATGATACCAGTGTAATAGAAAATGGATACGAACTAGAAGAAATTGCGACAAAATCTAACGAAAACATTAGGGTTGTCTCCGAATTGGCAAATACATGGCTTGTCACATCTACCCCCCCCCCCAAAAAAAAAAAACCGAAATCGTTTTATTCACTAAGAAAAATATTGACCTACGTAATATTGTAATGTTCGATGTTACACCGCATGAACTCACAATCTCACGCGCACATCTCGGTCTGTCCTTACTGGGGAACTTAAGCTTACCCAAATTAAAAGATTATGTTAAAAGACTAACTCCAGACTTTCTCACCCAAGGAAACTCAAGTATGTCCATGGTAGAAAAAGACTGGAAACTATGTACAAGTCACTCATACTCCCTATCTAATATTCTAAAGTTGTATGGGCCGGCGGAGCGGATTACGTACTTTTCAAACTAGAAAGAATCCATGTGAATACAGTTAGAATTGAATCGGGTCTCACGAGATCTACTCCGGTATCTGCTCTACTTGCAGAATTTGGTTGGGACACCCTCAGACACAGACGCCTTCAACACAAATTGATTATGTTTTTCAAAATTGTGAACAACCAGGTCCCCACGTATTTCTTAGACGTATTACCTAGAACGTTTGAGGATATTTTCCCCGTATAGCATTCGGTCACCCTCCAACTTCCAGTTGCCACTTACGCATATTACGAAGTATTTAAGCGCTAATTTATACCCTTGTGTATCTCGGAATGGAATGCACTACCCATAGAAGCCAGACAATCGAATTCACTGAATAATATTGTCGAATAGTTTAATAGAAGTGTGTGTAGACTACTCAAGTTAGTGTATTTATCAAAAAGCTAGATCACTGCAAGAGTTCCGCAGCCTGCAAAGTATTATTATATTGATCGCCCTATCGCCGATGTTAACACCGACCACAATACACTAACCACACCCACAACACGCCAAAACGAGTCTGAAGACGCTAAGCATTATTTCTTCCACTGTAGTAACTATGCAGATGAAACACAAGTTCCTCGAAGAAATATTGCACATCTGACAATAAGATCGGTCAGTGATCTTTATGGTGTCCCCAATCTACCGGACCCCGTCAACATTCACCGTTTTTGCGCTGTACAAAAAATCACCAAAGCAACGAAGCGTTTTTGAGACTGGGTCGCTAGTCAAGTGGACAGGTCTCAATTCTCTGTCCAACGCGGATAAGAGATAACACGTGTAGAAATTATTGAATTACTAGACTTTTTCAACTCTTGCCTCGAGAAGTCTGTGACCCCTACCCCTCTCCCCTTAGGCGTGAGTTTATCAAGCTCGCTCCGGCTCCGATGAGGGGTCGTGATCTGTATTTCTAAGACAAGAAATTGAAAACATAATACAATTTAAATGGCGATTCCTGTGAGCAGGTCTGAGCGCTTTGAGCAGTTATGTTGGGTAGATGGTCAAAACTCTTAAGCTGTTGACTTATAAAATTAATGGCCATCTTTATTTACTTCACATGTTGCTTGCTGCTTTCCACATACATGCCCTGTCAGCCCTGGCTACAGAAGTGGTATGGGACTCCGTCGGAGTCATTTTAGAGTTGAACTATATATCACCCGAATAGTTTTGCTGATCCGAACCGGTTGTGTTGCAGTTTAATCTAGTTTACTCAGCTCTACAGAGTATGATAGTGCCAAGGTATTCCACAGAAACTGGTTGAATGATACTGGTGTCACTTGTCCTAGATGTTAACCCTTTACCCAACGTAACGGCCAAAACCGGCCAGCGCTATTCTCAAAAATCGCCTATTAATTTTAAATTATTTTTTCATTTTTTGTCTCAAAAACATAGGTTATGACCCCTCATTGGAACGAGCTCGTTGAGCTCGTTCCAATGAGGGGTCATAACCTATGTTTTTGAGACAAAAAATGAAAAAAAATAGTTATTCAAGAATTTTTTTTGCAAGTGTCGTCTGCTTTTCATGTTAGGTAAAGGGTTAAACCAAGCTTATCGCTGTTATATGTCTCTCAGAATCACATATTAACCACAGTACATTATATATTATAATATTTATTTGCAAAATCGTCTCTTTGCATTAGAGCAGAGAAAAACTTGCGTGACAGTAACGGTACATTACATTGTATTATATGAATATAAATAATTGATTTCAAATTCAGCGAATCAGAGGTCATGTTTATGTCACGTGATCAGAATTTACGGGCCATTTCGTCTCCGTATTTGAGTCACTCACGTCAATGATATCCAGCTGTTAGCACAGCGACCTTTTCAATTAACGTGCATGCAAAATTGTACCACATAATTAGTGGCACGCAGCAAAAATAAAAATATCGTTCCTTTAGATATTTAGGATACAGGTCTGGGCATCCTCTCTCTCTAGAGGGAGTTCAATAGAAAGGGCATCAGATATAGGTTTTCAAGGTGAATTGTTCTCTCTGTGTTATTCTGACTGGCGAGATCGTCGATGAAAGTGTGTGTTTGGTCGCTTTCTGTAATGTATTTTGAATTTTATTTATATCAACTCTCTCGTAAATAAATGCTAACGTTCACCTCATTTTGTTTGCTAGTCGACAAATTGTCACTTGCTCGTTATTAATGTTTACGTTTGCAGTTACGTTTCGTCTCAAATGTATTTTTTTTGTGCTTTCCAAGCCAAGCAATCGTGTTTAATGGTCTTTTTTCAAAGAAGATTTTATTGTGCGCTAAACGATAGATTATAGAAGAGATTACGGAAAGATAAAAATCGTATCCCCCACTGTGAAGATATAGAACTTCGCTTTCACGGTATCACTCAAAATGGCGGCTTTCAAAGCATCACTTCATGGTGAATACGAGTGAAATTATTACTGGAAATGGTCAGTTTGTTCCAAAAACGTATAATGAAAAGTAAATCTAGTGCTTTGGGATGGATACCGATCATTTCTAGCAATAAGTCAACATGTATTCACCTTGAATTGATGCACGAAACCCGCTAGTCCAAACATGGACTGAATGTCCGTAATATAAGTTTTTGGTTTGGTACGTCCTTTGAAAGGACGTACCAAACCAAAAACTTATATTACGGACTTGCAGACCATGTTTGGACTAGAAACCCGCCAGCTGAATCAGATTGCATGACGCTATCTGTTCCGAGTATATCAAAAATAAAAAGAAATAGTTATTCAAAAATTTTGTTTGCAAGTGTCGTCTTCCGTTCCTGTAAGGTAAATAGTTAACAATTGTCAGACACATCACAGATGGGATGGATACTATTTCCCAGCTGTATTTCTATTTGTGATTGCAAAACTGTTTTAAATTCAGGCAGGCGACCGAGATTCGTTCCGTTTGGCGGATTTTGTTAAATTGGCTTGTAGAGGGAGGAAGGTGTTAATTGTGGGCTGAAGTTCCAATTTAATTTAAGTGTGTTGCTTGCTAATTATTGAGTCGGGCATATACTAATTGTGGTTGATTTTCCGTGGAAATGGTTACTATGACGTGGTATGCAAGGCCACCTCTCCCTCCCGTCCCCATACCTCACTATGTGTAAAGCAAACACGGAAAACGACAACTACTGTTTCGACCAAACCTGACATCAATAATTGTCCGTAATTACAGGTATTCGTCTTAAATATAGCACATGTCGATACAAGTTTCAACGAAGCGAAACAATATAATACACTGGACACCCAAAATAGCTAAAAATCAATATTACCACTGACAGCCGAGTAGGATAACACGAAAACAATTTCGTTGTTACTTTATTCTTTACGTGACAGCTGTGCCAATCGATTTTATTGTAAGAAGTGGAGCAAAACCGCGGACATAAATATTCTGGAGCGATATAATGTTTCAGTATAACACTTCCTACAATGAATCTTTTTGAACTGTTTATAGTTGTTGTCATTTTTCAAGGTAAGTTCCTTTTTAGTCAAACATATACACGTTTTTTGTCTACGTAAAACTACAAAAGCGCCCCTTGATTGGAACAAGGCGCCAGCTGCAATGCTTTAGCATTTCGTTAATTTTGTAAAATTCATTTTGAAAATCATTTTTGCTTTTTGTTGTAAATAGTATCTAAAGATACAGTTACATATTGTTTTGTGTTCAATCATGTCTGAATCATGTACCAAGAAGTTTTTCATGTCTGTATCTCATTAGGTTTGTAGAATTCATTTTGCTTTCTGTTGTAAACAGTATCTAAAAATACAGTTACATATTGTTTTGTGTTCAATCATGTCTGAATCATGTACCAAGGATTTTTTCATGTTTGTATCTCAGAACTTAACAGGGGCGTAAATACATGGTGAGTCAAAGCTCAACGGCTCCTCCATCAAAACTTTTGTCGAAACGTTCTCAAACTTGTAGGCAGTCTTGGAAGATAGAGAAATAAAACGAAAGGGACAGATATAAGTGCCCTGTGCAAGTTAGAAACAAGGAGGTCGAGTCTTTCGCACACCTGTTTGTCATGTTACGTGAATGTCAAACCACAAAGTGTGGTGGTCGATTGGGAGTCGTCGAGTGGGGTTAATGCTGTCACAGCTTACCGTCCTATCGGGTGGGTGTATAAAACGGCTGCCCCCTGTGCAACGAGAAACAATTTTGTGCAGGTTAAGGATTCCTTCGTATAAGTCAAGAAGAGCGCGTCATCGAAGCCCTTGCTACGAAGGCCATCGCTCATATCCGGGTCATTAAGCGAAGAGGGGACGTTAATATAAGTTTTTAACTTGGATGCTAATCCTTGTCAATGAATAAGTTTAAAAGGGTCACGGTGAATGAAAACTAACTACTGTTCTGGAACTTGATTTTACTATAAATCGTACGTTTCATTTCCTATATATCCTCAGCATGCGAGCTGATTTTCGCTATTTATGAAAACCTCCAGTAAATAAAAATAATTACCACGCGTTTGAAAGTGAATATTCAATTGGGCGGGTTCTTTTAACCCTTGAACCTGAAAGGCCGCTATTCCAGTCTAGGATCGTGATACTACATGTATTCATAAAATAAAATATATGGTTACTCCGTGAAATAGTGTCGTTGAGCAATCAAGATTTTCAAAATATTGATTGAATACCCCAAGTAACGAATGTTTACTCTACAAGTTGATGGCTCTGAACTGACATGTATATACCATTAGGGGTCAAAGGGTTATAAAGAGGGAAATGTGTCAGAAAGAACCAAACAAAAATGTACAGCCACAGCTCCAACCACCCCGCTGCTAACACAATTCAAACACAGCGTTATAGATAACCAATGTACGGATCATCCTTTTGCAACAAATTCACTGATTCATAAAATCAACTTGGTGCGTGTTTATGTGCATGACGGCAATTGTCAGTCGCACAAAGAGTAAACACTTACGGAAACACATGTTTCCTGTGGAGACACCATCCGGCTAAGATTTCAAAATAAGTAATTTGTTGTGGCTATTTCTAGCCCCCAATATGCTGTCTCCCGAATCTCGTCTTTCAACGGCAAGCTTGAGCAAGATTTCATTAATATATACCCCTATTCCACAAAACAATCCTTTAACCCTTTACCTAACCTGAAAAGCAGACGACACTTGCAAAAAAAATTCTTGAATAACTAATATTTTTCATTTTTTGTCTCAAAAACATAGGTTATGACCCCTCGTTGGAACGAGCTCGACGAGCTCGTTCCAACGAGGGGTCATAACCTATGTTTTTGAGACAAAAAATGAAAAAATAATGAAAATTAATTGACGATTTTTGAGAATAGCGCTGGCCGGTTTTGGCCGTTACATTGGGTAAAGGGTTAATATGGAATACATATTTTTTGCCAATTTTGTTATAGAGTTTCTGCATATATCAGAGTAAATAACTGTGACATGGCAGTCTCCAGCGCCAATTGATCTCTATTTTACGGGGTTGCTGAAACACTCATCGATCACACAAAGAAAGGTGTATCCGCTGCCGCTATTGTAGGTTGGAGGGAGGGGGTGTATTATTATTATCATAAGTATACAATGCTCAACAGCAACATCAAAATTCTCGAAGGGTTTACTGAGTTTTACCACCCCGCCAGAGGGATGTTATTCAGTTCCCGAGAGTTGTTAATACACTGGGACACCTTACAAAATCACGTTATTGCTATTATTAGCAAGACCGGAAGCGGGCTCCGGGGCGTTAATGAATTTTATTGTCATTACAGTTAAAACTAGAAGTTCTGTCACGAATAGTGCGCTTATGTAGGCTTAATTGCGCGTTGGAATTGCGCACAATTGCCATATCGAATGGCATCCAAAGCACGGCAGGTTCTCCTGGTTACTCATAGCAAACACATGCAATGTTTCTGCCAGTGGACCTCCGGGTTACCCGGAGGTCCATTGGCTGAAACATTGCTTTTGTACAGGCCATATGTAGAGAATTTGATAGCTTCACTTGGGCCATAACGTGCACATTAACGCGCATATCAACGTGCTATTTGTGCGCATTTCATGACAGGACTTCTAGTTTTCACTGTAAATGCATGCCGACTGCGTCCGGTTGAATGACTCCAGGAATTACTGCGTTTTACACCCCGCTAAACACCGTTAGTATGCTAGAGATCGCCCGCTAAAGTGGTATAATAATATACGTTGATGCCGGGGAAAAATGAACAATTATGTTGATAATGTGCGCATTTTTCTTGGGAATGGAAATTGAATATTTTACTTAGTTATTGACAAGAAACAAGTTACAATTTTGGAAAGTTGATATAGTGTTATTGATTGTCGTGCAAGGTAAACGCGTTCTTTGGGAAGAGTTAATGCGTTGATTGCCTTGATGCCTTCTTGGGGGATGTTTTAGTGACGAAGTTTCTTTTCTGCCGGTCCAGAAATCCATTTGTATGGAGATCAGTGCCATCTCCTCACAGATATCTTAATTGTTCGCTAACATTGTTGTAAATACATAGGAAAAGAACATTTTATATAACCGAAGAATAGTCATGCTGTTAATTATTTCCACACAATCGGGGTGGGGTGGTGGATCGGAAAAATCTCCAGGAACATATGATGATTTTTAACAATCAACATGTTAGACAACCGACCCATCCTTTCGCCAAAATTTCTTTCCTGTTTTGAGTTTTTTCCAGCCAATTTATGACACCCAGCTCTTTGATGTCTATTCAAAGTCCTACTAGGTATTCACTACAGCTTAAAGATGTTGAGAGGGGTGGTCTCAATATCTATATCATTTTCTCCAGTATTATTTGTCCACAGTCTTCACATGAAGTTGATGTGCATATTGCATTGAAACACATCCGCAAAATATGGTGAGTTTTCTGCAAGTTTATGGTCAATATTCTCACAGCATCACCATATTGAGGATTCGCAGTTTGGAGTAAGGGGAGGATTAATCAAATAATGACAGTTGTTCTGATGTTGAAAAACGATTTTATTTTCACAAATCCTAACATCCAGAATTGAACATGGAGTTGTAAGCATGTATCCGTGTTAAACAAACATTTGACAATGAAATACCAAAATAGATTAATGTATTCATCAGGTAGCCCAGGTGATGTGCAACTAAATATTTTGACAGTTTGCTACTGAAACAATAAGAGCATGTGATTATAAAATGCGGTAATACTTCTATTCTATGATATTTAGAGGGTTAAATGGCTTCTATTTTATTAAGTGTATTTGTATTGAGTATACCTGTTCATTCTTTAAGGTATTCTTTAACTTGCACATGCATTTTATAGTGATTTTTCTTGCACTTTTATTATTTTATTTAAAACATTGATGGTGAAAACGATTGGAGTGACAGGAAAATATATTATCAGTTTACTACCAATGACTTTAACCCTTTACCCAACGAATCGGCTGCATCCGCCCGAGTAATATGCAAATTCAGGAGTTGAAAAAATATTATTTTTCAAAATATTTCAACAAAACCATATCATGTGACCCCTCGTTGGAACGAGCTCGTCGAGCTCGTTCCAACGAGTGGTCACATGATATGGTTTTGTTGAAATTGTTTGAAAAAGTTAAAAAAAAATGATATTTAAAATAATAAATTTTGATATCGTCTGCATTGGGTGAAGGGTTAAATAATTTTGGGTACATAGCCACTGACCTATCTTTCGTTCATGTCAGTGCAAGGTCATATCTGAAATGAGAAATGTCAGCAGAGAATAATCAATCTGAAAGTGCACCGATATATTTATGTTCCCTTGGTATGTCTTGATAATAAGTCTCTCCTGCTTTCATCCGGCGGTTCTTTTGGAGATAATATCATATGTCGCCACAACTAGCATTGTTGCTGGCTCAGTACTTACGACAAAAGATTTAAACCGAAAGGGTTACGGTTCGTTCCACGGCAGGGGTAACTGAGTTGTGTCCTTGGGCACGGCACTTAATCCCGATTGCCCACCTGGGGGCACGGAGGCGCTGTGCACCAATGCTTAATGCACGTCGATGGAGCACCTATCTTCAACCAATGCTATCTCTGCTTGTGCGGAGTTAGAGTTCGTTGGAGAGTCTGACAGTTGTTCGCCGTTGCTCGGTAGTTCTGTCCAGGTCTTCCGGCTTCCTCCACACTTAAAACTGTCCGACACCAGGGGATCCTAGCTGTTAAAAATGTCGTTAAGCTCCAATAAATAAATAAATAAATAAATAAATAAATAAATAAATAAATAAATAAATATGATTTTACTCTTTTCTGTCCCCTAGGGAACCACGGTAAGTGGAACCGTGCTTATTTACTATGGTAAACCAGTTCTTTTAGACCAGTAAAATAGGACTCTTAACCAACGACTAGGGTGGAAGTCCTCCCAAGAAAGAACACATGTATTGGCTAAGCTTGACTTCATCCCTATGTTGTGGTCATGCGATAGCCAAAGATGCTGCAAGTAGGCTTGTAAATAAATAAATAAATAAATAAATAAATAAATAAATAAATAAATAAATAAATAAATAAATAAATAGTGCCCTTTTCTGGCCTAAAAAAATCAGAAAAAGAGATATCGAAAAGCGAGTTGCTTGAAAAAACGCACGCCCTTTACGGTCTCCTTAACTTCCACATTCTACTGGTCTGTAAATAAAATACTAGGCTTTGTAAATTTGGTGTGCGGGTAGTGAAAGGCAACAGGAGATTATGGGTGAATAGGGAGGGAGTGGGGTTGAAGACACCAGGTGGAAGTGTTTATTTGTGTCATTGGTAGACCCATCCCATAACGAGACAATATTTTTCCTCCACATTTCGGACACTCATCCTATAGATGCATAGTGCCCCATTAACTTTGGCCACTCCGACAAAGCTAGGAAAATCTGGTTAAGACTGACAAGTCCATCAATATGAATCCTTCATTTTTTCAGTTGAATTGCAGTTGACAAATGGAGACGCCAGTGGATAGGAATTTAGGTTAAACATTATTTTATTTAAACTTGCTAAACTTTAGTTAAACTGATACATCATAGTGTGAAAACGTCATAAACAACATGAATAATAGAATAATCAATGAAATTGGATTCAGCAGCAAGCATGAATGCTTGTGTTAGCTATCTCCTGAAAGAAGAGAAGACTGAGTTGGGAATTGATTCTCCATGAAACACAGAAAAAGCAAAGACCAATCTATAAGAAAAAAAAACAGGAGACAACACGGAATAGATTATCGTTCTCAAACTTCGTATGAATTTTGTAATGTTAAATCTTATTCGACCCTACTCACTCTCCTGACAAAAAAGAACCTTACGCCAATCACAGATCATTTCATGGCAGATTCTCTGTCAATGTGCGTGTTGCATTCTGTCTTTTCCGCAACAGAATTAACGCCGGACTACGATACACAACCTGACCGTTAAAAAGAACTCTCAACTGAAGTGACAGCAATCACATGACCAAGGTTTCGCATAACTGATATGGAATATACGTATCAGTTTTATCACGAGAAGGCAACATGTGCTAAAAATTGTCCAATTCTTTAAATCCGTTGTGCATAAATCTTTTATCAAAGAAAAAGGCTGCGACCCGTAATCCGACCCTACAGTAAATACCGATAAGAAGCGCGGGGGGGGGGGGGGGAGGGGGGGTAGTAAGAATTTAATCCGACAGCCCTACAGGGCTATAGGATTAAGTTATTATCGAACCTCCCTAGAAATATGAAGTAAACTCTCAAACAGTGTTGTAAAAGGCGATACCATTCAGGGAGTCGGGGACGAAAAAAAATAATGAATACGCACAGATCCATAAAGATATTTTAGATATATATCCGGTGTCTCATTTGCTTATTGATTTATTAACTTTAGAAAACGTTATCTCTTTTAGCGTAGACAGACCTGTATAACTTTTTCTAACGCATAATGTTATAAAAATCAGCACATATTCTTACAATGTTTTTCAACGCATAATGTTAAATAAATTAACCGGTAATGCTAAACTTTACGTATATTCAGCCCAGTCACCACTATTTCTAATGAACACCAACACGAAGTCGCGTTGCTGCCAGTTACCATCTTAAAAGCACATAATTATATAGTATATGAGGTGGTTTTCTTGCCGGGTTACGGGTCCTCAGTGGGAGACCCCACCCGGGATTCTTATTTTGAGGGGACCTAGTCACGTGACATACATTCGTGTAACCCTAGTAATCCTCCATCTTCTGGCGTCATCACCATGGTGATACGCGTGCACCTGTTTCAAAGGTGTCATGCTAGGGAAATGAGCAATTTTGGGTCAAATACCTCAATTTTCGCCTATGTTGAGAGGCTAAATCCCACTTTTCGCATATTTCTCTCGTTATAACAATATTCTATAATTTGTTTATGTTGCTAAAAGTTTTTTCTAACAGTTAAGATTGAACAAAAAAGAGGTGGAGTTGGAGGTGGTAGCGATGGGGAAGGCATTGGAGATGGTGGAGATGGTGAATGATGTGTTGGAGGTGAGAGTACAGGTGGTGGAGTCACTTAGGGCAGGGATTAGTTTTAACAATATTTATTTCCAAAGTTTAGAGAAAGTTACAGAAATCAAGTACGATAATGATACAAGTAGCAGCGAACACAAAATATTAATGGAAATGGATTCAGCAACAAGCTGGAAGCTAATACTTGGCTGTTTCCATAAAACAGGGATTACGAGGAGGAGGAGGCTTGATAGGGTGACGAGGAAGAGGAGTGGGATTAGGAGTATTGGAAAATTCGGCAGTCTGACGAATCGCCATTTTTTATGCTCGAACCCAATACTGAACCGCATCAGACACGATATTTCACATCAAAACTTGAATCGAATCGAATATCCAATGATGGCACATTTGGAATTGATTATCGGGGAATTAACTCCTGTACATGCAAGCCAGTATTTATCACCTGTTTGGAAGTAATCGAATAGCTGGTAAATTTTTTTCAAAAGAGGAAAAAAAAACAAACACACATCCGATGGAACACACATTTCAAACAATGTGATAAATATCCAAAGAACTGATCTGCGTAAAAGTAAAAAGAAAGCTTTACCTTTTAGTGTCCAGTGCCCTTTAATGATCTATTTATACCATGCTCGCCTATGCTACTGCCTGTGAAAAGCCTGTATTGTAAATTTCAGCTTTTAACCCCACTACTGATGTAAAGCGTTTACTTGGGTTAAAAACATTTACAAACACAGTAAGAAGTTAATCGATGACGGGACATGACGTAATTTGCCAACTTCGATACATTCACACGTCGCGAGATTCATTCAAACATATGAAGTTTTGTGGTACTATCTACTACGTGCAATGACTTGTTAAGTTTAAAATACACACAATTAAATACTTAAAATAAAATTTAAGAATTGTTAATAATAATTTGACTGAAAAAGCAAGGTATTTAATCAGATTTAAACCACTCGTAGAATAAGGGTTTTAACCACTCCGCAAGCCGCATGATTAAAAACCTTATCCAACTCGTGGTTTAAAAAGCCGAATGGTTGAAACACTTATCCTACTCGTGGTTTCAATCTGATTACCGGCCCTAGTGCCTATTTATTCTTTTTATAATAGAGTCCGGTGTGGGTGCGTGTGTTTGATTCTGTGGTGTAATGTTCAACACTGCTCCACCCTTTAGCACACATGTTCCGTAGAGTGGCGTGGTGTTTCTGTCAACTTCGATTGAACGTCTCACAGACAATCACAATAAATTAAGTTGCTTTTTCGTCGTTTCCGTCCATAGGACGGACACAAGAGAATCATATTTTTACTTCCATCTGCTAGGGGAAACCTGAATTTTTAGCAAAACTGTCAACCAACAGCGTCGGAAGCATCCAAAGGAAAAAAGGGGCGGGAGTGTCAAAAAGACTGCTCGACTCCGGGCATGAGATATGGCCGAGAGTTTACGACGTAACATATATCCTAATGTAACACTCAGAAGTACTGGCACTATATATCAGCCCTTGCGTTGAACAAGGTGCCTTCTGCACTGTTAAAAAATTGGTTGTATAGCTTCTTTGATTGATAATTATTGACAAGTTTGAGTCATTATTCTTGCTACCCCCCCCCCCCACCACACACACACCCAATCAGCATTGGCACATGTATAAAGTGCGTTACAACGGATGCTTTTCCACTGGTAAACGTCTGGCAAAAAGGGTAAGTGCTGCCATCTTGTCGTCTTGTCTCAGGACAGAGAGGGGACAGCTGCTCCCTGCTCGACCCGCTTCCGGTGCACTTGCTGTCAACGGAAGTGAATGCAATCATATGACTGAGGTTACACATCCTTGGAATGAAAGTAGGGAAGGATGGCACTCTGAAGACTAATGGGAAATTAACATAGGATTTTTTTATATAGTAAATTCCCATTAGGGTGGGGACACCGTGTGGAAATTTACTATAGAAAGGCAAACAAAAAAGTAGGCACTCTGACGAGTGCCTGCATTTTGTCGTGCAGAGTGCCGTCAGAGTGCCTAATTTTGCGTTTGCCTTTCTATAATAAATTCTTATACCTCGCCAAAGTGCCCCCACCCCTCTCCAATGGGTAATGGGAACTTACTACAGAAAAAAATCCTATGTTAATTTCCGATTGGTCGCCACAGTGTCGACCGTTTAAGGGGACTAACACGTTTCATCTCTCTCATGTCTTGCCTGTAGGGTTGCCTATAGGGAAATTCTGTATTAAAGGTAGGGGATTGCATTTTATGCCAGACTGTTTTTTCAGGATATCGCTGATTGAAACAACAAAGACTTATAGCAAGGGTGATGGATCTGTGTTTCTCTTTCTCAGAACTTTTGTATTTTTAGAAACAAAACTTGTAATGTGACCAGGTGTCTTTCTTTTGAAAATATTTGGTCCCTGAAAAGACCTCACGGAAGCATTTGTGAAGGCACTCGTTTTGTGATACCACCACGTTAAAACGAAGTGTAGAGATAAGAAGAATTAGGATAAATCAGAAATACTTCTATCCTGAATGTATGTCAGGGGACAAATTTAATAACCTATACTTGGATTTTAGGGCCATCGGGTGTAACCCGGAGGTCCACTGGCCAAAACATTGCTTTTGTTTGCTGTGAGTAACCATGAGAATATGTCATGTTTTGGATGCCACTCGATCGGGGAATTCCATGCAACTCCCACGTGCAGTTATGTCAAGACAAGCGCATAGTTCGTGACGGGACTTAACTAACTAATTAGATGAACTTGCCTTATTTTTGTGATGCAGTTGTAATATAGCTCTAGATACTGAAAGTATAATAAACATTACTGGTACTGAGTGTGATATCAAACCTTAACCTCTATAAAACAGTGCTACTAACCATTAGTACACTGTCTAAAAAGCAACATGATCAGCATCACATTTTTACAGTACATTATTTATGAAATTAGTCGATGATATTTTGATCACAGACCACATTTATCTCTGCCAATCAGAATGAGTTGTTGATTTTCCAGAACAAATAACATAATTTGGCATTTCATAATTGGGCCGTGAGCTGCGAAAAGGGACCTTACAGGACATCCAATGAAAACAGAGAAAGACGTCAAAAACAAACGACGTAAACATTGTGAGCGTGATCAAATGAACACACGCGGCTTTTTATTTTTTCTTTCCATACGAGGAACGCACTGATTTAATGTATTTAATAAATTAAAACTGGTTACCATAACTAAATAAATGTTTTAGGTCAGAGATAGAATCAGACTCTCAAAACATTCTCTTGAATTCGCATGAATTGAACAGTTCTTTGCCAGCGAAATAGCTGAGACGATAGTGCAACACGCGTTCTTGACCTTCAAGAAGACGTGTTGTCTACTGTGTAGCAAACCAGTTTCAGGCGTATCCAAGTGTTTGGTTGTTTCCATATGACTTTACATGTTTCCTATTAATCGATGACATTAATGTCATAAAACTTCGAGGTACACATCATTTTCTGATGAAAATTAACACACACAAAAGATATATTGACAAAAACACGCCGATTTCATTGTTTTCCAAGAGAGTTCGATGTGCTGTCAGCAGATGTGAAACGACTGATTTTTCGCTTCACTCTGTTTGGTTTGACCTGTTCAAATGACGCTTCGCACTGGCTGAATTGTTTACATCAACGAGTGTTTCTATTTTTAAATCACTGGAATGGCACTGTAAAATTTATGTTGGTCCCGTTTCTTCTTCTGCTTTTTTTTTTGGGGGGGGGGGGGGGGGGGTCGTGTGTTAATGGATTTTCCTTATTCAATTTGCCGATGCATGGAAAGCAACCGAAAACGTGCAAAAAGCATCACCCCCGACCCCCCCCCCCCCCCCCCCTCAACCAAAAAAAACAAACAAAAAATGAACAAGAAATAAACAAAAATGAAAAACCTGACAGCTCGGGAAAACAAATCTTTTTCGAAACTTTCTTTGCAGATTGCTCCTCTCACACCACGAATTAAATCATATCCACAGTGAATTAAAGCCCAGGTGGTAGTTTGTTATCTCCCTTCACTCTTAAATATTGCATTTTTTCGAAAAAGAAATAACTTCTTACAGTTCTCTAAACGTTCACATTTTCACAAAAGATAACGTTGCACATGTGCATCGTATAAGTATTACATTGAAACGTCAAACGGTCGATTCAAGTTATGGGGCTCTTGGACATCCCACTTTACACGTCACGTCGACCCATTTATAAATGTCAGATAAACCTAAAGTAAACTTAGTTGGAATCCTCGTTTTCAGGAGAGTAGAGATGTAACTCTAACTCAATTTCCAATTTTTGACCCCTAAGGTCCCTTTTCGCAGCTCACGGCCCATATAAGACCTTATTGAGCTTTGTAAATCAGGATAAGCTTTCGTTGATTTCCCTACACAAGAGAGCATGGCACTTTTTCACCCTTTACCCAAAGTAACGGCCAAAACCACTTAGCACTATACACTAAAATTGCCATTCAAAGTCTTATTTTTCATTTTTTCTTAAAAAACATAGCTTATGAACCCTCATTGGAAAGGGTGTATCGAGTTGTTCCAACAAGGGGTCGTAAATTTGACATAAAAGCTATGTTTTTGATGCAAAAAATGAAAATCTTTTTTTTTTGGTTTTGTGAGTGTTGTCTGATATTCATCATTTGGTTAATAAGACAACAATGAATAGTTCAGAGTGCTATGGCCATGGGTTAATTATGATAAAAAGGAATGATGCCCATGTCTTTTCCTGTGCTTTGAATTAATGGTGCCATTACAATTACACAGGCTTGTAAATTGATGGGCCATTAACTGAGTGGTGACATTTTAATGGCCATGCTTTCCCCCAGTCTATTTTCCTACAAACTAATGGCCATTTTTTTTTGCTGTGCCACCTGCACAATATTAATGGTACCATTAATTTCTAGAGAAAATATATTAATGGATCATTAATTCAGGTGAAGTTTTTTAATAGCCATTATTTTACCTCCTAAATTAATGGCCATTAGTTTCAGACAGACTGACAAAATTGATGGTGCCATTAATTATGAAGCGCCGATATTAATTGGCATTAATTGGTGGATATCTTAATGCCCAGATTTTTTCCCAAACATAATTAAAAACCATGAACTCTATTAACAGCTTAAACATTTAACGGCCATCATTTTTATAGAAAGATGACAAAAATAATGCTGCCATTAATTATGTCCCCTTTTAATGGGCATTATTTATATGAAGCTCTGGTATGCCCATGGTTGTTTTTCCTGGTGAAAAATTAAAGCCCATGATATCTACCAACAGTTTAAAGTTTAATGCACATTATTTTATAGAAAGACGAGAGAAAATTAATGCTGCCATTAATTATGGCCCCTTTTAATGGGCATTATTTATATGAAGCTCTGGTATTAATGAGCCATTAATTGAGGTATATATTTTTAATGCCCATGGTTGTTTTTCCTGGTGAAAAAATAAAGCCCATGATATCTACCAACTGTTTAAAGTTTAATGCACATTATTTTATAGAAAGGCGAGGGAAAATTAATGCTGCCATTAATTATGGCCCCTTTTAAGGGGCATTATTTAATATTTTAATGCCCCTTAGGCAGAATGATGTAATGGTTATTATTTTTAAATTTTTATGGACCATTAAACATTTTATTTAAACAATTAATGACCTTTAAATTCTCTTACATTTTAATGAAATATTAATGATATTAATGGGGGAAATAATGATTTTAATGGTGGTTAAAAGGGGCCTGAATTAATAGTATGAATTTTAATGGAATCTTAATGTATTTTTGTCCAGTCCTGTTATATAGTATAGTCACTGAACACAGTTTCTGTAAACATTCTGCAATGTGCATATCTATTAATGTTATTGTGTGTGACTGACATTTTCCACAAAAATCTTTCGTTTTCTGTTTATTAGATTTTGTCAGTTTTATCACTACACATTTTTGAAAAAATAATGTTTGCATTTTTTCTTCATACATCTTGCAATGTTCACAATGATTCATCTTTTTTAAATCAAAGATCACTTCTTTAAATTTGTTTGATCTCTATCTCTTTATCAAATTCTGCACAGACGACAATATTGATCACCTCTTGAAGAGATTGAGCAAACTGAAGTTCAATTCAAAGATTACCAGATTTAAAGGATGAGACAATGGCCCATTACTGCACTGACCAGGTGTCAAATCAATTCCCCAAAGAGTATATCCTCTAGCATAATCCTGCAAAGATAAATCGAATGTTTGATTTTGTCCAAAGAAGCCCATAGCTTTGTACAATGATAAATATGAATTTAGATAAAGTCCACCCTCGAAAGTTGGTTCAAAGGGACGTGAATTAATGGAATGTCCATCTTCTGTTACTTCCATCTTATTCAAATTGAAATGTTGTAAGTGAAATGGAGTTGTGCCAATATCTCCATTTCTATCCCTATCAGATACTAAGGCCAGAATAATTTGTTTTGGTATCTGTTTATAAAACAAATATTTGTCTTTGTTTGAATGAAGACTGTTTCCAATAGTAAATGTTTATGGGTATTTTGTAACTTGAACGATCTATTTGTGCAGTAAGGTCATTTGCAAATTTTGTAATCAAATCTAATGCTGGTGTTTCAATACAGTTTTTTGAATTTCAATTTGTCCATGATCACCACCAATCAAACAAGATTTAGATGGAGTACGATGGAATTTAATTCTCAACTCTACTCCATTTGGTAAATATTTTTCTTGCACAAACAGATCTAAGTGCAATTTTCCTTTAGCTGTACATATTCACTAATACCAATTAATTCTGCTCGCTCAATCAAAGCTTTGTTGGAGGAACTTTTTGTAGTTTCAGTATGTGTGCCATCTGAATACCACATTTCACTTGCAGCCAATTGTGATTGTTTTACATCTTTTGAATAACTAATAAAATTCTCCAATTAGCCTTGATAAGGATATAGATCTGTATTGGTGGTGATAAGATTGCCATTCAGTGTGACATCTATATTGCTAAAAAATACTATGATAAAATTATTAATGGGAGCAATTTGTGTATCTGGGGCCAAAACACTCCCATCTTGTTTTGTAATTTTAAATTGAACTTCAAGGGTTTATGCTGCAAGAGCTAGCCACTTGGTTGTTTGTCTTGGAATTAAAAATTCTATTGACGAAGAATTGTTTAAAGATGCTATTGGAAATTGTTCAATTTCACCAATATTTTCTATACCACTTGATGTTGTTGAAACATTATCCAGATCAAAACTACTTCCAAACGGTTTGCATGGTCCATGTAACATCATGATTTAATCAAATATATCAAATGGTCTGGAATTTCGTTTTACAGGAGATCTATACTTCTTTCCTCTTTGCGAAATGAGAAAATTTTTCAAAGAGAAATTTTCTCATTTCGCTGAATGAGTAAATGTTTTTCCTTTTGCTCTTTTTTATACCTAAAGGAGGTTCACCCACTGATTTCAAAAGATCTTTCGTATGAATGAATAAAATTTCTTTAGGTACTTTACGTTTTCCTAAAAGTTATTTTGCCACCTATATTCCTTGTTTTAAACATTCACGTTTTAAAGTTTGAAATGCATTTTTGCTATGGGTTTTACAAATAGTACAGCTGTTCTCAATGCTGTACGAAAAATACAACCTAATCCATACCCACATTGACGAGGTATACCTCGAGATGAAGGCTATCATTTTGTTACTATTGCAATTTATTCCGCTCTTTAAAATGCAACTTTACTACAGTCCGACCACTGACAAACTGAATAGGTTTGCCAATGTTTTCATGTATATTTATATTAATCTGCTCAAAGTAATAGTTTAATACTGGTATGTAATGTACATTATCAAATTATTTGTGATTGTGTTGACAGTTCTTTTGTGATTCAAACGGTATTACTCATAAAATAGATGATTCAGTGTCACCTATAAATGTATAATCTGCAATGCTAGAATTAAAAAAAAAATATTGAAATTAACATTTAAATCCACTTTATATTTAAATGCATCTCTTGCCATGTTAGGAAAAATTACAGCAAAAATATTTTTACATCCCAGTTTTTTTTAATAAACTTAGTGACATTTCAATACCCAATTTTCCAATACTATTTCCTACTATTTTTACACGAGATTGTTGAGTTGAATATCCCAGATGAAATGATATATCAACAAGGCCCCCCATTTGCAAAGACACACTGTAAAATACTTATTTCAACAGCAGAAACACCTTTGAAAATCATATGTTTCAGGGATGTTTTATTGATACGATTCGATATTTTGCTATCTGTCACTGTAATTTTAAAAACAGATTCTTATTTTGTAATATTTTTGCCACTGAAGGTGAAATTACTTCAACTAAGCCAACTTCCCATCGTTCCTTATCAAGATGTATGGGCTTAGGTAATTGTGTTTGAAAAAAACATTGTGTAATTATATGGAAACATATTCATAGAAATATCACTCAGAAGTGTTATGTAAAACGAATACATTTTTCTCATCTTGCCGTTCTTTCATATATTTTTAACCTGTACTTGGAAGAATATATCCTACAGAATTACTTAATAATTCCATCCACAATTCTTTATCAGGGCTCTGTAAACTAAGATGTTCGATGGAAGTAATTATAATACCATAAATGATAATAATTTGTGTAAAATAAGTCACTTAATTCATTGCAACATGATTCCCCACAAATTTTAAATTGTTGGCAGTGCAATAACACTTGTGCTTTCACTAGATAATGAAGTTTCCATTGATGACATGTTTTGTTTTGATACCAAATCAGTTTCGGGAATCCAACAATCGAACTTCTTAGAATGACCTTCCCAATGTACTTTGATTTCCCTAATAGTTTTGTTACATACACGTCTCAAACGTCGACCATAACCTGATTCGATCATGTATTTTTTATCATCTTTTATATGTTGAATTCCCTGAGGAAAAATTTCCCTCAATCTGTTCTCCACCTAAATCTTCAAGTTTGTAAGTAGGTGGTATTGTACGTTTCACATGTGTAATTTTATATAATTATTTTGTCCAATTTGGTAAATACCCTTTTTCAAATGTACATATTATTTTGTTAATGCATACCACATCCCCCACTTGAAAATGTATTTTTATTTTGGAGGTTTTTGTCCATACAAATATTGAGAAACTTCTACTTCATTTTGTATAGAAACAGAAGCAGGAGTTCTTTGAATACTCTAGCAAAAACTGGAGTGTAACTAATCACTAAATTTTGTAACACATCAATATATTTTAATGTACGCTTATGTGTGAAATATTTCCACATACGTGTTTTCATTGTACGTAGAAATCATTCTACAATACTTGCTTTTCTTTCAAGATTTTCTGTCATGAAAAAAAAAAATGAATATTTTTCTCTTCAAACATTTCTGTACCACCTTATTTTTAAATTCAGAACCGTAATCATATTGTAACAACAATGGTTTTCAACCAGACATTTTCAGAATAGTCTGAAATGATTTTGTTAATGTCTCTCCAGATTTATTACAGATAAGCAATGTCCATGCAAAAATGGAAAATACATCAATGACAAAAACTAAATAACAAAATTGACCATTTTGGGATTGTAAACTTTGTAAGTCTGCTAAATCAATTTTCCATTGTTGATCAACACCACCTACTATTGTTTTACATCTTGAAAATTTTCACTGTATAGGCTTATGTAAAGTATGTTCTTTCTCCCTTTAACCAATCTTTGACTCGTTTGCAGTTATGGATTATGTTTCTCACAGGCTGCATTGCACAACTGTTGTACACTGCCATAACCAGCAGGATGTTTTATATTGTAATGCAATTCACTTAATAAATCACTCTATAGGCCTCCAATTTGTCTGAAATTTTAAGTTTAGATAATTTACGTTTTACTAATAATATTGGTGAATCTTCACTCGGCTGTTTTCTCTCTCACTTTTTGGTGTTGGAGATATTCATAAACGAGACTCTGGCCAACTATCTTCATGAGAACTCTGATATTTACTGCTATGGTTATATGTGTGTGTGTTGTCTGTGCATCCATAGCCAACGTTTACGATTTCCTACAAAATCGTGTGGTATATTTATATTTTTTTAACCCACAACTGAATATTTCCCAATCTCTTGGTTTGAAACCATTTCAATGTCTGAGAACCTCATAAACTAAATCAATAATGTTTGAACCTTGTATGGTTTCTCCATCATAACTTAATATACACTGAGCATCCCAGCTCATGTTTGGATGAGTTGATAAAGCAGATAATAATGAACTAGGTTTACGTCTCCTAGTAACAGGTACACTTTCAGTAATACGATCTCGTAAAGATAACGATTTTCTTTCTTCTGAATCAGGTATACCAAGTGATGGTTGTAATGCTTTCTTGTGTGACATTTAAAATTTTTGCATCATTTTCCCTCACTTCAGTTCTTTCTCACATTCTGATAATTCTGAATTGTCTGACACTGATGATAAATTATTCTGAAGTTGCGCAGTATTTGCAACTTGTGGCTAGGTGCGAATCTAAGACATTGAGCTTTTTCATTTCTAAACTGTTGTATATCATCTAATAGTTGATAAGGTACAATAGGCATTTTCTTCATATTTTACTAATCTAAGTCCAAGATTTGTTGCAAGTCCAACCACAGGAGCAAGTACTCCAAGTAATGGTAAAAATACACCTTTTTGATTTAATATTTGTTTTTTTCTTTTTAACAGAAACTGATTTACAAGCAAGTGTTCTTAGATGTTCATGCGTCGGATACAATTTCTGTTTCTGACTAGGTTTCGGATGTGCATTGCCTTTTAAAAGATTATAACAACATTCTGACAAACAATTAATTGATTCTTTGGGTGTTTTTCTTATTATTTCTTTCTGAAACGCTGGAGGAGTTTGACTCAATACCAATAACGTACCACCATATTTTTTCACTAAAGGAATTTTTTGTTTCTTGTCTTGTCTCACCATCCTTCTCTATCAGTATCTATGGATGAAATAAAACAAACAAAAGGTATTGCTGTTCATGTAAGTGTGAAGAGTGCCCTGTATTTATTAAAACACTTCACTTAAAGTAAGATCTTATTCCACGAATAGGTTGAAGAGGATTTAAATATGTAAAACATGTCATTGTGGGGAACTTTTCTTTAGGTAGTACATACTCTGTGTTTTGTACAGAATGCATTGGTTCACGATTTACTTTTTTACACCATCTTTCGTTATTGACACTGCACATGTTAACTTAAGTGGTGATACTCTTTTTGTTTTTGACATTTTTTCACAAGTAATGCTTTTAATTTTCTACGATTGGTAGTTGGATGATTATGAGGTGCAATTTCAAAATGTTTGTACATATATTTAGGTCCCACCTTTCATTGATCTTTTATCTCTCTATAACTTGAGGAATTATTTGATGTCTTTTATGTGACTTTTTTTCTTATGTTTTTTCTTCTGGAATACTGATTGAAAGTTTCTAGTTGTTTCATAACCATCCTATTGAATTAATTTACGAATAATAACACCACCAAAAAACCCTCCACCCCCTGGTTTTAAAATAATGTTTCTCTTTGTTGCAAGATCTACTCTTGGATTTGCAAATTGTTCAAGATCTTGTTTATGTTTATCCGTATAGGTTAAAGTTTGTTTTGGCAATTTAATTTTCTTTATTAAGTATGAAATCTACTTGCTAATGTGAAACATTTTAAAATTTTCGTAAATTCTTTCTTAAGTATTTTTCTGTTTCAAATGGATTGGTCTGATGGCTAAGTTTTTCCAAGCAATGCATGAAAGATACCATGATGATGTGTACTCATTAACAGAGTTTTAAACAACTGACAGAAATGCTTTGTCACTGCCCTTTTATAGTTTTGTATAACTGATGGGTCCACGTTCATCTTGTTTTACCCATGGATGCAAAATATTAGTTCTTAATCTCAGTGAATCAGGAGTTCTAGGATGAAAACCAATTAATAAATAACCATGATTGACACTTATCCCATCTTCATAAGCTGCAATTAAATGTGGTAACTAAACTTGGTTTGCCAACACTTTAATCTAACCTTTATCTTTTGTATTTTGAAATAAAATTATATAATGTGCATTTAAACCTATGATACGACTAAACGTTGACTGTGAATACATGTTCTGAGTTATGTTAAAAACACTTATATTTTGGTGATGTCCTTTATGGGTAAACCATAATTTATATTTTTCTTCATCTGAATCTCCTAACATATCGTCAAAGACTGCAAGATGTGGTATCGTGACATCATTAACAGTGTCATATTCATCATCAGGAATACCTGCAATAAATATTATGTCTCCACGCTCCTTCAGTAAACTATAGGTTTTTCCATTCTTTATAACACCGGACCACCTTTTGTGGGACGTTTTAAAATAAAATTTCATATCAATCAGTTTTTTAACAAATTCCGTTTTCCCTGAAACGCTAGGGCTTGAGATGAAAATATTACAGGGATGTTGAAACACTAAACACTTACTTGATGCCTTGATTGTTTTCATGAAAATAGGATTTCTATCAGTGACTTATATACAACTTTTCTTCCATGGTTTCTTCAGATCGATGTCAAGGCGTTCTTTTAAAAGAATGGTTTCAACTCAAATATACTTTCTGAAGAATCTATTCTATGATCAATTTGGGGAACACATTGTTCATATAAATAATCTATGATTTCTTCATCATAAATAATATAATCCCACATAACTCTTGTCCAAATATTTTGTAAATTGTCTTTGTAAACAGCGTTCATCAGGATAAATGATTTACAAAATTCTGTATACATTTCTGTTTTTCCTAATTGGTTTTGAATAACATCTTTTGTTATTGTTTGGTATCCAGGAGTAATAAGTTGAAAAGTATATAATAATCTGTTATGTGTGATCTTGTTTTCTGAAAGACTTCCTACTTGGTCCATGGTTGAAATCAAAATGTTCCACTGGCATGCATCAGAGGTGTGGGGGTATTTATACCCTTAACCTATATGGACATGTATCATTTTTATTTTCCTTATAACGTTTTTTTTGTGTATACAGATCAAATTGTTTGGGTTTTTGTTTACACTTGTCTATTCTCACTACATTTAATTCATTGTTTTATCCCTCTGTCTTGTACAGATTCAGCCATTTTACTATCAGATTTAAATGATTTTTCTTTATATCTTTCTCACCCTTGTGGTACGGAAGGTGTGTTACTTCTAAAGATAACTTCTGGGGCTTTTCCCTTCATGTATAGTAAACTTTTCATTTCATTGCACAACTTTTTCAATGACATCTAACATTGTATTACCAGTGATAGAAGATGCTTTGTTAAATGGAATAAATATTCCTATATCAAAACCAGGATGATTCATGGGCACTCTCACTTGGTCATTCTCTTCTAGCGTACATTTATCTTTAATATCTGCAATCATGCTGCCAAATACTTTTGATAGGTTTTCAAATTGATTCTTCTCATCAAATTCTTTAACCCTTTACCTAACGTAACGGCCAAAACCGGCCAGCACTATTCTCAAAAATCGCCAATTAATTTTCATTATTTTTTTCATTTTTTGTCTCAAAAACATAGGTTATGACCCCTCGTTGGAACGAGCTCGACGAGCTCGTTCCAACGAGGGGTCATAATCTATGTTTTTGAGACAAAAATGAAAAAAAAAAAGTTATTCAAGAATTATTTTTGCAAGTGTCGTCTGCTTTTCAGGTTAGGTAAAGGGTTAAATGCTATTCTACATACAAGGAACTTTGAATGAAGATTTTGTGATGTTTTTTGCAGTTTAGGGTGGATTGTTTACAATTTCCTTTCATTATCTAATCTTCCTCTCATACTCTCTCTTCTGCAAAATGCATACACTTCACCATACTAATCCCATTTTTCTTCTTCATCTTGAGGTGATGTACTTTGTAAATCCGGATAATCATTTTCTGCACCATCTATGAAGATTTTGTCAAACCTTGCTTTGAATTTATTGGCAAGTGCAGCTGTTCATGCAATCACCCTACTAAATGATATATTTACATTATCGAATATCATGAGCGAAACTAGAAAATTAAAATTGGGGAAATTGTCTAGACACTTGTCATATCTTTTCCTAGTTGAAAATATTTAGCTTTAGTTGTATCCATAATCCACGACAGATAACACTTTATCTGGAGGTGTTTGCATACATGATGGTGGTTTGTAAAACTGATAAATTTCTAATAAGCTGGATGTAAGAACACGTTAGTGACCACTAAACATGTTCTTGTAAAGAAACATCTTTAGCTTCCCAATTCATTAAACCTTGTCCACAAACGAAGCATGTTACTTTGCCATCTCCTACACAGAAAAATCAAGCTTTGGCTATTTCTTCCATCTTGGATTGTTAAATATTATTTATAGTCATTCTAAAACTTGAAGGCCTTGTAAACTCGGAGAGGATACAAGATATGCAGGATTAAGTGGTTGGGATATGTTGCCTTTTCAATGTTTTACTTTGACATTTCTGCAATAATTAAAATTTTCTTTTTATACTCATAGAATTGGTGTGTGGGATAAAATGTGTCGTGTAAGTATTGAAATAAACCTCATGCATTTGTCACATCACACTGGAAATAAAATGTAATTGAAAACAATTACATATTTTTCCAGTGTGATGTGACAAATGCATAAGGTTTATTTCAATAATTACATGAAAAAAATTCTTAGTAGGAGAGTATAAAAGGCCATTAATTCTCAGTTCTTCCTAACGCTTGCTTTTAGACTATCAACAGGTTAAGACTGAAGTTCGCACTACTCCAATAAAATGAGAGATCCGAGATTAGATAAAGAAAGTGATGCGAACAGAAGTTACTACAAACCCTTCTTAACAGACAAAGTAAGAAGACTTATATGAGTTGGCAAAAACCTAAAGAGCTGAAATGTTATGTTTGTAAAGACAACAAACATCTGGCTAATTCATGTCCCAGTAGAGGACCAAGCTTTCACTGTCATAAACAGGACATTGGATTAATGAATGTGAACGGAACAAAACTATCTTATCAACCAATGAGGTGGACACCAGCTATTCCAACACCTACTGCAGGGTTTAGTATTCATCTGGAGCAGATCGAACAAAAGATTTCACCACTGGATATCATAACACCTAATACCTCACCACATCAGACTGTCGATAATGTGCTACCAGGCTGTGATGAGAATATGTTAATATGTGGCATACCAAGTGAAACAAAAACAGATGATGAATTTGAAACATTATTTCCAGACTAAGAACCACCATCAATGACAATTTCAAGAAAACGTAAATCTAAAGACAGTAAATCAAAATTATCGAAACTGACTAAGAAACTGTAATGAACATTTGAAAAGTGACAATTAAAAAGTGACATTCAGAAAATGGAACATCACTGACTTGTATTGCAAAATATTCATGGAATAAAATTCAGAAAAGGTAATGATGATCATTTTTATCTCTTAAATGAAAGAAAAAATTTTCAAAAGAAAATGAGTTTGATGTTCTGCAAAAACGTTTTTGTATCACACATAAGTATTTTTTTTTGTTTTCAGAATATGTGTAATGCACAAATTCTGAAAAAGACCTTATGTCTAACTCAAAAATGTTTTTGCAGAACATCAAACTTATTTTCTTCCAAAAAAATATTCGTGGATGTAAAAATAATTTCATGTTAGGAAAATAAATTTGTTGTGTTGCAAAACGCAAAACGTGTTTGTATTGCACACAATTTCTGTGTTCAGAATTGTGCAATGCAATACAATTTTTGTAATACAAAAAACATCTTTTCTTCTGAAAAGTGAAAATAATTTCATGTTAGAAAATTAATTTGGTGTGCAGTGCAAAACGTATTTGTGTTACACATAAGATTTTGTCTTCAGAATTTGTACAACACTTAGTTCTGACCACATAAACTTGTGTGCAACACAAACACGTTTTGCATTACACCATTTGGAATGCTTTACTTGCTGGTTAAAATCACAAAGTATGTAAATCACCTCCTACTATTGTGATTACAAGGGAATACATCCAAGCGTTTTTCACTGCAATGAAAAAGAAATTAGATTGTCAAAACATGAGGGAACTATGAGGTTCTCCAGCCAGCACTTCTTGCAAGTCAACATGAATTATTTCTTGGAATAGTAATGGTTGATTCCAGCTTCATTCCACCTTTTCCAATTCCATTTCTTCCCTTCGATATCTTCATCATGGTTGGTTCAGTATCAAGTAATAACGAACCTTCTTCAACTATCAGTCTTATACTTACTCTGGCGACGTGAAAATAAACTTCGTAAAGGACTTTTTTTTCCCCGCCTTATAATCAAATAGACCATGGACGTTCTTTGGAGAGATGTTGATCCGAATGATAGTTTGCTTTGCCTATAAATGCGATGTCACAATAAAAAAAAAGTGATGATTGTATTTGTTCAGTCAAGACAATGTGGCAAGGCTCAACTTTTTATCGGTCTTTGACGATTTAATAAGTATTGATCCTGCAATATTGGCATCAGAAGATGGACAAAATTTTAGAGCGAGTGAATCAGCATCAACCACTACTTCAGCAGATCGTAATGAAGGTTTACTGAAGGATATTATAAAAGCTATACAAGAAATGAAATTTTGTCTCAACCAATTAGTCCTGTCAGCAGAGAAACTTACAGTGCGGGTGGAACGCATGATGATGGGATCGATTCCAATACAAATTCCACTACGGCAAAAAACCTGGACCAAACCCACGTAGACGACTTATTACTACTGCTACACAAACTGAGGTTCGTGAAGAGGAGAAAACAAAAGAGATAAAAAAACACCCATTCTTCCATACACCTTAAAACGTGTACATTTCAGTGGAATTGGAAGATATTCGAAGAGAATGGATAAGTGATTACATTGACCATGATAGAATAAAAAAACCTTTTCAGGGCTATCTGGATGATTCAGAAGAGAGATATCTCATCACGTTACAAGTTTTTTTTAAAAAACAAAACCCAAAAGTCTCAGAAAGAGAGACACAGTTCCATCACCCTTACTATAAGTCTTTGTTGTATCAATCAGCGAAATTCTGAAAAAACAGTCTGGCATAAAATGCATTCCTCAGCATTAAACACTGAATTTCCCCATAGACAACCCTGCAGACAAAACATGGGAGAGATGAAATGGGTAATGGGGATTTACTATAGAACAAAAATCCTATGTTCGTTTCCCATTGGTCGCCGGAGTGCCATCCTTAATAACTATTGATGGAACGTCCACATTAGTTCGGTCACTATATAGCATGAATCTAATGACTGAGGTTATTCATCATTGGGATGGCACATGTATCCACATCAGTTCGGTCACAATATATGCTGAAAATGACCTTATTTCGATGCATAGAAAAGAGCTTGTGAGCAGCTTTTTGGAGGCTACGAAAGCATTACATCTTTTCATCAAGATGACCATAATATAGCAGCATCACAAATATTCTCGTTGTAAATGTTGTACATTTGTGTGTAATTTGCATATAAATATGACGTCACAATAAAAAAATCGATGATTGTATTTGTTCAGTCAAGAAAATATGGCAGAGCTCAACTTTTTATCGGGCTTTGACGATTTAATAAGTTCGGTCACTATATAGCCTGAATCTAATGACTGAGGTTATTCATCATTGGGATGGCACATCCACATCAGTTCGATCACAATATATGCTGAAAATGACCTTATTTTGATGCGCAGAAAATAGTTTGTGAGCTGCTGTTTGGAGGCTACAAAAACATTACATCTTTTCATCAAGATGAACATCATATATCAGCATCACAAATATTCTTGTTGTAAATGTTGTACATTTTTGTGTAAAATGAGACTTTTGTAGTCCCTTTTCGTATACGATATCTGCACAAATTAAAAAAAAATGCTCACATCCATTTGTAAATAATTTCCTTCGACTTTGGTGCTGAACGGATTAAATATGTTCCCATTTATTTCAAATATGAAAATGTGGTTACACTTCTTTATATCTGAGGTAAATATGGAATTTGATATTAATTAACTTTTAATTTCTAGTCAAGAAAGAAATTATGTTCCTTGTGTATACAGAACTACTTCCCGTTGAGAAGGATGTTGCTGGCAATGTTTCAGGTGATTATTTATAGAAAGTCAATGAGCTTTTTAAGGGATGTAGTTTATCACTATTTCTGAATTCAGCTTTCTAGAAGCGGAGTGTGTGTTTATGGGTGGGGGTGTCTACGGTCCAGCACCACGTGTCGCTGACGTGTCTCTATCTTCTCGACTCTTTAGCCTCTACGACTTCTATGCCTTCTCCCAGGTTTAAAGTCTGGGCCTAAAGATGGAGACTCACATGACTAGCCGCCGTCGTAAACAGAAACCCAGTGAGTTTGCAAAGAGTGCCTCTCAAATATTGATGGGGCGCCATAACCTCTCTCAGGAAAACATAACATCAGATGTTTTTTTTATTTTTGAGAGAGGTGGGGGTATATTTCTGTACTATGGAGGCGTGATTCTACGTCACTAAATTAAATTGAATGAGACGTTAAGCATTTACGACCACGAATGGAACAAACCGAAATATGTATTCCCCGTTGTAATATGACATTCAAAATACAAGGGTTAGAGTCTCTAAATGAATTCTATCTATTATATGGAGTATACCAAATAAATACTCGAAGTTTGGTACAGATATTTCAATTTTAACCGCTGCAATTTCACTTTTAATGTATAGCGTGATACCCGACTAGCGGTCTCACTTTTCCGCAACAAAGGACAAACAGATCGCAAGTAAACTACTGGTCTTAAAAAAACACCAATTAAACGCTTTCTGGAGATTTGGGGTACATTGAATATATATCCTAACTTTCATATTGATATTATAATTTTAACCCCAAAAAATCAACTTTTAATATATAGCGCGACTTCCGATTTGCGGTCTCAATTTTCGCAAACAGGGACATAGAGACCCGCAAGTAAATTATTAATCTTAAAAGAAAACATCAAATAAACGTGAATGTATAAGCCATATCGTATATAAAATTTATTCCAAAGATGGTAGTAATATCTTGATTTCCACCTCTTATTATTTTAAATATTACTATTATGTTTAATGTCTGATAGAAAATCACATTTGTGGTCTCATTTACCAGGCATAGAGGCACAGATTATGCGGAAGCTTGACTTGAAATAAATAGCTTATAATTTATCAACAATCCTCATCTTTTATCTTGAAGTAAGATCGGCAACTATACTACTTGTTGGCTTTTAGAGTTTTTCTACAGTGAATTTTGCTACTGTTCTTTCTTTTTAAATTATCGACTCCCTTCATCCTTTACCCGAGCTCAGAACCGGTGTGACAGGAATGGAAGTCCGTAGGAAAATTAGTCCCTCTGGACTATTATTCCGCGGAATTATAGTCCTAGGTCTAACATTTCTAGGAATAGTAGTCCGCCGGACTACTATTCCTAGAAATGTTAGACCTAGGACTATAATTCCACGGAATAATAGTCCAGAGGGACTAACGTTCCTACGGACTTCCATTCCTTTTACACCGGCAATTATAAAACTTTTCCACAGTGCATTTTTCTTTTGTCGGCCTCTTTGGGCTTTTACCTAGCATTTTGCTACTGTTTTTTTTTTCTCAGCCTTTTGGGGCTTTTACAGCGCATTCGCTGCTGTCTTTTTTTTCTCATCCACTTTGGGCCTTTACAGTGCTTTTCGTTATTGTCTTTTTCCCCAGTCTCTTTGGGCTTTTGGAGTGCATTTCGTTACAGTTTTTTCTTAGCCTATTTGGGCCTTTACAATTATATTCAGCCGCTTGATTTGTGTTTCATTTGTCAACATTGTAGTACATAAGTGTTCCAAGATCAGAAGTATGCCACTTACGTGATCCCTAAATACTCAACCTCATTAACCCTTTACCTAACATGAAAAGCAGACGACACTTGCAAAAAAAATTCTTGAATAACTATTTTTTTTCATTTTTTGTCTCAAAAACATAGGTTATGACCCCTCGTTGGAACGATCTCGACGAGCTCGTTCCAACGAGGGGTCATAACCTATGTTTTTGAGACAAAAAATGAAAATATTTTAAAAATTAATTGACGATTTTTGAGAATAGCGCTGGCCGGTTTTGGCCGTTACGTTGGGTAAAGGGTTAACTCGGATTGTCTAATTTATTGAGCGCGCGTGTATATTGGAGTAATAATTGCACCAGATCATGCTGTACTGAATTCTCAGGTCGATTCAATTGACTTGGAAATCAATGAAAAATGGAACCGTTTTTATACTGGATCCACTGATATGCGGAATCCGTTATTTAACTGGGATTTACCGTATTCATTGTTATCAATATTCGTGTTGTGTTATGCCCCCTCCAAACACTGAAGTACTATTTTACCATTTTTATTAGGATACATCCACCCTCGATTATATTAGATCAGATGTCTGCGTGAATATTTCCCCCCAACTCGCGATGACTGTAGCCAAAATTTAAGCATTCGGCTTTGTTTATTTTGTTGGGAGGAGTGGGGCAGTTTTCCAGGTTTTTTTCGAATGGAGATCTTAAGCCCCAAAGTGAAGCCACCCCTGCCCCCTTGCCTAATAAGCTTAAAAATCTTCAAAAAAATATTTCGAGAACCACCACTGACAATACTTGGATATGGTACAGGGGCATTTCATTTCAAAATCACCTCGGCGTTTTGTTCCAAATCGAGTTTCGTACAGAGACGACTCATCCAAAAGCCCATCTGTTTTGTATTTTTTTTTTATTTAAATCGGCTCCTTGACAGTGATGTATCAGTGATTCTGTAAATGGTAAGGTCTGCTGTGACACGTGTTCAATGATATATTATCATAGAGTAAGTAAGTAAAGTTTATTCAACAGAATATTATAGTACAATAATTGTGAAAATCTGTAAATGTAAGTAATTATAATTATATTCTGTTAGGAGAAAGCATGGCCAGATTGGCCGTCTACCTACTGTCTCCAATAACGTAAACATAAATGTGTTGAGAATGTGTCAGAAGAAGCTCTCTGGTTCTATAGAAAATAATTATAATAACAATGTTGATCTCTAAACAGTTCCTTATATGCAACGGGATGATGGGATAAGAATAATGGGATTGGGATAATGGGATAGAAGAATAAATGGGTAGATGGGTAAATGAGATACAAATAGATCAATAAATAAGTCATGGAAGACACCTGACCTTATCATTGATCCAACATTCATTGGCGTCTACAATCGTTACAGTAGGGATTATTGCAAGTTACGCTTGAAGAGTATGAATTTAAAATTGTCATGAAAAGTTTCTTCTTGAATGATCCTCAAGTGGGAGTTTCTCTTAAAGTTCTATCGAGCTCATTCCATACTTTTGGAAAAGCGTACTTTGGTAACTGAGCCGAAAAATTGGTCCTTGGTTTACCACACTGCAACAGGCCTACTTGCCTTGTTTCCATGCCCGTTGGATATATATTAATATTAAAGAGATTTTCAAACGTTTTTGGTAAATTAGAGGGGTGCCAGTCAAACATAAATAAGGATACATTCAACTTGTAGAGGTCTTTCAGTTTTAATATTCTACACTTTTTAAACAGCGGATCAGTGTGGCAATTATATTTGTTATTATTAATCAGGCGGATTGCTCGCTTTTGAAGTGAGAATAATCTGGGAGCGGCATTACTATGACCCCATATTTGGATTCCGTATTGCAGGTGACTGTGTATTAGTGAAAAGTACAGAGTTTTAAGTGCAGAGTATGGTAGGATATGTTTTGCCTTGTTCATTACGTAAAGTGCTCTCGATACTTTGGAACATATATTAAAGATGTGAAACTTATATTTAAGGTTTTTGTCCATGTATATGCCAAGAAACTTTACCACGGACTCGCCATTTGTGTCCGCCAACGCGATTTCCTGGATGTAGACACTCAAACGTCTATCATTTGTATTGTATATTTTATTTGGTGGGCTGAACAGCATATACCTAGTTTTTTGAGCATTCAAAACAAGGTGGTTTGCAGCACACCAATCTGTTAACTTAGAAATCTCGCGGTTCGCAACATTGAAAAGCGATTCAAGACAATAGTGAGAAGTACGAACTGTAGTGTCATCAGCAAAGGACAAGAGATCCAGCTGTGTGGCAGCACTAAAATCGTTTACATAAATTAAAAAAAGAAGAGGGCCTAAGATTGATCCTTGCGGAACACCACATTCAGTGTTCGCGAATCCAGAACTGCTTCCATCATAAGTGACGTATTGCACTCGCCGATCTAAATAACTCTGAAACCAGTTGTTGGAAAGGCCCCTAACACCATAATACTCTAGTTTTTTTTTAATAAAATGGTGTGGTTAATAGTATCAAATGCCTTTGATAAGTCTAGGAATATCGATAGGGTGCAATCTTTCGTCGCCTTGTCATTATTGTTTGCAATACTATGGAGAAGTTGTAGTACGGGGTGTATAGTTGAATGGTTTTTCCTAAAGCCATACTGGTGCTCGTACAGTATATCGTACTTAGTTAGGAAGCTTGTTAATCTTTCTAGAATAGTTCTCTCTAGCAGTTTTGAGAATGTGGGCAATATGCTAATAGGCCTGTAATTCTTGAAGTTCTGAGGGTCTCCGGATTTAAAGATTGGCACAATCTTGGCAATTTTTATTTTCTCGGGAACAATTCCGCTGGATAGCGATAGATTTATAACATGTGCCAAAACTCCTGCAATATCATGAATCGAACTTTTTAAAAGTTTGGTAGATAAGCCATCACAATCGGCACTCGTTTTGGATTTCATTAAATTCGTTATTGAAATTAATTCAGCAGGTGATGTTGGAGCCATGAATAAACTACTTGGATTTGGCCTCGCCATGTAATCTGTGTACTCTACATTGGTATTGGGGATTTGCTCAGAAGTTTTTTGGCCGATTTTTGAAAAATAATCATTGAAATGGTTCGCGATGTCGTTAGGGTCACTGATCTCATCGTTATTCACCAGGAAGTTCGTGGGAGCTAGCAATTGGTTGGGAGATTTATGAATTGCACTCCTTAGAATTTCCCAGGTCTTTTTCATGTCATTCTTGTTGATAAATAGGATGTTTTCATAATACATAGCTTTACTCTTCCGCTTTACTTTGTTGAATATGTCACAAAACATCTTGTATTTCTTTTTATTTTGTTCAGTCGGGGCTTTTAGCTTTTTTCGGAATAGTTTTTCTTTATTTAGGCTAGATTGTAAAAGACCTTTTGTCATCCAGGGTTGCTGCTTTATATATTTATTGTTTTGGGCTACTTTTTTAGAGGAAATGCCGTGTTGAATGCAATAAGGTATAAGTCGATAAAACTATTGTATGCTTCATTTACACAAGTCGAGTCCAGAACCGATGAGAAATCAGTTTCGGTCAGTAAGTGTTTAAATGTTCTCCAATTACAGCTATTGAAAATACGTTTCATATTGTGTGTTTTGTTTTCTTTCTTCGTCGGATTTGATTGGCAATAAAATGTACCAAAATGGTCGGCCAGATCTGTAATAACTACTCCAGTTCTGTAATTAGTTGATGGACTGTTGGATAGGATATGGTCTATTAAGGTAGCAGAGTGTTCTGTTGCACGAGTTGGTTTTGTGATGAGCGGAAGAAAGCCTTGGCTGATTATGATGTCTATATATTCAGTTGTTTTAGGATGGGTTTGAAATTTTAACAAATCAATGTTCATGTCTCCCATAATATATAACGTTCTATGTTCCTGGTTTATTTTTTCAATAATCTGGAATAGTGAGGAAGTATACCTATCGAGATCAGCTTTGGGAGGGGTATTTGGTCTATATATCACACCAACCACAAATGATCGATGATTATTTAATATCTCCACAAAAAGAGACTCAAAAACATGAGGTATAAAAACAGTGAGATTGTTACGTATTTTGTACTTTAATGTGTTTTTTATGAACAAGCCAACACCCCCTCTGCCATCATTAGGGCCGGGACGCGTTTTGATCAGAAGTGGGTGGTAACCATTAAGTTCGAAGTCAACGTTGTCTGGTACCTTAAACATTTCCGTAAGTCCTATAATATCGAAGCTTTCATTATTATTTCGAAGGTCCCCCAGAAGACTGATTAGGGGGTCCCAATGCGCACTTATACCCTGACAATTGATATGGAAAAGCAATAATGGATTTTGTATGTCAGTCACTAGGTTTCTGTACTGTTCCGGGGAATAATATTTACAGTCATCAATTGAAGATAAAAGGTTATCTAAATCACCTTCATCATTATTTTGGTTTTGACTGAAGAGTTTTGAAAGATCGTACCGACTATCAGTTTGTATCTCATCTAGGGTTACACTATTTAGGCCCGCCATTTTTAATCTTATTGTTTATAGCCGTTATAATGAAGATGGCACTGATCGACCTGGGGAAGTTGTTGATAAGCATACTCTTTACATTACAGGTGTGTTTTCTATTTTGACCTCTTCTGGCACATTCAGCGATGAATAACATATATAAAAGAAAAACTCTAAAGGTTATTATATACAAAAGATATATGAGTAAAAATCAAGATAATCTGAGATGAACCAGCTAAGTTGGGTGCGCAAAGCAATAGTGTCCTAAAGTTACAACATTTTTCAGGCCAATGTTCAGTTGTGTGTCAGTGGTGAAGTACAATTTGGATGGGGCTATTGTTCAGACTACAGGTTACATATAGGCAATTATTATGTCTCAAAGTTAGTTTGTCCAATCAAAATGCTGGAATACCTTCTAAAGATTCCACCGTATCGGGTTACTCACCTGATAGTAATTAATATCAGGTGAGTAGCCGCCATTACTATTTTGATGCAATTCCCCTCACTTCGAATTTTCAAAATCTGAATTAAAACAAAATAAGAGAATTTAGGTTCCGAAAATATTTTCAAGATACCGTATTTTGTGATTTAAAACATTAAATATGTAATTAAACTTGTTTTTGAAACATTCCGATCAAACAGAATTAACAGAAAGTCAGTGTGCGTTTCAGATTCAACTTCAAAGTTCAAGTTGCGTTATTGTTATTGTTTGCTCTACAGTAAAAAAGTGATTTTTAATGTTCAAAACTGCTTTATTAGTCCTTTTTAGGTAATAACAACAGTAAATGTACGCAAGGGGCCTCCAGATTATGCCGAGTTGGCAAGCAGCACTGATCTCAGTGGCAAGCAGCGATTCGTTTCATTTGTAAACAAGTACGGCAATCGCCCTTCGCAAAGCGATGATTTGTTTACAATTACCATGGTTACACGTACCGGTGCCTGTTACTGTTCATGATTCTGCGCGGTGCTATCAATAGTGGTTCCTGAAAAATAAATTCCGGGCCGTTGTTTGTTTATGGAGAAAATTATTAATCGCTTGATTTACATGGACTTTCGACATAATAAATATGTTACATGGCGTGTAGCTGGCTGATACATTTCCATACAAGGCTCTGAGTGTTCATATCAGGTTCGGCTTCGCCTCACCTGATATGAACACTCATCGCCTTGTATGGAAATGTATCAGCCAGCTACACGCCATGTAACTTATAATGTATCTCTCATAAATTAACAAGAGGCCACGAAGGACTAGAAAGGGTCAATTTGCTGTATGTTTGACAATCCGAGCATCAACTGTCATTCTTATTCTGAAGGAGTCAGAGCTGCACGGACTTCGCTGTCGAATGAAAACACACGACTGTGTCAACGATAAGACAGTCAACTAGTGACACACATTTTCAATTGCTGAAGATCACAATGCGTGTCTTAGCTTTGGGCAGTTGAGCTCACGACGAAACTAGCTGTATTCGCATCGTTGTTATTTTTGGTTCAGTGAGCTTCACATGAAAAGTGGAAAAGTGTGAGGCAATATGTGTACAGAAACAATAAAATGCTGGAGAAAGTATCAATGGATTGAGGATTTTTTGGTTTTGTTTTTCTAAGCTGTAACGACAGTGAGGACTGAGCTGCAATCACTGTGGGCGGATGAGATGAACACTGAGAAACAAAAAAACTTCAGTGTGTTAATGTGTTAATGACTGTGCCGAGACTGACAATATTAATGATAATGGTGGTACAAGAAGTTAAGGGATTGTACCAAAATAAGTTTTGTCGGAGCCAATGAATCCACATATAGTAATAATACATGACTACTAAAAGACAACTAACTGTTGTTGATGGGGTTGTGGAAGATGAAATTGTGACCGACACAACCCCACTCTCCACAGTCACATCAAAAACCAGCCATGTGCCAGTAATTTGCATAAATATACTCTCATTACCGTTGTATTCAAAATATATTTTGTTAAGTCACAGTTATATCCGTTATAGGAACACTTGCATTGATCATGGGCCAACAATGCAGGACCACGCAAGGCAATCACCAGTTGCTGGTGGGGCTGCGGAGGCTGAAGCTGTGGTCAACACAACCTCACCCTCCACAGCCACATCAGAAATCAGTAATTTGTATAATATACTTTCATTACAGTTGTACCCAAATTAGGTTTAGTTAAGTCAAAGTTATGTTTGATAAGAACACATGCACCAACTATCGACTACATGGCAATCCCATCATAGTCTAACATATATATTTGTGCATATCTTAAATGTGTTTAGCTTTTAGGTATCACTGAACTAAATATTTGAATTAGAAATAAAATCTTTTGGAGGCAATACCAGTTTTTAAGCTCATATGACACAGATTGGACACTTTTCCTTAAAAGAGCAAATGTCCCATGTTTTTGACTCATTGGAAGCCAAAAGTAGGATTCTAATGCAGAAATGATTCTTTTATCTCATGAACGTGGGAAACTGTCACTTTGGTAGGGTTGGGGATAATTATAGGTATAACTGCACTAAATATTTGAACTAGAAATACCCGTCTTGAAATGATGAAAGTGATGCAATCTCCAAAAATAAACAGCCTTGGGAAAATAAATTGTTTCAATAAACGTTGGAAGCATTATATTGGCATCTTGCATTATTGATGAATATTCCGGATAAAAACAGAGGGTGATTTGATGACTTTTGGACCTTAAAAATACAATTTACATTTGGTGTGTTTTTCTAGAGAATTCCCTGAAAAATATGTGTACGTGACCGGTACTTCCCTTGCTGTCAATTTTACTCTCTTATTTGTTGCACGACCCCTGTTTTGGGGTCAGAAAAAGTTGTCTGAAGGGCTATACTTGACAAAGATATTTGAATGCCAAAGTTAAAGTGCTGCGACCATATTTGGTTTTGCCTGAACGTTATAATGGTCACCTATGGGATAATATTTAGTTCCGTGATACCTTTAGCGTAAGCCTATTCGTCAGGGTCAGTGATCGACTCATCTGCTCAAGACATGCAAGCGCTGTCATTGGAATGTTAGTTGTTGCGATCACTGCGATTTGTGGTTAGGCATCACAAAGTACATTTTCTGTTTCTTGGGTGATTTTGTTTTTGTAAAATTGCACGCCGGCGGGCTGTTTTTTATTTTATTTATTTATTTTTTTTAATTATTTATTTGCCATCAAAAGTTCCTATTCGTGGTTTGTTTTATGTGTTAGGCCTCATAATCTACAGAATAGCATGGGGTGGTGTATTTCGTGCCCTGAGCGCAAGAAGGCTTTGCAGTGTTAAAGAAATTGCAAGAAATTGAGCAAATTTATCAATTTTATTAACTTGGGAAAAATATCAGACATAAAGCATTTACAGTGGCATGGCAGGGGTTCGAACCCACGCCGAGAGAGTTTCCTTCGGCACCAAACACCTCGTGAAACTATACTGTACCATGCGCACCACCAGGCCACCCACAGACCCTATAAAGGGAATGCTAGTTAACTAAGGATGTACGAGACCAGTGCAGAACACACGGAACACTCAGTTATCAGTTATTCGTCAAGTAATTGCATCACTTAATTCTACATACTGCACTGCAAGGAAATAGGCAGAATAATTTCCAAATGCTGCCATTTTTTTTCTTTTTGCTTTTGCTTTTGTTTAATAATGTTCAGCAGAGGTCAACTCCAGTGCAACAGGTATGGAGGCACAAGTGACTACATAAACGAAAAATGAAAACTGCTCACTGTGAACATTTTGTAGTTATTATACCTCACAATTCAGTAATTGCATCACTTAATTCTACATACTGCACTGCAAGGGAATCAGCAGTGCGATTTCAACTCCATACAGTTCAGAGCAACAGGTATGGAGGCACAAGTGACTTCATGAATGAAGCAGCCGCCCCTGTCCCAACCTCCCCCACTCCCGGTATAATATACCAGTCTAGTTGTTCGCCCGCTTCCAATGGCAGAGAAGAAAGTATTGTTAGGATGGAAGAGAATCGGCCGACAGCGACCTCTTAAATACGATATACCAGACCTCATCGTCGGGGGTTAACTCGAGCGACCATATAAACTGCACAATAATACACCCCAGTCATGCCCGAGTTTTTGAAAAGAAAGTAAGGTAATGGTTGTTGGTAAATTCAAATTTCAATGGATTGCTCTTACCCTTACCACTAAGTGTACTACATGCATTACGTCTTGTGAATGTTTGCAACTAAACAGAAGCTTGACACGAAAGAACATATATGAGCCGTTGTAAAAGTAGTACAGTTAAAACTGGAAGTCCTGTCGCGAACTGTGCGCGTGTCTAGACTTAATTGCGCGTAGGTGTTGTGCGCAATTGCCATATCGAATGGCATCCAATGCACGGCAGGTTCTCCTGGTTACTCATAGCAAACACAGGCAATGTTTCTGCCAATGGACCTCCGGGTTACCCAGAGGTCCACTGGCTGAAACATTGCTTGTGCACAGGCCATATGTACAGAATTTGATAGCCTTACTATGGTCATAATGCATAGATTAACGCGCAGGTCGACGTACTATTTGTGCACATTTCATGACAGGACTTTTAGTTTTAACAGTACATCTATCGCCCCCAACCATCCCACGCTCACTTTTTGCGCATCATCAGAATATAAAGGAAACTACATTCTATTGCTCCATTGTTCAAGCGTTTTCACCTAGCCGGACGATGTATGTGGTCCCCTCTTATCTACACATCTTTCATTAACCCTTTGAAACTCTAATTATACTGACGTTCAATGTCACAAGGAATTCAGTTTCTTCAACGTTTTTCAAAATACGACGTCAAACGTCGGAAAGCACAAATAACAAGATATTTTTCACATTAGTGATTATCTGGTTAAGGGGTAGATTATTTTTCGGTAGTCTGAATTTGTTATTCACGGCTTGTTTTATTACAAATCACTGGAGAGCGCCAACAGACACTCTCCAATAATTTGTAATAAAACAAAATTATATATAGAGGATATTCACGAAAATTTGATGAATACCGAAAATATCTCGTGAGTGGCTACAAAGAAATATGAGGATCTTCACGAGCGACGATATTTTCGGTATTCATCAAATTTTCGTGAATTTTCTTTTTATTTAATGCTCTACGACTACAAACTCTCCAATTTGTGGCCTTTATTTGCCATTAAGGCGCAAAATTTATGTGCCGAACCGGCGTCCATACAAAAATTACAACAACCAAACTCCAACCATTGGAATGTGTGAATATCCGCACAAAAAGTAGTCCCGTCTTATTTCTCCCCTAACTTTACGATTTACCAAGGCTGGCGAATTGAAATAATCGCAATGTGTTTCGAAGAAATAGAACAATAACAAAAAACACCACTTTCTTATTTTCAATAACAAGACACGTCATTTTATTTTTTTTGAACTCAATGCACTGAAGACGTGTGAAGTTGAACTGAAGAAATTTGAAAGTGATTTCGGCTTTTCGCTGGAAGGTGAATGAGAAAGTCAAACTTTGAAACCGCTGATTTAATGAATTGATTTAGTCACTGTCACTATCAATTATTCGAATTCGTTTGTATTTGGGACTCTGGAATTCATTACTGATGTGCTGACTCGTTTAAAGTACATGTGATTCGTCATCCGAACCTACGATGAAATATCGATTTCTAAATATCATTTTGATATTTCGTTTTGCCGACCGACAGGGGAATATGACTTAATTTTTCAGCGTGAATTGATGCCTGAGCATTAAATAAAAACTAAATATTATTTATGTTTGACTGAATATGAAATATAAGCAAGGAAAGTACTTGCTTTTGCTCTGGTATCCTCATTTTTTGAAAGCCCTGATAGTGGCTTCTAGCACTCAACCAGTTAAGAAGTTTTGTCAGCAGGATTATATTAGTATTTTAAGCTGCGATAACATTTGGCCCAACAGCTGTCACTCAGCACTAATGCTGAGAACACAGGAATTTGAGGTTAAAACTTTAAAATATCGAAAACTAATGACAAAACAAATGACCACAAAGTATCAACGCTGTTTGGATTTCGTACGTCATAAGACGGACAAAAGTAGCAAAGGGTTAAACTTCCGCCGCGTCTCTTCGCGAACAGAAGATTTTAAAAATAGTACCAGTATTCGATAACTAATAATGAAGCTGCGTTTTATTGCATATGTGTGGTTTCCTAATTGGAACGTGTGCAATGAGGAGACTGAAATGTGAGGTCATGAAGGATATTCACGGAGAAAATAACAATGATGTACAGGATGCATACTGCTTACGTATCAGGTTGAATCTCACCGTGTTCTGTTGTTTGGTAATAGCTCTTAAGGAGGTTAGAATTAAGTTTCATGTTTTTAATTCAAAAATAGAGTCTAACAATAACACCTGAACCCTCTATTTCAAATACCTTATCTCTGTTTTGTCAGGAGAACATGTGTAAGACCCCTCTTCAACCAATTCCCGATTGAAACTGCCACTCAAATAGCAATTTGCTTTTGACGCCCATACTGCTACTTAAACGTCTGCTCTGGGGGAATTTTTCTAACGTTTTATGATAATTTCAAACAACGCGATTAAAATCATATTGCGATACATTTGAGACATGTGCGGATATTGGGTGTTCTTGGAATTAGAGAACACAAAGAAGAGCAACTGTGGTAAAAAAACTGATGAAAGTTTACAGAGTATGGGGGCGTCGGCTTGGAATAAAAAAAACTACGCCATTGCCCTCTTCATCCTCATCGACTCGCCATGTATATATACACAGAACGTCACGATGTGTGGATGGCATCGTCAATACCACACGAGAGCCAGCGCGGAAGAAAGGAACAAGAGGTGCAGCCTCCAGATCTATCCTTCCGCGATGGCATGAGTGCTGTATTGACGAACGCATTCACACATCGTGGCATTCTGTGTTTCTTGCAGACCTTTATGATAACTATCATTTTCTGAATTCATCGTGAAAAATTCGGTTTTCTTTGTAGAACTTGACATTTATGACGTCTGTTTGAAATAAAAACAAAAACAAAACTCAGGTGTGATTGGCGTTAATGTACGCGTTATGGCCCAAGTAAAGCTATCAAATTCTGTACATATGGCCTGTGCACAGGCAATGTTTCAGCCAATGGACCTCCGGGTAACCCGGAGGTCCATTGGCAGAAGCATTGCATATGTTTGTTTTGAGTAACCAAGAGAACCTGCCGTGCTTTGGATGCCATTCGATATGGCAATTGCGCGCAATTCCAACGCGCAATTAAGCCTAGATATTTATTATTATTTATTGTTGCTTTACGCCACATCAGCAGCTAAGGCTATATCGTGGCGATGAAAGGTATGCATTTTAAAATAGATCACCATTTGCCATGAGGTAGTTAAAAACCAATCAACGAAATATGAAGTATGAGGAATAAAATTAATCAAAGAACACAGTAAGGTGAAAGTGAAATCAAGTGTTCAGAAAATGCTGCGTAAATCAGCCCTGAATGAATGAGAATGTGAAATAATAAAAACAAACAATTTAAAATTTATTAAAAAGGTTGATTTCCTTCAGGAACAGCAAAACTTTATGTGAATTTGTATGATAAAATAGGTCTCGAAGAGACACAACATTAAAATACTGTCGTCTAACAAGATCAAAATCAGTACAATGTAAAAGAATGTGCTCCACTGACAACACCTGCTGGCAGGGAACACACTCTGGTCGCATATTACCCTCTAACAAAAAGGAATGTGTAAGTCGTGTGTGATCAATATGACATCGAGTCAGAATAACATGGTCTTTTCTACAAAGGTTACTGGATGGGTAGTGATCAAATATGTTTGGTCGGAAGCGATGGAGCTTGTTATTTGTCGCTCCATCCCATCCCGTCTGCCACAGAGATTTGATGTAGTTATTAATATGTGGTTTGAAATCACTAGAAGGGATGTTAAAATCAGTGAGAGGCTTGGTTAAAGCCTGTTTTGCTGCACTGTCCGCTTTGGTGTTACCAGTGATACCTACATGTCCGGGTAACCAGCAAAACACGATATCATATTGGCCAGACATCAGAGTGGTCAACTTCTCACGAAGATCCAAAATGAGAGGGTTCTTCAACCTGGGGTTGAGTAAAGCTAGTAAAGAGGAAAGAGAGTCGGAAAAAACAATCGACTTCCTTTCCTGATCATTTTCAATATGTTCAAGAGCGAGTTGTAAAGCTTTAACTTCAGCTGTGAAAATAGAACTTTGATTCGGTATTCTGATTGAGGTGATATGATCACCAGTAACAGCAGCTGATGATACTTTGTCACCATCTTTTGATCCATCTGTATAGATCCTTGTATATGCACTATACTTTGACTTAATTTCAGCATACTTCTGCTTAAATTGCAGAGAATTTGTTTCAGACTTTTTGGTAGAAGCAAGATCTAAAATAACCGTCGGTTTTTTAAGATGCCAGGGAGGATTCTGTGATATACGGTTTTCTTTAATGGCATCTGGTTCAATTTTGGCAGATTCCATATGGGGCTTAATTCTAATTCCCAATGGAGGAATATGTTTCTGGTGGCGGTTAAAAAATTCGATATTTCGAGGTTCTGCAACACAGGTATAAGCAGGATTTGATGGATTAGAATGAAGTTTAGAGACATATTGAAGGGAGAGTTTAATTCTGCGCTTCTCAAGAGAAGGCTCCTCCGCCTCAACAAGCATTGATTCTATTGGTGAAGTTCTAAATGCACCCAAGCTAATTCGAATACCACTATTATGAATTGCATCAAGTGGTTTCAGATATGATTTTCTTGCAGAACCATAAACCACGCAGCCATAATCTAATTTAGATCTGACAAGTGATCTATACAGATGGATCAATGTTTTTTGGTCAGCACCCCAATCAGTGCTACCAACTACCTTCAAGAGGTTCAGTGCCCTTTTACATTTTATCTTTAGTTGTTTTATGTGAGAAGTGAACTTCAGTTTGTTGTCAAACAACAAACCTAAGAATTTCACTTCCTTAACAACATTAATACGACTCTCGTCTATTTTCAATTCCGGATCAAGGTGGTGCTTACGGAGCTTACAGAAATGTACACAATTAGTTTTCGTCTTAGAGAATTTGAAGCCGTTTTCTGTAGCCCATTTCTGGATTCTATTCAAACACAGCTGAAGTTTGCGCTCTATAGCATTCATTTTTTTGCTGCTATAGCAGATTAAAAAGTCATCTACATACAATGACGAGTCAACCATATTCTTAATTGCATCAATAATACTATTGATTTTCACTGAGAAGAGGGTAACAGATAAAATACTACCCTGAGGAACCCCCAATTCCTGCTCGTGGGGATCTGATAACGTTGACCCCACACGAACCTGAAATTGGCGGTCCTTTAAAAAGTTTTCAATAAAAAGAGGCATACGCCCTCTCAACCCCATGTTAAAAAGATCTTTTAAAATCCCATACGTCCACGTTGTATCATATGCCTTTTCCAAATCAAAGAAGATGGCGACCACATGTTCTTTTCTGGCAAAGGCATTTCTAATAAACGTTTCCAGTCTGACCAAATGATCTACAGTACTTCTCTGCTTTCTGAAACCACATTGAACATCCGCAAGCAGATTGTTCGATTCCAGAAACCAGACAAGTCGGTCATTGATCATCCTCTCCATGGTTTTACACAGACAACTGGTTAAGGCAATAGGCCTGTAATTGCTTGGGTTGCTGTGATCTTTATCAGGCTTAGGAATAGGAATTATTGTTGCTTTACGCCAGGATGGTGGAAACTGACCAGTCACCCAAATGCCATTAAAAATTGATAATAAAAGTTGTAGTGATGTTTGTGGTAGATGCTTTAAAAGTTTGTAGTGAATTTCATCGGGACCAGTAGCAGTATCCCTTGCTCTATGCAAAGAGTTACGTAACTCTTCCATAGAGAAAGGTTCATTGTAATCCTCAAGATTGTTGGAGGTAAATTTGATCTTTTGTTTTTCTTGCTGTTTTTTAATTTTGATAAATTCTGGATTACAATTTACAGACGACGAATGTTTCGAAAATGTGGAAGCCAATTTGTTTGAAATTTCTTTTTTAGATGTAAGTAATGAGTTGTTATCTTCCAGGTGTTGTACAGTTGATTTTGTTTCGTTTCCTTTAATTTTTCTTATCATTTTCCAAATTTTGTTGATAGGAGTGTTTTGGTTAAGTTTGGAAACATAAGTTTCCCAAGAAGTTTTCTTTTTTTGTTTTATAAGGCGTCTTGTTTTTGCCCGATTGATACGTAGTTTATCTAAATTATGTGTGGTTGGTGACTTGTTAAATTCCCGTTCAGTTTTCTTGCGCACCTTTATAGCCTGTTTACATTCATTATCAAACCATGGTTTAGTGAAACGTTTTGGATTTGCCGAGGTCTTAGGGATGACTGTGTTTGCAATGTCAAGTAACTCATTTGTAAAATGTTCTATTTGATCAGCACTATCCTGAAATTTCTCCCGTGTGAGTCGTTCAGAACACAGCGATGAGAAAGTGTCCCAATCAGCCTTTTTAAAGTTCCACTGGGGCACCCTCTCATCGTCTGCCGGAACTACACTCTCCAACACAATTGGAAAGTGGTCACTCCCGCACAAGTCATCTTCTACCTTCCAAGAAAAATCGAGCAAGATAGAAGGGCAAGCAATTGTAAGATCAATTGATGTATACGAACCAGATGCGGGGTGTAGGTAAGTGTCTGAACCATCATTAAACAAACACAAGTCGTATTTTAAAATAAATTCTTCCACAGTTTTACCTTTTACGTCTTCCTGACTGCAGGAATTACCCCAAGTGGGACTATGTGCATTAAAATCACCCAACAAAATGTATGGAGTTGGGAGTTGATGGACCAGCATCTCGAGATCATTCAGTTGTAGGGTCTTACTTGGTGAAACATAAATCGAACATAGTGTAATTGTTTTGTCTAATGTTAGGCGTACCGCCACAGCCTGTAAATTTGTATTCAAAGGTACAGATCTGTGAATGATATCGTCTCTAACTAAAACAGATGTTCCACGGACGTGAAGGTCATTATCATCTGCCCAGGCATTATACGAAGTATAATGCTTAAAAGCTGAATGATCCTGCGAGTCAGGTTTCTTTAAAAGAGTTTCCTGCAGACAAAAAGCGGCAGGTTTATACTTTTGGCTCAGAAGACCCAGTTCATTAAAATTGGCTCGAAAACCTCGGCAATTCCACTGTATTATATTATTGTTGTGTGTTTTATCCATATTTGGTTGGAGATTTATCTGGTGGACGAATGGGTGAAATTGTCCCAATAGCTTTCTTAGGCGATTTGTGTCTTGGGGACATATTCAGAGAGGTGTTCGGGCGTAAGGGCCCGAACGTTTCATCGATGCACTCAACGACTTCCATCGATTCAAGGCCCTCAAACCTATTACGTGTAACAGGGTCTTTAAGGGCCTTGGGGATTCTTTCTGACTGTTTCTGCGTTTCTGTATTCTTTTTGGCTTGATTCCTTCTCTGATTCTGACTCAGATTTTGAATTTGATTTTGTGGCTTCGGTTTTGTTTGGGCTTTCTTTTGTTCTGATCTTGCTTCCTTTATTTTTTTTTCATCTGGTTTTAGTTGTTCCTTTTCTTTTTTCGGATTTGGCGTTGATTTGTTTTCGATTGTTCTGTGAGTAGTTGATGGTGTTTGTGTGGATTTTGGTTCTGTTTCGTTTGACTGTTCCATTGTAAAAGCTTCCACTAAAGATGGTAATGTGCCCTTGATCCAGGTATATTGAGTTTGGCAGCCTACTGCCACTGAAGGTAATTTTAGTGATAATTTTGCAGCATATGAAGGTGATGATGTACTCATACCAGGCATTGATGATACAATATCTCTGGCCTCCTTAAAACTAATTTGCTTTTCGCATTTTATTTTCTGTATAGCCTTTTCTTTTTTCCAGACAGGGCAATCTTTGGATGATGACATATGATTGCCCTGACAGTTTACACATTTAATGGAATTGGTGCATGGCTCTTGGTGTTGTTGGCCGCATTTGTAACATGTCGTTTGACCCCTGCAGTTGTTTTGCCCGTGGCCATATTTCTGGCATCTGAAACATCGAAGTGGATTTGGAATGTACAAATCCACTTTGATGTTCATATAGCCAACTTTGATTGATTTTGGTGGCTGAGAAGAATTAAAAGATAAAATATATGTATTTGTTTTTATTACTGAACCCCCTTTCTTAATTTCTATATTTTTAACTGCAGTTACACCTTGTGATTCCAGCTCTTTCTGTATTTCGAGTACATCAATTCCTGCCAATTCTCTTGTTCTAATTACTCCTCTGCTGCTGTTTAATGAGGTATGTGGAAACACATTCACCTCCATATCTGCTAATTTATCAATTTTCATTAAGTTTTTTGCCTGGACTTCCTTACTACACTCTATTAATATTGCTCCACTTCTTAGTTTTTTAACATGCTTAACACTGCCAGCAATTCCCTTAACAGCTTTTTCTAAGGCAAAGGGGTTAATGTCACTTGCCTTATTACCTTCTACTGCTGCATATATAATTATAAATTTTGGCCAATTAGGCAATGTAGGTGAATCATTTGTATCTGAATCAGAATCAAAGATATCAGAAAGTGAGTCTCGCCCTCGTTTAAATTTTTTGGTGTTTGAATCCATGGTTTATTGTTTAGTTTTTCATTTGCCCCGGCTCCCACCCACCGCGGAGTCCAACAAGGGGTTGAGTTACTGCCAAGCAGTGAACCCATCAGGCTGCCAGTATTCCCACATACTTATACTAGGGCAATATACTCAGCCGGTGTTGATGCCGAGGCATACCACCGACTGATTGGCCCGTGTGTGGAAGTGCCAGGTCTTCAGATGGCGACCATCCAACCAGTCACTCTATAAAACACGGTAATTACGGTTGCCACATGAAACTGAAACAAACAGTGCAGCAAAACTAAGTATTTGGTTAAAAAATGTGTTTAAAAACAGCACACAATGGCAATTATGATAAATGATTAAACGAAATGACTGATTGTATGGCCACCAAATGCCCCCCGACGTGACACCCAGTACTTTTTGGGGTGGGGGCTCCCGATTGGCCAGAACGGACCATCCGACCATCCTTCTACTCCCGAAATTGGGGCCAAAGCAGTGTGTTGGACATTATCTCCGAAATGGAGACTAGGGCTCCATCCCGGAGATTGCCCTAAACGGGGCCCGAGTCCTCAACTGCCAGGATTCCTTCTTCCGGGGCCTTCGGAATGCACCTCACGGGAGAACAAGGTGCCTGCAAGATGGCATTAGCAGGGTTAACCATTTTGGTCCGGGGCTGCGTATTCGTATATTCCGCAGCGAACCAGCCCAATTGAGCAAACCTGCTAATTATTAACTAACCAGCAAACCTGCCCAATTGAGCAGGCCGTCCTCTATCCGCCACCTGAGGACCCGCCTAGTAGGGGATGGTCAAACCCCCCTAGGAATTAAGCCTAGATAAGCGCACTATTCGTGACAGGACTTCTAGTTTTAACTGTATGTGTGACAGAGCGAAACATAAACATGAAAATGTAAATGAAAATTATGTCCAAATAGGTTATTTATTCATATTGTTTTTAAGAAATTAGCTGCCGTTTTCTGAGACATATTCGCATTAAAGTCAAAACTTGAGTGTTATAAAATGACTCCCTATTTATAGACAAGGATTAATTTCTTTAATGAGGTGGATTTCAACAAAACCAATCGACATTCAATTTATCGGCTGTAACCGCAGGTTCCGAATTGATCTAGGTCAGAATGCGACATTTCGATTGGACGATTACCAAACTGGATGGAGTTTCGTTCTTTTGATGGATCAATGACATCAGGTGGAAAAACAGTTCAACGGAAATCTGCATGGAAACATATTTTATACGGATTTGGAAATATGGAACAACAGGAAAGGAAAGTAATAGTCGTGTAATAAAACCGCAATCATGAAATATTGGATAGGTTGTGTAACATTCACTCGTAATAGTGGCTTCGTGGATTCTCTAAAACAAGGACAAGGACAACCGTCAAATTGGACTGAGGCATAGTTCACGGAGATCTTTGAAGGATATACCGTTAATATATCTAAGACTTAAATGGTTTGCAAATGGATGAGAAAATTTGACATTAGAACGAAGGGTGTTAGTATAAACTCCAGAGTTTAAAAATGTATTACATTTTATATATAATCTGATGGTCCTGTAGCGTAGTCACGGCGGTGAGGTCGGTGGGGCAGGATACGGGGCTGGGAGCCTTGCCACTAAACTTTTCGCCCCCTAAAAAACATTGGTCCAACACAACTTTCAAATAACTTATAAAGCTCTTAAATGGTCTCCAATATAGGGGTTATACACTATAAATATCCCAGAGTCGTTCTTGGAACACTGAATTTTGCAAAATTTTCTAGGTGGTGGGAGGCATAGTCCTAACTAGGCTCCTCCGATCGTTACCGGGATAACGACCGGGTGGTCCTAGTTATGAATAGGTCTACCCCGAACTTCACAATGGCCCTACAAGTATCATGTTTACTTCCCACCCCCACCCCACAAACACAAAGCACTGGATAGGACACCATTCATATACCATCTTGGCTACGCGCCCGAGCTTACCCACCGTGCTGAACCATTGATTCTATAATCGGAACAAAGAATTTTAATGAGAAGTATTGAAAGTGCTTCGTGTGAAAGCAGGTTTCGATTCCAAAAGATTATTGATGCCTCATTCACATTCAGTGATGTATTTGATTTACTAATATCGTGTTATTTCGAAAATATTGTTTCAAGACGAAGTGAATGACAAATTGACTACTGCAAAACATAGAGGATATCTAGTGTTTTTTGAGTGGATTCCGAAAATTATCTCATGAGTGACCGAGACAAATCGTCCCCTGAGTTCCAATGTGGCACATAGAACACATTGGAACTCAGGGGACGAAATGATCATTTTTCGCGAGTGCTTGCGCGAGAGAAAGTAACCATTTGTCTCGGTCACAAGTGAGATACTTTTCGGTATCCACTCAAAAATACTAGATTTTTCTTTTCATTGTACGCTTTTTATAATTCAACCTTGAATTGATGAATGAAAATAAACAGCGCACTGAATCATTGATACGCGGAAGTGATTTGATTGATAATCGGAACAGACAGCGTCTTGCAATCTGAGTCAGCTGGAGAACGGGGGGGGGGGGGGGGGGGCGGGGAGCTGGAAGTCCGTAATATAAGTTTTTGGTTGGTACGGCCTTTGAAGAGATAAAATATGGTCTTTGTGGCTTTTGCGGGCAGTTTGCGCCTGATTTTTACAACCACCACCACCACACCTCCTCAATCGTTACATTGCTTCGAGCCACTGGAGATAGCATTTTTATTATTATCACCAGCTTCATCGACTGCCCAAGTCCTGTTAATGACACTGTTAAATACAAGCAAAATGTAAAACAATATGCAGTAACAACCATTGCTTTGGGGCTGGGGCTGTTGCTATCTAGATATACAAAGGCAAACAGCTTAATGGAAGGATGACATACGGACATCACACCACAGACCAAAATGACAAAGGAGATACAATGACTGCAATTCTGTGGTGAATAATAACAATCAGGCTGTTCATAATTGCATATATCTATCATGAACACAGAGCTCAGTGTTTAGGAAATGTATGCTCTATATTAATGTGTTTTAGCAATCTGATAAAATTCAAGAAAATTACGAAATTTGGCAACACCAACACATTTCTCAGAATTTCTACTTATTTCCTTACAGTTGTGTTGAGATATCTCTTACTGAATATTAACTATCATTAACAATTGTAAACAAATCAGAAATAATAAAAGTTTTTTTTAAAAAAACTGTGTATTTACAACTCAAACACAAATAAAGAACTTCCTCGTTGAAGAGCTGAAGCCTGAAAGCAAAATGTTCTTATGGTTCCGCTTCACCGTTTTTCAGACATTTTCCTAAATTGCACGCCTTACACTCTCTACAAATACGAATTTCCTTAACACTTTACCTAACATGAAAAGCAGACGACACTTGCAAACAAAATTCTTGAATAACTAATGTTTTTCATTTTTTGTCTCAAAAACATAGGTTATGACCCCTCGTTGGAACGAGCTCGACGAGCTCGTTCCAACGAGGGGTCATAACCTATGTTTTTGAGACAAAAAATGAAAAAAATAATGAAAATTAATTAGCGATTTTTAAGAATAGCGCTGGCCGGTTTTGACCGTCACGTTAGGTAAAGGGTTAACTTAGTTGTCTTACCCATAATATGTGTGACATTTTCCAAATGTACTAAAAACATATTACACTATTGACTTAGTAGAAATAAACAACCTGAAGGTGGATGAAATAATTTTTGTCAAATGCAAGGCTTCAACCTGCAAAATTGCATTAAAATGCCGATACCAGTTATTTTCAGCCACACAGCAGCCTGACTTACATAACCCTGGAGCATATAACCACTGTTTCTGAAATGTGAAAAAATTCAATGTTTCCGTCTCATTTATTAGTTACATGCCTGGTAACAACTCCGTGTAAAAATTACATTTAAAAAAATAGTCAAATTTTCGAAGCCAGTGTTTCCCATAATTCCTCTGGTAATTTACCCATATGCATCAAGCTCCAACTGTTTGACCAAAATTTTATATTCCCTTGTCCAATAATTAGCCTAATGTAATCTTGTATTTGATACTAAAATATATCTCCAATTTACATGGCATTAGTTTCAACATATGCCCTATGCTTAGAGTTTTATCCCTGTGCAATAGTGCGAAACTGTACAGCGAAACCTAAAGAAACGAGTGTTCCACAGCGGTTGCTGCCTGATACTTGCGTGACACAAAGAGACTCCAACTTCCAATTGCTCTTTTCTTCCGGTTGAAATTTTGAACAGTTGCACTAAAAAATACACCGTTCAGAAATCTAGGTCAGACTCAACATCACCTCAAACCTGCATTGGCTCAGTACGTTTGTCTTGAGTGAAGAGGAATCTGACAGTGTAATGTTATCGGAAATCATGTTGTTATATTAATTTCGTATTCTTAATGCTGACTACACGTACTTTGTCCCCCTCCCAAGTACAAACACACACACGTGCTCCACCACTAACCCGCTTCCAAAATAGAAAGCTGTCTGTTGTTTTGGTTTATAAAAGTTACCAAAGGGAATATGGCTTTTGTGGCATGTTAATTAGAAGCAACCAGGTAACTGTCCACTTTGTATCTTTGTTTAACGAATGTGTTTTTACAGTAATTTGCAAGTTTTTATTCTTCCCAAGAAACAAATAAGCAAATCTTACCTCCTCGACTTTTATATTAATAGAATTTAGAAAGGATAATGCCTGTATTATACAGTTAAAACTAGAAGTCCTGTCATGAAATGCGCACAAATAGCACGTTGATATGCGCGTTAATGTACGCGTTATGGCCCAAGTAAAGCTATCAAATTCTGCACATATGGCCTGTGCACAAGTAATGTTTCAGCCAATGGACCTCCGGGTAACCCGGAGGTCCATTGGCAGAAACATTGCATGTGTTTGCTATGAGTAAGCCGTGCTTTGGATGGCATTCGATATGGCAATTGCGCGCAATTCCAACGCGCAATTAAGCCTAGATAAGCGCACTATTCGTAACAGGACTTCTAGTTTTAACTGTATGTCATGATGCGCACACTGTTGATATAAAGAATAGAAAAAATACGGAACGTCAAAAGATGGCGATAGCTCCGTTTTTTTTATTTTTAATTGGGTTTAAATAGAGAATACTAGACAAACGCTCAAACTGATAGGGAAAAAAATGTACTCTCCTCAGTGACACATGAACAGTAGATGTGTTTGTTCGGTCTTCATGTTGCATTGATTACACGCTTATATCTCTATCAACTGGTCGTCTCGACGAGCTCGTTCCAATGAGGTGTCATAACCTATGTTTTTGAGACAAAAAATGAAAAAATAATGAAAATTAATTGGCGATTTTTGAGAATGGCGCTGGCCGGTTTTGGCCGTTACGTTGGGTAAAGGGTTAAATTTATTCCATTTGCTTATTTCATTTGGTAGTCTGTGATTAGCAGTTCTAATTTTCAAAAGATATTTTGACAGATACTGTGGTAGATTTGTCAAATACTTTCCATCTGCAGGAGAATCTTTAATATGAGAGTAATGTCAAATGTTCAAACTGATTGGGAAAAGGTGTAAAATGCCAGCTATTGTATTTTTATACTTCTCATCAGGATAAGGCCTGACGTTTGAGCATTGACGCCCACATCGATGATTCAACGTCCTCGACATTTCGAAATTTAAATTTTTACATGGAATTCCCACAACCTTAGTGTTAAATTTACAGACAGTTTTAAAAAAAATAAAGGTAGCTGTGGTTTGTCAGCTTTAAAATGTAATCACATGCAAAAATAGTGTGCTACGCGATGACAACTTTCAGATTTAAGCAATACGTACTTGGTGTTAAGCAATACATTAAATACCAACAAGAGGAGGTTCAGTATTGTTTTAATCCCACAGCTCCACACTATATTATTTATTTATTTATTGGTGTTTAAGGTCAGATACTTATGCACAATGGCTAATCATGATCATGGCATTTTCACGGGTGGAGGAAGCCGGAGTACCCGGAGAGAACCACAGAGCAACGACGAGCAGCTGCCAGCTCCCCAACATCGTAACTCCGTACTGCAGCACAGGCAGGGTTAGATTGGTTGAAGACATGCGCTCCATCGGCGGGTAGTACGCATTAGTACACGGCGTCGTCGTGCCCCCCACGTGGGCAATCGGGGTTAAGTCCCTTGCCGAAGAGCACAACGCGGGAGTCCGAATCGATCGCTCAGACGGTCACTCATCCAAAGACTAACCGCCCTCGCCGTTGCTTAACTTCGTTGATCTGACGAGCTCCACACTAAGGAACCACCGCGAGGAGCGGCGAGTGAAAGAGGGATGGTATTAAATATTATTTAATAATAGATCCAAATGAAGAATGCCAAAACAACGTGAACAAAAACATGCATGTCATACGATAAAATCGTTTTAAATACGGTTTTTGATATAAAATCAACATATAAAGGTTTCGAAGCTCGAGTTTACGAGAATAGATATATTACTTTGAAAAAGTTACGTAATTGAGCCTTGTTTTGAATTTGTTGACCCTGCAATGCATCCTTTAAGGACCTGGTATGAGTTCCCCGTCTTTTCACTGACGCAAGTAATACATGTAAGCAATAATTATCTCACTGGCGATCAAAAGATTTTTTTAGGAACAAAAATGTAATTACACTCGCATATTTTTTATATGTATAAAAAGAACACTCACACGTGATATTCAGCATTTTTTTTTACTAACCTGGGTAACAAATTAAAGCAGAGATCGAAAGGACAGAAGCAAAATATTATCACTGTTTTTTCTAACAAATTCACAGGAAACCACTGAGAAAATTGTGGATAGAACACCGAGTACTCACACACCGATCCCTCCAATCTCTCCCCGACAAGTACACGAAACAGAGAAAAAGCTTACTTTATGATCCACCTTCTTTATGCACACAAGTTAATAAATTTCATCACAAAACGTAATGAAAAGATTCAAGGTGTCTTGGTAGCCCGCGTGAGTGGCCATATTGCGACGTCATCTCTCTTAGTGATGCGTGGTCTTAGTGTGCATGCGCAGTGCGTGTTGTTTGGGTGCCACGTGTTTTCGTTGTCCATTTTGTATACTAGAGGTTGCCATCTTGGTTTCTATGGTACCGCGTGGTTGCTATGTGACTCAAAGGATCTACAACAGGCTGGAGATATGTTCGTAGGATGAATTCGATTGAACGAAAGTAGTTTGCTGGTTCGGATTTCCCCAAATCCTCATTTACGTCGTAGATTTACTCAAATAGATCCGAAAATTACCGAAACGGACATGGAAAAGCCACAATCTAAGGTTTATTATAGTAGCACGATGTGCTATAAGGAGCGTTCCTTTGTATAAGAGTAATTTCAATGTTTCGGATTCCTGCGGAATCCTCGTCTTCTACCTATCCTGCTCTATTCTCTGGATTATTCTTCTATTACCTGACCTGTTTTCCTGTGTTGCTTGAAACTGACCCTATTTTGACTATCCTAGCAGTCTATCTGGTCTTAGCTGTCTCATTTTCTGACCTCTGCCCTCGTCTAAGACTTATAATCACTAGTCAGATTACTTCACCTCCCGTAATCTGTACCCACCAAAACAGAGGTATCTCCCTTGTGTATAAGAAGTCAAATATGATTCTTAACCCCGAATAGCAATCGATCAGGAACAGGCATTCCACGAATGGCTTGAATCTTATCGAACAATTAAGTCATCGAGTAATTACTCAAAAGAGTGACTCCTTTTTTACGACTCTTATCCTCATCTGGATATTGGAGGATGTCAATGACATGGCAATGTAGTAGTGAGGACACCATTTAGAGGATTCTTACTCCTGGCACATGATCGGCTTCTGGCTTCTAGACAACCCCATGGACTTCATTCGTCTTGGTCCTTTTTTCTGATTTGTCCATTGTCATCAGCGTCTGTCCTATGGTTAGCTTCCACTCTTTTCTGTCACTAACTGATCTGTATAGCTACTATTGGACACCACTGGGTGCCGTGTGCTAGAGTTTTATCACAAACTACAGTGGATTGCAGTATCAATGTTACTATAATCACTACCATACTTGGTTTCCAATACTACTAGCAGTCCAATATTCTTTGCTTGCTCTCACAGCTCTAATCTTGTCGAGCGAATAAGTTGTCGAGTGGTGACTTGAAGAGGAGTTTCACAAACGACTGACCCCTCTTACGACTCTTCTCCTCATCTCGTTATTGGAGGATACTTATGACATGATGAGTCAGCACTGGATTATACATTTTGGAGGATATCTTTAGAAGGATCAGTAGTAGTGGCAGGAAAGAGTGGAAGCTAACGATAGTGACAATTGACAATCAGCAGTAAAGGTCTGAGTTTTATAAAAGCCATGGGGTAGTCTAGAAGCCGGATACCGACCAGATGGATGTCAGGATATCCTCCGAAGATATCCCCGATCTATTTCTCTGTGGGTGACATAACACTCACGTGCTATCGTAGAAACTAAGATAGCGGCATCCAGTATACAAAATTTACGACGGAAAGACGCATCACCCTAGCAAAACGCGCTGCGCATGTGCACTAAGACCACGTATCACCATGGGGATAACGTTACAGGATATCCCCTTACGCGGGTTACCATAGCAGTCAAACCTGACGTAACTGGGTCACGTGACTATGACGTCACATCCTAGAACTCCGACTAGGCCCCTCTCCCCCCGAATGCTGCAAGATCCATCACGATCCTACTACTAACATTGTTGCTCAAACACCTCCCTCACCACTGAAAATCTGTCTCACTACTTTTTACCAGGAAATCTCTTCGATATGATTTTGCACAAGGAGGACAAATCTTTAACCAAACGTATCTTTGCTGACAGAGCTCACGGAGCTTTGTCAATCAATATATAGTTGGTTAAATTGGCAAACTGCGTTGTGAGGAATTTTCATCGCTGAAAATACAAAATGATGAAGGGGATTATTTTTTCCCAGTTCCAGCTATATTCAGGACTGTTCCGCGGATTAACTCAAATAAAAAAAAGCCCCTCACACTCCCTCATCATAAAAGTGAAGAAAAATTGATACGAGAAACAAGAAATGTTTTCATAGGTCTAACTGAATACTTAAAATGTTTTGTCCCAGTTCTTTTAAGTACCCCTTGAAGGGTTAAACACCTTCCTAACACTTTCTACAAACATAGGTATTAAGGTTCTGCTATCATTTCGTTGAAGGTGCAGCACAACAGAACGCAGCTCTGAATCGAACAGCGTGGCAGTCATCTTTATACTCCCATTCAGTACAACCACTACCAGAACGAGCAGTTGATGGCGATCGTAGAGGCGCGTTTGAACTGGGGTCATGTTCATCTACCGACTCCGAGACAAATCCATGGTGGATAGTGGACTTGGAAGCACAATATTATATAAAAAATATTACAATTGTCAACAGATCCGATTGTTGTCGTACGTATTAATTACATTATTTATTGATGGCGCAGTACAAATTTTATAGATTCCTAATCTAGGTATTATACGCATGGGCGGCGCAAGCATCCAAGGATAAGGGCGGGGGTGCTTCGGGGCTCGTTAACAAACAAAATAAGAGAAATTTTTCTCTCCCCCTCCCCCACACTTTCTGTGCAAGATATGCGTGTCTCGGTGAGAAGGCTATTTGAGATAGATATCTATCTCACATGACCCACGTGACCGACTTATTAGCATACGTAATGAGCGCAGGAACTATTTAATCATCGCACGTTCTTCAGTAAACAAACAACATCGCGTCACGTTTCGGAAATATTAGCAGACGACGTTTGTCGAAGAAAATAGAAATGATTGATAATAATCGACTGATGCACTCGCTCGACAGACGTCATCGGAATGTATCATTTCATCAATGTTCATTTCGCTGCATATCTTTAACCTCTATCTTGCAGGCGTTAGGTTTTAATTTCGTGGTATATACCTATATACAGAACTTCTGTGTGCCCTTTCCGATAAGCAAATCAGAGAGGGACAACAAAATTGTTCGATATAACTGCACGTGCCACCGAATACTTTTGATGGTGTCGGAGTGTTTTGGTGAGGGGCGACAAATTATCCCTGGGGGTGGGGGTGGGGGGGGGGGGGGGTGAGATGGTGAAATCTCACCATCGGGACAAGATATTTGGCCCAGACACTCGGCAAGCCTCGTGTCTGGCCCACATATCTTGCCCTCCGTGGAGATTTACCCATCTCACACCGTCACCCATCAGGGATAATAATAATCTTCTAATTAGAAACAAATACTCGAGAGTTTCTCAGTTACAGTTCTCGGAAGGTAAAGACATTTCCACTTCGGCATATCTGGCGAAAAAGGCATGCACTGCATCCCTTGCCCCTGGCCTCCCGGGCTAGGTGCAGCTGCATTTGGTGCCCTTTATTATACGTATTTATGCAACATACGCGCATATAATTCATTAAGATTGTATAAGTTGCCAAACATTCTTGACACGAAAAGTTTCGAGACACGCCGCTTGATTGTTTTTTTTTTGGCAAGACGCAATACAAACATTCCTAGTATAACACAACAGTTGAACAGTCTCGGGACCATTAGATATATCTTATGGAAGGCCAAGCGCGGTCGGGGGTATCGCAAGGATGACCGATGGGGAGAGGGTAGGAGAATCTGACTTCCCTCGACTGTTATGGTTCGTGTCTCAACTAATAAAATGTTCGTCGAAGGCATGCCCCGATGACGCAAATGGAGTATTTGAAAGTTGGGATCTTAGCAGAGAAAACTCCCGACACCTTGGACATTTATTTGTGTATAAATACAAAAAACACGTAGTAGTCGTGACTCAACACCTTATTTAATCAACACGTATTTATTGATACTCCAAATCGAACATTATCCCCCTCCCCCGCCTCAGGAGATAATGTTCAAGGCCAGGTATAGTACAAACAGCCTTGTGGCCATCTCGTGACCCATAGGTAGATCCTTTCGAAGACCAGGTGTGATGCAAACAGTCTCAGGGCCCGAAGCTAGGTCTTATTGACGTCCTGGTGTAATACAGCAGTTGATTTCTCGGGTCACGTAGCTAGATCGTTTTGCAGGCCGGGAGTTACAGACAACCTGAAGGCCCGTAGCTAGTTCACTCTGATGACTCTGGTGTAAAATAGAACCGATGTCTCGGGTCCTTAGCTCTGGCTTATAGAAGGTCAGGCAAGGTACAATAACTCGAGACTCGTAGCTATATCTTATCTGAAGGCACTAGTGTAGCATAGCAGCTGAAACCTCGGTACACGTAGGCAGATCTTACGAGAGGGCAGGCGCGGTACAAATATTCTCGAGACCAGTAGGTAGATCGTAGTTACGCCCCTAGTATGATATTGTGGCCGAAATCGCCGGACGCGTAGGTGGTTCGTAGAGGACAGACACCCCGTAGGAACCCCGAAGGGTGAGGCAGTGCTTAATTCCTATGGTAAACAAGCTCTGTTTTATTGGTTAAACTCTACTAGGAAACCATTGCCTGTTGTGGATTCCTCTAAAATGGGTACCATGGGTTAAACACTATTGCATTGGGACAGGACCCGTGGGTAGATCATATTGGAGGCGAGACTGTGTACAAACAATCTCGAGGACTGTAGTTAGATGGCATTTCCCCGATGCAATACAGCAGTCCTTGTCTCGGGGCCCGTAAGTAAATCTTGTTGGAGGCCAGGCGCGGTGCAAAAGCTTGTGTGCCACCAATAACGGGGGAGGTGCTTTATTGGATTGTCATTTCTCGTTTTATATAAATATTCTCGGACGTATTCCGCGAGCCCACCAGCCTGATGGGCCCGTAAGACTACCCACGGAATATGGATGTACGACCACCCTTGAAGGCCCATGTGACAGGCTTTTGCATTCAAACGCTCCTGTTGAATATCGCTATCGTACGACGAGGATTACTCAAAAGCGACTTATTTCGTTTTCTTGTAAAGCACATTTACTGATCTGAACTCTTTTTACAATGACATTTTTGTCCTATTTAAAACGTAAAAATCCAGTCTTATTGCAGCTTAGCGCGCACTGTTGTTATAAATAAATTGAAATAAATAGACATTGACGACTGAATGTTTTGGATACATTCAACGCCAAATTGATTTTCGACACAAAAACATATCCGAGTGGTCTGAATTTCATCACAATGTGTAACTCCACACGGGGCTCCCGATAATTGTCAATCAAGAACTGTGCGTCGGAATTACTTACAAAGTGATCGAAAGTTCATCACAGAATGTGGAGCAGCAGGGAGCTCCAGATAATTGCCAATCAACAATTGAGCGACGAACATTCCGCATGCCTTGCACGACACGATTTCAGATTATTGAGACAGTCCGTTACCTGCTCAACACAATCAGCGTGTTCGATTACTTACCCGTGTTAACTCTAGTAAGCGTCCGGCTAACACGAAAGGAAGCATTTTTCCCAAACGGTATCGTGTTAGATTGACTTACTCAAGTTTACTCGAGTTAACACGATATCGTTTTAGTACTGACGGTCACTGTTACTCTTGTGGGTAGAGTAGAATTATTTATTAATTTATTTATTTATTTTATTTTATTTTTTTTATTTATTTATTTTATTTATTTACTTCACAAAAAAGAGTTTCGTGCATCTCTGGATACCGGTATAATTTGATTAATTAGACGCTGCAAACTTTTCTATGAAAATAAAAGTTCGTATTTTCTTTGCTTGCAAATATCTTGGCATATGTGACAAGTCAGCTACAACACAAAAAGCTCGTGATAATGACCATACAATCGCTAGAACGTGTTCACTCAGGCAAACACTCTCTCGATTGTACGTTCAGTAGCTTGCTTTCTCTGCTGTAGCCCACATTAATTGTCTGTTTTCAACAAAAATAGCAGTTGGAAAAAATAAAATCATTGAAAATGTTGAAGAAAAGAGAAAACTACTCTCACTCGCCATGGTTGTTTTGCAAACTGAACAAAAAATGATAGAATTTATGATATATATATATATATTTGAATAGCTTTGATGAATATGTATATATATATTGAAAATAGCACCTAAAACACTCACGTTGTGGTGATTAATAGTTACTTCTTTTGAGCAGAATGTGGGTGAAAATGAACAGTCCATATGCTGGTATTTCACATGAAGGAGAAACATTCTGTAACAATGCGACTGAAATGGCAAATAAAATCATGAACTACTACAACTACATGGGTTTAAATTCTGGACTCGATTTACTGATCTGAATGTGATTTTTTTTATGAAGTGTCTATAGGGGTGGGGTGGGGGCGGTAGGCCTATATTCAAACTTGAACTCGCTGAATGTTTGTGAGCCACTGTCATGACTTTTGCTTTTGCACTTTTTGTTCAAATTTTCAACTTGGGCGCAAAAACCCCAATATTTGTTTACATACATGTTCTTTATTAAAAAATATTGAACAGTGTCATTAAAGAACTCTACTATTAGTTGTAATACAGCAAATAGTAATAGAAAAAAATGATATAAAAATAATCTAGTAATGAACCAGTTTAACTAATCATAATGCTCATATAGGCCCTATTTGTTGGGACTGCAAAAGGGGAATATGTTTGGCTTGTCTGATCCTGACAGTAATTATGGGGAAAGGAGAGGCAACTTCATTGAGTTTGTGGGGTAATAGGTCATGGAACGTAGCTCTGGACTGGATGTGATGGGTACAGGTCTCCTCCGGCCTGTCGGGGTCCAGCCAAATCATTTTAAAAACTAGATTCCCCCAAATGCATTTTCCTGCAGTCAAGAGAATGAAAATATCAGGATTCTTTCAAGTGTTTGGGTCGCTTTAATGTATACGAGAGCCACTAAAAACGGGAGTGGCCATGGGCCTCTGCTGCCCCCCCCCCCCACCTCATTCGTATGCCTCTGCTTGGCTTGTCCAAGGGGTAGCCCAGTAAACTAGACTTCGCTGTTGTGAGCGTTATCGCCAAGTCTAGTTTGCTGGACTAGTCCAAGGGGGTAATGTTCAGAATTTTGAAACACAGAAAGTATAGTATACATAACATAGTCTGGGGAAGGCAGGGTCCATCCCTCTCCCCCCCCCCCCCCCCCCCCGTTAATGTGGGACAACGGCTGCAACTGCCAACGCTTCCAGACCCCATCCCCCTGCCATTGTTAGGTTTTATGAGGACGTACATTCTTTTTGGGTGGGCTCAAAATGAAATCGTGCAGCATCGCGACCGGTGCCGATTCACTGATACTATTTTTTCCTTTAATCATTTTCTTTTGTTAATTATTTAATGTATATTTTGCACTAACTTTTTGTCACCCATTTGAGATTTTCTGGGCGGTCTACACTGCATGAGGCAGTCCGCCCATCACCCAGTTGTATTTTGAATTTTGTTACAGCTGCCATTTTGATGCCGAGAATTATGGGAAGGTTACTCAAGTAACCGACCTGCTGGGGGGAGTAAGCTAGGTCTCACTCGAGTAACAGTTACCCTAATAATAAAACGGTTTCGTGTTAATACGAGTAGACACGAGTAAGTAATCGAACACGCTGAATGTATTGATAATAGTGTAAGTTTGATTTGCGTTAATATTCAGTGAAATGTTCTGAACACACCAGTCAAATTCAGTTCACACTTGGATCGATCCGCAAGTATACAGAAGTTTCCTTGGCTACGAATCGAAATTAAGTATTTTTATTGTTTACTAATCATGTATATTTCATTTTCAGGTTATTTTATTCAACTTTGTGGGGAGGTAGTTTAGTATAGTAACTGGGACAAAGTTAGGAGATCTTAAATAAAACTGTGAGCGCTAAGTTGTCGAACGGTTCGTCGTGTTGCCTTTTGTCGCGTGTTTACAGTTTTCCCTGTCCGATCGCGTAATTTTGTTTTGATGATGGCGAGCAAGTCTGTTCAGACGGAGGTAAGTATGGAGGTAAATACGTGTAATGTCGCGGTCCAGGTCAACGGTGCCAACGGGGTAAGTATTGGTGTGCAGACAGAGGTCACTGGGGGTGTCGGTCAGAGCCGGGTTGGTGGGGCCACCGATGGCGATATTGGGCTTGAAGTTTGTAAACAGTGTTCTATGATGTATGGGGACTGTCGTTCGATGGGATATGGAGAGGTATGTGCAAACTGTCAGGAAATCCTCCGCCTACTTGAGACAATTGTTAAGTTTGAGGGGGAGATTGCTGAGCTGAAGGGAAACTTGGTAGGGCGGGGCTGTCTGGAGTTACGCCTGTGAAAGTAGCTTTCCGAGAAGGATGGATGGTTGTCGGTGGTTCCAAGGGGAAACATGGGGGTAGAACCTTTGATGTGAATGAGGTAGGTGATGAGGTGGGGGCTGCTAGAAAAGTACGTAGGACAGATGAGGGGGGCCCAAGCCGGAGCAATGCTGTAAAGCGTTTGGCGTGGACTATCAAAAGTGGTAGGAAAGGGGGGCCAGAGAAGCAGGTAGATAGGGGTGTAAAGCCCAAAGGCAGTGGGGAGTGCAGCACCAGAAACAGATTTGATGTGCTCGATTCGGAAGAGTCAGAGGAGGGGATGGAGGTAGTTGCAACAGATAGTAGCTTGGGGTCTAGGCCAGGAAAAAGGAGGAGGGATCCGGGAGAAGACCAGGGGAGTAGTCCAGGTAGTTCAGGGCCTGGAAAGAGACGGAGGGACAAGGATAGGAGTAATCCTAGGTCAAAGATACCGATACCGATAGTGATTCCGAGTGGGGCTGTTGGAGAGGAAGAGGACGCTGTAAACAATAGGACACTAGAGGAGATAAATAGGGCGAGGGCCAAAAGTAAGTTGGTGGTTGCGGGAAGTAGCATAGTTCGGGGGATCGACAAGGTTGTCTGTGGTCCGGACAGTAAAAATAGAACAGTTCTGTGCTTTCCGGGGGCTAAAGTGGAGGACCTGAGGAATAGAGTGGACGGTATTGTAGCTGGGTCGGGGCCTGATCCGGTAGTGGTATTACATGTGGGGTCCAATAACATCAGGGAGAGGAAATCAGTTCGTTTGGTGGACACATACAAGGACCTAATTAGTAAGCTACTTACCAGGAATGCTCGGATCATCGTTTCAGGGGTGCTCCCCGTTATGGGTGGTGGGAATGAGAGGAACTTGCGGATTATGGCACTAAACGAGGAGCTGGAAGAGCACTGCAAAGACTTGGGAATACATTTCATTGACCACTGGGATTCATTCTGAGGACAAGGAGAGTTGTATGGGCGAGACGGATTGCATTTAAGTAGGATGGGTACAGACCTGTTGGGCCAAAAAAATTTACAGGTGGCTGGGCCTTTTTTGGAGAAAAGGGGGGTAGGGGACCACAGCCGATAACCCAGAGGGGCACAAATGCTGGGAACATAGGAAGAACAACAAACATGCACAACACAGGGACATACCAGGGGTATAATAATGTGCCAGTGAGAACAAAAAAACAAAGATTCATTAAGTTTGGGTACTGCAACATCCAGGGTCTGCACAAGAAAGTAAGCGAAATATCAACAATGATGGACGAAGGAGACTTCGATATAATGGGTCTAAGTGAGACGTGGATACGACGGGATGAGCGGGTTGATCAGATGAAGGGTTGCGTGTGGATAGGAGCTGGGCGAACTGAGGGTCAGAAACGGGGTGGGGGTGTCGGCATCTACGCTAAAGAGGAATTACAGCCCTCATTGATTACAGATCTCACAGAAGCAAGGACTCAGATTCCAGTATCCAACGAAATAGTCTGGGCAAAAATCAAGTTAGGAAGCAGGAGTGTTGCCGTTGGTGTTGTATACTTAGCAGTGGAGGGAAGTAAGCCCGAGTGGAATGATTCAATATATACAACTCTTAGATCGAATATCACAGAGCTTGAAAGCAGAGGGTTCAGTATTGTCCTAATGGGGGACTTCAATGGGCACATCGGGGATAAGGAGGAGGGCATACAGGGAGGTGATAGGAAAATTAACACGAATGGGAGGAAGATGTTGGACCTATCAAAAGAGCTTGGTTTAAAGATCCTGAACAGGGATGCGAAATGTAAGGGTAAATGGACCTGGGAGAGGAACGATAAGAAAACAATAATTGATTATATACTCACTGACGTTAGCGTATGGAGGGAGGTTATAGATGTAGAAATAGATGACGAGGGAAAAAATGACTTGGGTAGTGATCACAACCTGATAACAGTTAAGATTATGGGCAAAAAGACGAATAGAGACAGAAATACCTTCAAGGAAGTTTGGGGACTAAAACAAGGAGCCGACTGGAAGCAGTTTCGGGAAAAACTAAAACCAAGTCTTGAATGTATACCTAGGGATGCAAATGTCCAGAGTATTTCAGATGGCATAGTAAATAGCCTAACAGAGGCAGGGAAGGATTGTATAGGAAGGGTGAGGGTCCCAACGAGAGAGCTCGGATACAGGGTTAACGAGGGACTGAAAAAGGCTATAAAAGAAAGGAAGGTAAAATGCGCTGCTTACAGAAGAAGTAGGAAGCTTAAAGGGGTGGATAACAATGACACGAGACTAATGAAAGGAGAATATGAACTGGCACGGAAAAAGGTGAATGAGATAAAGAATAATAATAGGAAGGAGCGCAATTGCAGTCTTGCCAGAACAATAAAGAAAACGGGGGGTTCGAGCTCAAACGTATTTTGGAACTGGGTAAATAAACGGGGGAAAAGTAGTGTGCAGAGTATCAAAGTGGATGGGGAAAGTACAGAAGATAAAGGCCGTATCGCTTCAGAGTTAGTCAAGCACTGGGAAAAGATAAACGATAGGCGATGGGGCAGTGGGTCCCCACCAAAAAGAAATACACTGGTGGAGGAGAACCTATCCAATCGTGTATGTAGCGAAATAACGGCAGAAGAAGTGCGGAACGTGGTCTCGAAATTAAAAAATGGTAAAGCGGGAGGGACTGATGAAATTCCGAACGAATTCCTCAAAAATGGAGGGGAGGCACTTATTGAAGTCCTGACAAACCTTTTCAACCTGGCTCTGCGAAAGCAAAAGGTCCCCAGAGAGTGGAGGGAAAGTAAGGTGTCGTTCATACACAAAAAGGGGGATAAGGAAGTTCTAGATAACTATAGGGGGATATCAGTTAGTAGTAACATCGGAAAAGTATTCTGTAAGGTCATATACGGTAGACTTGAGGAAGTTATTGAAGAGAAAGGTTTTTTAGGAGAAATTCAAAATGGTTTCAGGAAAGGTCGAAGAGTCACTGATCACCTATTTACACTCACCCAACTGATAGAATCAACAAAGGCTGAAAAGAAAAAGATGTTTCTGGCATTTCTAGATGAGAAAAAAGCGTACGACCGAGTGTGGAGGGAAGGTATGTGGCGAAAGCTCGAGGGCATCGGACTGGGGGGTGACTTTGTGGGAATCATGAAAGCACTGTATACAGATGTGCAAAGCCAACTCAGTCTAGGGAGTATCACTACAAAACGAGTCCCTATGGATATAGGCCTCAAGCAGGGGTGTATCTTTTCACCGATTTTGTTTGCATTGTATGTTAAAGATTTAGGGGACGAACTAATTCAGAGTGCGGAGGGGGTAAATGTTGGAGACATAAAGGTACCAGGCTTATTCTTTGCAGACGACATGGTGTTAATGTCTAGAACTGAACAGGGGCTAGAGAAATTGCTGGAAATTGTTTGTAGATATGGGAACACTTGGCGGCTCGAACTAAATGAAAATAAAAGCAAGGTAATACCCGTTGGACGCAAGGTAGATATGACGAAGAGATGGAGAGTGGGGGAGTTCTCAATCCCCGAAGGGGAAAGCAAACAAATCACTGTAGGAGAAACGGGAGAGTATGAGTATCTAGGGGTAAGCATAAATATAACGGGAAGAGGGGTGAACAGAAATTACTCAGCCAAACTGATTCTGAAGGGGAAAAGAATTCTGAACCCACTAAAACTTTTAGGGAAAAATAGTTTCAACAAGGTCTTTGTGGGGAAAACACTGTGGGAGAGGGTGGGTTTACCAAGTATAACGTATGGCACAGACGTGATTCCATTAAACCAAACCGTTATTAAGAAGTTGGAAAGTACTCAGAATGATGCCGGCAGATGGATAACAGGGTCGAGTAATGCTGCAGCTTTGGAAGCAGTAAGGGGGGAGCTTGGGTGGATGAAAATCAAGGACAGGGTAGATTTGGGAAAACTGTGTTACTTTAACTACTTGAGAAACCTGCCTGACAACCGGTGGTGCAAACTGATGCTCGATACCATTTGGAATTCTAATATAGATACGGGGTGGTCAAAACATGTGAGGGAACTAATGGACAATTACTCTATAGAGGTCACAAACATAGAAGTAGGAATGAAAGAAGGCAAAAGGTTTGTCAAAGAGAGAGTCATGGAAGATTGCAATCGAAACTGGCGAGCAGGGGTTAGCGTGAAAAGATCACTGCAGGGGTTACAATATAAAGAAAAGCCAGCTTTTGAGAAGTACCTAGATGGCACCTTTGGAGGGTCACTGCTGTTCAAACTGAGATCAAGATCACTGGAGCTTCGGGGAAAAATTGGGAGAGATGGAGAAAAGGGATGCCAAATGTGCCACTCTGGAGTAGTGGAGACCCTGGAACATTTTCTCTTGGAATGCCCACAGTATATACCTCATAGAATAAAATTTACTGGAAGAATAATGCAGAAGTGGGGTGAAGAAACAAAGGATAGATGGCTGAAGGGGGACACGAGGGAGAGGGTAGGAATGCTTATTGAAGAAATTGAAAAAGAGGAAGTGAGGGACACTATTAAGCAGTTTATATCTGAATGCTGGGAGGAGAGGAGGGGAAGAGGGGGTGGGGTGCAGGGGGAATGATGGCCTTCTCTTATGAGGACCGCGACAAATCAGCGGCTGGCCAAAGAGTTATTATAAATTCTGTAAGAAATTCGAAGCTGTTTTGTTTGGGACCAGTCCAGTCCTTAAAAAGAACATCGCCTATGTTTACATACTATATCCTAGAATCAAGCCTCGAAATAAGCAGACTGCCATCTGCAGAATGTGGTCCCCAAGGGGTGAATTTGGTGATGCTACCCTGCACAGCAGGGTAGCATGACTAAATTTGCCCTTTGTGAATCGAAGTCTGAATCAAGGCCTCAGGCCTGAACTTAAAGAGGTACCCAGACGATAGCTAGGGGACCCACTGTGTGGGAGAGCATCAACAAATTCACAATCTGAGGACCTCATTTTGAAAATGACAGGTTGCTTGTTCAGAATATTTCAGCCTTTTCGACCCACTGAGATATTCTAGACAATTGAATCTAAAAATATACTGAGGGAAAAAGGGAACACAAGTTCAAATTTGGTAATATTATTAGTTACCCTGTGTCTGATCACGTGGTACGGGTTTTTACCTACCCGAAGCCAGCCGTATCCCATGAGGCCGAAGGCCTCGTGTGATACGGCTGGCTTCGGGTAGGTAAAAACCCGTACCACGTGATAAGACACGGGGTAACGAATTTATCTATTGACTTTCCGTTTTAGAAGTACAATCTATTTCATGTGTGAACACACACAGCATGAGATCTTTTATCTTCCATTGTTGAGCCATACAGGTTTCTGTGGAATTTTTGTGCAAAAGAGTTTTTGTGAAAATATGCCGATATGACTAGTATAAAAAAATTATTGAATTTCTTTTTTGTCTCAAAAACATAGCGTATGAATCCCACAATGGAGGGTACTCGACAAGCTCATTCCAATAAGGGGTCATGAGCTATATTTTGGAGATAATAAAAAAATAAAATATAATACATGTACACTGTAAAACTGGAATGACGCGTCTTCTACGGGGTATGGACAATTTGTAGATTTCGGAACTAAGCTTCCACTGGGTATGGGAAATTTGTCAGCGGCTGGGCGGACGTAGACTCTAAAAACTAAAGTGTTAAAAACTACACTTGAAGTGCTGTATTTAACACTTACTAAGTGCTGAACTAGCACTTTGTTCAAGTGTAGATATCCCAGAACTTGATAGGTGTTACAATAATAGCACTTGACAAGTGTAATGTCGCGACACTTAAATGGAAACAACGCAGATGACGCGGATCAGGCTCGAACTCTCATCATCTGCGTTGTGTCCTTTTAATTATGTACCCACCAAGAGCAAATCAAATTATGGACGATTCTGGAAGAACCACCAATGCTAGACACATGGGAAGTGCCAACCATTCAAGTTTCAGATGTCTGAAGATTGTAATGTCTAAGTGCTTAAAGCAATGCGCTTTGAGTGTAAAAATCAAACCATAATAGTTAGAATGGGTTTAACACCTTGAAAGTGTCAGTTTTAACACTTTAGTTTTTAGAGTGTATCGTGGGTTTCAATGAATATGGTCTCATACCACGTATCTATCAACCAATCAAATAAAAAAATTCACTTTAGTCAATAGATAAAATCTTTTTATCCGTAGACCAAACGTAGTAACATTTGGTACATAGCGTCATCAGTGTACTGTCTGAAGAGTCTCTGGGTAAAATTCAGTCAACCATGACCACGCGCGGCGCTGCATGCTTTCAACAGAGTTTTTGGCAAAGTGCGCATCCGGGGAACTCTCACATGCTATGGGCTATAACCCTTTACCTAACATGAAAATCAGACGACACTTGCAAAAAAAATTCTTGAATAACTAATTTTTTTCATTTTTTGTCTCAAAAACATAAGTTATGACCCCTCGTTGGAACGAGCTCGACGAGCTCGTTCCAACGAGGGGTCATAACCTATGTTTTTGAGACAAAAAATGAAAATATTTTGAAAATTAATTGGCGATTTTTGAGAATAGCGCTGGCCGGTTTTGGCCGTTACGTTGGGTAAAGGGTTAAAACCATACCAAATCGAAGTTTTGAAAAGTACACATCGATTGTACATTTCATTTTAATTCGATAAACCAGATGCCGCGACTGCCCGAAGTTGATAGGTGTAGGGATATTGCTCTGATTATGCAGGGCCAATCGCAACGTTTCGTCGCCCACCAATTTGGGGTCCATGAGTCAACAATAGCTCGTTTAGTTGGATGTCTCAGGGGCCACAGGGAGATTAGTTGACCGTCCCAGGATCGGATGTCCGCGCGTTACGTTGCCTCGTCAAGATAGAGGCATACGTCTATCACACGTCCATAACCGATTTCACACGGCGACGGCGACAGAGACAGTGGGTCAGTGTTGGCACTCATGGTCGCCGAGTGTGTTCAGCAAAAGTTAGGGATCAGTTGCGGGAATTCAATTTAAGACCGTGATGTCCCTACGTCGGTCCGCTACTTAGACCCAGGCTACGTCAACGTCGATTGCAATACCTGTGGGCACATTCACCAAATTTGTTTCCACTTGGCCCACTGGAGAGTGACGACGTGTGTTATTCATTGAGGAGTCTCGGTTCACGCTTTGCAGGTCAGATGGGCGACAACGTTGCTATCGATGTTGCGTTAAAAAGAACAGATTCGGGCGAGGGTCTGTTATGTTTTTTTCTTGGGGCGGGGGGGGGGGGGGTGGATTTCTCATGGTGTGAAAATACCTCTCGTGGTCATTCAGGGCAATCTTACAGTCGTACGATATCGGGATCAGGTCCTCATGCCTCGCGGCCTTCCACTTAACTATGCGCGTAACCTTACATTGCAGCAGGATAATGCGAGGCCGCATGTTGCTAGGGTTTGCCGTGACTTCCTCAACCAGTTCCCGATTGGCCACCCTACAGTCCAGATTTGTCACAGATCTGTGGGACGAGCTGGACGGGGTGGGGTGTGAGGGGTGGTTGGGGGGGGGGGGGGTCAGGAAGCACGTCACCGTCCCGAACAAGGTCGCTCAGCTCACGCAATCCCTTCCTCAGGAGTGGAATAACATCCCACAAAGGATCATAAACAACGTGATGGGGTCAATGGTAAGAAGAGTTAGAGCAGCGACTGAATCCCGGGGTGGGAACACCCGCTATTGATTTTGATCAGGAAATGGCGTAGGGTACCCAGGTTTGAACCTATCCATGCAAACGCCGTATGTTTTAAGCAACAAAACTGGTCAAAATTTAATCAGTAATGAAAATATAACATCAAAATGCTAGCAATAAAATAATCATCCTTAATACATTTCAAATATTCACAATTTTCCGCTAGTATATTATAAAAATGCATTTTCTTTGAATCAACAGAAGACACATTTCTCAATTGAGACTTGATTTGACCGAATCTTTCATGACATCAGCTGCTGTTTTATAAATACGTCGTGTGTTCCACCAGTGATGTTAATATCTTGATGTTTGCAATGCTAATAAAATACTTATTGATTAGAATATTTCTACCTGGGGAACGAAAGAATACTTGTATATCTTTGAGAATATAGGGACGTTATGTGGGCGAGTGGGGGAGGGGGTGGGGGTTTCGGGTGGGTGGGTTGGTGGGTTGGTGGACAGGTGGGTTTTTCAGGCAGACAGGTAGGCAGGCAGGTAGGTAGGTAGGTATTTTAAACTGAGAAAACGCACTGGCACAGATGTTTACTGAGAAACATTTTTTACTTTTTATATGCCACTTAATAATAATGAGCCGCGCAGAAGGACAAAATGTCCAATCCATCCGCCTCTCCCTTCCCACCCATGCAGTACCCAGTCAAAAAGCTGGGCTTTTTGATCGGGAACTGCATTGACAGGACAAAGTAAAAAAGGATTTCGGCGTCCCCATTGGGTCACAAACATCTGAAAAGTTTTTTATTGTTTTTTTTATACATTTTTTTGTTTTGTTTTAAATGGGCCAGACTGGCCTCCTGGAAAAGTTTTTTTTATAGAGTTAAAGATAGAGAGAAAGGAAACTGGTTAACCTGACTGGCAAAAACTGAAGTTTTTTCTATTCCCCGGTGGGTTCAAGTTTGGCCCTAACGAGGAGATTACGCAGGCTTCTGTTTTATCGGTAGTCGATGATAGGTCTGATTTAGTGGAACTGACAATTTTGAATTCACCAAATTAAATTCCTCCTTTAGTATTTTGGAGATTTCAACATTGTTTCTGTTATAAGTTAGAATGAATGGAATGATGGACTGTTTTTCGAATTGTCCTCTATACTTATTTATTCCCACAGGCCATTGTGTTTGAAGACAGTCGATCCAGAAAGCTTCTCTTTGTTTTCTGTACTCGTCTGTTTCCAACTCGATCTCTTTAATAGGCGGTTGCTCAGAGGGGTGAATTTCGAAATTTTCTAATGAATGGCCTACTGGAGTATCATAATTGTGTTTTATATCCAGTTTCTGCCGTGTAGCTCGTTCACGGAATGGATTCTGAGTTTCACCAACACACTGCTTTCGACAGCGATTACAAGTGATGAGATAAACCACGTTAGGTGAATCACAATGGAGGAAGCTGCGAATCTGGTAGTGATTTTTTGTTTGTTCTGACGAAAATTCATCTTTTTTATCCGGATTAAAGTGTGTAATCTGCAGTGAGGCTTGCACAATGCACAACTGCGCCTTTTTTGACATGTTATACTTTATTGTTTTCAATTTTTGATGGTTCAAAATCATTGATATTTCAAACATTTTCCAATTTCCTAAGAGTTTCAGATTTTAGAATTCTGAGGAGGCGAGTTGAATATCCCCTCGACCTCAGTGACCTGAAGAGAATAGAACAAGCCTCGTTGAAATTTATCGCATCACTCGAATTGCGTTGAAACCGTATGAGCTGTGATTTTATGATGCCCTTGAAAGTGTGGGGTGGATGGAAAGATTTGGTATGTAAAAGTTGATGTGAATCGGTTGGTTTGAAAAATACACTGCAAAAAATATAGGTTCTCTTTAGAACCCAAACTGGTTCTAATCTTGTCCCTGAGATGGAACCAGTTCTGTTTAAACAGTATTTATTTTGAATCAAATAAATTTATAACGATTAACATTAAATATTAACTGAATTAAACATAAATTGAGGGGGTTTCAGCCGTAAGTTTAGAGCTTATACGAGGTTGTCTCAAATCATTATTAAGCAAAGGAGATATGAACAGTTGGCATGTCGAACCAGTTTTGGGTCTATACAGAACCAAAACTGGTTCGATATGCCAACTGTTCACATCTCATTTGTTTCAAAATGTTTGACGACTGCGTTGAATAAGTTCCAGGTTTACTGCTGAATCTACTTCAGTTCATGTAATATTCTGTTAAAATTGAATGCTAATCTTGGTAAATGTATTTGATTTGAAATAAAATACTGTTTAAAGAGAACTGGTTCCATCTCAGGGACAAGATTAGAACCAGTTTTGGTTCTAAAGAGAAGCTATATTTTTTGAAGTGTACTTTATAGTCTTTATTTTTACGAAGGTTCACAAGCGCTCCCTTTTCACTAGCTGTTAAGTTGTTTTTATCGGAGAGTAGGGTTAAATCAAAAACTCGTTCAGTAACCTGTTTACCGGCCTGTATAATTTCAGGATCGACCGCGCTATCGGGGGGTGTCCACCCTGTAGATGCTGTAAATGGAGGTTTTTCCCCCCTTCGTTTTTGAAGAAGTCTGCAAGTTTCAATTCTCTATGAAGACATAGATAATCAGAAGGTGGAAGTTTTGCCCCCATGCCTGTTTTCGGCCTTGGAGTTGGTATAAATGTTAGACCGCGATCTAATAAAGATTTCTCTGCGGGTGTTAGGTTATCGGTGCCAGACAGGTTAACCACATTTGTTCCTAACCCAAGATCTTCGAGGCGATTGTTACCTTGGCCTTGAATTAGTTTAAAGATGATTCGTGATTGGGTACGTTTTCCTGTGCTAAATTTGATCTTCTAAACAAAAGAATTTTCTTTCGAATATTGGGAAGGTGCCAAGTATGTTTTTGAATGCCGCCCTGATGCCGAAACTTGAAGAATTTGGTCTCAAAATGGCGGCTCGGCGATACTGATTTGCGGTTCATTACCGGCGATTTCAGTTTTTCCGAGTACGAAGCAACTGGTTGAACTGCGGAGGAAGTAGACGCTACAGGAGAAGAGCTAAGAGAAGAAACAGGACCACCACCGGTCGCGGTATCCAACTTGGAATTGTCCAAGGCCAAACGTGTGGCGAGAGACAATTGCAAGTTGGGCCGCTTACCTGGAGTGAAAGAAGAGGTAGAAAGAGAAGGCGAAGAAAGAGATCGTGACTGGGCACGTTTTCCTGTACGTTCAGGCAATAGAGTTGCACAAGTAGCGGCCTTGGGACTACCACTCGTACCACGTCTTGCCTCCTCGGGGTTTAGAGTCGAAATATAAGACTGGAAAGCCATGATAGTCTTATCAGACGACTTGGTCTTGAAATTCTTTTTACCCCATTTCAAGGCTTGAATGACTGCCTTGTCAAAGTCCAGGTTCTTTGATGATTTGGCCGAAATAACCTGTGACTTTAAATTTTGTAAACAACTTTCATAATGGGAAACGAGCCCGGCCAAGATCTCATGTGCTCAACTCAGATGTGTTCTCCTGAGATTGGAGAAAACATCAGAATTGGGCAAGACAGGTTTTAGGAAGGCACTCATGTCATCCAATCTGTTCTGTAATGTTTTGGGAAATGTTCCATCTGCCAAATGGCCTTGCAACAGACCAAGGTGGTGAAAACCCTGTATTACCCGAAATAGTGCCATGACCAATCTGGAAAAATCTCCATAAGATGGGTCAAAGGTCCCCTTTCCTGGGGGATGAGCAGTGCTGTGTGGAATAGTTTTCCTTTTATTATTTTTTCTAAAAACCATTGTTGACAGAATGTCCTCCCCTTAAATAACTAATAAATAAAACTAAAATGATATAACAAATAAAAAAGTTTTTTGAAGTAACTGATGCTACCTTTTTGTGTCTTTGGTTGATCTTCAATACTTCCTAGTTCTAAGAATCCATCCGGCTTAACTAGTTTCGCGTATGGTTTGCTTTTTCAAAAGCCTTAGAGAACAATGAGTTTGAGGTAAAGGAACAAGCCACTTATTTAAAATTATGGGTGGGCGGGTCAGTTTGTCTTTTTTTTATTTACTTAATCTTATTTGTTTTACAAGGATTGGCGAACAAGTTATGCAACTTATATTAACGCCTCTCCTTGGCCCAATGGCGTAGGTGTGTGGGATGACCTTCACAGCGGCAACTTCGTGACCTAGCTCTTCTCGAATACTGCGAAGAGACCTTTAGCCTGCATGGAGTGTGTCTCTCTCCCAGGGACGCCGGGGCGAATTTCGGATTGGGGTGGGAGGAGGGGGGAGGTGGGCTGGGGGGGGGGGGTGGTAAGGGCATGACGGACCGACCCTAATTTATTAACACTCAGTATACAAACCACGAATACTATTCTCGATTGTGTCACAATCGAGAATAGTATTCGTGGTTTGTATACTGAGTGTTAATAAACTCAATTTTTGACATGATGTGAAAAATATACGCAGTTCACGTTTGATACGATTATGCCCCCCCCCCCCCCCCCCACACATACACACAGCCACAGGCGGCCTGTGTGAGGGTCTGAATCTTATCAAACGCGACTGGCAACTTTTACTTGATAACCCGCACATTCATTCAAGGGGCGAACAAAGAATGACTAATGATCATGTCTTTTGGGTTATCCCCCCTTAACCGTTACACAAGACAGTGACTGACATTTCTCGCGGAAACTGGATACAAGAATGTCGTCGAAACATATTTAGGCTTGGTCGTTTATCAGACAGAGCAGCCCCATCCAAGGAAAAAGATATGGTTGGGGGGCTAAAGCCTCCCTAGCCCCCTCCCCCGGCTCCGGCGTCCCTGTCTCCGCACAGAGGACAGCCATTTTATGTCCCCATCCGATAGGACGGTACGCTGTGACAGCATCAACCCCACAATTGATGCTGACAGAGAGAAGGCGAAGAAAGAGATCGTGATTGGGCACGTTTTCCTGGACGTTGAGGCAATGGAGTTGCACAAGTAGCAGTCTTGGGACTACCACTCGTACCACTTCTTGCCTCCTTGGGGTTTAGAGCCGAAATATAAGACTGGAAAGCCATGATAGTGTTATCAGACAACTTGGTATTGAAATTATTTTTACCCTATTTGAAGGCTTGAATGACTGCCATGTCAAAGTCCAGGTTCTTTGATGATATGGTGGAAACTGACAAATTAGACATTAACCAATTAATCTCAGCTTACATGTAGGTGTGAAATTCAACGCTCATTGTTTCGCATGTGTTTTCTCTCAAAAAGCTCGAGTTCTCTAAGATAAAACAGTTATCAAGCACAGCGTGAGGTACTTTGTTTTATAGTCCAAAGTGAAGGCAAGTTTGTTTTCAACTTTGATTTGAGATGTAATACACCTGCTCCCATGTTCTTTCAATGTGGGAAATGTGTCGATCGCTTCAATCAACGAGAAGAAATTTGAAGACAAAATTGTTTTACAAGTTAAATTTCGAAGCTCCGCTCAGAGAAAGTTTTCTCCGTGAGAGAGCATTAAAATTACGAGTGTACAATTCGAAAACCCACCCAGATATTGCGGTAAAATAGATCAAATAAAGATTTAGTCAGCTGTAGGAAGGGTCAAAATAAAAACAAAAAATGAGAACAATTCTTTTGAAGATGTTTCAGCACCATGCGACACCATATCTGGTCAGTAACTCCCACAGCGCTCGGTAATCCGGTCCCACATTCTAGCTAAAGGTCCTCTATGAGTTCTTCCAGTCAGAGCTATGAGAGCGAACCCCCAGGGCATCAACGCAAGTCACCAACCACAATGTCCCAAACCGCTCGGACCCCCAAAACAGTGTATGGTGACTGACCTATTGATGTAAAACCCCAATCCGATTATTCCCCGACGGAAAGTAATAAAATAGACCGAGGTAAATTTTCGCAAAACGTAATTAGGTAGGGATTGCCTGAAAATTGCAACATTGTTTGAAAATACTTTTTTCATAAAATTAAGAAGAATTTCATTTGGGCATATCTGTGATCTGGTGGGAGCGCGGTGTCTCAGTGGTAGACTGTTGGACTTCTATGCTAGAGGTCCCGAGTTCGATCCCCGTCCGGGACGACCCGCATTGTGTCCTTGGGCAAGGCACTTTATCCCGGTTGCCCACATGGGGGCACGATGACGCCGTGTACTAAGGCGTACTGCACGACGATGGTGCACATGTCTTCAACCGCTGTAACCCTGTTTTAGCAGAGCTTGAACAGAGTTAGAATGTTGAGGAGCTGACAGTTGCTCGTCGTTGCTCTGTGCTTCTCTCCGGGTACTCCGGCTTCCTCCACACGTAAAACTGTGACGGTCACGATTAGCCATTGTGCATAAGCATGTAACCTTAAACCCCAATAAATAAATAAATAAATAAATAAATAAATAAATAAATAAATAAATAAATAAATAAATATATCTGTGATCTGGCTCTCGCAAGCAGGTATTTTAAACTGAGAAAATGCACTGGCACAGATGTTTACTGAGAAACATTTTTTCTTTTTATATGCCGCTTAATAATAATGGTGGGGCGCGGCGGCTCAGTAGGTAGAGGTGCAGGCTGCAAGCCGAGAGATCCTCGGTTCGAATCCCACCTGCAGCAACTGCGTTGTGTCCTTGGGCAAGACACTTCACCCCCATTGCAGACGTGGGGGGGGGGGGGGGCACGGTGACGTTGTGTACTAAGGCGTACTGCACGTCGATGGTGCACTGTCTTCAACCAATGCTAATCCTGCTTGTGTGGAGTTAGTATGTTGGGGAGCTGACAGTTGCTCGCCGTGGCTCGGTGGTTCTCTGCGGGTACTCCGGCTTCCTCCGCCCGTAAAACTGTCGAGGCCATGGTTAGCCATTGTGCAGAAATATGTTACCTTACCTTAAACACCAATAAATAAATATAATAATAATGGTATGTTGCGACCAATGAGCCGCTCCGAAGGACTAAATGTCCAATCCACTCGCCCCTCCCATCCCTTTCCATGCAGTACCCAGTCAAAGCTGGGCTTTTGACCGGGACCTGCATCGACAGGACAAAGTAAAAAAGAATTTCGGCGTCCCCATTGGGTCATAAACATCCGAACAGTTTTTTATTGTTTTTTTATATATTTTTTTGTTTTGTTTTAAATGAGCTAGACTGGCCTCCTGGAATTTTTTTTATAGAGTTTAAGGTAGAGAGAAAGGAAACTGGCTAACCTGACTGGCAAAAGCTGAAGTGTATTCTATTCCCCGATGGGTTCAAGTTTGGCCCTAATGAGGAGATTACGCAGGCTTATGTTTTTTTCTATAGGCAATGATAGGTCTACGATTTAGTAGAAATGACAAATTTGAATTCACCAAATTAAATTCCTCTTTTAGTGTTTTGGAAACTTCAACATTATTTCTGTTATAAGTTAGAGTGAATGGAATGATGGACTGTTTTTCGAATTGCCCTCTAGACTTATTTATTCCGACAGGCCGTAGTGTTTGACGACAGTCGATCCAGAAAGCTTCTCTTTGTTTTCTGTAAACGTCTGTTTCCGACTCGGTCTCTTCAATCGGCGGTTGCTCAGTCGGGTGAATTTCGAAATTTTCTAATGAATAGCCAGGATGATTGAAATGTTCTGCCACTGGAGTATCATAATTGCGTTTTATATCCAGTCTGTGCCCTATAGCTCGTTCACGGAATGGATTCCGAGTTTCACCAACATACTGCTTTCAGCAGCGATTACAAGTGATAAGATAAACCACATTAGACGAATCACAATAAAGGAAGCTGCGAATTTGGTAATGATTTTTTGTTTGTTCCGACGAAAATTCATCTTTTTTATCCGGAATAAAAGTATGTAATCTGCAGCGAGGCTTGCACAATGCACAACTGCGCCTTTTTGACATGTAATACTTTATTGTTTTCAAATTTTGATGGTTCAAATTCATTGATATTTGAAGATTTTTCCAATTTCCTAAGGGTTCCCGATTTTAGGCTTCTGAGGAGGCGAGTGGAATATCCCCCCGATCTCAGCGACCTAAAGAGGATGGAACAGGCCTCATTAAAATTTATCGCATCACTCGAATTGCGGTGAAACCGTGTGAGCTGTGATTTTATGATGCCCTTAAAAGTGTGGGGTGGATGGAATGATTTGATATATAAAAGTTGATGTGAATCGGTTGGTTTGAAAAATACTTTATAGTCATGCCGACCGGTGGATTGAAATTGTTTGCCTTTGTAGAATGTCACATCAATCGAATCTTGACTTATGGTAGCTTTAAGTTTGATGTTAGTATCGTGACTGTTCAAAATTGCCAAAAGATGATCAAATTCTTCTCTTGAATGTTCCCAAATAATAAATATGTCATCCAAATATCGGAGGTAAATTAGTGGTGGGGGGAGGGGGGGGGGTCAGGAAGCACGTCACCGTCCCGAACAAAATCGCCCCGCTCACGCAGACCCTTTTCCAGGAGTGGAATAACATCCCACAAAGGACCATAAACAACGTGATGGGGTCAATGGTAAGTAGAGTTAGAGCAGCGACTGAAGCCCGGGGTGGGCTCACCCGCTATTGATTTTGATCAGGAAATGGCGTAGGGTTCCAACGTTTTAACCTTATCCATGCAAACTCCGTATGTGTTAAGACAACAAAACTCGTCAAAATTTAAATGTAAAATCGGTCTGTCCCAGATTGACAGACAGACAGACAGACGGACGGACGGACGGACGGATTTTCGGGCGGGCGGACGGGCGGGCGGGCGGGCTTTTGGGGCGGGCGGGCGAGCGGGCGGGCGGGCGGGCGGGCGGGCGGGCGGGCGGGCAGGCAGGCAGGCAGGCAGGCAGGCAGGCAGACAGACAGACAGACAGACAGACAGAATAAGTTGGCACATAAGTAAACAGATAGTCAGAGAGGCAGTTAGGCACCTCTGCTCATAAAAAATAACTGACACTTTTTCGTGGCCCAAAAGTTACACAAAGTAAAAGACTGAAAGACAAATCATTAGGCTTTTTTACAAAACATACCAAGTACATGTATGACAAAAGAATATATAGACTGTTGGTGACCAAGCATGGCCTGGGAGACCAAGCATGGCCTGGGAGACCGTATACTTTGAATTCTTGGTTTAGTACGTCCTTTGAAGGGAGATATCAGGTCGGACAATTGGGGTGCGGTCTTTCAGGCCGTGTTTTGACTAGTTAGACAGTTAACTTATTATTTATCAAAGTTAACAAGAATCACTGTATGGAATCCACTAAGGGCGTTTTTGTTTATACTCTTCAGGTTGAAAGACACTGACAAGATCGTGCGGGGGGTGGGGGGGGGGGGGTTGTTTTATTGATCATTTTCGACACATATGTTACCATACTTTCACAAAACTATCCCATGTGCATTTGTAGATGTGGAATCTACTTTCACGCTCTGCGAGTTAAGCTCAAATAGCTTATTTTATCTCTAAAAATCAATTTTTGTCTACCTCGAAATTAGAAAACATGCTTTTTCTACAGTTCGTTGACCTTTTCGACTGCAATGGAGGATTTGTCAGCGCTATAGCTGTTTAGTTGCTAACTCCAACCATTCCCCCTTTCACATTTTGTCTAATAGAACGACTGCGAAGACCATTCCCTCTCTTTTGGTTACTTTTCTGGGACAAGTACAGTTAAAACTAGAAGTCCTGTCATGAAATGCGCATAAATAGCACGTTGATATACGCGTTAATGTGCGCGTTATGGCCCAAGTAAAGCTATCAAATTCTATAAATATGGCCTGTGCACAGGCAATGTTTCAGCCAATGGACCTCCGGGTAACCCGGAGGTCCATTGGCAGAAACATTGCACGTGTTTGCTATGAGTAACCAAGAGAACCTGCCGTGCTTTGGATGCCATTCGATATGGCAATTGCGCGCAATTCCAATGCGTAATTAAGCCTAGATAAGCGCACTATTCATGACAGGACTTCTAGTTTTAACTGTATTAGCGAACAAAAATTAATCGACAATGTCGTTCGAACTATTAAAAAAGAAGGTTCAAGACAAATAGAACTCTTACGACTTTTACGTGAAGTCTCGCACGAGGTTCAAAACAAATTTCCGCGAAGCAGACGCGTGTTCATGTCATCCGATTCCTTCTCAATAGATGATGATAACTGCAAGATGCGAAGGCTAATTTTTAAACGTTCGAAGTCTTGCACGTTCTAAAAACTCGTGAAAAAAAAATTGAATTAATACGAAAAAAAAAAAAAAAAAGGATATATAAAGAGAAACTTTTTTAACAAATTATTATTTAAATACAAAATTTAAAATATACATATTTGCAAGAATTCATAAAAACCAAATAATCGATCATGACAACAACACATAAAAGATGCGAATTTAAACAAGTTGAAATATATACGCTATCAGGTACTTATATCTATACATTAGAACACGATCCCATCGAATTGAACGAGGTTAAGATGATGGGCTTAGAGCGCTGCGACAACAGATATATGATGTGTTTGAAATTGGATGAAGCCATGCTCGATTTGTTTTACAAATACCAAAGCGATCTGCTGAATAATATCATCACCAAATACATAAAACCCCCATACGAGAACAATTTGAGGATGTTATATGGAAAAAAAATATTTCCAATGATCTCACTCGAACTCATGGATAAATTGGGTGGTGAGAGCGCATTCACCGATGTAGAAAAATTCAAAAGAGTAAAGATAAAAATTCAAGAGATTTTGGTAAATAGAAAAATAACGCATGTCACCATGCTAATAACGGACTTGGAAATATAAACAATAGAGAGATTGATTTTAGCGAAGAAGAAGGAAAAAAAGTAATGAGATCTAAAGGTGATCTCATTACTTTTTACAAACAAATTTTCACATTAAAGAAAATTAAAATTAAAAAAACTTTTTTTTGTATATATAATGAGCAAAAAAAAACAAAAAACAAAACTTTTTAAAACAAATTATTAAATACAAAATTTAAAATATACATTATTGCAAGAATTCATAAAACAAAAAAACAAATAATCGATCATGACAGCAACACCTAAAAGAAGCGAATTGAAATTGAAACGAGTCGAAGCGTGTACGAAATTAGGTTTTAAAATCTATACATTACAACAACACGATCCCATCGAATTGAACGAGGTCGAGACGATGGGCTTAGAGCGCTACTACAACAAATATCAGATGTGTTTGAAATTGGATGAAGCCATGCTCGATTTGTTTTGCGAGTACCAAAGTGATCTGGTGAATAATATCATCGTCGCCGAAGACACAAAATTCGTCAAGGACGATTTGTTGTTGTTCTTTAGAAATTACATATATCCAATAATGTCACTCAAACTCGTGGACAAATCGGGTGGTGAGAGCGCGTTCACCGATGTAAAAAAACTTAAAAGAGTAAAGATAAACATACAAGACATTTTCGTAAGTGAAAAAATGATGCATGTCAACATGCTAATAACGGACTTGGAAATATAAACAATAGAGAGATTGATTTTTAGCAAAGAAGAAGGAAAAAATGTAATGAGATCTAAAGGTGATCTCATTACTTTTTACAAAAAAATTTTCACATTAAAGAAAATTAAAATTAAAAAAACTTTTTTTTTATATATATATAAAGAGGAAAAAAAAACCCAAAACTTTTTTAAACAAATTATTAAAATACAAAATTTAAAATATACATTATTTGTAAGAATTTATAAAACAAAAAAAAACAACTAAATAATCGATCATGATAGCAACACCTAAAAGATGCGAATTGAAATTGAAACGAGTCGAAACGTATAAGAAATTCGGTCATAAAATCTATAGATTACAATGACACGATCCCATCGAATTGAACGAGGTTGAGACGAAGGGCTTAGAGCATAAATACAACAGATATAAGATGCCTTTGAAATTGGCTGAAGCCGCGCTCGATTTGATTTACGAGTACCAAAGCGATCTGCAGAACATCATCATCGCCGAAGATAGAGAATTCGACAAGGACGATTTGTCATTGCCCTATGGAAATTACATATTTCCAAACATCTCATTCGAACACGTGAAGAAATTTTGTGGTGAGAGCGAGTTGACCTATGTAAAAAAAACTCAAAAGAGTAAAGATAAACATTCAACACATTTTCGAAAAAGGAGAAAACACGAGTGTCAAGATGCTAATAACAGACTTGGAAATATAAACAATAGAGAGATTGATTTTTTTGCGAAGAAGAAAGATAAAAAACGTGATGAGATCATCTTGAAAACATGAGTGTCAACTTGCTAATAACAGACTTGGAAATATAAACAATAGAGAGATTGTTTTTAGCAAAGAAAAATGAAAAAAAAGTGATGAGATCATCTTTAGATCTCGTTACTTTTTTTTTGGTTTTCCTTCTTCACTATTACCATATATTATAATAACGTTTCCTTTTTTCTTAAATTTCAGCGTCGATTCTTCTTCTTTTCTTTTTTTTTTTTTGTAATATTATACATTTTTATAACAACACATTTGTTTATCCGAATCATAATTATGAACGAATGTTGTGCATCTCTTGGTAACTCTCGCATCATTACCATTCTCTTCAGAAGGTAGTGGTGATGGTGGAAAGCATCTCATTCTTTTCATTTCCAACTGTCTATCCCACTGTTTATCTAACTCTTTCATCAGTTCTTTCCTTAGATATCCATCATTAGCGTCTAACCATTTTTCCACATCTTTTTTTTTTTCGCACTCTGTCTCGCGATATTCATCATTATCGTCTAATTGTTTCTCCACCTTTTTATCCATTTTAAATATATTATTTTATACTTTCTATGATTTATATTTTATATAATTATATAATTTTATATCATAATAACATATTCAAAATCGGTATATTCTTAAACGGCGAATTCTCACCGAGCAACAAACCCTTGCCGAGTCGCTCAACGTTCTGTCCACTCTTCAGATAGAGACTGTTTCCTCTCAAAGAGTTGCCACCTCTAACGGGTTCTAGATACAATCCTTTACCACTGTCGTCTACGTGGACGCGACACACGGCTCCTCCCTTCTTCAAAAACAGTCCGCTGCCACCCATTAATTTCTCAACTGCCGAACTCGCGAGTCCCGTGAGAGCTCCCACGCCGAGAGTCTTTCCGAGAAAGGGTAGTGCCTTTGCGGCGAAGGGTAATGCTTTTGCGGCGATTCCTGCCAATAGTGGTATTATTTCATTCTCAAATTGTATCTCAATTGAGCGGGACTCAATCTCACTGTCAATCCTCTTCCAACGCGAATCGCTTTCTCCATCCTTTTGATTTGACTTCTGGTCCAGGCGATCGAATCCTGACCGCCTCTCGTCAGATCTTCGTGAGTGAATTTGAATCTCACCGCCTCGCCTCGAGTTGTTAACGCTCTCTTAAGTTTCTTCCTCTGTCCTGCGGATATGTTCACGTTTTTAATCACGTATTCTGTCATAATTCTTTTTTTTTTAAATATATTTACTTCAATTGTTTCTTGTTTAATAATAATTATTTATATTAAAGTAATTTTGTAAAATTAATATTGCGTTTATTTTATTTTTGTTATCTATATATATACACAATATTTGTTTTTTTTTTTTTTTGCTTTTATATTTCTCTTATGTGAAATCGTATCGTCACCCTCTCTCCGCGAAGATCTAACAGTTCACCATTTTGATCCGTCAACGTGGTTTTGAGACTATACAACGTGTCTAAAATCACTGGTAGATAAACTAAATTTCGAGGTCGCTCCACGATCTTATAACCCGGCGACATGTTTGGAAAGACGGAATAGATCGTTGGTTGAGCGCTACCATTCACGTAGCTTCCAACAATCACGTCCACGTTCACCAGAATGCTATTGACTGCGAGAATGTCGTCCGTATTTTCAGATGCCGCGTGGCCTCGATAATCTTTTGATCGAATCCCAACATCTTGCCTATAGAATCGTCCGTGTTGAAATCCACTCGAAAATTATCTTCCAAATCCAACATCGTCTGTAAGGTACTAGGATTGGGAGCGAGTCTGATCTTGTTGCTTCCCTTTCCATCCGTCTTCATTCGCATCTGAATGTAATTGTTCAAATCGTCTATGTCGTAACTCCCTTTGGGAATTCGAATCTCCAACCAATCCACTCCGTCGGAATACTTGAACGAGTTATTCTTTTCGGTGACGTTGGGAAAGGAATAATAAGTCTCCAGATTCACCAACGCCATCTCGTATCCTTTCTCTCTATTCAATTCGATGGAAGGTTCGAATTTCGCAGCGAATCGAGTCGAATCGCCACTCACCACGATTTGAATGGATTGTTTTGCAGCCGTATTCTCGGCTATCCGTTCTAACAATTCTCCTTGTTCGAACATTGTATTTTAATTTTTTTTTTTTTTTTTTTTTTCAAAACTAATTATTTGAAGATTTATTATTTTCTAAATTTTATTTTCACGCTCTATCTTATTATCATCAGAAACATAAAACTTGTCGAATCCGCACCGATATTTTCCGCGATTAAATTTGCTTGTCAAATCGATCACGACGAAATTGTAAAGTCCACCATCCCAAACCCTCTTGCAGAATCTCCTGAATTCCGCCGCGCTCATGTCGTTTGCGACGTGATCGCCGTAGATGTGATTGAGATTCTTGAGATCTTGGCGAAAGAGACATAGAAAATTAGCGTTCTCCCTTATCGTCTGTCTGGGCAATCGAAAATAATTCTGCGACAGGTAGAAACAGTTCACGTTGCTGTGTCGACACCTAACGTAATACGATTCGCATCGGTTCTGTCTCTCCAAAAGCAGATCGTCGAAAATCACGAGATTCTTATCTTCCAATTTCAGTTCTCTAGGATCCGGAACGTTGCTAGCGTTCTCATAAAATCGACACTCGACGTTCGAAGATGCATTTCTCTTCATCAGCTCCATCGCCGCACCGTCCAAAATGGTCGAAAGTGGAGCTTCACTCTTGTCGAATTCCTCCCTACTGTAAAAGATTCTGGCTATGACGTCCTTGGGCAATCTACGATCCATGCACTCTCGAAGCAATCTGTATTCGGGTTGAAACAAGCTCTTGCCAAACACGAACAATCTGTCGTAATCCAACCAGTCGGGTCGGGACAACAGATTCATCAACAGATTGGTCTTTCCACAATTCGATTTTCCCACTATCAAGCCTCTTATGCTTTTGGGAAAGAACTCGTTATTCGTCCTCTTGGTCGCGGCGTCGTTCCAAGACATATCTTTAATGTTCATCTTTTGTTTTATTTTTTTGTTTGTTATTTTATATTCTTTTCAAACACAATTTTTATGTTTTTTCAAACTTAGTTGTTTAATATTATTATTTATTTATATCACACCGTCGTGAGTTCTCTTCAATCCAGATCCACTCGTCATTTTGGCTAAATCTTGTATGGGTACCACAGCATCCTTAAAATCTTTCCAACTTTTCGGCGTTCGCTCTAACGCAGCTCGCTTCGCCAGCGGACTGATCAACTTGTCGATCAACGCGTCGGCTGCCCTCTTGCCAGCCACAGAAGCTATCCTACCACTGGCTTCGGAAGCGGCTTTCTTACCAGCATCCAAAGCCGTCTTCTTACAGACCTCAAACGCAGTCGATGCGAGTTTTCTACCCGCATCGCTCGTGAACGCTCGCATTATAGAATCGACGATGCCAGAACCGCCTTGAACGTAAGTTCTGACGTATCCCCTGTTCTTTATCACCAACATATTTTATTTTTATAATATATTTTGTTTTTTCACTGGTAAATCGTTTTGTTATTTAAATACTTTCATTATTCTAGTGTAAAAATTTACTGTTTTATTTTTGTTTGTTTATTTGTTTCTCTCTACTTATTATATACACATCAATCCTTCAATTCGTTCATCAGCCTTTTATAGTGGTTTTTATTCAAAACCTTCTGTCTTAACAATTAGTCAGATATAGTAACTATCTGATTATCTAATCCTGTGTTACCAGCCCGTCTGCTCGCCATCAACAAACTCAATCTCTGAAACAGAGCGTCAGAATCGCTCGGAAGAAAAGTAGTTTTCACCCCTTTGCCAGTCACCGATTCGATGAACTTCTTGTTCATATCCCATATGGGTTTCACCACTTTCGTCCACTTGTAACCTCTGTTGGCTTTGGGTCTCGTCTCTCTGGCATCGTTATTTCTCTTCATGGCGGGAGTCTGAACCAGAATGTCGCCGTAATTGTCGAAATCCTGTTCCGTTTAATCGCCAGGCTTGTCGTAAAGGAGCAATCTGCGCAGTCCATCAGTCAATTCGTATTTGTTCGAACCAACGATCAATTCATCATCGCCAATTTCTATTTCTGTGTCACCGACAAAAGTTTTCCCCTCCGAATCCTTATAGAATCCATACAACAGATCTCTCTTACCGCCATCACCATCAGACGATGCGACGCTATCAGTGGTGATAGTCGAAGCTGTATCGGTGTCGGTCTCTGTTTGAATTCCCGTGGGAACGTAATCCGGTGTAGATTGAACGGAATGCCGATTTCCAAAACTAACGGGCAACGAACCCATTCTCAAAGAACTCTCTTTTATGGGTCTCAATTCTTCGACTATCTCCTTCCTGCTTCGCTCTTGACCCTCTGTCACGGGTTTAAATATTTTTATGGCTTCGCGTCTGAGTTCCATCTCACCAAGACGTCTGCTTCTGTCAGCCGACTGAATGCCCTTCTTAGCACGTTCATACTCTCCTAAAATTTGATCTCGGCGTCTAGAATCCATCTGTAAAAACATTTTTCATTTTTAATTGTTTTTATTATTTTCAAAATTAAATGTTTAATTATATTTTTATGTTTTTATGTTAATAAAAATCTTTCCGTCTTTAATATAATAAACTAAAAATATTCACATCTCAACTCAGTGTTGATTGAATTGGAGAAAGTTTAAAATACGTTAAGCAGTACATGACAAACCGGTTTCTGATTTAACACATTTTGATAGTAATTTACGTTTTGTCAAAGGAATTCCATTCACATATCAAAAAATCATTCACTGAGTGTCGAATTAAGAGAGAATCCCTTTGATGACAGTTAAAACATTCCAACACACAAAAGAAAACTGGTTTCTTTCTAATTTTAACGTTAAAGGAACTCATTCATTCATTTTCAAATCTCTCTGATCGCTATCGTGAATATATTAAAAATTTTACCACTCAAAACCTAATTGAGCGGAAAATGCGTTTTTATTATAACATTATTAAAACGATCCATTAAAAACGAAAAAACCTTCATTCACGCCACAACAAAAAACATAAAGCAGCATGTTTTCATTCAAACATTCCATTAAGTGTTTATTAAGATTACTTCACAAGAATTCTGATTCTTTTCTCTAATTGTCTCTAAACTCAATCTCCTTTCGTCACATCGAAACAAGACACGAATGTCTATTTTTTTACAGATCATATTTTATAATTGACTATTTTGAACGGATGCCTAAAGTCAATTTCTCTTCGTTACATCAAGAGAAAACACGAATGTCTATTTTACAGATCATATTTATAGTCGACTCTTTTTGAACGGATGCCTTTTCATTCACGCAACTCCTTTTTAAAAACTGACGCTCATATTTTATAGTCTACTCTTTTAAACGAAAACCTCATTCAGTCATAACGATAACATGTGTTAGTTTTTACTTCAGGAAAACGTGACAGTGGATTTGCGGATTCTAACACCCTGGCCACATTCTTCATTCAAAAACATTCCATTAAGTGTTTATTAAGATTACTTCACAATAACATGCGTTAGTTTTTACTTTCAGGAAAACGTGACAGTGGGTTTGCCGGTTCAAACATCACCTCTTTACACGAGTCGATTTCAGACCTAAAATCCGCAAATGGATCTCCGTGTACGCCTCCATAGGGTTTCAGTGTTAAAATTGTTAGATAAAAATTCCGAAATAATCGAGGCAACAACGTGCCCAATATTCCAAACTTGGCCCATGTCGTTATATAATTTTTTTGTCACTCCGTCCCAGTGGCACAAGACGACAAAACAATAAAATTATACAATGGCCTGTGGTGCCAGGATTGGACTGCATGGTCAGTCAGTTAGGGACTAAATTCAAATATACTGGACGTCTTTTCTATTGAGATTTATGGAGTGTGGGATGGGAGTAATTTTGTAAACATTGTTTAACACTGTCAACTCTTAGTACCTGAATGTGATTGTCGCATAATGTTCCAATATGTAATAACAGTTTTGGAATTACAAATAGGTGTACTTATTGGCGTTTTCATATTGTTTGACTTTAACCCCATTCTGTCCAATATATGGTGCAGCACATTATATTTCCAAATTGCACAGCAGCGAAAGGGTTAAAAGAAATGGATTCGATAGAAGTATTCATGCTGGGCAGTGAAACTTATCTCTTTCATAAGGCATTTCGCAATTTTATGGAGCCAGAGAGCACCATATTTGGATTTAAGACTATAAAATGATTATGATCTCGGATGATATCTCCAGAGAAAAACAAATTGTTGAGAAAAGTAGTATAGCAGGAGGTTTTCGACCCTCATTACCCGAAGCTTTGCCGGTTCACCTAGTGTTAAATTCCCTTAGGAACCGGGGTCATTGCCGGAGCGGAACTGTTGCCGGTGCAAAAGTTCGGCTCCTTGAAGCTAGGTCCGACAAGTGGTGTACGTACTGCATATATAGTATGCTGTGGTATGTATAGTGATATAGGTAAACACAGGGCTATGGGTATATATTATGGGTAAGTGGTAGAAAGATGATGGGGGAGTTGGGTTTTCTTGAAAGTTTTTTTCCGCGAAACGGTTGACGTTGCTATTGACGTCGTGACGTCATGATGCGCACGCGACGTCATAGAGATGTTGACCACTGTTGTTGTCCAATATACAATCTGATATAACGTTGTTCGGATCAGGGGGTGTCGAATATCCTGTAAGGGGGTGGGGGAGATCTGATAGTGGTTGTATATATCCATGTTGGTATACTATTACCCCTTGGGTCTTCATATTAGCCAATGTCTGCTAAAGCTTGATCAAGCAGTATTGTGGAGATGGGGGTAATGCATGGTCGCCCAGTGTGGTATTGCAAGATAGTCCTTGGTGGTTTAGATTGTCAGTAGAGGATGAATGCGCCGTTGGCCTATTACCCCCTTAGTACTATTTACCTACCGAATCCTTTGTATTAACTTATGGCTGGTATTGGTAGTTCGTAATGCTAGGTCAGTCAGTATTATAATCGTGTGTTTAGAAGTGGGGCATATAATGCTTTGTATATACCGCTGTAGGTCCCCTGTTAGTCCTCGGTATTATTAACCAACCGATTGCTTTGTACTATTCTACGACTGGTATGGGTAGTACGTTATGGCAGGACCAGTGGTTTTGTTGAGTGGGGTAGGGGTGGGGGCTGGTCTGGCAGTATAGAACAGCAGTATGAGGCCATGAGTCATAGTAAATTAGACCTCATTGAGGGATTTTCTCATGGCCCTCACGGCCTCATACGACTGAATGATCTGGATAAATGAAACAAGAACAAGTATACTTGGAATGGGGTGCGAACTACTGACATTACGTACCACCTTACCAGTAATAGGCTGATACAAAGTATTCGGGGGTTAATACTATCAACGGTTAAGATGGGACCTACAGGGGCATATACCAACCATACTCTGCTGCCGTTCTCTACTACCAGGCGGCATTAACCCCACCCCACATCTTGATAATATGAAGCATACTACCTAGACCAGTCACATAAAGCATTAGGTCGATTAGTAGTGCTAATGGCTTTCGTGGGGCCCACAGAGATATATATCGTACATACTATACTACCGTTCTATACTGCCATGCATTACCCCCACCCCCGCTCCACAATACCACTTGACCTGCCATAACGTACTACCTATACTAGTCATGGGATGACATAAAGCATTAAGTCGATTAGTAGTACCAATGGCTTTCGGAGTCTGCCAGTCATGATTAGTGTTAAAACAACACAGGAGTTGTGTATTAAACGTTTCTCAACCAAGTTTCTCACGCAGAACGTAAATTATTTGAAGTACTGTGGGTATAGCTTATACAGGTGCCTCACTCAGGTCACGTGTAGTGTAGTAAGAAGTTTATTTGAGAAATTGCCATCTCGGTGGATTGTAGCGCGTACATTTTCCAAATGTTTACGACCAAGCCCAAAGCAAACTCAGACAAAGCATTACAGAGTTATTACTACTGTTTCAGTAACTTATATTTATATTTCAGCTGGAAGACTTCATAACTTCACGATTGAAGGAGCAAACACAATGGCAAACACCTCCGATTTGGATGACTTCAGACTGTGCGCCTACTACCCAGGAGAAGCTGGTGCAACAGTCCCCAGTTTTCATTGTAATGGGCCTTTGAGATATGTCAAAATACAGATATTCGACACCAACAGTACATTAACACTGTGTGAAGTTGAAGTGTATACACAAACAAAAACAGGTACGTAGGGTATAATGCATTGAAGTTAAATCTTGGACGAAAAGTGTCGTTTTTTTTCTAAAATCATTGCTTTACCGGGCGTGGAAATATAGATGATATCTGAGTGGATAACGAAAATTATCTCATGAGTGACCGAGACAAATGTTTATTTTTCGCGAGCGAAAACAGCCATTTGTGTTAGTCACAAGTGAGATAAATTTCGGTATGCACTCAAAACACTAGATTTTCTTTTTGTTATGCGCTTTCTATAAGAATCCGAAAATTTCGCTCGTTTCATTCTTGAATTGATGCATGAAATTAAGCGACGCATTGAATCACTGATGCGCGGGAGTCATTTACTCGGAACAGATAACGTCTTCCAAACTGATTCAGCAGGTGGGCTTTTAGTCCAAACATGGCCTGAAAGTGAGAAATATAAGTTTGTGGTTTGGTACGTCCTTTCAAAGGACGTACCAAACCAAAAACTTATTTTACCGACTTTCAGGCCATGTTTGGACTAATGGGTATCATGCATTAATTGAAGGCGAATACGTTTTGAATTATTGCTGGAAATGATGGGTATCCACTCAAAAACACTAGATTGCCTTTTCATTATACGTTTGAGAACAAATTGATCATTTCCAGGGATAATTTGACTCGTATTCATCTTGAAGTGAAGCTTTTATATTGATACTGTGAAAGTGAGAATTTCTATATATTCACAGTGGGGATGTGATTTCTATATTTCCGCATTTTTTTTTCGATAATCTTTCGTTTAGCGTATGTTAAAAGGAGCTTACATCGCTATTTCGTACCCTGTTAGCCGGTTACGCTATACAACATGGTACAGAAAAGAGTATTGTAGTGCTTTTTCCACATTCTCCATTACTATGCAAGTCATGTCGTTTACGTCGTGAAAGCATTTCCGCCAAAATAAATATCAAAACTAAGAGATCTTGCATGTTAATATGGTGTAAATGGCTGATATTTAGCATTTGCCAGAGGTTGTTGGGTGCTCCTAGCGGCCTCTCATGCTCAAGATGCGATTTCGCTTGCATTAACAGCAGGCATGTCAACCGGTACCTGTACCGGTACCGGTATTGCCGGTTCCCCCATGCTCCAACCTGTACCGGTACTGAAGCTTCTGTCTTGCAGCTACCAGAACAAAATTACTTTATGGGAAAATTGCTAATTGAAGACGGGTAAACAGGCTGATAATCGTGTATGGCACACTTAAACGACGTACTTTTAATTTATTTGTGAATGGACATATCAAAACACTCTACAGGTGCATGTTCTGTCTGTACCACGACCTCGATAAGGCTGACCATTTTGACTTTTCAAACGTCGAAACAAAGACAACGAAAGAGGTATCTCAACTAGTTCGTGCTTTATGATTACTTTGATGTCGCCGCAGAATAACTCCAATGTTTGTCTTTCGATCTTCGGAACTGGGGCGGTTTGAATGCGAACTTCTCCCATCTGATTGCTATATGCCTTCCAATTGTTGATTTGTCCCGGTACCAGTACCGGTTTCGGCTGGACAGGCTCTGTCCCGTCCCGGTACCGATTATGTCGGCACCGGCGGGACTTTGACATACCTGATCAACAGCCTTATTTTTGGTAATATATAGCCTTTATTGCTGACTGTGATAACAATATAACTTATCAAAACAATAAAATATATATAAAGTATTGTAAAGTGTGTGGCCACCGAACGAACATTTAAGTGTGAAATAATCTACAAAAATAACAATTAAATTAGATTTTGAAGCAAAAAAAAAAATAGAGGATATTCACGAAAATTTGATGAATATCGAAAATATCTCGTGAGTGGCTACAAAGAAATATGAGGATCTTCACGAGCGACGCAGTCGCGAGTGAAGATCCTCATATTTCTTGTAGCCACGAACGAGATATTTTCGGTATTCATCAAATTTTCGTGAATTTTCTTTTTATTTAATGCTCTACGACTACAAACTCTCCAATTTGTGGCCTTTATTTGCCATTAAGGCGCAAAATTTATGTGCCGAACCGGCGTCCATACAAAAATTACAACAACCAAACTCCAACCATTGGAATGTGTGAATATCCGCACAAAAAGTAGTCCCGTCTTATTTCTCCCCTAACTTTACGATTTACCAAGGCTGGCGAATTGAAATAATCGCAATGTGTTTCGAAGAAATAGAACAATAACAAAAAACACCACTTTCTTATTTTCAATAACAAGACACGTCATTTTATTTTTTTTGAACTCAATGCACTGAAGACGTGTGAAGTTGAACTGAAGAAATTTGAAAGTGATTTCGGCTTTTCGCTGGAAGGTGAATGAGAAAGTCAAACTTTGAAACCGCTGATTTAATGAATTGATTTAGTCACTGTCACTATCAATTATTCGAATTCGTTTGTATTTGGGACTCTGGAATTCATTACTGATGTGCTGACTCGTTTAAAGTACATGTGATTCGTCATCCGAACCTACGATGAAATATCGATTTCTAAATATCATTTTGATATTTCGTTTTGCCGACCGACAGGGGAATATGACTTAATTTTTCAGCGTGAATTGATGCCTGAGCATTAAATAAAAATGTATTTTCTATAGGTATTACAGTACTAAATATTTTCCCTGAGATAACTTATAATATCAATGAACATCCCAACTTGCGACTCGGTGCTTTGACTTTGTGAGAGTAAGATATTCCTGATTGAACTATACTAGATCCAGAAGAAGGGGGAGAAGTAGAAACAGAAGTAGAGGTAGACATGATAGATCTCTAATGAGTCACGATTACCACGATTACATATAAGCTTTCTATACCGAGTTCCAAAAATCGATCTGAGCCCATGTTTACCGAGGGTTACCGAGGCTCAGATCGATATTAGTAAACGAAGGCGTGTTTATGTCAAGAAGGCAAGCTCGATCCAATGTGCGACCATAAGCTATGTTTTCGAGAGAAAAAATGAAAGTATTTAGTTATTCGGGAAATGTCCTCTGAAAATGTCGTCTGCTATTTGTATTATATGGACAGTTAATGAAAATAAGAAAAGATTAATTCCTTTCTGCTTCCGAAAACAATTCACTCACAATATTACCACGTCGACGCTGCCTTCTGACGTCATTCCCATATTAAACTTGTTGTGAACGATGCCCTTATAAAAAAGTACCATGGTAAACCATGGTAAATCCCAAAATACCCTGGTAATACCATAGTATTACCAGGGTATTTTGGGATTTACCATGGTTTACCATGGTTTTTTTATAAGGGTATTTTCCGTAATGAGGTAATTGATGGTGAATATGTGATAACAAGAGAGGTAGCTAGGAGAGGAAGAAAAAAAAGGCTGAGGAGGGGAGAAGTATGTAGAGAAATGAGATGAGGAGAGACAGCATTACTCACATTGCGACCATCCATCATCACAGTGTTGACTGGAGGTGGTTGCAGATTGATGTGCTTACTCTGGGAGTAGGCATGCTTGCAGATAGTTAGAAAAGAAGCGTCAGAGGTGCTATGGCTTGATCTTTTCTTGTTTTGATTTCGCGTTTGTGCTGAGGGTCAGCAAGGTTTGGATGTTAGTTGCTTCTCTCGGTAATGTTCCTAACTCCAGACTCCGGGGACAGCTCCGAAATATAAGACCCATAGGCTGAAATAGTCTTGTCTGTCTATTTGTTTTTATGAAAACAAATTCTAGCCCAAATCAAGCACGCGCCGAAGCCATATGGAAGTCAAATTGCATGGAAAAGTGATCTTTTACATCATCTTGAGTTCATTCTTCTTATAGTGCTCAACTGACTGAACGAAAAACAGACAAAAACCTCTGGGTGGGTAAAACTGGCTTAACAGAGCGTCATATTTCGATTCTCTAATCTCTCCATTTCCGGAAAATCAAAGACCAAAAGAAAAAAAAATAAAGAAAAAATGAAATTAAAAAATAAAATGAATATTCATATGACAGGATATCAAAAATCATTCAAAAATCGTTCACCTGAATAAACATCGTAGTGAAATGTTTGGATCATCTTGTCGATTCATGTTGAAGATTCCATTTGAAGTATCAGCCGAAGCAAAATGAACAGCGAGAATTGAGTAGCGCCTAAAAACGGATCACAAACTTAAATGTGGTTTCAGTTCTAACAGGATAGTTTGTTTTGCGTCCATCTGTTACTGCCATGCAGATTCTTTATTATGAATGTACTATGCCAGTTTATGGTATTATCTGTACAAAAACAAAAACATTGACAACTGTTGAAAAGAGTAGGTCCAAAGTTCCCCGATCCCCACCCCACATCCCGAGCTTCAAGAAACATGTATTCTGCAAAAAAACATTGGGCGTTCAAACCAAATTTCAGTCAATATTCCTCAGGGCTTAGCACGGGTATCCATTATATATACAGTGCAGTCGCCGTTGACTGGTCACTTTTATTGAATGGGCAATATATCCACGGACGCGATAGTATTAGATTCCAAACACTAATATAGGAATAATCATCAAAACTTTAATTAATGAAGCACCGGGTAGAACCCGGTGCCCTCATTAATTAAAATTTTGTTGATGACGATTTGTATTACCCAGTAAACGCTTGAGTTGACATCATTACCCACGCGTGGATTACAACCAGCCCACGACGACTGAACTGTAGCTAAAATTTTTCTTGTTATCCGCATTATGTTTTCTTTCTCAGAATATGAGAATTGTTGTGTGGAATGATGTCTACTCTTTTGGTATTTGAGCGATAAACTAACCTTCTCATACTGAATTTACGAAAACTGTCACATTTTTCTATGCGCTTCAGGTACGTTACTAGAGACGTGCTGAAGTCACTATGAGGCTCCTGTTCTTCGCTTGAATGGAGAACCTCATCCTGTTTTTTTAGAAGTAGAGTGAATAAATTAATTTTTGAAAGTAACAACTTGGTCACCTGTCATTGCCAGGGTACAAATATTTTGAGAGTGTGGTTGGGCATTCTCCATTAAATTATGCCAACACCATTCAAGAATAAATTCAGGTCTCCTGCGCAGCTCTTAAGCCACCAGTCAAATAACGTCAGGAATTCGGCGCTGTGATGATCTGGAACCAGTCTAGCCTTTGTTTAGATTAACTCGCTTGGAATATGTCATTAGGTAGAAAAAGCAGACCTACGGCTCGCTTTTTTAATGTCTTTACAGTTTAACAATAGCACTGGATCCAATGCTATAAAACTTTTACAATTGTATTTTCTAGAATTGAATTTAGTACCTATTAATATAACTGACTAAAATGAATCATTAGCATTTTAAAAGACATGACAATTTCCAAACTGGCAATTTGCCAGAAGTTTAATAATGCTAATTGTTCATTTTAACCGATTGAAAATACAATTCTAGAAAATGCAATTGTAAAACTTCTATATTATTGGCCTCAGATGTGTTTGTTTACTGAACAATTATGCATGGCGACTCGTCACAGCTGTAGTTTTATTATAAAGCCGTCTTGTTCCACTAATTGTGTTGCAGGTAAATTAAACTACTTATTCATTTAAACATTCATAACTGGAGCAAAAAGAATACATAAATATCTTTGAGAAAAAAGGGTACATCACATTAAATCAATAGTTAGCCCTTTCGCTGTTGTGCACTTCGGTAATACAGTGGAACCCACTTAACTGGATATCGCTTAACTGAATAACCATGTTAACTGAATATAATTTCCAAACACAAAACCATTTACCATACCTCCAGTACAAATTTGACCTGTTGATTGAATATAAGTTATAGGGAAAACTCCTATTAATTGAATAAAACATCTAACCTGTCGAGAAATTACCCTGACTCTCCCCAGTTTTCCCCTTTTTATAGAACTATTTGGCCTCCATACATTCAATACAAGCATTTAATCTATTATATCTTGTTTGACAGAGCTCATGGAGCTCTGTCAAACAAGATATAGTAGAATAAATGCTAAGTTTATCTCTAGAATACAGGAAAATGACACAACCCCAGTTAATTGAATACTCCTGTTAATTGAATAATTTTTATCGGCAAAGTGACTAATCAATTAACAGGGTTCCACTGTATTCTATGCAGAACCATTTATTTGAGGGAATGTGGTTAAAATGAAAACGACAGTAACGTAGACTTATTTGCAATTTTAACCCTTTTCCCAACGCAGATGATTTCAAATTTATTATTTTAAATATCATTTTTTATATTTTTTCTTAAAATTTCAACAAAACCATATCATGTGACCCCTCTTTGGAACGAGCTCGAGCATATTACTTGGGCGAATGCGGGCGATTCGTTGGGTAAAGGGTTAAAACTGCTATGACTTATTGGAACATTATGAGGCTTTCTCACTCAGGGACTCAGCTTCAGCAGATTTAACCAATGTTTACAAAATTACTCCAAGCCAATACTCCAAAAATCTCAATAGAAAATACGTCTAGTCTATTTGAATTTAGTTCCTGTTTAATGGACTTTTTAATGAACTGACCATGTAGTCCAAACTTGGCACTAAGGGCGTTATACAACTTGTTTCTTTCTTCGTCCTGTGCCACAGGGCGAAAAAACAAAAAAAAACCAGAATTATATAACGGCCTGGTGGACCACGCTTGGACTATTGAGCACGTTGTTGCCGCGGGTGTTTCGGAAATTGCATAGACGAAATAATAGTGGAGAACAAATGGATAATGCCATTTGGTCTATCGATTGCATTTCGTATAACGTGCGTTCTATTGGGAATAACAACGTGCTGTGGTATCCATTCCCTGTATATGGTATCACCATGCTGAGTCCGCACTTTTAGCACTGGCCGTCAACATTTGGTTCCGTATTCAGTAGGTATCTGTATCAGCGAAAAGGTTAATGTTTGTTTAAACATACAAATGAAGTTTACTCACACAATTCAAAAATGTCTAAGATAAAAATAAGGAAAGAAACTCAATGAGGGGAACAAAATATTGCTTGATCGAATATTCATCATCAGATTGTCACAGGCGTATGCTATTCTGACCGAATACCCCCGGTCCCGCCATGACTGGTAAGAAATGGTACAGACAGTTACGGTGTTGGACAGGGCATCGATGAAGTTCAGTTGAAACTAGAAGTCCTGTCACAATTAGCACAAAACATTGTTAGTTAATGCGCTCCTTTCTGCAGAAAATGAAGCTGTCTCACTGAAATCAACAAAAACGTTTGCGCTGTGCAAGGCAAAATATAATGCGCTTTTAACGATGTCAGTAGTGAAATCACCAACTGAACCGAACAAACATAAAAAAAAATATTGAGACAACAGTATGTGGAGGGTGAAGTACTAAACAATCCCTGTGAGATAGATTTTTCACTTAACATTTTTTCCAGTTGCTGAGGACAAAAAACAAGAAGCTCCTGCAAACCTTCATCACATGGACCACCGGGCTGCACCCGGTGGTCCGTGTGATGAAAGTTTGCAAGTGATTCTTGCACTAATATGAAGAATGAAAAATACGTTTTTTCGAGGGGTGAAGAATATACTGAATATATATTCACAAGTAATACATTTTCTTGAGTCTGTTCATGAAGTTTAATTGTAATATTTATTTACTTTATTACAAGTACATGTATCCCAAAAGAGGTAAAAAATGATGTTAATGATCTCTGTTTACTAGTATAGGTTTGTACAGGATTGTTTCTGCAGGAATTGAGTTTAGCTAATGGTACAGCTTGATGGGGACAAAAGTGCACTTACTCAAGAGCACTATTACTTTACAATATTGCACAATACAGTGACAGGACTTCTAGTTTCAACTGTAAAGTGTACAAATTAACATTCTGGAACCCATCACTGTACAATAAATACACCTTTAAGAAGACAGTAGACTTACAGTATATCCTGCTAGCTTATGTACTCGCACCCACCCAACCAACCCCAAAACCACCCCGATAAATATTCACACTTAATTTATACATTGTTGCACTTGATTGTCAACTTTTTGATAATCACGTCTGAGTATATTTTTGTGTTATTTTGCAGGGACGTTCTGCAAGAAAGAGAATTTTGCCTCATCAGAAACTGCCGTAGCGATTGTATTTGTAGAAAACGAAAGTTACTGTCTGAGTCATTGTTTTTACAACGAGTTATGTGTGGCAGTGAGCGTCAAAAATAGAGGTAACGGGCAACATGAGTGTCATCTAGTTGGCAGCGTTGAGAATCAAGTTATTTCTCCTGAATGGAGTTTCTTCTTTTCTTGTTGACAGCGTCGCATTCTGAATATATCTCTGAATTAGTTTTGTGGATTTGATTGTTTCCTTGGATTTTATCGATACACTGGATCAGTAATGTAAAATGTGACATAAGAGAGTTGTTTCGAACCTTGACGCGAGGAATCGTTGCGTCTGGCTTATAAGCAATGCATTTTTTGGAGTGGCTTCCGCGCTCGGTGTGTTCTGTGGTTATCTTCGGTGGGTAGTCCGCCGTGGCCGACATTTCGATGCTTTGTGTTGCTCAGTGACAGAATAGACCTGGCGTTGATGTTACTTCTGGCGCATCGCTCGCGTCGCGTCCGATGTGCAAGGGCCTTAAGCCGCTCTGATGCAAGCAGATAGTTTGATCCAATCGCCACGCATCTTTTAGTTACTTGTTGGGGGGTCGCGGTTGTCATTTATTTTAAATACAGGACGTCTCATCCTTTACGGCGAAAGGCCAATTGTACGACTCTTTCCACCGACAATATTCTGTACAAAACCCCAAATATAACATATTTATTATATTGTGTTGTATTTTTGTTTTTTTGTTTTACAATATTTAATTTGAATGCACAGAGAAGTTTGGAGAATCATTATATATCAGAATGTAGCTACCCACTGATCATTTATTATATGTTGAGACTTCTTGACAAGAGGTACAATTTAAAAGAAATGATTGTGATGTATACTTCAGAAACAACTTTTGTATCTACCGTTGTATTTGTATTTCTAGTTACTATATGCTTACTTCTTATCAGAATAAAAAAAATCCAACTTTTAATAATTATTGCCTCATCTGTTTGTTGGTTTTCGGCGTCATTATCAGTATCGGGCTATATCCTGACAAAACATAAGTATAAAGTCAAGTTTTGTCAATCGATTATGCCTGTGTTTCCCACTTACTTGTGGGTCGCATCCCAGCGGCATTGGGGAACTGAATACAGAAAAGTATGAAATTAATCGGAAAATTAATTTTGTCTGACAGTACTCATATTTGTATAGACAAGGCTGGTATTGGAAAAAGCGGGACACAAAAACATATGACACAAAATTTATTCTCCATTGATTTTTGAATGCAATTATGGAAAGCATAACCAGCTCTTTCCTTTTTGTTCTTGGACAAACGAGAACAGAAATTTGCAACATTCACTGAAAATCAATTTTGTTTTGACAGTTGTAGTCTTTAAGTGGCCAAAGCATATGTTGGGTTAAGCTCCAGATCATAACTTACAACAGCGGAATTGTTCATTAAGCATTTCTACCTATAGCAAAGTGTTTGAAATTAACCCTTTCCAAAATGAGCAAAGCAACCGAAGTTAGCTAATTTTAGCATTTTCTAACGGTACTCTTATGCTCACCTTCTTTGTACTTGATGGTGGCTAATTTTGGAATTTTCAAATGGTACTCTTATTCTCATCCTCATTGTGCTTGAGGGTTAAATCTGAAAAAAAAACGTTCGTATGAAAATAAATTCATTTGTGCGTCGACCACCGAAGAAGAAAGATGTCCATGAATGTGACCGTCTTCAAAATCAACAACGAATTACAGATTCTACTTCTAAAAAAACGACGCTGGGTTCCATTTTATCACTGGAGATTGGACATAATTGACAAAAGTAGTGGATTTAGCAAAGAAGAGGCGCCTTGAAATAGGGGAACCCAAACGGAAGAGAGTAAGGAAATTAAAGACGAAAGCTCAAAGAGTGTTCACAATTCCATGTTTGGTACTGATGGCGTTGAACGAAAGAGAATCACGGAATTTCAGACTATACAGACAGCGTTTCATTCGAAACGTTATTTACCCCACAAGTACTGGAGAAACTTTGATGTGGAGAGAATAATAGGTCAATAGTAGCTCAATGGAAAAGGGAACCAGTACAGAGACCACAGAAACACATCAAGTATGCATCGGAGGAGACTCGCCTCAAGACTTTCGACTTCATGTTACCAAGTGAATGCACCAAAACACCGATGTAATTGCCATGAGCCAGATTCGTTTGTTTTGGTAGCGCAAATAGAACTGAATGATTTTACTATGGTATTATTGTGCGTTTCTGGGATAAGGAAGATGATGTCATACAGGAACACAAAAGCATGCCACAGACTCTTGTTATATTCATAATTCAGCACCAGAATTCACGGACGTCGAAAAAGTTTCAGAAACAGAAGATGAAATGTTGTGTCTGCTTAGTAGGCCAGGCCAATGCCGCCCTGCAACCATATAATCATTTGTATCTGTACAACGAGCCTTTAAGAAGATATCCAATCTGCAGAAAAACTGTTTACAAATATCCGACAAGCTACATACCACAGAAAAGTGTTTCCACAAAACGAATGTATCGAGAAGAAATTGTTTCATAGTTAATTCAATAGAGGAAATTAGTTTGTTAGAAAATGTGTTGTTATTTTGTTTATCATACCCAATGTATGTACGTCTGGATGAGAAGAAGAAGGACTTAATGATCTTCCTGCAGGGAAGTGGCCACCCCATTAGTCTTTGAATGAGAACTAGAGAGGTTAGACAAAGTAAAAACACGCCTATTATTGGAAAATGAGCATTCTGGCGAAATCCAAATTCATTTCGATAGTTTGGATTGTCTTTTGGTGATTTGAGATCGTAATCCGGTCTATTTTGGTAATTCTACGAAGTAACTGAGATTTCTGGGTACTTAGATTGACTCTTATTCAAACGAAGGCGGCCTATAATGCAACGTGATACTATTGTAAGCCCTAGATGGCGGCTCAGCCAAGTCCGTTTCGGAGATTTTAGGTGGTTTTAGTGACATGAAGGGATAGTCGGGTCTATTTGGGTAATTAGTTTTACTCCAATTCAATCGAACGCTGTCTCAGAATATACCCCGTCCTGTTGTAGGATTTTGGAACACACAATAACCCCGTGCTACCATAGGAACCAAGATGGCGACCTCCAGTATAAAAACGGACGACGGAAACACGTGTCATCTTAAGAACGTTCACTGCGCATACCCATTAAGTCCACGTATCACTATGGGATGACATCACAAGATGGTCGCTTATGCTGGCTACCATGACAACCGACCATGACGTAACTATGACGTCACATATGAGATTCACCATGAGATCCCCCAATATGGCTCGTTTCATCCCTCCCCAACTATTAGTAGGCTTCCTATGATTCCTGAAAATCTGCTATTTCATTTTAGTGATAGCTGTGAATGGAGGCAAGAAAAATAAAAAAAAATATTTGCGGCAGAAGTTGCTTCGAATATCCAAGAGCAAGGCTAGGACATCAGATAAGACGAGTTGGGACCAGCTTTCATTGTTGAATAACGAATTCAAATTATTTTCGTTTTAAATGCAATTGCTCCGTATTGTCATATTTTGATGCCACGACTGATACCACATTTGGACAACCAACAGACCTGCACTTAGACGAACATATACCAAACTCACTCAAAAATCGAAAATCGAAATCGCCAAATGAATCAGTAAGGAAAATATTTCCAATATAAATTCCCATTTTTCGTGATATTTTGTGAGAACTGCATGGTTAAAATGTATGTCAACAACCATTTTACCTTGAGATCTTGACGTAACGTTTGTCAGACATGTTTTTATTTGTTTTCATGGTGTCATTTTTAAAGTGCAAAAAGCATGGGAGTTCGGGCGTTTTTAGTTGTTTTATGTGGTAACACATGCACTACGAAATAATAGTTGTTATTTTTCCGAAGTCGTAAAAGTTGCAAATATTCAACTGAAAATTTATTTTAACCACTCGCGTGTGAACATTTGACATTTATCTCCAGTTGGTTATAAAAATCAATGCCGTTTGTACTTTAGTTCGGTTTGCAATATTATCCAACGTGAAGATTTAATTTCTGTGGCGGTTTCTGGATACTGTCCTAAGTAGAGCCTACCCAGAAAGTGAAGGAATATCTATAACAAAATGAACTATCATGGTGAGAGTACATAAACCAGGGGCTAATACTATAAAACTTTTACAATTGTGTTTCTAGAATTGTTTGTTCTAGTTATGACTTTAAATGGGTTGAACTGAACCATTAGTATTTTCAAAGATGAAAATTTTACAATTGGATCTTCTAGAATTGTATTTTCTGCCATTTGGCATAACCGACTAAAATTAATCATTAGCATTTTCAAAGGTATGACAATTTGCCAACTGGCAAATTGCCATATCTTTAAAAATGCTAATGATTATACCAAACGGCAGAAAATACAATTCTAGAAAATACAATTGTAAACGTTCTACAGTATTGGCTCCAGTTTTGAGATTTCAGGCACGAGTGTATATAAATTTGACATATTCTTGGAAAAGTGTGGGGGATGAGTACCCTACCCCCTCCCGCCTCTTTGCTACTGTATCAAACACAATTTACTAATCACAAAAAATACCCAGATAACCATTATAAAACCGGGATAAGTGGAACTTAAATTTGTATGTCGATGTTGACTCTCTCCACTCTGATGTTGAAATATCAACATTTCAAGCCATACATTTATCCCATAATGCAACTAGGAATTTAACTAATTCATTCCTGTTTGACAGAGCTCATTCAGCCCTGTCAAACAAGACTGAATTGTTTCATTTCCTCTTGGAATTAAGAAAAAATGGGGCTTGAAATTTCAGTACATTGACATCCTTGTTTTAGGAACACCAGGTTTGAGCGTACGTTAGGTTGTCTTTTTCAGGAAAAGTACGGGAGACACAAAACAGGCTCTGAAATAGATTGTACTCAACAGCAAGATCACCTAAATTACTTTAAACCATAAATAATCGATAGACCTATCCTATTGCGGACTATTACATCTGTACGACTCCGTGCCACCCCAAGCGCATAAATGTCTGTTTACACCCGGCGGCATGCAATTTCTTTCTTATTCAGCAATCACCATATTCTTCGGAAAAATAGCTATGGCCTCATTATTGCATAACACTGTATCATTTGCACACCAATTCATTTATAAATTATGGTTTATGAATCGAGATTACCAGAGCTTATTTATTTATTTATTGGGCCTTAACGAAACAGACGAACCATCGACGTGCTGTACGCTTTAGTACACAGTGCCATCGTGCCCTCACATGGGCAGTTGGGATTAAGTGTCTTGCCCAAGGACACAACGCACTTGCCGCAGGAGGGATTCGAATCGAGGATCTCTCGGCTTGCGTCTCAACCTACTGAGCCACCCCACTCCCGTGCGTTGATAATAGTGCCACATGTACGGTGGCATTGTGTGTCATAACCGGTGTGACAGGAATGATAGTCCGTAGGAACGTTAGTCCCTCTGGACTATTATTCCGCGGAATTATAGTCCTAGGTCTAACATTCCTAGGAATAGTAGTCCGGCGGACTACTATTCCGAGGAATGTTAGACCTAGGACTACAATTCCGCGGAATAATAGTCCAGAGGGACTAATTTTCCTACGGACTATCATTCCTGTCACACCGGCATTAAATATTCCTTACATAGATCACTTTGGAACGCGATGGCTCTGTTGTTACGGCATTGGACTTCAAACCACCGGTGGTTCCTCGCCAGGTGTAACTGCATTGTGCCGGTGGGCAAGGTATTTAGTCTCGATTGACCACGTGGGGGCACAACGGTGCTATGTACTAAGTCATTGTGCCCTTGTCTTCAACCAATGCTAACCCTCTCTGTGTAGAGTTAGTACTTTGGTGAGTCTGTTAGTTGCACGCCACTGTTCGGTGGTTCTTTCCAGGTACTCCTCCGGCTTCCCCACCCACTAAAACGTTCTGACACTAAGTGACCCTGGATGTCGAAAATGTCGGTAAACTCCAATAAAAAAACAAAAAGCCGCCAAAAAAGATCATTTCGAAAACTTCAAGTTGTCAGGTGGGAGGTTGTAAGAGTAGATTCTATCCCCTGGAAATATTATCCACCCAGGATAGTATCCGGGGCATAATATTTCTGACGAAATTTTATCCTCGGGATAAAATTTCCTAGGAAATATGATGCCCCGGAAAATATTTCCAGTGGGATAGTATTTACTGTCACAAGGTATCATTGCCACGCACAGAGGGGTTACTCACCTGTTGAAATTTTGCAATAATATTACATTTATTCATATGCATAAAGCCAGTCGTGCTGAACTGCAATAGTCCACCTAGGTTTCATCGATCTTTATTTTATTGACCAACTGTGCGTGTGACGTCAATCCACAGAAATGTTTTGGTGTATGTGGAGGCTGAGGGCGGACATTACCACGCTGATTTTGATTTTGTTAGTTCGATACCATCCACAGGCACCCCGAACATGATCTCTGTGAAATGAGTGATGCGAGGAGAGTTGCTGTTCAAAATCCTTCTCGTGCATGTTTTTTGGAGCCCAACACCGCGAATGCAGACGAAGCGAATCTTTTTGATGAACGATTAAGGTGTTATGTAGGTAACAGAATTTTGTTTATTTTGAAATTTCTACCTCTCATATTCCTTAAATTCAAATTAAATATACACAAATTATACATCAAAATGAAGGTTGAGATGTATAGAACATGAAACATATATGCGCTCAACTCTCAGGGTTGGCAGCAGGCGCCACTGGTTCCGTTCCTGGAAGTCTGCTACCGTATTCGTACCAGAACTGACAATAAAATAATATTTCACGGAAAACAACTTGTGGACAAATGTGCTTCACTTTTTCTGTCCAATGACGATGACCGGAAATCGAAAGTAGTGCACAATGTAAACAAAACCGTCAGTTTGGGAATTTAACCCCATGCACCTCAGTCGCTGTGTTTTGAAGGATTTTAATGACCTAGCATTGCTCTTGGATAAGTGAAGCAGATTTAGTCAGAAGTTGTTCTCGTGAAATATTATTTTGTTAGCAGTTCTGGTACGAATACGGTAGCAAACTTCCAGGAACCAGTGGCGCCTGTTGTCAACTCTGGTAGTTGACTGCATATGTGATTCGTGTTCTACATCTCAACCTTCATTTTTATGTATAATCTGGGTATATTTATTTTGAATTTAAGGAATATCAGAGGTGGAAATTTGAAGATAAAGAAAAATTCAATATCTTATATGGCACCTTAAGGACCATGTTACTCCAAATTTCAACCCAAATGCATAGTACCAAAACACGTAAGTTCAGTTTTGGTAATGTACCTTTTTATCCGTATACGAAAGTTAGTAAAATTTAACAAATAGTTGCCTCAGTGTGCTGTCTAAAGAGTCTTTTGTTAAAATTCATTCAAACATGAACATGTGCGACGCCGCATGCTTTCAATAGATTTTTCAACAAAGCGTGCATCCCGGAACCGGGAAAAAACTACGTGCTATAGGCTTGAAAACCCTACCGAATAGAAGTTTGGACGGTAAACAATAATTGCTCAACATTTCATTTCAACTCGATTGAAAGGCAAACTGTCGCGAATGTCCGAAGTTGATGCGGGTACGGCTATTGCTCGAATTATGCAGGGCCAATCGCAACGTCTCGTCAGTAGTATAGCATGTGCAGATCTACCCTATTCTTATGGACCTCGTTTACTTACCTCGGAAATAACGTCATAGTTTTCCTCAAACCCTATGTGGGGTGTCATAGTAGGGAGTATTATGTGATATATGGTGTTATTACGCGTTCCATTCAGAGAAAACACAATAAGAAAACTGTTCTAGGTTCGATACTTTTATTCTGTCCAACAATATATATAAAGCAGTAATTTTACATTATGATCGAAAATCTGGGGAAATCTTGAAGCCCGGATGTTTGAAAACGTGCAGCCAAGTTGCGTTAGTTTGATTGATGGGAGAAATTGGAAACCAAAGCAGAGCGAGTGTTCAGGTCGCAACCAAAACGCACTCGATTCAGCTAAATAACGTATTCTCATTGAACTACACAAGCTGGGCAATTAATTAGAGAAAGCGCAATGAATATCATATACTATTAAAAAAGTAGGGGATATCCAAACTGATGTTGATATTTTCGGAAACTGGTATTGGATACGCGTGATTGGACACATCAATATGTTTCGAAGTTTAGTGTGGAACATGAATGTCACCGGCCCATGAAAACTTCGTGCTGGTTTTTCGCACCAGCGTCGCGTTAATGTCTGTGGTGTACGTTTTGAACTTTTCATTTGTACTGGAAGGGCTTTTTCGGAGGTCTCATCGTTCTTTTCTTAGTATCAATTCGTACATCAATAGTTTCTGGTCGAAACGTAACTTTTGAGGCAGGCGAAGACTGATACGTAACGAACAGTTGCGTGCGGTTGGCATGTTGGAAGCTGGCAACAGATAGACTGCAGTGGCTCAAATTCTCAACGTTACTCAATCGGTGATGAGCAGATTGTGGTCACGCTACCGCCAGACAGGCAATGTTGATGGCTGACGTAGGCCAGGTCGTCAAAGGGCGACAACTGCTAACCAGGATAGTTTCATCCGAACCACAGCATTACGTAACCGCCATCAAAGTGGCTCGGAAATCGTACAGCAGCTGCACCAAGCGACTGATATGCGAGTCAGTGGTCAGACTATCCGAAATCGCCTGCACAGTTGGAATTTGTTCGCTCGACGACCTCGAATAATTCCACGTTTGGCTGAATGTCCCATCGCAGCAAGGCGTAATTGGCGCGGAGGACGACAGCGCTGAAACAATCGTCGGTGGAGCAACGTCATGCTTTCCGATGAATCAAGGTTCACTCTCGACTTCCACGGAGGGGAAACAAAGTGTGGCGGCGGTGGCAGGAACGATACAGGTCGACACCACTAGACGGCACTATCGGTTTGGTGGTGAATCATTTCTGGTATGGGGTGGCATAACCATGACAAGCTGAACAACATTACGCCAAAAGCGTACCGCGGGAAGCGGGATTGGAAATCCTTTGCGACACGAATAACTTAAATATATAAAGTTGAAGCTAAAACTGGTCATGGATTGCACACATTGTGAGTGTTCGAAAATTGAACTTGGAAAATCATTCAGGAAGTATCCAATCAAGCTATACTACCTCCACTTTATTGGAAATTTGATACATACCCGAGAAAGAAAAGCATCTCATTTTTAGAAGCCACATTTTATGAGGCCTTGAATACCTTTAACTTTGACCTTCGAAGTGATCTGCCAATAAAATAATCAACGAAATAAATTTCCTAGTTAACGCTTAACGAATAGAAGGTTGTTTTACAATAACGGTTTGGGGTTGGTACTCCCAGAGGCATTTTCAAAGAAGAGTTTTGTGAATGTGAACAAGTTTACTAATTATTTATGTTTAAATAATAATAATAATAAATGTTGAACTGTATTATTTTCTTGTTGTACTTACCCTCGACTCGACTGCCTGTCGCATTACTGTGACTCGAAGTCGCGACTGGGTCTACAACACGGTTAAGATGCTACTGAAAGAATGAATTTCAATGAAATTCAATGAGAAAATTCTAATATGTTCTGCGAATTCTGGATTTAATAGTATCGTTCTCTGGCTGAATCCCCGCACAACAGATTTTTAAACAAATCAATCATGATATTTGACCCAAGCAATCCTGAACAACTGGCAATGCATCGGCCAAATGATTTTTCTCAATCCATCTTCTTAATGAACCATCTCCTATGTAATTCGACCCAACCATCTCTCCAAATTTACCTGAAAATATTGCCCGAAACCTGTCCAAATATTTTAACCCGATTTACCACACGTGGGCACTTATGACAATTTTTTTGTTGAGTTACCGCCCTTAATAAGGGGCCACTTGCAAGTCGTTATTACAGGTTTATTTCACACCAGGTCACGGTAGTCGGGAAGACGGTTGAATAATTTAATCATTTGCCCCGCCTCTGCGTTTGATTGGTTGAAAGCATACAACGTGAAAGTCGTCAAAATCGTATAAACCAAATCACGTAATGATTTGGAATGTCAACACGTTCGCACATGTATCCGATCCAACTTTGAACACCCTGGAAGCCCCGCCTACTCAATCCAATTGTCACTGTGAGGGCGTGACGGCAGACTGATAGATGGATACATGCTTGTAAACAAGACCAATGATCGATTTTTCATCGCCTCCAGTCAGCAAGAATATAATGATAATTTCTCGGGAACAATTGAATTTAATAAAATATACCGAAGTGGGAGACGAATAAAATATTTGTACATCCAAACATGATTTGGGGGGAACTTAAAAAAAATGTTTTTAATGATATTGTTACGTGACTTGCTGAATATCTGTCGTCTGCGATCGAAAATCAAAACAGCAAACAATTTGACAATGATTGACGTGACCTGTTTGTGGCACACTTTCCTGAGTTTGACTGTTGTCTTTTGCGAAAATTAAAAGTGTTTTGTTCACGTACACATAGTTTTTTTATATTTTAATATTACAGCCGGATTAAATTACAAGAAATAACTGTTGTTTTCCTTCGGTTTATGCGATATAAACCGAAAATTTTCAGCACAAGCTTAATCATAACTCGCTACGAAGGAAAACAGTTATTTCTTAATTGGGTGAGGGGACAGTAAACCAAAAATTATCGACTGTCATGAAGTCCCGACTGAAGAAATGCTCTGACTATACTACTCAATGTTTGCTAAGCACATAATACATCCATCTACCTGTTTTACGTTTTAGTTGAAATATTGTAATGAAAAGTGTAATATTTTTTACTCAATTATATCTTTAATGATTAAAGTACAGAAATTAAGATTTTATTTGTGTTTGACATTATTTTTTTAGCTTTTGAATACGATAACCATGGAAACTGGATATTTTGATAAAAGAGGAAATTTTTCAATATGCCAAAAAGTTGACGGAGCGAACTTGTATGGCTTCAATATCGAGAATGAGACCCATCACTGTTAATTACAGATTGACAACGCCAACTCACGCTCCCAATCAGGTTCCTGGTGGTCCTTTGTGAGATGCTGTTCCATTCTTGGACCAGCATGGCACCAAGCTCATGGACACTTCTTAACTGGACAGAACGGGCTGAAATTACAAGATGTAACTCATTCCAGATATGTTCGATTGGATTGAGGTCAGGGGCTCCTGCTGGTCAGTCCATACGCTCAATCCTCTCCCTCTGTAGGTACTCCCCGACAGCATGGGCAACATGAGGACGGGAAGTATCGTCCATCAGAATTTATTATCCACTGCACCTGCATACAATCACAATCTGACGTGGACATCCAGGATCTCATCAATATATCGCTGTGCAGTCAATGTGCCACGTCCAAGGACACAGAGCACTGCACGTCCAACCCTGCTGATGCCGCCCCAGACCATGATTGACCTACCACCATAGCGGTCATGCTCAGCAATGTTGGCTGCATGGGATCGCTCTCCAGGTCTTCTCCATACCATAGAACGCCTATCTGTGTGGTCTATGCAGTACCTTGTCTCATCTGTAAAAAGGATAGGTCGCCAATCTTTTCTCGTCCATCCAACGTGGTCCATGGCCCATTCATATCGTTCCTGGCGGTGGTTCTGAGACTGCGAAATGCGAATACATGTTCTTCTGAATCGGAGACCACCTTCGTGCAACCTTGCCCGTATAGTCTGCGTCGAAACATTTACCCCGGATGCATTCTGAAGGTCACTGCGAAGCTAGGTTTCTGTGGCAAAGCGGATTGTACGGGCCTGAATGACCAAAAACCGGTCTTCAACTGCAGATGTTGCCCTGTCTCTGCCACCACCATGCCATCTTACTGGTGTTATACTGCTGAAATCTTGCCCAGGCTCTGGTGATCACCGTATGATGCAGACCAATGTCTTCTTACATTTGCATTTGCCATATTCAGTCATTAAATCACAAGGGTTTGTATTGAAATGAAGATTGAATACCCTACACATGTCATGCACATGTAGACAGTACACGAAAACATCATGAAAATCAAGGGGTACATGCTTTCCATGACTGTCACGAAACGTCTGCCTGTCAAGAGAGCTAATGTAAACACGGAGGACCAACTCAATACATTCCTTAATCCTATCCACCAAAAATATCGCAAATATGTCACAAGCAAATTTCACAATAATGTGTCAAATATTTGGTGCTTAGCAAACTTTGAGTAGTATACATCATCAAGGTAATGCCTGCTGAGGCAACTTGAGCAAATACGGGTCATCGACTAATACAAAAAAACGCGTTTTAAATAATGCCCCACATTTCATGCTTCAATTATCACCGCAAATTATAACTTAGGACACACATAAAAATAATTCTTTCATTTTTTTCAACTTTAAACAAAAGAATACAACTGTGCATATGCCATTGGTCCCATTGTATTGATATTTTAAGAACATGTTGTACGTGGAAAAGACCTAGTTTTAGCTTTATAGCTTCCTGTCGGATCCACCTTTTACTTTGTTGTCTTTTGTTTATTTGACTGAAGATATTGAATAAAGTATTGTTTAAACTAATTCTTTCGTTGTTGGGTCGACAATTCTAAATTGCTATTTATATGACAGCGGCCAAAAATGTGGTGTAAGAGAATAGGTTGCCGTAACATTTTTTTTTCAAAAGAATTTTTCGAAGAGATAATTAATATTTTTTATCGGCAGTTGTTCTATTTATAAGACAAATTATTCTCCTCTGAGCCATCAAAAATCTTTTGTTTTAAATTTGCCAGCTGTTCCTATTTAATCAGTACAGGAACAACATATTGAGAGCTCGTCGAATGCGGATCAATTGTGCACCTTGAGTTATTTATTTATTGGTGCCTAAAACCACATCGGCAGCTAAGGCTATATCGTGGCGATGAAAGTATGCATTTTAAAAAAGACCATTATCCACTATGAAATAATTAAAAATGAGTCATTGTAATATGAAATTGGAGGAATAAAACTAATGATTGTTAGCCATAATGAGTAAGTGAGACCGGTTGAACAAAAATGTGTGAATCAATCTGTGAAATAAGTATGGATAAATGAAATTTAAAACGGCAAAGACAATTTAAAATTTATTAAAAAGGTTCATTACTTTTGAAAATGAGATGACTTTTTTGCGGGCTCGTAAGATAAAAATAAATCTCTCAAAGATCCAACTGTAAAATACTGCCCTCTAACATGATTACAATCAGTACAATGTAAAAGAATGTGTTCCACTGATAACTCCTGCTGGCAAGGAACACACCCTGGTTGCATATTACCCTCTAACAAAAAGGAATGTGTAAGTCGTGTATGACCAATATGACATTGTGTCAAAACTGCAAGATCCTTTCTACAAAGGTTACTGGAAGGGTATTGATAAAAAATATTTGGTCGGAAGCGATGGAGCTTGTTATTTGTCGCTCCATCCCATTCTGCCTGCCACACAGATTTGACGTTTAAAATCACCGAAAGGAATGTTAACATCAGTTAGAGGCTCTGTTAAAGCATGTTTTGCTACACTGTCTACTATGGTGTTACCGGAGATACCTATAAGTCCAGGTAACCAGCAAAACACGATATCACATTGGTCAGACACGAGAGTATTCACCTTCTCACGAAGTTCCAAAATGAGAGAGTTCTTCAACCTGGGGTTGAGTAAAGCAAGCAAAGAGGAAAGAGAGTCGGAAAAGATAATCGACTTCTTTTCGTGTACATTCTCGATGAGTTCAAGCACTAGTTGCAATGCTTTAACTTCAGCTGTGAAAATAGAACATTTATTGGGTATTCTGATTGGGGTGACCTGACCACGAGCAATAACAGCTGATGAGACTCTGTCACCATCTTTAGATCCATCTGTATAGATCTTCATATATGCATTGTACTTTGACTTGATTTCAGCTTATTTCTGCTTTAACTGCCGAGAATTTGTTTCAGACTTTTTGGTAGAAGCAAGGTCTAAGATAACCGTTGGATTTTTATGATGCCAGGGAGGAGTCTGTGATACACGGGTTTCTTTAATGGCATCTGGTTCAGTTTTGGCAGACTCCCTATTAGGTTTAATTCTTATTCCCAATGGAGGGAAATGTTTCATGTGCGGTTAAATAATTCGATATTTTGAGGTTCTGCATCACAGGTATAAGCAGGATTTGGTGGGTAAGAAAGAGACATATTGGAAGGAGAGTTTAATTCTGCACTTCTGAAGAGAAGACTCCTCTGCTTCAACAAGCATTGATTCTATTGGTGAAGTTCTAAACGCACCAATGCTATTTCTAATACCACTATTATGAATTGCATCAAGTGGTTTCAGGTATGATTTTCTCGCAAAACCGAAAATCACACAGCCGTAATCTAATTTTGATCTGACAAGAGATCTATAGAAATGGATTAGTGTTTTTTGGTCAGCTCTCCAATCAGTGCTGCCAACTACCTTAAGAAAGGTCAGTGTTCTTTTACACTTCACCTTTAGTTGTTTCATATGAGAAGTGAAATTCAGTTCGTTGTAACAACAAACCTAAGAATTTCATTTCCTTAACAACTTTATTAGTACTCCCATCTATTTTTAGCTCCGGATCATGATGATGTTTCCGAAGTTTACAAAAATGTACGCAATCAGTTTTAATGTTTGAAAGTTTATCACCATTTTCTGTGGCCCACTTTCGAATTCTGTTCTGAAGTTTGCGCTTTATAGCATTCATGTCTTTGCTGATATAGCAGATTAAAAAGACATCGACATACAATGAAGAATCTACCATATTCTCAATCGCATCGACGGTACTATTAATTTTAACCGAAAACAGGGTAACGGATAAAACACTACTCTGAGGAACCCCCAATTCCTGTTCGTGAGGATCAGATAACGTTGACCCAACACACGAACCTGAAATCGGCGGTCCTTTAAAACTTTTTCAATAAAAAGAGGCATACGCCCTTTCAACCCCATGTTAAAAAGATCTTTTAAAATCCCATACGTCGACGTATCATATTCTTTCTCCAGGTCAAAGAAGATAATGACCACATGTTCCTTTCTAGCGAAGGCATTTCTGATCAACGTTTCAAGTCTGACCACATGCTCTACAGTACATTTCTGGCTTCTGAAACCACACTGAACATTCGCAAGTAGATTGTTCGATTCTCGAAACCAGACAAGTCGGTCATTGATCATCCTCTCCATGGTTTGGGTTTGCACAGACGACTGGTTAAGGAGATAGGCCTGTAATTACTTGGGTTGCTGTGATCTTTATCATGCTTACGAATAGGAATTAGTGTTGCTTTACGCCAGGATGATGGAAACTGGCCAGTCACACAAATGTCATTAAAAATTGATAATAAAAGTTCCAGTGAAAATTGAGGCATATGTTTTAGAATTTTGTAGTGTAAATTATCGGAACCAGTGAAAGTACCCTTTGCTCTATGCAAAAAGTTACTTAACTCTTCCATAGAGAAAGGTTCATTGTACTATTGTACTCCTCTAAATTGTATTGTAAAGTATTGTAATCCTCTAAATTGTTGGAGGTAAATTTGATCGTTTGTTTTTCTTGATGTTTTTTTTTCAATTTTGATAAATTCTGGATTACAATTTTCAGACGACGAATGTTTCGAAAATGTGGAGTCCAATCTGTTTGAAATTTCTTTTTTTTTGATGTAATTAGGGTGCTGTTTTCCTTAAGGTGTTGTACAGTTGATTTTGTTTCTTTTTTTTTTCCTTTGATCTCTTTTTCATTTTCCAAATTTTAGTGATGGGGGTGTTTTGGTTCATCTTAGAAACATAAGTTTCCCAAGAACTTTTCTTTTTTCGTTTTATATCCGATTTATACGTAGTTTGTCTAAATAATGGGTGGTTGGTGACTTGTTAAATTCCCTTTCATCTTTCTTGTGATCCTTTACAGCCTTTTTACATTCATTATCAAACCAGGGCTTAGTGAAACGTTTTGGATTTGCCGAGGTTTTAGGGATGACTGTGTTTGCGATGTCAAGCAGCTCGTTTGTAAAATGTTTTATTTGGTCAGCACTGTCTTAAAATTTCTCCCGTGTGGGGCGTTCAGAACAAAGCGTTGAGAAAATGTCCCAGTTAGCCTTTTTAAGGTTCCACTGGGGCATCATCTCATCATCCGCCAGAACTACTCCAACACAATTGGAAAGTGGTCACTCCCGCACAAGTCGTCTTCCTTCAAAGAATAATCGAGGAAGACAGAAGGGCATGCAATTGTAAGATCAATTGATGTATACGAATCAGGTGCGGGGTGCAGATAATTGTCTGAACCATCATTAAACAAATACAGATCATATTTTGTAATAAATTCTTCTACAGTTTTACGCTTTACATCATCTGTACTGCAGGAATTACCCAAAAGGGAGCTATTTGAGTTAAAATCAACCAACAAAATTCATGGAGTTGGGAGTCGTTGTACCAGCAACTCAAGATCATTCAGTTGAAGTGTTTTACTTGGTGAAACGTAAATCGAACATATTGTAACTGTTTTGTCTAAAGTTAGGCGTACCGTCACAACCTGTAAATTTGAGTGTAATGGTACAGAACTGCGAATAATGTCGTTTCTAACCAAGACAGACGTTCCACGAATATGAAGATCATTATCATCTGCCCAGGCATTGAACGAAGTATAATATGGCGTACGAACAGGTTATAAAATAATTATTGAGGTACATGCTATATTATTTGAGGTTCATCCTATATTATTTCAGGTTCATCTTATATTATTTGAGGTTCATCCTATATTATTTCAGGTTCATCCTATATTATTTCAGGTTCATCCTAAAATAATATTTATGACCCTCTCGTACGCGATCAATAATTTGTCCGACCCTGGATGGACTATAATTATTGTTTCATGTTGAACCAGGTTCGACATCAATATTTGAGGTTCATCCTATATTAATTGAGGATGAACCTGAAATAATTTGTCCGATCCTGGATGGACCATAATTATTGTTTCATGTTGAACCAGGTTCGACATAAATATTTCAGGTTCATCCTATATTAATTGAGGATGAACCTGAAATAATTTGTCCGACCTTGGATGGACCATAATTATTGTTTCATGTTGAACCAGGTTCGACATCAATATTTGAGGTTCATCCTATATTAATTGTCCGACCCTGGATGGACTATAATTATTGTTTCATGTTGAACCAGGTTCGACATAAATATTTCAGGTTCATCCTATAATAATTGAGGATGAACCTGAAATAATTTGTCCGACCCTGGATCGACCATAATTATTGTTTCATGTTGAACCAGGTTCGACATAAATATTTCAGGTTCATCCTATATTAATTGAGGATGAACCTGAAATAATTTGTCCGACCCTGGATGGACCATAATTATTGCTTCATGTTGAACCAGGTTCGACATAAATATTTGAGGTTCATCCTATATTAATTGAGGATGAACCTAAAATAATGTGTCCGACCCTGGATCGACCATAATTATTCAGGATGATGCTAAAATCCCACGATGCAATACGCTCCACGGGCCAATCAGTTGAGTCGTTACAAACGCGAACAATGGGACATAATTGGGGGAAAAAACCAAGATAAACTTGATGCAAGCACACAGCTTCAGACAAAGAATCCCGCTGAGAGATTGTTTTGTATGCGCTTCACACGATTTTTTTCGACCCTTTGTAATCACGCAAAATAAATAAGAATTTTTCCCATGAAAATGTCAAATGGGCAGTGTTGATTGTTTACTGTACTGTTACAAACAAGTTGTGTTTTAATATTGAAATATGACTCGCTAACCAATAGTGTTGCGGACCGGACCGCAAACAAACGCCCCGGTACCGGTCCAGGCGTGGTCCGCGGTACAGTCCGATGAGGACCGGGCCGCCCCTGCTGTACCGGTACACAGGCACGCTGGACAGGTCCGGGGAGGTTCAAGAGACCGGTCCAAGTAGACGCAAAGGGAAGTTTTGCACTCTCCCAATTGATACACAAACTGATAATTTCATCTTGATAGACGGTGAATACACTGAAGTCGAGTAAGTTTGAAGTAACTGTCAACTATATTGAGCCAATCTGTCACCAATCAACCACCTGCATCCTGTGATTCCTGTCACGGGTGCCGGGTGAAGGTATCAGCGATGAGCGTTTCTACAAAAAAGTTCCCAAAATAGCGAACGCTCAAATTCGATGACAAGAAGATGTCATTCAAAGCCTTTGTCGGCAAAGAATTTCAACGTGTATTGTGTATCTATTTCTATAAACCCCGATCTGGATTATGTGCACATGGAAATATTTAGGTTTGGTGTGGTGACCCTATTAAATTGGACCATGGGCGCAGATCATGGGGGGGGGGGGGGGGGGGGGGGGCGAGGGGGCGTGTTCCCCACAAAGTTTTTTCGGGGGGGGGGCATTACATGTTATGTCCCCCGCGCTCCTCCCACATATATAGGCCCGATACCAGCTGATATTGTTCGAGCAATACTGCACTAGATAAAAATCGCGTATTTTCAACTTGCTTTTTCAAAATTTCCTCCCGCAGGTCCAAACCATGCTTCGCCCTGCGCGTTGAGTGTCCGAGCAATGCTGCAATAGACGGAAATCGTGTATTTTCAGCTTACATTTTCAAATATTCCGCCCGCAGGACCAAAACATGGTTGGCCCTGCGCATTGTGTAGCCCCCCCCCCCCCCCCCCCGCCCCGCCCACCCCCACACACACTCTAAAGAGAGAGACCTGTGCTCCTGAATTGGACCGCCTTGGACCGGTCCATAAGAAAAAAAAAAATGGACCGCCTGCCCGAATATCGGACTGGACCGGAAGCCAGGAAATTGCTGCTTTTAATGTCAAATTTAACCATTTTCTCACGTCGGCCGAACCATGGTCGGCCCGGCGCGACCGTGCTCGCCGAATTAGGAAGATCTACAGTTCTAATAGTTTGTCAAGAACGCGTCCACTACCCAGTTGGAATTTCGAGGGCTCGCACCCTCCCCCCACCCCTACCCCCCATTAAAAGGCTCTAGCGACGGCCCTACAGCTGAGGCATTATCGCGTGATTTGTTCAAAACAGTCACCTGCTTCCATGAACATAACACCGTGACATGCCCCACAATGACACCGAAAACATGCTGACCCAGGAGCCGCAGAGCAATTTGAAATTCTGTGGGGGGAAGAGGGGGTGAGGATGCATTTCGAGCATTCTGGCATACTAAACTGCTTCCCAACATTGTTAGCTGTGTGAAAATGATGAGTCAAAACAGGTTTTAACAAGTACTAGCAGGGTTACCCGATGCTGTACGGTAAATTTCTAAGAAAAAAAAACAGTTCATAAAACCACAGTCCTGACTTCAAAAGAGTAACTTGGCCTTAACCGCACCATAATATTCCCGGTAAAAAGTTACCTCAGGTAGACCCCTTTGAAGATCTGAAGAGGTGAAAAGAAAAATTGTCATGACATTGGGTGACTCTCCCAACCCCGGCACTTTTTCAATCCTGACTTTTTCAATCCATGTCTTCCGGTGTAGAAAAAAAATCCTAGCAGAACCAGCTTGTGCACTGTGGGTGGCTCCGTATGCCTTTTTATAGTGGTCATACAGACATACAAACAGAATCCACAAGTTTTGCCCCTCCCCAACACCACCACCGGCAATTTTTTGAAACCTTTAAGATTCTTGATAAGAAGTCACCACTAGTAGACCCCTTTGAGGGCCTATATCAGTAAAAAACAAATTGGTCATAGCTTTCGGTGCCCCTCTCCAACCCCACCCCTGCACTTTTTTAAACCTGACAATGACCTCCGCCATAAAGCAGGCCAATTTTGGGCACTATGGATGGCCCCATATTTATTTCTATAGCAGACACACAGACAAACAAACAAACATACGAAATCCATCATTTCCCCACCCTACCCCACAGAGGCACTTTTTTGAACTGCTCCATTAAATTTTTAAACTTCACGAGACGTTTTCCCGATATGTTGGTTAGCAGTGATGCGGACCGCACCGGACCGCCAATGGTGTTCCGTTCCTGTCCGGTCCGGTCCAAGAAATAGCGGTCCGATATTCGGGAAGGCGGTCCATTTTTTTCTAGATGGACCGGTCCAAGGCGGTCCAGTTCAGGGGCACAGGTCTCTCTTTTTAGAGTGTGTGTGTGTGGGGGGAGGGGGGCTACACAATGCGCAGGGCCAACCATGTTTTGGTCCTGCGGGCGGAAAATTTGAAAATGTAAGCTGAATATACACGATTTCCGCCTATTGCACCATTGTTCGGACACACAACGCGCAGGGCCAAGCATGGTTTGGCCCTGCGGGAGGAAATTTTGAAAAAAGCAAGCTGAAAATACGCGATTTTCGTCTTTTTGCAGCATTGCTCGAACAATATCACCTGGTATCGGACCTATATATGTGGGAGGAGCGCGGGGGACATAACATGTAATGCCCCCCCCCCCGAAAAACTTTGTGGGGCACACGCCCCCTCGCCCCCCCCCCCCCCCCATGATCTGCCCCATGGTCCAATTTAATAGGGTCACCACACCAAACCTACCAGATGAAATACAGGGACCAAGTTACTACCAACTAAATAGTTTCCATGTGCACATAATCCAGATCGGGGTTTATAGAAATAGATACACAATACACATTGAAATTCTTTGCCGGCAAAGGAATTGAATGACAGCTTCTTGTCACCGAATTTGAGTATTCGCTATTTTGGGAACTTTTTTGTAGAACCGCTCATCGCTGATACCTTCACCCGACACCCGTGACAAGAATCACAGGATGCAGGTGGTTGATTGTTGACAGTTACTTCAAACTTACTCGACTTCAATGTATTCACCGTCTATCAAGATGAAATTATCAGTTTGTGTATCAATTGGGAGAGTGCAAAACTGCCCTATGCGTCTCCCCGGACCGGTCCCTTGGACCGCCCCGGACCTGTCCAGCGTGCCTGTGTACCGGTACAGCAGGGGCGGCCCGGTCCTCATCGGACCGTACCGCGCACCACGCCTGGACCGGTACTGGACCGTTTGTTTGCCGTCCGGTCCGCAACACTATTGGTTAGCGAGTCATATTTCAATATTAAAACACAACTTGTTTGTAACAGTACAGTAAACAATCAACACTGCCCATTTGACTTTTTCAGAATTGTCATTGCGCATGTCTGAGTGAGGAGAGCGTGGAAATTTTGCTCCGACAGTTTCTGTCCAAAAATCTATTTTCAAATCAAAAATGTGGGATTTCTTGGGATTTAAGCTGTTTTTTGATGAACATTCAGATGCCACCCGCAAAGAAGAAATTTGGAAGTGATTCCGTAAACTCAAAAAGCAAGGACAAAAAACGTAAGATAATTTCGCCAGTGTCGTGTGACATTGCAGTCCCCTGGGATAGCCGAGGAAAACAAAAACAAAATCATTCAGAAACAGTCCGTAAAAGTAAGCAAGTCAGGATCAGCGGGACGCAAAGAGGTCAAACATCACAAACATCACAAACAACGAAACAAAAATTAACATTTACTGATTCGCAAAGCGTGCAAAGTGCTCATCTTCCTTTCAATTGTGTTCCTTTCGATTTGTCTCCATCACCCCAGGCTTTCTACAATATGCAACAATATGTGCAAAGTCCACCACCAGGAGCCACCGGCCAGGTTGTGCCTCTAGGCTATGGATTGCAAACTGTGCATGCGTCACAACAACCTCCACCCTGGGCATCAGAGTTATTGGAAGAGATTAGACAAATTAAGGACAAAATGACTGTCATTGATAAAATTGAAAAAACAGTAAACACAATAAATTTAAAAGTGACGGATCTAGAGAGTAAAATAAAAACACTTGATACCAGAGTTACGGAGACTGAAAAGTCGTGTGACTATTCTGCATCTGAAATTGATAAAAATAAATCTGATATAAAAACGACAAAAGATGACATTAAGGTTATGAAAAAGTCATGTGAACGGCTGGAGAAAGACGCAATAGATTTAAAAAATAAAGAAACTGAATTAGACGCTAAGTTGTTAGATTTGGAAGCACATTCTATGCGCGAAAATCTACTCTTTTATGGAGTCCCAGAGGGAAATGGTGATGAAGACTGTGCAAAATTGGTTTTGGGTGTAATTAACACTGCTCTGAAAATTACCAAAGAAGTTATAATCGATCGTGCTCATAGAATCGGTAGGAAATCTGCGAAAGCGCGTCCGATTGTAGTAAAGTTCCATTATTTCTCGGTTCGTGAGTTGATTCGAGTCTCGTCATACGATAAAGCTGAAGAACTTAAACGTCAAAATCTGGGAATCGGAATTCAACAACCTAAGGAAATTCGTGAAGCAAAAAAAGAACTTTACCCAGTGTTGAAAACTGCAAGAGAGGCTGGAAAAACTGCGAAATTTATTGGAAAGAGACTGTTTATTGATAACGCTGAATATCAAAAGGGGCAATTGAAACAGGGAGAACATGAAGAGTCGGGTCTCAAAATAGGGAGTTGGAATATTAATGGCTTAAAACGAAAGCTCTCAGATGAGGATTTTATATTACTAGTAAAATCCTATGATATAATTTTTTTAAGTGAAACATGGTTATCTGGTACTGAAGCTTTTAACTTGAATATTGATGGCTATTGTAGTGACCACATTTTTGGAAATAAAGTACGGAAAACAAGCAGAGGGAGGTTTAGTGGGGGTATCGCAGTGTATTACCGCTCAGAACTGAAAAATAACATTCGTGTTATCGAAAAGTGTCAAAGCGGTATTATTTGGGTAAAATTGTCGGAAAAGTTGCTTGAATCTTTGAAGGATATTTTCATTTGCTGTGCTTATATCCCTCCCCAAAACTCAAAAATTATCAAACAAACAGATTTTGATTTTTTCGATAAGCTTGAAACGGATATTTTAAAATACAGGTTATTGGGAAAAGTGTTTATTGTCGGAGACCTAAACGCTAGGACATCCACTGAATTGGATTATTTAATATCTGACAAACATTCCGATAACTGTCAACCCTCAGAAACAGAAATGCCACACAATCGTGCAAACAAAGACGAAGTTATTGACAGCAGTGGACAGCGATTATTAAACATGTGCATAAACACTGGAATAATAATAGCAAATGGGAGACTGGGAAATGATACATTGGGCGAATTTACTTTTTGCTCACACTTTGGGGCTAGTGCGGTGGATTATCTATTGCTAAATTATTTGGATAGAAAATTGATTGAAAATTTTACTGTTCACGAGTTCAATGAGTTCTCTGATCACGCATGTTTATCTTTCAACTTTCGAATGATTAATCGAGGTGGGGGCAAAAAAGAAATGATTGTTAATGAAACAGGTGTAGTTGAAAAACTAATTTGGGATGCTGAGAAATCACCAGTATTTCAAACACAGCTCATGAATAATAATAAGATAGAAGAACTGACCGCTAAAATATCGGAGGGTCCCATAGACAAAATCGTGGATGAATTCAGTAACATAATTTATAAGAAGGCTTTTAGCGTATTTGGAAAAGAAATTAGGGGCAAGAAGCATGCATTTAATAAAAATAAAAACAAAACGTGGTTTGATTCAAAATGTAAAGAAGCCAGGAAAGAATTCAAAATTGTTAGGAATATATTTAATAGATATAAAAATAATGATAACCGTGCGAATTTTATTCGAGCGAGAAGTAAGTACAACAAAATAAAACGACAGACACTCGCTAATTTCCGGCGTAATGAAGGCGTCCGCCTAAGTAAAATAGCAAAACAACAGCCCAGAACATTTTGGAAAAATATAAAGAAATTAACTAAACCTAATGAAGCTGAAAATTCTGACACACCGACAATTGATGATTTAACCACACACTTCAAAAGTATGTTTGGTAGTGACCCCCAGCAAAATTATCACGCAAGTATGCCCAATGTTGATGACTCTTCTCAGTTAATAATAATAGATGAAGATTTGGACTCAGAAATTTCCATTGAAGAATTACGTCCAGCGGTTTACAGTCAGAAAAACAATAAAAGCCCCGGTTTTGATAACCTGTCAGCAGAAATTTTTAAAAATTCTTTTGAAATCTTATCTCCATTTTTATTGAAGTTATATAATAGAATATTTAATAAAAATGAATATCCGTCGTCGTGGGGACTTGGTATCATAACGCCCATCCACAAAAAGGGGGACCGAACTGATGCCAAAAATTATCGCGGTTTTACCCTTATCAATATCTTGGCAAAAATATACTCACAAATACTATTAAATAGGCTCATGAAGTGGTCAGTTGAAAACGAGAAAATTAGTGAAAATCAATTCGGCTTTCAGAAAACAAAATCCATCGTTGATTGCATTTTTATCTTACACGCCCCAGTAACTAAAACCTTAAAATCGCGAAAAAAACTATATTGTGTTTTTATCGACTATGAACGCTGCTTCGACAGTATTTCTAGACAGCATCTTTGGTATAAATTACTGCGTGAAAATGTAAGCGGAAAATTAGTAAACAGTGTCAAATCAATGTATGCATCAGTTAAGGCTTGTGTTAGGTATAATTCGAAATGCTCAGATTTTTTTGAGTCGAATGTAGGCTTAAAACAAGGCGACACAAGTTCACCATTACTATTCATGTTATTTGTCAACGACATATGCGAGAATATTAAATCAGATTTAGACGACGTAATTACTATAAATGAACTTAAAGTTTTCCTTCTGATGTATGCAGATGACATGGTGCTTTTTGCTCAGTCTGCGAAATCACTACAATCTATGTTGACAGATGTAGAGGCATATTGTGAGCAGTGGGGCCTGAAAATTAACATAAATAAGAGTAAAACTTTAATATTTGAAAACGGCAGGCATACAAATATTCCCTTTTATATTTATGGTTTGCCATTGGAAGTGGTGTCTTCATTTAAGTATTTGGGGGGTCAAGTTTTTTAAAAATGGATCGTGGTATCGTAGCCAAAAAGAAATTGCCCAGCGAGGTTCATTTGCGTTGAATAAGCTATCATCAATTGTAACAGAAGTTGAATTACCTGTAAACCAAAGGGTTAAACTATTTGATAGTTTAGTAGGTTCAGCGTTAAACTTTTGCGCAGAAGTTTGGGGCACTCATCCAGCACCTGATGTGGAAATGGTCCATAACAAATTTATGAGAAGAACTTTAGGGGTAAAAAAATCAACAAATACTCTTGCACTCTGTGGAGAATTGGGCCGCATCCCCTTAAAAATTTCCCGAAAAGTTATAATGATAAAATATTGGACAAAAATAGTAGAACTCCCAGAAAACTCCCATGTTCGAATCACGTACGAATATTTGAGAAGTGGTGACAGTGTGGGGGGTAAAAACTGGGCAAATGAGATTAAGTTGATTTTAGAACAACACGGGTTTGGATACGTATGGCAAAATCAGAAAACGATTATAGTCCCATTTATTGAAATAAGACAACGGATAATCGATAGTCACTTCCAAAATTGGCACTCCGAAATTAATTGTTCACCCCGCTTACAATACTACAGGTTATTTAAAGATAGCCCGTTTTGTGAAAAATATTTTGATATAATTAGAGAAAAGAAATACTTAACTGCGATGTCAAGGTTCAGAACATCATCTCTATACCTTTTCATAGAAACTGGGAGATACGATGGTACACTACACGCCCGAAGATACTGTAAATGCTGCGATATGAATGTGGTCGAATCTGAATACCATTTCCTTTTGGTATGCCCAAAATATCGATTGATGAGGACAAAATATTTCAACACCTATTACTGCCATTGGCCTTCACTAAATAAATTCAAGAAATTGCTGAATTCACGTGCAAAAAAATCTGTATTAAATTTGGCAAAATATCTGTTTCAAGCAAATAAAATAAGGTCATCCCATTTGAAAAATATTTCTGACTCCCATCAAAATTAATAATGTTTTTACTGAATGTATTATGTAACCGTTATAAAATTAGTCACACACTGTACGATTAAGGTTGTTCGTTTACGACAAAGATGTATCACCCAACCACGACTCTTCATGTACACTTCCATGTTTCCCTTTTTTTTTTCTTCTCACTCAATTTTCCATTATTTTCTTTTGCTATAAACATGTATATGTTTTTCGCAATAAAGGATAGTAGTAGTAGTAGACTTTTTCATGGGAAAAAAATTATTTTGCGTGATTACAAAGGGTCGAAAAAAAATCGTGTGAAGCGCATACAAAACAATCTCTCAGCGGGATTCTTTGTCTGAAGCTGTGAGCCCGCATCAAGTTTATCTTGCTTTTTTCCCCAGTTATGTCCCATTGTTCGCGTTTGTAACGACTCAACTGATTGGCTCGTGGAGCGTATTGCATCGTGGGATTTTAGCATCATCCTAATAATTATGGTCGATCCAGGGTCGGACAAATTATTTTAGGTTCATCCTCAATTAATATAGGATAAACCTCAAATATTGATGTCGAACCTGGTTCAACATGAAGCAATAATTATGGTCCATCCAGGGTCGGACAAATTATTTCAGGCTCATCCTCAATTAATATAGGATGAACCTGAAATATTGATGTCGAACCTGGTTCAACATGAAACAATAATTATGGTCCATCCAAGGTCGGACAAATTATTTCAGGTTCATCCTCAATTAATATAGGATGAACCTGAAATATTTATGTCGAACCTGGTTCAACATGAAACAATAATTATGGTCGATCCAGGGTCGGACAAATTATTTCAGGTTCATCCTCAATTAATATAGGATGAACCTGAAATATTTATGTCGAACCTGGTTCAACATGAAACAATAATTATGGTCCATCCAGGGTCGGACAAATTATTTCAGGTTCATCCTCAATTAATATAGGATGAACCTGAAATATTTATGTCGAACCTGGTTCAACATGAAACAATAATTATGGTCCATCCAGGGTCGGACAAATTATTTCAGGTTCATCCTCAATTAATATAGGATGAACCTGAAATATTGATTTCGAACCTGGTTCAACATGAAACAATAATTATGGTCCATTCAGGGTCGGACACATTATTTCAGGTTCATCCTCAATTAACATAGGATGAACCTGAAATATTTATGTCGAACCTGGTTCAACATGGAACAATAATTATGGTCCATCCAGAATCGGACAAATTATTTCAGGTTCATCCTCAATTAATATAGGATGAACCTCAAATATTGATATCGAACCTGGTTCAAAAGGAACAATAATTATGGTCGATCCAAGGTCGGACAAATTATTTTAGGTTCATCCTCAATTAATATAGGATGAACCTGAAATATTTATGTCGAACCTGGTTCAACATGAAACAATAATTATAGTCCATCCAGGGTCGGACAAATTATTGATCGCGTACGAGAGGGTCACAAATATTATTTTAGGATGAACCTAAAATAATATAGGATGAACCTGAAATAATATAGGATGAACCTCAAATAAAATAGGATGAACCTGAAATAATATAGGATGAACCTGAAATAATATAGTATGTACCTCAATAATTATTTTCGAACCTGTTCGTACGCCATAGTATAATACTTAAAGCTGAATGATCTTGAGCCTCCGGTTTCTTTAAAATAGTTTCCTGCAGGCAAAAAGCAGCAGGTTTATATTTTTGGCTGAGAAGACCCAGTTCATTATAACTGGCTCAAAAACCTCGACGAATTCCATTATAATATATTACTTTTGTTTGTATTAGCCATATTTCGATGGAGAATTAGAGGGTGGACGTATGGACGAAATAGCCCCGATAGTTTTCTTTGGTGAATTTTTCCTCGGGGGTCTATTCTGTGAGGAATTCGGACGTAAGTGTTCGAAGGTGTCCTCGATAAAATCACTGACCTCCTATTCCTCAAGGCCTTTGTAATTTAATGTACAATATGCAATATTTCTTCTTGTTGAAACTTCAATATTTTTACTACATGTACTATGTGTATATATTGCTTTATCTGATAACCATAGAGTATAACAACCGTTGTATATACTTGAAGTATATACAACGGGTGTTGTATATAATTATAATTTATGCGAACGACCTCTGACCTCTTTCAATTCCATTTTCATTCATGAAACATCGTTATATCACAGGGCAGGTTTTAATTGTACGCTTATTGCACTTTGTCAAAATCCTCTGATGGTGTCATTTCTTATTTATTTTGCTTCAATAAAAGCAACCTAAAATTTTGCTTCAAAACATTGTAGAAATTACTTGAATGCTAATAGTAATTAGTATGCGGCGACTGCGAACTATTTATAGTCACGGCCTCGATCAAAAGTACTCGCGGAACTGCGCTAATTAAAAGTTCGTCTGCTCTACCTGAAAAAAAAAACACTTCGTAAAAATTGTAAACAAACGCAAAATTATTTGTTATATTGGGACTACAGCATAAAACACGGAAGAAAACTGGAACTATGTCAAAAAAAGAATAACTCTACTGAAACACCGTTTTGTTACAGTTAATAAAATAGTTCAAATTTATTTTGTTCCAGCGCAGTTACATGATGCAAGAAGTGCAATCGCACTTTACAATCGCCGTCATCGATTTTGTAATGTAAGGGACACAACTCTATGCATCTTGTCCTATTTCTTTTGTCTCGTAGACTGGTTTTCTTTGGAGGCCCGTTGGAAGCATATATAAATCGGGTAGACGCACGAGACGGGTGTCTGTTTGTTATCAGATAAAAACAATAAACATATAGTGTGTTTTTATATCTGTGTTATACAACTCGTTGAAATATGGTTTATTTTTTCTCGGCGAAGCCTCGAAAAAATAAACCATATTTCAACTCGTTGTATAACACAGATATAAAAACACACTATATGTTTATTGTCTATATATTTTAGTGTACTGGCAAATAAAATATCAATATCAATATCAAACCTGTTGCGAACAACAGGGTTTTGAAGTATCTTAGGTATTCTGTCCGATAATTGTTTTTGTTTAAATTTTTATTTTTTATTTTCTTCTTTTTCTAATTTTCTCATTTGATTCTGACTCAGAGTGTGCTGTTGTGATCTTTGTTCTTGCTGTGGTTTAGGCTGTGTTTTGTTTTGTTCATTTTTCGGCTCTGATTTAGTGATATGTTCCTTATTTTGTACAGGTTTAGGCGTATCCTTTCCTTTTTTTGTTCTAATTTATCCTCTGTTATTATTGAAACTGTTGGCTCTGTTTGGGTTGTTTGTGGTGTTGTTTCATTCTATTGATCAATTGTAAACGACTGTAGTGGGACTGGTATTGTGCTGTTTAGCCAGGTATGGATTGTCTGACCTTCTATTGATCTTGTTGGTACTTTTGATTTTAATTTGTTGCGTATGGTGGGGTCGATGTGTTCAAGCCAGGTATGGATGAAGCAATGTCTCTGGCCTCCTGAAAGTTAATTTGTTTTTCACATTTCACTTTTTGTTTTAATTTTTCCTTTTTCCAGACAGGGCAATCCTTTGAAGATGACACATGACTGCCCTGGTCATTTACGCATTTGATAATATTGTTAGTACATGGCTCCTAGTGTTTTTCACTGCATGTTTAACAGGTTGTTTGTCCTCTGCACGAATCTTTACTGTGTCCGAATTTCTGTAATTGGAAACATCTCAGTGAATGTGGTATATATATGTCCACTTTAACATTCCTATAGCCTATTTTGATGGACTTTGGAGGTTGAGGAGTATTGAGGCCCAATATATATGCGTTGATTTTGATTTCACTTCCGTTCTTCCTGAGTTTGATTCGTTTTAAATTTATTACTCCTCCTGGTTTTAATTCCTCTAAAATGTCTAATTCGTTCAAATCAGCAAGTTCTCGTGTTCGAATGACACCTCTGCTGGCATTGAGGGTTGTATAAGAACTTGAATGAACCTCAATGCCGAAATGTTCTTCTGTTTTCAGAAGACTGAAGGCTTGTGTATGACAGCACAATCAATCAACAGTCCACCAAATCTTAATTTTTGACCCCCTTAACCATACCTGTTATGCCCTTGACTGCCTTTTCCAATGCAAACGGATTAATATCAGTGGCTTTCTTGTTTTCTTGTGCAGAATAAATTACTATAAATTTTGTCCAGTGATTGGAATCTTGTTCGTTTTTCAAGTTGTAATGATCTGAGTCAGAATTAGAATTTGTGATATCTACATGTAGTCTTTATGATGTGTTTTGGTAGCCATAATGTTTTTGAGAATATATTCATCACTTCATGCCTTCCACCCTTACTTCGAGCCCAAATTAGGGGGTATGCCCCAGTCTAACAAGAGGTGGTGACAAAACCAGAAGTACATGAAGAGTATACTCCCCTGACGTTGATGCTAATGCATACCGCTAGAGGACTGACCCGTAGAGTTTGTGAGAAGTGCCAGGTCGTGACGGTCATACAACCAACCATTTCATTAAAAACGAGTACAACAAAAACTACTACTGACAACATACGCAGTCAGTGCAACAAAACGGAAGATGTTAAAAAAGTATTAAAATCATTAAAAGTCAGTATAGGGTAGTGGTGATAAAACAAAACTAAAAGAAATGACTGATTGAACGACCACCCAATGCCCCCCCCCCCCCGAAGTGACACCCAGTATTTTTTGGGTGGGGCTCCCGATTGGCCAGAACGGGCCATCCGACCATCCGTCTACTCCCGGAATTGGGGCCAAAGCAGTGTGTTGGATATTATCTGAAAAATGGAGACAGGGCCAAACAGAGTTTACGACCTGATCTCCATCTGGGAGATTGCCATAAACGGGACCACTAGTCCTCAACTGCCAGGATTCCTTCTTCCGGGGCCTTCGGAACGAATCTCCCGGAAGTACAAGGTGCCTGAAAGATGTATTAACAGGATTGACCATTTTGGTCCGGGGCTGCATATTTATATATTCCGCAGCAAACCAGCTCAGTTGAGCAAACCTGCTAATTTAGAACCTGCAAACCTGACCAATTGAACAGGCCGTCCTCTATCCGCCACCTGAGGATCCGCCAAGTAGGGAATGGTCAAGCCTCCTTAGGGTGCACCTTGAAATAAAGAAAAAGAAATTGAGGTTCCATTAATCAACATGGCATATTCCCAAACCACAACGATATTACATCACTTTTTATCGGTATAATATCGGTATAATAGAAATAATGCAATGTTAACGTTTAGAATACACCGCAGTGCTCTCTAATTACACTATCACCCCGCATCACATGTGTTCATACCCATTTGTTCATTCTATGAAATTCTCAGCTCAACTCAACGGAGCATACTGTCGGTACTCCACAGACGGGCAAACAAGGCAAGCACCTCAACGGGTCCCTATGCTACACCTGGGTACGGTGAGGGTTGCGTAGTACTGGTGAACATTTCCAACGTCCACAGCACACTCTCAAACTTCGCCGATCGCACACCAGCCACTCACGACCACTGAAGCACCCGAATCAATCACCGAATGGTCACCCATCCAAGGATTAACCGAGCTCGACGTTGCTTAACTTCGGTGATCTAACGAGAGCCGTTCTACCTTCGACATTGTTTCCCGTAGCTTCGCCAGCACCAAGTGTCATGAATTGGAGCAATATTTTGTGATGTTGTTTCTATTCTGAGCAGCGAAGAATTAAAAAGTGTCTACTACGTCGTGTTTGAGTTATACTGTTATCACCATAAGTGATGTAGATGAAAGAGGGTACAATTGTGGCTTATTCGTGTTACTTATCAGTTCATCCAACCAAAAGGTCCTCTGTTCGATCACGACCAATCCTTTACGACGTTTACTATTGCGTCGTTGGAGCATTAGGCGGGAGAAAATCAATCTTTTACGACGTTTACTATCACATCGTTGGAGTAAGTATAAGGCTGCCAACTCGAGCTGAATGAATTCGTCGACATGGATTTTTCAAAAATTAGAGAGTTAACAGATGAAGATGCAGAAATAGAAGGAGAAAGATATTTGAAAGAAAGAAGATAGAGGACAGATGAAGATTTCAGTGATCTAGTTCAACCCTGCGGAAGAATGAATTTATAGAGATTATGGAGAAGTTTCCAGAGATGGGGGCGGTGAGATTGTCGATTGGAGAGTTCCAGTTTCACAACAGACCAACGCAAACTTACGAATACCCAACCGCCGTCTACGAGACTATCATGTTTAGCAAAAGACAAGAGACTGGGAAAAAGAATGTTTTACTGAAGAGTAGATGAGATCGCCTCAACGTCGCTCCTCGGCGAGGTGAAATTCACCACCAAATTGGCGTCCCACCGGCCCTTCTCATGGCCCACATATTCTCAAAAGAGTTTTCTCAATCACATTACAAGTTTTTTCTGAAAAAACAAAAGTCTCGGAAAGAAAGACACAGTTCCCTCACCCATCGCACATTGCTTGAACATAAAAGCAAAAACTAAAAAATGTATTTCACCGTCAAAGTCAAGTGTGTGATTTTTTATCAAACAAAAATATCCAACTGACCTCCCCCCCCCAACCCCACACGCACTCGGTTGGACATCAGGAAAAAATAAAGTATTTAAAAGGGACTGTGTGTCAATGAGACTTGATTTTTGTGGACGTGTGTGTCTCTCTTTTGAATCATTTCGGTAACCCTGAAAAGAACTTTTTGAAAATTCTGTCAATGTATTCACTTGCCCGTTCTCTTCGAATATCTTCCAATTCCATTGAAATGTGCATGTTTGTTGAGTGGTGAAGTTAATGGTGTCTTGATCGATTCCGTTTTCTCCTCGTCAAAAACCTCAGTTTGCGTTTCAGTTGTAATAAGTCGTTTACGTTGTTTTCATCCAGGTTTTCGTCCAGGATTTTGCCATAGTGGAATTTGTATTGGATTCTCTTCTACCATCTTCAATTTCACTGGTACTATTAATTTCTCTGCTGATAGGACTACTTGGTTTTGACAAGATTTGATTTCTTGTATAGCTTTTAAAATATCCTTCAGTAAACCTTCATTGCGATCTGTTGAAGTAGTGGTAGATTCCGATTCACTCGCTATAGACTTCTCTTCCCTGACTTCTGATGATAGTATTGCAGGATCAATGCTAATTAAATCATTTAAGTCTGATAGAAAATTGAGCTCTGCCATATTTTCTTGACTGAACAAAATACAATCATTATTTGTTATTGTGGTCTGTATTTATAGGGAAAGCAAACTGTCATTCAGATCAAAATCTCTCCAAAGAACGCTCACGTGCTATTGGATTATAAAGCGGTAGAACATAAATCCTTTACGACGTTTACTATCACGTCGTTTGAGTAAGTATAAAACTTTCAATTCGAGCTCAGCTATACTTGATACTGAAGCAACAACCATGCGAATACAGTTATTCATAGAGATAAAGATATCAAAGGGGAGAAATGGAGTTGGAAGAGGTGGAATGAAGTGGGAATCAACCGTTACTATTCCAAGAAATCATTTAAGAAGTCTCGCAAGAAGGGCTAGAGTCGAGAGAATTTCACCATTAGTATTTGACGATATTCATCAATATTTACAACAGTTTCTATGGAATGTCACTAAGGATAGCATCCAATGCACAAGATTAAGAGGTGGTGAAACAGCCATTGTTACTTGAGCTGATGTTAACAAAGGATGTAAGAAGAATGGGATACATATGATGGGTTAGCGATTAAAATAAGAAGAAACAAAGCAAAAGGCCCTTATCAGGGCCACCACATATTGTAAAAAGAGGCAACTTTTGATACACACACTTGGTAGTTCCATCACTTGATCCTTGGTGTCAAGACTTTATTCAGTTCATGAGGTATAAACCTCATACTTCCCACGTTTTGACACTTTTTTGACATACTTGTTGATTTTACAAATGGTGTAATGCAAAACGCGTTTGTCATACAGATAAGTATTTTTGTTTTTTTCAGAATTTGAGCATTGTACACATTCAAAAAAACAAACAAAAATACTTATGTGTAACACACACGTTTTGCACTGTATCTCAAATTATTTTAACATAAAATAATTTTTACTTGTTTGCAAATTAAGTTTTTAAAACATAAAAACATTTTTTCAAGTTTTTGAGAAAATGTTTTTGTTTTGAAAACTTAATTTGCAAACATAAAAATTATTTTTCTGTTTGCAAATTAGTTTTCTGTATTCAAAATACTAATTTCCAATCATGTATGACCATTTTCTGAAAACAGAACACTAATTTGCAAATGGAAAAATAATTTTTGTATTTTTTATTTCTATGAAATTATTTTTCTATTTGTAAATTAGTTTTTTTAAAAAGTTTTTTCAATAAAACTTTTTTTCAGAAAACTAATTTGCAGATAGAAAAATAATTGTGGATTTTTTTTAGTTCATGATTTTGTACTTGCCTGACAATTAGTTTTCTTGAAAACCAATTGTCACGTAAGTATAAAATACAAATTCCTAACTGAGAAATATTTGAACAGAGAAGGTAAGATAATTCTTTCTGAATTTTATTTCATGAATATTTTGTGATACAATAAAGTACAGTTATGTTTCACTTTCTGGATGTCACTTTTTGAATGTCACTTTTAAAATGTTCATTACAGTTTCTTGTGCAGTTTCGACATTTCAAAACTTTTGGTTTACTGTCCTTAGATTTATGTTTACTTTAAATTTTCATTTGCGGTGTCTCCTTCTCTGGAAATAATGTTTCTAATTCATCATCTGTTTTAGTTTCACTTGGTATGTCCATATTATATAACAAAGTGCCTGATTCTTCATCAAAATCCGGTAACACATTATCGCCAGGCTGTTGTGGTGAGGTGTTGGGTACTGTAAAATCCAGTGGTAGAATCTTTCGTTCTATCTGCTCTGGATGAATGTCAAGACTTGTAGAAGGTGCTGGAAGAATGCCAAACTCTGTAGTAGGTGATGGAACAGCTGGGGTCCCCACTTTGGTTGATTAGATACTTTTTTTCAATACACAATCGTTAATCGGATGTCCTTTCTGCTTGCAATAATAACATACCCCTTTATTTTGACATGTTGTATCCACATGTCCACTCTCCTTACAGATATAACATCGCTCTTCATGAGTTTATAAAGTTAATCAATAATAGTTCTTGCTTCATAGAATGTATCAGACATTATCTTATTAAATTTGCTTGCAAGAAATCTCACTTCTTCTTTGTAATAAGTACTGTTTGGATTACATGTTTTCTCTATTTTCTTGGATCTTGCTATCTCTTTATCTTTCATTTTATAATAAATACTGTTTGGGTCACATGCTTTTTCTAATCTTGGATCTCTCACTTTATACACCTTTGGAGCAGTTTGAAATTCAGTCTTAACCTCCTGGTGGTCAAAAAGTTAGTGTGAAGAAAGTTGTGAATCGAAGGCCTTTTATACTCTCCTATTAAGAAATGTTTCATGTAATTATTGAAATAAACCATGTGCATTTGTCACAAAACACTGAAAATAAAATGCATTGAATTGCAATTAATTGCATTAATTACATTTTATTTCCAGTGCATTTGTTACAATCCACACAGTTTATTTCAATAATTACATGAAACATTTCACCTCACATATGAATCTTACGGATATAAAAAAGACAACTTTAAGTTTTTACAGAAAAGTCAAAGTAAAACATTGAACAGTCAACATGTCTCTACTGCTTGATCATGCATATCCTATATACTTATCAGAGCTTACAAGACTTTGGAGTTTTAGTATGACAACAAATCCTTTTTATACAATCCAAGAAAAAAGAATTAGCTAAATCTGGGTTTTGCTATGTTGGGGTAGTAAAGTAAAATGCTTCATTTGTGGGCAAGGTTTAATGAATTGGTAACCTAAAGATATTCGTTTACAAGAACATTTTAAGTGATCAAATTGTTCTTACATTCAATTGATAAGAACTTGTCAATTTTGCAATCCACCATCACGTATGCAGACACCTCCAGATAAAATATTATCAGTAATGGATTATGGATACAGTTTAAAACAAATATTCTCAACTATGAAAAAATATGACAAGTGTCTAAACGCTATTCCGGATTATAATATTCTACATTCACTCATGTTATTAGATAATGTGAATATATCATTTAGTGATGTGATTGCAAGGAACACTGTACTTACAAATAAATTCAAAACTAAGTTAGACAAAAGGTTCATAGATGTTGTAGAAAATGCTTATCTAGATTTACAAAGTACATTACCTCAAGATGAAGAAAAATTGGAAATAGAATAGTGAATTGTCAACATTTGTTGTGAAAGAAATGAGGGGTATAAAAAGGGAGTGATTCTCAGTTTTCTTCACACTTGCTTTTTGGATACCAAGAAGTCAAGACTGATTTTTACAAAAGAATACAGAAGATGAAGAGAAGCTTTGAAGGTAACAGTGAGATAGAGAGTGAAACAGAGGATGGTAGAAGAGAGAGCAAGAGATGAAGATTAGAGAATGAAACAGAATTATATAGAATCCATCCACAGATGCAAAGAACATCAAGAAATATCCATTCAGAATCCCATGTACATAGAATAACACACAATGAATTTGATGAGAAGAATCCATTTGAAAATCTTTGCAAAGTGTTTGACAGCATGTTAATAGAGATTAAAGATGAATGTATGATAGAAGAAAATGACCACATGAGAGTATCCCTGAATCACCCTGGCTCAGATATAGGTATATTTATTCCATTTAACAAAACATATTCTATCACTGGTAATACAGTGTTAGATGAAATTGAAAAAAGTTGTAAAATCCAATGATAACTTTTCTATCAATAATGGGAAATTATCTTTAGAGGTAGCACACACCTCTCTACGACAAGGGTCTGGACAAGGTAAAACAAAATCTTATGAATCGGTTGATAAAATAGTTGTTAGTGAACAGAGTATTGTTAAACTAAAAAGTGTTAATGATTCCATGTGTCCCACATGGGGCATTGTGGTGGGAAAATGTCACGTTGATAAAGATGGATCAGAACTTTGGCAATAGAAATGGAAAAAAATCATGATTCAAGAATGAAGTTTCAAGAAATTGAAGCTAAGACTTTGATGGAGAAAACAGGGCTTCATTATAGTATTCCTTGTGGATATGAAGAGTATTATAAAATACAAGAACTGCTTTTTCCAGACTATGTCATCAAAATTCACATCCAGTATAAATCTGATTTCTTATTTGAACCATCAAAAACTACCAAGGATAGTAAAGTTATACATATATACCACCATCTCCAGCACTTTGACACAATTACCAGCATAACATGATTTTTAGGGTATGGCTTCTATTGTGAAGTTTGCAATCAAGGCACATGTGTAAATTTGGCTGTGTTTGCTATGCCCCAGCAAAATGTATTCCTGAATACTCCATAACCTGTTACACTTGCAATAGACAGTCTGTAAGTTCATCATGTTATCAAAACCACATCACTATAACAGGGAAAGAACAGAAAACATTTGTCAACTGGTGCAAAAATGTAAAAAATGTAACATGTTAATTTACCCCAGGAAAGGAAAACACATCTGTGAGGGGTATAAAAAATGTAAATATTGTCAGCAAAAAGTAAATTCTGAACATAAATGTTTCATTCCAAAATACACATCACCTGATAATGATACAATGTCAAAAATTCTATTTGTATTTCTTGACTTTGAAACCACTCAAGACTTAGCAGTTCACTTTCCAAATTTCTGTATTGCTCATTGTGCTTGTGCAAGATGTATCCGTGAACCTGTAGAACAAAAATGTACTTCATGTAATCAATTTGGAAAAAGAGAAACAATATTTAAAGGGGAGTCAACATTGGCAGAGTTTTGTAATTGGCTTTTTCAGGAAAGAACATAAAGGGACTACAACTATTGCTCATAATTTAAGAGGATTTGATGGACAATATGTGTTCAGACATCTTGTTGAAAATGATATCGCAACTCCAGAAATTATTGTGAATGGAAACAAAATTAGTCAACTTCAAGCTTATGACGTGAGACTAATTGATTCTTTAAGTTTTCTTTCAATGAGATTGGCACAAGTCTTTAAAACATTTAGTCTCACTGAATTCGCAAAAGGTTATTTCCCGCATTTGGAAAATACACAGACTTATCAAAATTGAATTGGTCCTTTCTTAGATGCAAAATTTTACATGCCTGCTTCTATGTCTCCATTGAATAGAGAAGTCATCAAATGGCATAATCAAAAACTCACCATCAATGCTATGTTTACCTTTAGAAAGGAAATGGAAATATGCTGTCAATCAGATGTAGATATTTTATGAAGAGGTTGTGGGGAATTTAGATGGACATTTTTAGATAGTGATGGAATAGACTCCTTCAGAGAAGCAGTTACTTTAGCTAATGCCTGTAATAAAGCTTGGAGAAAAACATCTATGCCAGAACACACACCTGCCATCATTTCAGACATAGGTTACCCATCTGCAGTCAAATACTCTATGAAGGATATCAGATTTTTTACAGTTACTTGCACAAGAAGAACACACACAACATGCACTGAATGGCGGGAAAGTTAAAATATAGGGGATTATTATGTAGATAGTTTTCACAAAGACACAAACACCATTTTTGAATTTTTTGGATGTGAAAAATGTTATCCAGACAGAAATGTGAAAAATGCAGTCAATTTAAAATGCTACAAACTCTATACATGCAGACACAGGATCAGATAGACCATATGAAGGCACTTAGGAACACTGTGAAAGGGATATGGGAACATGAATATGACACTTTATGCAAGACAGATTCTGAATTAAAAACAGCACTCAATTCATTTTTATCCAATTAAACCACGGGAAGCATTATTTGGAGGGAGAACAAATGCCATTAAATTATACCATAAAATAGATCAAAAGCTCAAACACTGAAATAAAGTATATAGCTATTTCTTAACTTTATCTGTATGTTAATAAACACCCAGAATATCAGTAGGCCATCTGAAAATACTCACAAAAGAAGATATACATACACATAATTTAAGACAGTATGGGGGACTCATTAAATGTAAAATTTGACCACCACAAAATCTTCACATGCCAGTTTTACCATTTCACTGTAACAAGAAAATGGTTTTCACACTTTGCAATACATGTGCAGAACACCAGAACAGTGCAGTCTTGCAGGTACATGGACAATTGTTGAACTTTTCAAAGCAATGGGTATGGTGTACAAAATACTTGACACTTACCAGATATGGCATTGGGAAGAATGGTTTTCAGAAATTTAAAAAACATTATGTGAATAAGTACTTAAAAAAAAACAAGAAGCTAGTGGCTATCCAGACTGGGTGAAAACAGATATAGATAAAGCCACTTTCAAAAAGGATTATGCAGACACTGAGAACATAAATGTACAACACATTGAAAAAAAATCCAGGAAAAACATCATTTGAAAAAAACATGTTAAACTGTTTATGGGGGACAAATGATCAAAACATTGTTAAAACTAAACAGAGTACATACATAATCCACCCGAATATTTTGACTTGATACAGTACCAGTAAGCATGTAGAAATATTTGACCATGGTCAATTTATTTTAGTGAATTACACAGCTACAAAACAAATGTATGAGCCTCAGAGTTCTGCTAATGTTGTAATAACTGTTTTTCTAACAGCATATATACGTTTGGAATTGTATAAAGTTAAAGGAGTATTAGGTAAACAGGTATATATTTTGATACAGATAGTTGCATTTATATTCATAACACATTACTATGGAATCCAACAATTATAAACAGTGGGTTAGGTCAATGGACAGATGAACATCCAGATGCAAAAATCATTGAATATGTAGATTTAGGTCCTAAAATTATGGTTATAGGTACATTAAAGATGGACAAATACACACTTCATGTAAAGACAAGGATATTAGATTAGATTTCAACACATCACAGAAAGTCAATTTTGAAAGTATGGTTGTAGGTTTGCAAGATAGACAGACTTACAAAATAAACATTGAATACACACATAGAATTAAATGTAACAAGAGCAGACAAGTCACAAGGGAAAAACAAACCAAAACATTTTGATCTGTCCATACATGTTTAAGGTATAAATAGAATTAAATAGAATTAAATGAAAACAAGAATAGATAAGTGTAAATAAATATGAGACATGTCCATACAGGTTTAAAATATAAATAGCCCATACCTATAATGTCAATAGAACATAATGCTTTTCAACTTATTACTCCTAGTCACCAAATAATAACAAAAGATGTTATTCAAAACCAATTAGAAAAATAGAAATGTATATTGAATTTTGTAATGCATTCTACATGATGAATGCTTTTCACAAAGACAAAATATTTGGACAAGTGTTATGTGGGATTTTATTATTTATGATGAACAAATCATAGATTATTTATATAAAAAATGAGTACCACAAAGTGATCAACTAATAGATTCTTCAGAACCATATTTGAGTTAAAACCACCTTTATTGAAAATTCCCACCAAGCAGAACTAGGAAAGCATGGAAGAAAGTAATATAAAAGTTAATGATAGAAAACATTTTTCACAAAAAAAAAACAATTATGGCATAAAGTGAATGTTTATTGTTTCAGCATCCCTGTAATATTTTCATCTCAGGACCTAATCGTTCGGGGAAAACAGAATTTTTTTAAAAAACTGATTGATATGAAACATGATTTATTTCAAATTGTACCTAAAAAAATCACTTGGTGTAATAAGGAATTGCAAAAGACATATACTTTACTGAAAGAAAGTGAAGACATCAAATTCATTGAAGGTATTCCCAATGATGAATTTGACATTATTGATGATGTCACTGTACCAGTTCTTGTTCTTTTTGATGATATGTTAGGAGATAAAGATGAAGAAAAATTCAGATCATGGTTTACTCATAAAGGGCATCTTCGAAATGCTAGTGATATTTACATAACTCAGAATATGTCTCAGCAATCTGAATCTAGTCATACCATAAGTTTAAATGTCCATTATATGATTTTATATCAAAATATAAGAGATAAAGGACAAATTGAAGGATTGTCAAATCAAGTTCAATTACCACATTTAAATTCAGCTTATCAAGATGCAACAAGCACTGAACATGGTTATTTATGAATTGATTTTCATCCTAGAACTCCTGATTCATTGAGATTAAGAACTGATATTTTTCATCCATGGGTAACACAAGATGAACATGATCTATCATTTATACAAAACTATAAAAAGGATAGTGATATGATATTTGTATCAATTTTTTAAAAAATCTGTTAACAAGTACATGTCATCATGGTATCTTTCATACATTCTTTGGAAAAACTTAGTCATCAGCCCAATTCATTTGAAAGAGAAAAAGTACTTAAGAAAGGATTTAAGAAATTTTAAACAGGTTTACATTAGCAAGTAGAATCATACTTAATAAGAACATTAAATTGCCAAAACAAACTTTAACCTATATGGATAAACAAAAACAAGATCTTGAACAACTTGCAAATCCGAGAGTAGATCTTGCAACAAAAACGAAACATTATTTTAAAACCAGGTGGTGGTGGGATTTTTGGTGGTGTTATTATTCATAATTTAATTCGATGGGATGGTTATAAAACAACTAGAAACTTTCAATCAGCATTTAAGAAGAAAACACATAAGAAAAGAAAGTCTCCTAAAAAAGATAAAATATTTCATCAAATTATCAAGAGATAAAAAAACCGAAATGTAGGACCTAAATACATGTACACAAATTTTGATATCACACCTCATAATTCTCCAACTACAAAGTGTACAAAAAAGCATTTCTTGAGAAGAAATTGTCGAAAGAAATGAAAAGTATCATCACTTAACATAATGCATGTAGTGTCACTAAAAGAAGATGGTGCAAAAAATGTAAATCTTGAACCAATGCATTCTGTATAAAATACAGAAAACATTAAAAGAAAACATTCCCACAATGGCACGTTTTACAGCTTTAAATTCTCCTAAACCTACTCCTGGAATTAGATCTTACTTTACTTGAAAATGTTTTAATAAATAAAGTGTACTCTTCATACATATATAAATAGCAATACATTTTATTTGTTTTATTCCATCAATAGATACTGAAAGAGAAGGTTTGTGAATAAGAAACAAAAAAAAATATTTAGTGAAAAAATATGGTGGTATGTTATAAGAAATTAGCCGAACTCCTCCAGCATTTCAAAAAGAAATAATAAGAAATGCACCTACAAAATTAATTAATTGTTTGTCAGTATGTTGTCATAATCTTTTAAAAGGCAATCTACATCTAACACCTAGTCAGAAACAGAAATTGCATCTGAAGCATAAAGAACTAAGAACACTTGCTTGTAAATCAGTTTCTGTAAAAAAGAAAAAAACAAATATTAAATCATACAGATGGATTTCTACCATTACTTGTATTACTTGCTCCAGTGGTTGGACATGGACAAATCTTGGAAATAAATTAGTGAGTAAAATATGAAGAAAATTGATATTGTACCTTATCAACTATTAGAAAAAATGCAACAGTTTAGAAATGAAAAAAGATCAACATCCTAGATTACCACCTAGCCCACACATTACAAATACTGCACAACTTCAGAATAATTTATCACCAGAGATAGACAATTAATTCAGAGTTATCAGAAAGTGAGAAAGAACTTAAGTATGGGGAAACTTTGCAGACATTTCAAATATGACATAAGAAAGCATCACAACCTTCACTGGTCATACCTGATCCAAAAGAAAAAAGTCTACATCTTTACGAGATCGAATTATAGAAAGTGTCCCTCTTACTATGGCATGTAAAGCAATGTCATTTTTATCTCCTATATCAACTCATCTAAACATGAGCTGGGATACTCAGGGTATATTAAGTTATTAACCCTTTACCTAACCTGAAAAGCAGACGACACTTGCAAAAATAATTCTTGAATAACTAATTTTTTTCATTTTTTGTCTCAAAACATAGGTTATGACCCCTTGTTGGAACGAGCTCGACGAGCTCGTTCCAACGAGGGGTCATAACCTATGTTTTTGAGACAAAAAATGAAACAAATAATGAAAATTAAATGGAGATTGTTTTTTTTTGAGAATAGCGGTGGCCAGTTTTGGCCGTTATGTTAGGTAAAGGGTTAAGTTCAAACATTATTGATTTAGTTAATGTTCTCAGACATCGAGAAGGTTTGAAACAATAAAGGTGGGAAATATTCAGTCGTGGATTAAAAGATATAAATATACCACAAGATTTTGTAGAAAATCATGAACGTTGGCTATGGATGCATAGACAACACACTCATAAAGCTACCAATAAATATCAGAGGTCCCCTGCAGATAGTTTGCCAAAGCCTCCTTTATCGATATGTAAAAGTAAGAAAAAAAGTGGAGTAAAGACACGCCAAAATCATTACTAAAACGTAAATTATCTAAACATAGAATTTCTGACAAATGGGAAGCCCATTGGATGATTTATTACCTGAATTGTATTACAAAACAAAACATCCTGCTGGTCATGGTGATGTAGAGCAATTGTACAAGTCAGCACATCAAAATGATAATTCTATTACACTTGATCAAGTAAAAGATTGGTTGAAGGGATAAAGAACATATACTTTACATAAACCTATGTGGAGAAAATTTTCAAGATGTAAAACTATAGCAGGTGATATTGATCATCAATGGCAAATTTAGCAGATTTACAAAGTTTACAATGATCAATTTCGTTATTTAGTTTGAGCATTACCTATCAGTAAAAAATCTTGAGAGACATTAAAAAATCATTTCAAATTATTTTGAAAACTTCTGGTAGTAAACAATTATCATTACACTCAGATAAAGGTTCTGAATTAAAAAAATAAGGTGGTTCTGAAATTTCTGGAGCAAAAATATTCATTTTTTTTCACAACAGAAAATCCTGAAACAAAAGCAAGTATTGTCGAATGATTTCAATGCTCATTGAAAACATGTATGAGGAAATATTTCACACATAAATGAACATTAAAATATATTGATGTATTACAAAATTTAGTGGATAGTTACAATCATAGTTTCCATTGGGGTATTCAAAGAACTCCTGCTTCTGTATCAAAAGAAAATGAAGCAGAAGTTTCTCAACATTTGTATGGACAAAACTTAGTGGATAGTTATAATCATAGTTTCCATTGGGGTATTCAAAGAATTTCTGTTTCTGTATCAAAAGAAAATGAAGCAGACGTTTCTCAACATTTTTAAAAGAAAAAAATACATTTTCAAGTGGGGATGTGGTACGCATTAATACAACTAAAAGTACATTTGAAAAGGTTATTTACCAAATTGGACAAAAGAATTATTCAAAATGACACATGTAAAACGTACAATACCACCTACTTACAAACTTGAAGATTTAGGGGAGAAAAAATTCAGAGTACATTTTATCTTCAGGAAATTCAACATGTAAAAGATGACAAAAAATATATTATTGAATCAGTTCTTAATAGACGTTCAAGACGTGTGGGAAAGGAAATTATCAAAGAACTTAAAGTACATTGGGAAGGATATCCAAAGCAATTCGATAGTTGGATTACCGAAACTGATTTTGAATAAAAACAAATATGTCATCAAATGAAACTCCATTACCTAATGAAAGAACAAGTGTTGATGTACAAAGTCAGCACAGTCAACAAATTAAAATCTGTGGGAATTGTGATGCACAAAATCAAGTGACTTATTTCTCACAGATTTATTATCATTAAGGCATTGTAATTACTGTCATTGCACATTTGAGTTTACAAAGCCCTGATAAAGAATTGTGGTTAGTGTTATTGAGTAGTTCTTTATGCTATATTCTTCCAAGACCAGATTTAAAATATTTGAAACAACTGCAAGAAAAGAAAAATGAATTTGTTTTACGTAACACTTCTGAGTGAATATTCTATGGATATGTTTCCAAATAATTTAATCATTTGCCCCACCGCTGCATTTGATTGGTTGAAAGCATACAGCATAAAAGTTGTCAAAATCGTATAAACCAAATCATGTAATGATTTGGAATGTCTACACGTTCTTACATCCGATGCAACTTTGAAGACTCTTGAAGCCCTGCCCACTCAATCCAATTGTCACCATGAGGGCATGACGGCAGACTGATAGATGGATAACAAACTTATAAACAAAGATCAATGATCGATTTTTCATCGCCTCCAGTCAGCGAGAATATAATGATAATTTCTCAGGAACAATTGAATTTAATTAAATAATATATAAAAAAATATACCAAAGTGGGAGATGGATCATACATCGATACATGATTTTGGGGGAACTTAAAAAAATGTTTTAATGATATTGTTCTGTGACTTGCTAATATCTATCGTCTGCGATCAAAAATCAAAACAACAAACAAAACTCCGAAGTATTTTTCAGATTTATTCACGCAAATTCAAGATTTTCTTTTATGATGGCCAATGAATTTTATGGAAATTTCAATATCGGTGATCTGGCAGAAATTATAAATTTGAGAGAAGGGACAAATCATGAGTTTAACAATTTATGTAAGCAAACACCAAGATTTGTGCGGATTTCAGATGAACAGTTGAATGAATATGATGAACGTAGACAGTCGAAGTCAACAAAAAAGTGCACAAAATGGGGTATTAAAATGTTCAACGACTGGTGTGTTGAAACGTTGGGCAGAGAAGTGGACCTACAGTTAGTAGAGCCTGAAAAACTGAATGAACAGTTAAAACATTTCTATGCAGAGGCTCGACTTAAACAAATTTTGCAAAGAATTTCTGAAATGCCGCCTGAACAAGCCAGAGTTTATCACAAAAATACCATGAAATCTGTGATGTCAGTGATAAATAGACATTTAAAAGATATAAATAGGGAAGTGGACATTGTTAGGGGTTAGGTTTTCAAGGGAGCAAACAATGTACTTGACGGAAAACTGAAATTCAATTTGAAACATGGTTTGTCAAGACCTACCCAACACAAAACAATAATTGGCAAATGTGATTTGGAAAAAATAAAGACCTACCTTCACTCAAGAAACAATCCTGTGTTGTTGGGTTATCATGTTTGGTTTAACTTGGCTGCACATTTTGTGACAAGAGGTTTAGAATTTCATCAGCAGCTAACAGTGAATTCGTTCAAGTTTGAGGTGGATGAACAAAACAGACATTATGTTAAATTAAGGCATGAGACTGCACAGAAAAATTACCAGGGTGGTGTAGTTAATGACGAAGCCCCAGCTGATAAGCGGATGTATGAAAAGTATGATGGATTCTGTCCTGTGCGTTCTCTTCAGCTTTTAATTTCAAAAACAGATCAAACTGCTAAAAGCCTCTTCAACCATTGTTCCAAAGACGCCATGATGAACCCGGAATCACATTCGGTCTGGTACAATCCCGTGCCCGTGAAACAGTATCAGTTCACAAGATTTATGACTGACATCAGTAGGAATTCCAAATGCTCTCAAAACTACACTGCACACTCCATCAGGGCGACAAGTATTCAAATTATGAATGATGCAGGACTCGAACTGAGACACATAATGCATATGAGTGGTCATCGAAATGAGAGTTCTGTACGCAGTTACACTCGCGACTGTTGAGTTGCACAGAAACATAAAATTAGTGACACGCTTTCAACTGTTGCCAGTCACGCAACATTCAACACAAACTTATTGACTCTGCCAACTTTCCAAGAAATGAATATCCAAAATGTTGTCAAACAGGCGCCGAACAATGTATTGTCAACTGGTGCAATTTCTAATTCCTCTTTTCTGAACTGTACATTCAATTTTCTGAGTGGCAACTAACTTTTCAAATAACTTGATGACATAGTGCAAAACTTTGATTGAGACGGACAAAGGAAACGTCGAATTTGACAAATTGACAATGATTGACGTGATCTGTTTGTGGCACACTTTTCTGAGTTTGACTGTTGTCTTTTGCAAAAATTAAAAGTTTTTCGTTCACGTACACATAGTTTTTATATTTTAATATTACAGCTGGATTAAATTATAAGAAATAACTGTTGTTTTCCTTCGGTTTATGCGATATAAACCGAAAATGTTCAGCACAAGCTTAATCATAACTCGCTATGCAGTTATTTCTTAAATAATAGCAAAAAATATTACAGATGAAGAATCTGTTTTTAAAATCATTGTGACAGAAGCAAAATATCGACTTGTGTCAATAAAACATCTCTGAAACGAAACGTACTATTCACAAAGATATTGCTGCCGTTGAATTAAATATTTTACCAGGTGCTTATACAAATGCCAGTCATGTCATAGATGCAATGCAAACATAAATTCAAGAAAAACTTGGAGAAATATTTAAAACCTTTGATTTATCATTTCATGTTGGATTTTCAAACCTCCAAGGCCGTGTAAAAATAGTAGGATATAGTATTGGGAAAGTGGGTTTTAAAATGACACTAAGTTTATTACAAAAACTGGGATGTACAAATATTTTTCCTGTCATTTTTCCTAACACAGCAAAAGGTGCATCTGCTTTAGGTACAAAAAGATAAAAAGGAAAAGCAGTAAGTCATTCTAAGAAAGTTTCTCAAAGAGGAAAGACATATAGAGCTCCTATAAAACGAAATTCAAGATCACTTGGTATATTTGATTAAAATCATGATGTTACGCGGATCATGTGAACAGTTTGGAAGTATCAAAGCTTTCGGGCATTGCCCTTCTTCAGTGGATTAATGACACAGTTTTACATCCTATCTGTTTTGCGTCCTTTCTACTAAACACAAGATATTTACAGTATGGAAGTTAGTTGGAAAACGTCATATGTGAAGCGTCATTTCTTACCACGATACATTTGACGTTGCTTCAGTCCTGTTTATTTTTGCATTGAAGCCCCTGTCGCTGTCTGTCCCTAATCGCGTTATCCACTTGTTTTCTTTTATGAGGCGCAAACTTTTTCCTCCCGATACACACTCCATGATGGCGACGCGCATGTCTGTGATTGAATGACCGTTGTTATTGAAATGCCGGAAGACCGGTTTATCGCAGTGTAGCCTAGCGTCACGCAAATGTTCTGTAATTCTTTCTTGTAGTTGTCTAGATGTTTCCCCTACATACACGGCGTTTTTACATTTCTGGCAGTCCAAAGTATAAATCAGATTCCTATTTTTACAGTTCACACTCTTGAGAACATTAAATTCTCTACCTTCTGCTGATTTAATACTACCTCTGACGAGAATGTTACACACATTACATTGAGGATTACAGTTTTTGACCGGGGTTGACAAAGCATTTGCAGTCTTTCTGTGTACAAGCAGGTCTCCCAGATTTTTAGCTCTTCTGAATGCGATTAATCGTGGTTGACTGAACACCTCTTTCATTTTGGTGGATTCATGTAATGTTCCCATGTACTTCTTGGTAATTTTTCCTAAATCTGGCAGCCATGATGTGTTTGTGGTGACCAGTGGGACTCTGCTGTTAGATTTATTCTCACTGTTACATTTTTTATTTAATAATTCTGCCCGTTTAAATTGGTCAACTTTGGAGAGTTCTCTTTCAATAAAAGTACCCCCATATCCTCGCTTTCTCAGTTGTTTTTTCAGTTCATTACGGCACCTGTTGTAGTCATCATCCCGCATACCTATTCGTTTTATTCTCATTCCTAAACTATATACCACTGATCGTTTCACGTGCGTCGGGTGGTCTGAGTGTTTTAATAGGTAAAGCTGTTTATCTGTCGGTTTTCGATAGAGATCGGTGTATAGCCCCCCGCGGTCAATATTCACAAACATATCAAGAAATTCGATAGATCGGTCACTGTGCCGTAACGTTACTCTAATGCTGGGGCGAATTTTATTAGCATGTTCTGTGAATTTTTCTAAATCTACCAAACTTCCTGTCCATATACCGAATCCATCATCAATGTAACGTTTATAAAACATAGGTTTTTTCTCGAAGCTAAGGAGCGATTCATCCCACTTTCGCATATACGCACAGGCATAGTTTCTCCCGAGTCGACTTCCAATTGCTACACCGTCCGTCTGAATATAATGCTTATCTCCTATCGAGAAGTTGTTGTTATCCAAGACACATTCAATTATTTGTAAAGCGTAGTCAGTGGGAATCAATGGGTCAGTCCGTGATTCTAAAGCCGCTTTAAATGCCTCCATTCCTTCCTTTCTAGGCACCGATGGATACAACTGCTCCACGTCAAAACAGAACAGTCGGGCGTTCTCTGGTAATTGTCCAATTTCCGAAATTTTATTGAGAAAGTCAGTGGTGTCTCTTAAATAGCTCGGAGACGATAGCACATACTCATTCAGTTCGTGTTCGGCCACCTCTGCCATTTTCTCTGTCGGCGTACCCATGCCACTAACTATCGCACGATATGGGTTCCCTGGCTTATGCAATTTAGGATTCCCCTTAAGTTTGCCGGACTTATAATATTTTGGGGTCATATATTTTTTTATGTCATCTGATATCGCGTTATTTCTGTCCATTTTATTTACTAATACACGCACTCGTTTAGCCGACCTCTCCGTTAGGTCCACCGGTGTTTCTGAGTAAGAATGATTACTAGTCATTTCTGCGTGTAGCTTTGTGGCATAGTCGATTTTGTCCAGTACCACAATACCCGATCCTTTATCCGCGGGTCGGATTATGACGTCTCCGTTTTGCAATAATTCCCGCATTGCCTTCCGCTCCTCACCAGTGATGTTCAGTTTGGGTTTTTTATTTACGCTGGCCATCACATCCCTCTTCACAAGTGTTATATAGTTATCTAGGGCCACATTCCTTCCGACAGGTGGTGTGAATGTACTTTCCTCCTTCACTTTAAATTTATTCTCAGGTGTGTTATTGTCAATCAGTGAATCCTCCTTGTCGGCAAAGTATTCGCGCAACCTCATTCTACGCTCCCATTCTGTAAGGTCAGACATTAATTTCTCTTCATCAATTCTAGTTTGTGTTGGTATGAACTTTATACCTTTGGAAAGAAGATTCTCTTGTGCTTGTGTAAGTTCATGGGACGACAAGTTTGTAACAGGTGACTGTATACTTCTTCCGACGTCTGAAGCACACCTCTTTTTTCCTTTTCCATTTGTGTTTTTCATTTGCGAATCCGGTTGTTGGCTGGGAACTTGAGTTAGTGAGAACCAGTCAAATGAAGTTCCATTTGTGTTGTTAATTTTATACGGTGTCCCTTCATCAATTATTTTCCCATTATGGTTATTCCATTTCATGGGTTGCAAGCCCGCCATCTTTTTGTTTTTTATTTTCGACAATTCCACTGCCTTCCGAGATATTATCGACTCTACCGTTCGTTCGTCGACTCCAGTTTGCCACTGTATTCTAATGAGTTCGTGTTGCAGTGCTTCACATTTCTCCTTTACAGCTCTCGAAATGACATTCATCAGCCTATAAGACGCATCCTCTCGTATTTTGTCACACTGTTCAATAAATCTATCACTTATATCAAGGTCTGGGGAGCATTTAAGTCTGAATCCTCGGGGAATAACTCTTTTTCGTGTCGCTTCATCAATAAACTGTAAATGCGATTCATACCTTGCTAACTTATCCGCAGTCCATTCCATAGGAATTTGAAGATCCGTGTCCATATCCAAGCAGGAGCTTAATTTATCTAGTATATTCAATATAGTCCAGGTAGGGACTCACAGTTAATTGTATAAACATGTAATTTAGCTCAGTTCCAAAGCTTTCGGGCATTGCCCTTCTTCAGTGGATTAATGACACAGTTTTACATCCTATCTGTTTTGCGTCCTTTCTACTAAACACAAGATATTTACAGTATTTTACCTATTAAAACACTACGAAAGAGAACTCTCCAAAGTTGACCAATTTAAACGGGCAGAATTATTAAATAAAAAATGTAACAGTGAGAATAAATCTAACAGCAGAGTCCCACTGGTCACCACATACACATCATGGCTGCCAGACTTGGGAAAAATTACCAAGAAGTACATGGGAACATTACATGAATCCACCAAAATGAAAGAGGTGTTCAGTCAACCACGATTAATCGCATTCAGAAGAGCTAAAAATCTGGGAGACCTGCTTGTACACAGAAAGACTGCAAATGCTTTGTCAACCCCGGTCAAAAACTGTAATCCTCAATGTAATGTGTGTAACATTCTCGTCAGAGGTAGTATTAAATCAGCAGAAGGTAGAGAATTTAATGTTCTCAAGAGTGTGAACTGTAAAAATAGGAATCTGATTTATACGTTGGACTGCCAGAAATGTAAAAACGCCGTGTATGTAGGGGAAACATCTAGACAACTACAAGAAAGAATTACAGAACATTTGCGTGACGCTAGGCTACACTGCGATAAACCGGTCTTCCGGCATTTCAATAACAACGGTCATTCAATCACAGACATGCGCGTCGCCATCATGGAGTGTGTATCGGGAGGAAAAAGTTTGCGCCTCATAAAAGAAAACAAGTGGATAACGCGATTAGGGACAGACAGCGACAGGGGCTTCAATGCAAAAATAAACAGGACTGAAGCAACGTCAAATGTATCGTGGTAAGAAATGACGCTTCACATATGACGTTTTCCAACTAACGTCAATACTGTAAATATCTTGTGTTTAGTAGAAAGGATGCAAAACAGATATGATGTAAAACTGTGTCATTAATCCACTGAAGAAGGGCAATGCCCGAAAGCTTTGGAACTGAGCTAAATTACATGTTTATACAATTAACTGTGAGTCCCTACCTGGACTATATTGAATATACTAGTTTGGAAGTAGTTTTGACCCAGATAATATATCACTAACATCAAGTGGTAAAGAAAATATTGGTTAGATTGAGTAATTTCCAATAGCATCTTTAAACAATTCTTCCCCAATAGAATTTTTAATTTCAAGACAAACCACCAAGTGGTTAGATCTTGCAGCATCTACACTTGAAGTTCAATTTAAAATTACAAAACAAGATGTGAGTGTTTTGGCTCCAGATACACAAATTGCTCTGATTAATAATTTTTTCATAGTATATTTAGCCAAATTGATGTCGCATTGACTTATCACCACCAATACAGATCTTTATCCTTGTAGAGGGTTTTAGAGAATCTTCTTAGTTATTCAAGAGATGTGAAAAAACACAATTAGCAGCAAGTGAAATATGGTATCCAGATTCTCCTGGCACACATGCTGAAACTACAAAAAGTTAATCTAACAAAGGTGTGACTGAATGTGCAAAATTAATTGGTACTAGTAAGTCTATACAGTTAAGAGGAAAACTACGTTTAGATCTATTTGTGCAAGAAGAATATTTTCCAAGTGGAGTTGAGATGAGAATTAAATTGCATTGCACTCCATCTAAATCTTGTCTTACTGATGGTGAACATGGGAAAATTGAAATTTAAAAAGCAATTTTTAAAATACCAGCATTAGATTTAATTCCAAACTTTGCAAATGGTTTTAATGCACAAATAGATCATTACAGTTACAAAAACCTCATAAGGCATGTAGAAATTAAATCATTTACAATTGGAAATGGTCTTCATTCAAAAATAGAAGATCATCTGTTTCATAAACAGATACCAAAACGAATTATTCTTGGCTTAGTATGTAATAGAGATATAAATGGAGATATTGGTACAACTCCATTTAATTTCCAACATTTCAATTTGAATAAGTTGGCAGTAACACTAGAAGGACATTCCATTAAATCACGTTCCTTTGAAATAAATTTCGAAGGTGGACTTCATCTGTATTTATATTTATCATTGTATGAAGCTATTGGCTTCTTTGGACAAAATCAATCATTCTATTTATCTTTGCAGGATTATGCAAGAGGATATACTCTTTGGGGAATTGATTTCACACCTTATCCGTGTAGTAATGGGCCATTGGCTCTTTCTATAAAATCTAGTAATATTTGCATTGAACTTCAGTTTGTTCAAGCACTTCAAAAGGTGATCAACGTTGTCGTCTATGCAGAATTTGATAGTGAGATAGAGATCAACAGATTTTGAGAAGAAATATTTGACTATTAAACACGATGATTCAGTGTGAATATTACAACATGTGTGAAGAAAAAATACTACATTTTTTCAAGAATGTGTGGTAATACAACTGACAAAGTCCATGAAACAGAAAATGAAAAATATCTGTGAAAAATGTCAAACCAACAAAACAACATTAATAGATATATACATTGCAGAATGTTTACAGAAACTGTGTCCAGTAACTATTCTATATAATCTACACAAGAGAGCACGACAAATAGACTTATTATAATATTGTGCTCATATAGACATTAAAATAGACTGCCAAAAAGACATTCAAAAGTGGGCAGATTTAGTTAAAAGAGACTGGCTCCATGCCAGTCTTTTTCAAGGCTAAGAAGATGGAAACCATACAATTACAATATATATACTTGACAGTTCTCAAAGGTGATCGTCCAAAAATGGAAAAGTGTGTTCAAAAGACTTGTTACCAAAACGAAACCTAAACATAGACAAGCATATATTGTGAAAGCAGATTCATCAAAAAACAAGGAGAACATTGGAGAGCAATATATTTTAAAGACACGCATCCTACTGTCCACTTTGATTCAAATGGTTTACCAACAATGGATAGAGATATATACAATTTCATAGTGAAAAACACAGATTCCTGGACAATAAATACAATGAGACTACAAAGTGATTTTAGTGTTGTGTGTGGAATGTTCTGTATATTTGCTTTAAATCATCTGGCAAAAGGATATGATTTAGAGACAGTTCTTACTATCAAATTTCATCCAAGATATTTCCATGAAAACGACAGAGATGTTCTACATTGGTTTGAGCAAACCTATAGACAATATTTACAATGACTGTGTAGGAATAAAAAAATCAGGTGTCAAAACAAAACTCCAGAGGTCTTTTTCCAGAATACTTTTTCTTTTTTCTTAAAGTCACTCATCTATTATATAAATGTCATAGAAATCCATTACGTAACACAAGTTAGATTTTTTAGTTTATTCTTATTTTTATTTCTTTCAGAGAGTAAATGAGAGAGTGAAAAACTTTCATTGAATTTTACTGAATCATCTCGATGTAGATAGGTTTTTTCATGGATAGGCAAACTCAGATCTCGGTGTACATACGTTCAGTTCATAGCAATATATTGAATTAACTTTAAATAAATTTGTGTTATTTGTTAAAACTTCTGTGACAGTTTTGTCAATTTTGTTAGGTTAGTCCTATGTTCCTTTTTTATCACCGTCTCCGACTTTTCCCCATCACTAAAATAGTTTCAAGAGTCACTTCCCTTTTTACTGTGAGCACTAGTTTAATATTGTATGCATCTCTATCAAATTTCATATTTCGAACAAAATCCTTTAAAAATAGGAAAAGTTGTTTCTTCTCAGCTTTTCTAAAAATCAGAAAAATAGAAAGAAAATATCCTAAATCAAGTTTGGAATAAAATGTTGCAATTATGCAAGAGTGTCTCCATGACTGACTACCGGGAAATCAGTGCTTAGAGGCGAAGGCACTTGGGCGTAAAAATTTAACATTGAAATCTCCAGAGCCATTGGTTCGCCAGAGCAAATTTTCGTCCAGAAGGAATTGGGCATAAAGATGTAACACTAAAAATTCCCACAGGGTTTTGAATTTGGCATAAAAATTGGTGTAAAAGGAATTGAGCGTAAAAATTTAATACTGAAAATTCCCTAAGACACTTTTTCGCCAGAGTGCCATCGGCCGATGGAGATGTGTATGGAGATTTCAGTGTTAAATTATTAAGCCTAAGTGTCTTCCCTTACTTCTGACATAGGGTGATCCTGGCTGCCGAAAGTGTTGTTAAACCGCGATGAATAAATAAAAAAAAAAAATAAATAAATAAATAAATTCCGGTGCATTTGGAGAAGAAAACCCATACTGGAACCACAGGACGGAAGGAGGGGTATTTTATAATTTCCTCATCCGTTCCCGTCCCACACCCATAACCATGGCCACCAGTGTAGTATTTTGCAAAAGTATACATAAGTATAAGAATTCGCACAGGGCACAAAGGGGAGCTGCAGTCGTTCGGGCTGAGATTGCGAGGTCAACCACCGTCAGAGGAAAGACTTCACAGTTTCCAAATACGCTACGTGGAGCGTCAGTTGTGGGGATGAAGCTGTCTCCTGTCAATGCTTTGAATACCGAAACGCAGTTTCGCATCCGGGGAGGGGGTGGGGTGCCTCCAGCCCTCCAATGATCGCCATCACGCCTCCTCCCCCAAACAGAATCCACCAAACGCACGTCTCTAATAACTAGATCACCAAGATGGTCTCCAATATTAGCCTGCACACGTTACAATGTCCTCAGACTTATTATTAGGGCGCCAAATGTTGCTCCTAACGCAACCCCCAAAATGGCCTTTAGAATATCGTGTATTCCTTCCCCAAACGGGCTAGGCACCCCCTCCCCCTCCCCACCACCATTATAAAATCTTGAATACGTACCTGCCTATAGGTGAGATTTCAAGGTGTCTTAGCTCAGATCACACCGAAATTAATAAATAAAAACTAAAAAGGTCACTCAAGTCTGAGTACATGCATAGCTCGGCATCCACTGTTTTGCCGGTATTAATCACTAAATGGTATAATTCCATCAATTATAGGAACTGTCAGCCAAACAAAGTGGTGTAATATGTCGAACTTAGGGAAACTTGTCTTCGTCACTGTGGGCTAATTGGGGAATACCCAGTTACTTATCCAGCATACCGATAGCACAAGCGACATTTTAGGGAAAACCCTGGTGCCATCCCTGTTTTTGTAACGGTTCCTATCGACGCATAATGATAATTTATCTTTTATGCTTTCAAAGCCTCTACACTGGATGGATCAGTATAATCACCCATGCTTTATTCTGATGAAACATAAATGAACAAAATGTGCAACTCTTAATTTATATCACTTCTTTGCCACCCAGAAACGCGACTCGCAAATAGTGAACAACAATGATGGTTCCACGTCGAACTCTCCAGAAGACGTCCAGGAGCCAATACTATAAACTTTTACAATTGTATTTTCTAGAATTATGACTGACTAAAATGAATCATTACCATTTTTAAAGATATGGAAGTTTGCCAACTGTAAACTGCCAGATCTTTGAAAATGCTAAGCGTTCATTCTAACCCATTTAAAGTCATAACCAGAAAATACAATTCCTGAAAATAGAAGTGTAAAAGTTTTATAGTTCTGGCTTCAGATCTTCATTAATTTTGCATTTGCATGGTACATGATGTTGATCTCCGGGGCCTTTCTCTCATCCCCAGTGTCAGATGAACGGACGGAGAATACAGACGGACGATCCGTCCGTGGGAACGGATGCACAAAATTCTCTATTTGCCTCATAAGTCTCATATCTAAGTAATTAAGCTCATAATATATCAAATATGCTCATCATATTTCAGTAAGCTCATAATGCCTGTCCGGACAAAAAAAACTCGTAACTCCCGCATTATAGCGCGGATGGACGGACGGACAGCCGACCGGACGGACGGACGGACGGACGGACGGATGACAGATGGAATGGCAGACAAACAAACATACTAAGATTTGAAAATCTTCGCTGGTTTGGTCAGTGGGGTATAATGATATTGTACTGTAATTACTGGGTCGTTTTACCTTTTTACACTGGCACAAAACGATCCGCTATTCATCAGACAAACTGTTTTCAAGAAAGTTTATTAGAGGGTCCACTATGCAAAAATGAGTGTCGTGTGGCATATAGATAACCTTTTACCAAACGAATGGGCCTCAACTGCATAAATTTGAAATTAAGCTTTTGAAAAATTTTTTAAAACATTTTCAACAAAAGCATATCCTGTGACCCATCATTGGGACGAGCTCATCGAGCTCGTTCCAATAAGGGGGCTGGTGATATGGTTGTGTTGAATTTTTGTTTGAAAGAACAATACTTAAAATAATAAATTTTGTTATTCTGTGCATTGCTTAAAGGGACACTAATTCATGAATGGATGTGAGCCAGATAATACAACGTGGTAGCATCTATGTAAATATGTTTTTGTTGGCGATTTTAAACTTTTAAAATATTAGTTTTAACCGCGTGTGGTCCCGTTTTGCCCTGTTTTGTACCTTGATTTAGACGGCGTGTAAACAAGAAGAATAAATTGTGTCAGTCTTCCAGTGATAGAAAGGGGCTTATAATAGTCTACACACACAGCAACAACATCCCGGAAATCTGTCCAATCTACGATAAGTGCAACCTTTTGTTTGAAAAGAGAATTTTAGTGACCCGTAATTACAGGATTGACTGTAGTTGGAATCAATGATGATTATAGTGTAGTGAGAACAGATGCTGTGGTGGGCATTTCACTTCCAAAAGTTTGATTATCTTCCGTGATATGCTCTTGTTTGAGATTAACTCTATTCTTGTCTTTGATTAATGTTATTTCGTACCGACCAGACGTGCCATTTTAAATTCTTAAACATTGGTAAATGTATAATCTGAACATAGTGTTACTGTCTCTTTAATGGATCACTGGAAAATTATCTACCAAATTTACCACCCTGGCGTCGCCATAAAAAGAAGGAAGCGAGGAAAGTTTATTCGTTCTTTCTTATTCATTGAAGTTATTTCGTACCGATTGGACGGGTCATTAAATATTCCTAATCACTGGTAATTCTATAATCTGAATGCTGTAGAGCATAGAGAGGTCATATTGCCATTATTTCATCAAACGTTTACTTCTTCGTGTTGTTATAATAAAAATATTTTCGCCATGGTAAGCCTCAACGTTCAAACTGCAAGTGACGAGCACTTAGAAGAAATGGAATACATTAGGGGATATCCAACCCAAAGGTCTGTCAGAATAGTTCAAGTGGTTGTGCAAGAAATATGATTGAAAAATTATAAGCAACTGTTTTGTGTTATATATCAAAATGTTCGTCAGCTGACACTGTATTTACAACATATTAAATATTAAACAATTTTGTAAACTTTTCCTAAAAAAAATGTTTTAATGTTGAAGTTGCAATTAGCAACAGTGCTAATTCTGACGAACACAATCAGACATCGGGCCAATGGCAACGTGTTGAGTTAATAGTTACCAATAACATACGGATTGGCATTTTATCAAAATATTTGTACTTTTTAAAGAATTTTCCGCAGTTTTGACACTGACGATATCTGAAGAAGGACGCCATATTTATGTACACCACGTGATTCGATGATTTTTTCGGTAATTCGGAAGGTCGTATTACTTTGGTACGTTTCCATCACTTTTATAACAGTACACTTTGTTTCTGTATTTGTACAGGTAATAAGGATACAATACTACGTGTAAACCTTCATCATTATGTCTAGAAAGATCTTCAAATTCATATTTTTTATTTACAAATTACCACAATATACAGTTAAAACTAGAAGTCCTGTCATGAAATGCGCACAAATAGCACGTTGATATGCGCGTTAATGTACGCGTTAAGGCCCAAGTAAAGCTATCAAATTTCTACATATGACCTGTGCACAAGCAATGTTTCAGCCAATGGACCTCCGGGTAACCCGGAGGTCCATTGGCAGAAACATTGCATGTGTTTGCTATGAGTAACCAAGAGAACCTGCCGTGCTTTGGATGCCATTCGATATGGCAATTGCGTTCAATTCCAACGTGCAATTAAGCCTAGATAAGCGGACTATTCGTGACAGGACTTCTAGTTTTAACTGTAGAAGCAATACCTACACCAACCCCTTTAACTATACAGGAATCGCTATGCTTTTTGAAGTCGTAGAATCACGTTCATTAAATTTTCTTTTCACATATTTGCTTGAGAGTTATGTATAGTGAACTAGAATAAGAGACACTTTCTCTTCATTTTATTGCAATTTGTGATTAATTTGATCGAGAATTATTTGGTGACTTAGAATATCATGGTGCTGTCGTTGTTGAGGGGTGTTACTGTTTTCGTTTTTACATGCTTTCAGGTCAGAATAACCTGGAATTTTTATGTTTTTAGTAAGTACATTAAATTGATTATGTGGTAGCTAAGCACAACGACAATATGTTTAACCACAATGTAAATAATAAATGATCATTAACACTAGTAGTTCAGTTTTTGATATTTTTGATCACGCAATGCATTGTTGATTATCCTACTCTCAGACAGGTACACAAACGTGCTGACCTGTTTATATTTTCCTGTAGGTGTTCTCGATATTTTCTTACAAGCAGCATTATCACCCAATCATTAAGTTACACAACAACGTAAAATAAAAAAAAAACATCACTGTTCCGTGCTTTTTCGAAAATAGTCTCGAAATCGTGCAGAAGAAATCCATTTTAGCATAAATACCCAGGTAAGCAATAGCCAAGTGATGGTAATTTCTGTGCAGTTTGTTTTGTGTATGGCGGTCGAATAGTATCATAATTATCTAGCGCAAAAATGGAAATGTTTTCATTCCCTGTCATAAATTGATTTCAACATTATTCATCATGCGTAAATAACTTTCAATGTGTAAATATCATCCAAGTGAATAATATTTATCAAAATACCATGAATATTTCAACCTGACTGTGATAATGCATTATCATCAAATTGTAATATAAACTTTTAAACCCTTTGTTGTCTGTGATATTTACCTACTTGTATAAAAAATGCCAAAATTCCAGTATAGAAATAAATTTGGTTTGGTTAGTGGAATTCATTCTACAATAATTACATTGTTAATGTAGTTATACGTTTTGGGTCCAAATATTCAATTACCATTGGTCAGCTGAATGGAAACGTCATGACCAAATGTAATTCATTTTCCAATGAATACATTTGGTCGAACTTCGACCCGCATTTACGGTAGAGCGCAGTTGACAGAATGTAATTCGGGCGGTGTTTGGGCGGGTTTTTAACTTTTAGCGCCTCTCACAGTGATCAACTGCGCTGCTGTTTTTTGGTGACATTTCCCAACTGTTGCATAAAGCCGTTACTAAAATACTCGTTTCCATTTCTAAAGTTGTGAAAATTAAAAATCAGAGTTGTGCGCTTTGTCTTTTGTGTGAGGGGGTCTTTCGCCTCGTTCGTTCGAACATGTTTTATTTCGTCTTTCTGCTTTGTGTTGTTTGGTAAAAAGTAGTTTAAACAGTTCCGGAATGTAATTATAAGAATTGAATACAATTTTTAGAATCTTTATTGGAGTATGAACGTGTAAAAATTGCATTCAATTCTTAAAAGCATAAAAAGAAAAAAAATGCAAATTATCTCGTAACGTAAAAGATAGGCATCAAAAATATAAAGTTATTGCAAATGACATTGAAACTGTCTGACAAACAGAAATTAACTTTTATAAAACCAAAAAAACACCCAGTTTGATGAGTGCCGTTTTATTAATTTACAATTATTGAATGACCCAATCTCTGCAATAAGTACTCATATTGAATTGTGTTCTGATTCTCATAAAGTGGCTAAGATTGGTTTATCGCCTTTAACACTTTTAAAAGAGATCCAAAATAGGGCATTGTCTTCCATCATGTTGTTTCAGTGTAGGAGTGTTACAAGGAATGTAATATTTCTACAAGTCTAAAAGTTCAATCGAGTGATGGTACAAATAGAATGGACTTTTATTTGAAGGTGGTATGGTTTCAGGTGATGGATCTTCTCCTTTAAATGAGGTTTTGTCAACATTAAATTCGCCATGCGTTTGCCAAACTACATTCACAGCGATTGAAACCGAAATTTCTGAATGGTGGGAACAAGAGTTGTTACAAAGTATGTTTCAAGTAGAAAATCTTGAAAGACAATTAGCAATTTAAAGAGGCGATTATCACTAGGGTATCCCAGAAATCACTGTTGTTTGTGATGGTGGCTGGAGCAAACGGACACACAAACATACATATAATGCGTTAGGTGGAGTCACCCGCCCATATTTCAGGTGCAGAAACCGGAAAACTGCTGCATATAGGAGTAAGGAATAAGTACTGTTAAACTTGTATCAGAGCAGAAAACAAAAATGTGTTACCACCTGAGCATAATTTGTTTTAAAAATTGGACTGAAAGTAGTCAGGCAATGGTAGCAGATATTATCGTAGATGGATTTAAAAATGCAGAGAAAAATAATGGGGTTAGATACATGAGGGTAGTTGCAGATGGGGCATACATGAGCAAACCCCTGTATGGGATGTCTTTGTAAGTAGATGGGAATGTGCAGATCACGTTTCCATGTGTCTGCGGTCAAATTTAGAAAAAAAAAACTTGTTGAGATTAAACCTCATTATAAAGGAAAGGGCAAACTTTCAAAACTGACTCGCATCAAAATTGTTAGTGGTGTAAGGTGCACAATTAAAATGCGTTCTACAATCTCAGACAGGGGTGAGGCCAGCAACAAGACCATGACATATGGAATTATGTACACTATGTTTTTGGTTCACATAAACATTGTAGTGGGTTTTGTTAAAAACAATTCTTTGTGCCAGTGATTGTGATAATGAAAAAACTCCTCTGATAGCGTTCTTGATGTTCTAAAATCAGAACAGTCATTTTAGCGCGACACAGTTTCTACAAAAATAACAGGAGCAGGAGGCATCACGATTTGATTCTAGTTTGAATTATTCAAATATTTACAAATCAATGATACATGATATATCACATTTATTGGACAGAGTGGCATCTAAGAGTGATAGAGTGATTGGTAACTTTACCAAAAAATTAGCAGAATGCTGGATGTCTCTTCGTTGTGAGTTTGACGATGGGAAATTTACGAACAGATGTGATGCTGCTTCTTGGCATGATCGATGTCATGATGCAGCTTTGAAACAAAATTTGAGGATTAAATGGGCCCCTAAACTTAGAAAAACTTTGGGAAACAGTCTTTGAAACTCCTGCTGGACATTTTTTAAAAACTATTACAGTAGTTGAGAAAGAAATGTGCTGTTAATAAAAAATATAAAGAAGAAGTTGAAGCGAGGAGAAGGAAAAGACAATTACACTATTGTATTGTATCTACATCTAAAAAGGCTAAACTAGAATATGGCGACTGGTGTGTGGGAGCTTGTTCAGATTTGGATCTAGAATCTCTGAGTAGGGAGCAATAAAAGCATTTCAGCCACCTAAATATTAGCCAAAATGAAATTATACAAAGCAACACCATTTCGTGCTGCCTCTACAGATGGTTTAGTTCTTGAGAGTAATTCAATATACTTGTGAAGGTCTCATTGAAATTAAAAACGGCCTTATGAATAGACCTATTTCATTAAAAAATGATGTTGAAATGGAAAAAAATGTTTTGTCTACAGTTAATGGAAGGAAAATTCAAACTCAAAGAAAACCATAAATATTATTACAAAGGCCGAGGTCAATTAAATGTGTTTGAAAAAGACTGATTGGATTTTGTAGTCAGGAGCAATAACCCATATCAGATGCACATTAAGCACATATACAGGGATTTGAGAAATGGAAAAGCACATATGAACCACATTTGAGGGCATACTATATGAATGTGATGCTTCCCGAGTTAACGTGTCCAAGATTTGGAACAGTTCCTGGAATAAGAGAATCGGGTAATTGGGTGAGTTAAGAGGTCAATTGTGCCACAAACTGGCAATATCTTAATGTACATAGTTACTAAAAGGTACGATCGCATAAATTTAATATAAAGCAGGCCTTCAGATTACATTATTTTTAGCACATTCTTTTCAGGGCTTTAAATGTGCCCAAAGTACAGAAACTTCCATTTTCAAAGGATTTTATTGATTTTTATCTCATAAATGAACGTTTATTCGAATAATAAAAGTGTGGGATAAATGTTTGCTTTATTCACTTAGTAGCAGCTGTAAGTAGGGTGATAAATTCTCCCCGTAGGTTTAACACTGAAAGAATGTATTCCCATAGTAGAGAAGGACTTGTTGACCTCTACTGCATTCGTTAACAGTCGCGGAAATGTTTAGTTTTAGAATATATACTACTCAAAGTTTGCTAAGCACCAAGTATATCCAACTACCTGTATAACGTTTTAGTTGAAATATTTTAAAGAAAAGTGTATATAATTTTTATTTAATTATATCTTTAATTATTTATGTACAGAAATTAAGATTTTATTTGTGTTTTACATTATTTGTTAGCTTTTGAATACGATAACCATGGCAAATGGATATCATTGGTAAAAGAGGAAATTTTTCAATTTGCCAAAAACGCCAGCATAGTACCAAGATCCTGGACAGTTCTTCTGGACTGGACCGGCTGAAATTGCAAGCTGAAACTTATTCCAGATATGTTTGATTGGATTGAGTCCAGGTGATCTTGCTGGCCAGTCCATACGCTCAATCCCCTCCCTCTGTCGGTACTTCCCGACAGCATGAGCAACACGAGGACTGGCATTATCGTCCATCAGAATGAATCTATCACCCACTGCACCTGCATACAATCTGACGTGGACATCCGGGTCTCATCAATATGCCGTTGTGCAGTCAATGTACCAGGTTAAAGGACACAGAGCTCTTACGTCCATCCCAGCTGATGCCGGCCCGATCCACGATTGACCCTTCACCACAGAGGTCAGATTCAACAATGTTGGCTGCATGGAATCGCTCTTCTGGTCTTCTCCATACCATAGAACGCCTATCTGTGTGGTCTAGGCAGTACCTTGACTCATCTGTAAAAAGGACAGGTTGCCAATCTTCTCTGATCCATCCAGCGTGGTCCATGGCCCATGCATATCTCGCCTGCTGGTGGTTCTGGGACAGCGGAATGCGAATACATGGTCTTTCCGATCGGAGACCACCTTCGTGCAACCTTGCCCGGATAGTCTGCATTGAAACATTTACCCCGGATGCACCCTGAAGGTCACTGCGAAGTGGGGTTGCTGTAGAAAAGCGGTTCCTACGGGCCTGAATGATCAAAAAACGGTCCTCAGCTGCAGATGTTGCCCTGTCTCTGCCACCACCATGCCGTCTTACTGGTGTGCCATACTGCTGAAATCTTGCCAAGGCTCTGGTGATCTCCGTATGGTTCATACCAAGGGCTTCATCAACCTGACGATGGTTAGCCCCTTGCCCTGACATCCCTACAGCAAGCCACATTTCTGCTTCAGACAAATGTCTTCTTACATTTGCATTTGCCATATTCAATCATTAAATCACAAGGGTTTGTGTTGAAATGAAGATTGAGTACCCTACACATGTCATGTACATGTAGACAGTACACGAAATATCATGAAAATCAAGGGATGCATGCTTTCCATGACTGTCACGAAAAGTCTGCCTGTCCAGAGAGCTAATGTAAACACTGGGGACCACCTCAATATATTCCTCAATCACATCCACCAAAAATATCGCAAATATATCACAAGCAAATTTCACAATGATGTGTCAAATATTATGTGCTTAACAAACTTTGGGTAGTATATATGACACATTTAAACTCTGTCTAACAATAAAATGAACAACAATTAACAAATAAAACACAAATTAAATCAATTATAACCAGGCGTTGAAAAGCAAACAAGTTCGATTGTGAATTAGGAAAGCGTAAATAAACAAATGCACATGTCGTCTGCTTTATAAAAGTTGAATCGACGACGAAAAAAAAAAAATCAGTTGAAAATTTGAAACACCTCAAATTGAGACAATTCTAGCACCAATATTTTAAGTTTGGTCCTATTTTAGGGCACAGCTTTTACCGCCTTGAATTTGGGGTTTACAATCTGAAGGCCTGTATAAGGTCATTTTGCAGCTGGTTTCAATATACATTCACAAACATTATCCCATAGGCTTTCGTTTCTTTAATGTACTTGATAATTTATATACTGACCTTTTTGCTGTTAGTTGTAGACTGTCCCATCAAAATTATTTGACACATTTGGGGAAATCTTAAGCACCAGGTGATATATTAATTGGAAATCATCACTAGGCCTGTAGTTCAGGAATTTCATTTGTTGCCTAGATTATTTCATTTGTGGGTGGGGGTTGGGACACGGGTATAGACAAAAGTAGACCATTTGAGTGGACAAGGACTCTTCCGTGCAGGATACAATGTATACAAAAATATGACACGGTGAAATCATCTATCATTTCATTTGCAGGTTAAAGACAAGAATCTAAAAGGATCCGAGTGTATGTCAGAAGCAAGTCAGTCCACCGCCTATATTACACAAACTACAGCATCTACAAAATCCTCCAGTATACCAGAAAAGTCCACCAGAATACAGCCTCCACTTTGGCATTCTCATCGGCAAGTGTTCAGAAGTTTTTTGGTAAGAGAATAAAACACAACTGGAGAACCAACGAGGGTACTGGAGAAACACATTTATGTACTTAATGTATTGAATCCAATTGCCAACAATTTTTTTATGAGAAATTCCGTTAACTCTAGTTGAGACGTTAGTTCAGTATCGGTTGTGAGAAAAATGAAATCGACCAAGAAAATAAGAGAAAAGAAATTTCCATATTAACGATCATTTTCATATTGGATTTTCATGAACTGGGGCCAATACTATAGAACTTTAACTATTGTATTTTCAAGAATTGTATTTCGAAGTTATGCCTTTATCTGGGTCGAAATTAAACCATTAGTATCAAAGATGCGGCAAATTTTCAGTTCGCAAATTGCCATATCTTTTAAAATGCTAATGATTAATTTCTAATTAGTTATATTATTGGGTAGGAAAAACAATTCGATAAAATATAATTGTAAAGGTTTTATAGTATTCACTCCTGGCAGCCATCTTTTATCACTGCTCCTCTGCAGATGAAGGGTTTCTGTGGGCCTCTGTGAACATTCAATTCCAGGCGTGTTAAATTCTTCAACGGTGTTTTTCTTCGCTTCGATCAGTCCACATCGTCAAATTTGTGTTGCAAGAATGTTTATGGAACGAACTCCAATGGGGTGTTTTGCCTGAGGACTGTATTTTGTAACGATTTCAAAGGAAGCATAGTTTGCCATTGCAACATGAACGAAATCATTCAAAGTATTTTTGCAAATGTGAATCGAAACAATATTTATTTGACGCGTATAGACGTACTCGCCTCCATTGTGATGATGTAGAATCCGTCTCTTCTAAAAGTCTTGGTATGTTATCAGAAAGGTAGATGTTAAAACATGCACGACTCGAAAACTAATTGTTCCTAAATTACAGATTCAAGAACATTTAAATAGGCTACTTAATGAGCACAGACATAATACTGCAATTGACTTAACAATTGACAGTTCTCATTAAGATCTATTTAAAGAAACATATCGATAGTACGAACACAACAAAAGCACCTCTCTATGCGGAGACTAGAATGTTTACTGCTAATGATAACAAAAAAAAATTCTCCATCCCATACTTGCGTGCGAAATATTTACAGATTTTCAATCAGGTATGCTTAAATGCTTTCATAAAACATCGCCTGACTGCTGATAAATGAATGGAATAATGGGCAGCACAAGCGATGGGAGTAGAACCGTGAAATGAATTGTTGAGCCTTATCGAAATAGGAAATGTATTTTCTCTTTCGATCAGACACTTGGAGACAGGCGGATTTTGGGAAAGGGTTCCTCACACACCCTCCTAATCCTGACCACATTTTTAAATAGACCTTTTGTGCCTCAAACTACCACGGTTGAAACCTGGAAATTTCATTCCCTATGGTAGCAGATTTCGTGGCATTTTATCTGCGGCAGTGACCGTTTCTAACAGTCATTTGGTGTTTTTTTAACCACATTTCATGGGATTTTCTAATTGAAGTCAATATCTCAGCCCCTTTAGTTCAACAAGGCACCATATGTAATGTTAAACTAATGTAGATGACGCCTTCTTGCACCCAGGAGGCGATATCTAACTCTAGATATCGCAGATTATGGTCATACATTTCAAACACAAAGGGAAAAGATGCATTCGGATTTCTTCGGCAGTTGAAAATTCAAAGATAGAAGTGGGAGAATTATCACTCAATGGTTCGTTTGTAAATCGTTTCTTCAAAAGTTGGTTATTCGGCAGCCGGGGCAGGGATGGGGCCCGTAGTACGGTTGAAAATAAAACAAAATTTGGAAAAAACAGGTTGACACATCAAGAGCAAATATTCACGGAGAATTTAACACAAGCAACACTCAAACAAAACCAAATTTCTATATCAGTGAACTGATTGGCAAGGGATTCGAATATGTCGTGGCCAGAATATGCTAGACCCGCATTTGCACAGAAAATGGTTACAAATCGAGGGATATACAATATTAATAATGTTGTCGAGGATGGACAAAGTTTCATTGATTGGTAGCCGATAATCTTCACTACAAAGGAAAGAATGGTTTGCCGAAGTCTTTGAGGGTGAAGCTTGTTTCTGCTGTGAGATCAACTATTGCATATCGCTACGAAAATCCATCTACCGACATGCTACTTTAAAACTTTTGAAGGCTGGTATTACGAACAATATGCTCCATGTGTTTGTAAATCAAAAAGTTTGTACTGGGTTTTGCAAGAGTGAAACATACATCTATTCCAAAAGCAGTGATAAACCTGATCAGTCAACTTCATATACGAGTGAAGACCATCTAGATCATCCACATGACGATTCCCTCCAAAATAAACGTATGACCACTGCTCTGAGGGTATGTCGGCTGGATATATCTTGAAAGTGAGGTCAGCAGGAGATGTTTTTATTGAAATCGATTCAGAACTTTATCGTGATGTCAGAATTCATGTTGATAGGATTGCACAGAAAGCTGACAAGTTACTGGGGAAGGCAACAACAAATTTAGCTGGATGTTGGATGGGGATGCGAATGAAGTTCGATGGTGCAAAGTCATTAACATGTGCAATATGGAATCCTGCGGTTGCCGATGCTATGGTACCCTTCTTCGGCAGAATTTGGGACTCAATTGGGCCCCATTGACATGGGTGAAGGCTGCAGGAACTCCCGCGTGTTGTGTAAGATAAGTCGTAATCTTGCTAAAGCAAATGGACACGAGACAAGGAATGAATACAAGATCAATAGCTGGAAGAGGAAAGTTGTCACAGTGAAATCGAACTTAACAAAAGAAGCGAGAATGGAGTATTGGCCACATTCTCTTGAATCATCCAGTGATTTCTCACCTGCACAAATGGAGGAGAAAAAAACTACTTTGATGAGAACGAAGTGAACGTGTCACACAAACTAATGGATCTCGTTAAGGAACAAATTCGTGTGCAGTCCCTGTCTGGCTACTGGGTTTTTGAGAGAAAGAAGAGGATCACTGTATCAAATTTTGCCAGTGTTATTAAGAGAAAACCAACCATTTCAGTATCCAGATTAGTTGAACGCCTGTCATATTCATCATTCACCGGCATAAAGTTATGAAGAAGGGGTCTTCGATTGGAAACGTTTGCTACAAAGGAATAATTCAGTCGAAGAAAGTACATGGAGAAGAGGTTGAAGTTAAGAAAGTTGGCTTGTATATTCACTGTAACAATCCTTTCCTAGGCGCGAGTATTGGTGGACTTGTTACAAGTGACTCTTCTGGAGAAGGCATCATAGAACTTAGACATGTTTTAATGAACTAGCTGGTGTCATTTCGAGAAGCAGCATCAAACATTAAATCCTTTTGTCTGGACGTATGCGATGTTATATTAAAATTGAAGAAGTCCCACAATTTCTTCTACCAGATCCAAAGACAACTGAACGTCCTCAAATTGCAGACCTTGTCGTGCGTAAATTTGAGCCTCATCAGTTACATGCACAACGACGATGCTGCCAAAACCGAAGGCTTTTTTACCACAAGGTATTACTTGCAGAGTTAGCAGCTCCCAGATATGGCACAACCGGACATTCATGAACCAGGCACATGGGTAATTTACTTAAATCAACCATTCAATCAGCTGGTTGCGCGACCTTGCCACCCACGTGAGTCCCAGTTATAACAGAAGTAACACAGCTGTTAGAAATTCAGTAACAGAACACTTTTCTGGTAAAATTGTATAAAAACAACAAAACCCTCACAGTTGAAGTTTCAGGCAATTGGCCTTCAAATGACAAACTGAAGGTCCCTTCAATAAAACATTGTATATGCTCTTATTTTCATCTAAAATTCCAAGTTATTGTTTTGATAAACAGCATTCGATACATTTTTCCATTATTTTTTCATTAACAAAAGAGAGATTGCATGCAAGATGTTTGAGAAATGTGAGGCGTGACCATACAATCATAATAACGACACTGATACTTAAGCTCTGGAAACCCAAGAAAAAGGAACAGAGGCCACCATTGTGTGATATGATAAGCTTAAAGACCCAGCCATCAAACAGCACCTGCAAAATCAACAGGAATGGATATCAACAAGCGCACATGGGAAAAGATAGATATATAGACAGATGGACGGAAAGAGATAAAACGAAAACTCATTCAGGCTAATTCATCTCGTCTAAAGGAACAGCTGGAAGGTGCATACACCAGCTAAGACAAAGAGGTGAAAAGGAGCACCAAGAAAGACAAGAGGGTATATTTATTTATTTATTGGTGTTTAAGGTCTCATACTTATGCACAATAGCTAATCATAACCGTTACAGTTTTACGGGTAGAGGAAGCCGGTGTACCACTAAGCAACGAACCACTAAGCAACGACGAACAGCTGTCAGCTCCCCAACACCGTAACTCCGCACTGCAGCATAGGCAGGGTTAGATCGGTTGAAGACATGCGCACCATCGACGTGCAGTACGCCTCAGTACACGGCGCCATCGTAGCCCCATGCGGACAATCGGGGTTAAGTGCCTTGCCCAAGGACACAACGCGTGAGTCCGAATCGATCGCTCAGACGGTCACCCATCCAAGGACTAACAGGGCTCGACTTTGCTTAAGCAAGAGGATATACATGGACAAAAGAGCAGAAGAAGCCGAAGAAGCTGCATCCAGGCAGGACATGGGAAATTGTACCGAATCTCTAAAATTCTGATTGGCTGTTTTAAGAACACAGATATACCTGTGAAAATCAACAAGGAAAGCTAGCCTGTAGCGATGAGGAAAAACTAACCTACTGGAAAAAAAACATTTCGAGAAAGTACTAAATCGAGTTCATCCAACAACAGAAACAGTAGTAACACCGGAACCGGAAACTCTGGTAATTGACATAGAACCACCTACAGTACTGTAACTGAGGTGAAGATGGCCGAAAAGTCCTTAAAAATGGAAAGGAACCCGGAGAGAACCAAATACTTGCTGAGCTGCTAAAGACAGAAGGGGTGGTAACTTCACAAATATTTATTATTTATTGGTGTTCTATGTTTAAGGTCACATATTTCTGCACAATGGCTAATCATGTCTATAGCAGTTTTACTGAAGTACCCGGAGAAAACCACACAGCAACAGCATGCAACTGTCAGCTCCCCAACATACTAACTCCACACAAGCAGGGTTAGCATTGGTTGAAGACAAGTGCATCATTGACTTGCAGTACGCCCTAGTACACAACGTCACCGTGTCCCCACGTGGGCAAAGGGGGCGAAGAGTCTTGCCCTTGGACACAACGCGGCTGCCGCAGGTGAGATTCGAACCGAGGACCTCATGGTTTGCAGCCTGCACCTCTACATTCTTGAATCACCGCGCCCCAACTCCACAAACACTAACAACAATACTCCATGACATCTGGGAGACAGAAACAGTCCCAGCTCAATGGAAAACGGGATTTATCGTAAAATTATCCAAGAAAAGAGACCTCGCTGACTGCAATATCTGCAATAACTGGAGATGATTCATGCTACTATCGGTAACAATCAAAGTCCTTGGTAGAATCATCCTGAACAGATTATCGACTGTAGTAGATCCCCATCTTTGCAAAGACCAATCATGATTTAGAACAGGGAAGTCATGTGCTGATCAGGATCTCCATTCTCCGACAAATAGTAGAGCAGAGCAATGAGTGGAACACTACACCGCATGTCAACTTCATAGATTTTGCAAAAGCTTTCGACAGCATACACCGGCCATCTCTATGGAAGAATCTTTCACGTTATGGAATCTCAGACAAGATGATAGCCATATTCCAAATGCTGTATAAGGACTTCATTTGCAACCCTACGCAACATCAGGAAATCAAACAAGCTCAGTTCCAAAACCAAGATCAGTATCTTCAAGAGCAAAATCATTGGAGTCCTTTTATATGGCGCGGAATCGTGGAAAGTCCATAAGCCATAAGCTAGATGTCTTCGAAACGAAACGCCTTCAACGAATTCTTAAAATATTCTGGTCAACACCATCACAAACGAGGAACTATGCGAGGGGGCTGGTACAACCCAATCTCTATAATCATTGAAAAATGATGGAGATGGATTGACCACGTCCACAGGATGGTTACAACCACTATACCTCGAGTTGCTATGAGATGGACATCAGCCGGCAAAAGGAAGAGAGGGCGCCAAAAAGAGACATGGAGAAGATCGATGGTGAAAAAAATGAATAACCGTTGATGGACTTGGGATCAGGTACGACAGTGTCCAGCAGACAGCAGACAGCAGACGGTGGTGTTCCTTGGTGTCAGCATCATGTGTTCCACAGCATGAAGAGGAAGTAAGTAGTACTTGGATCACCAAAGTGGTCTTTGAATGCATCTGAATAAACTGCAATAACCGTGAAGTCACGTTTAGCGTAATCATTTATATGTGAAAATCTCAAAACTAAAGTATTGTAGTGAACAAACATTGCATTGCTGATTCTTCAACTTAGATTATTATATTACAAATTATCATAGAATGTCACACGTAGTGTAGCACATCATTTTATCCATAATAATCAAGTTTTTACACCTCAGCTAAGCAGTAAATCTGATCATGCATTTCACATTTTCTTCATTTAATAAATATTGCTTAAACTCAAAAACAACATTTCATGTCATTTTATGTTGTTGATGCTTTCTGTGGAAAATGTTTGATTTTTGTTGTATGTATCTAACAGGAGAGGGTTAATAAAGCAGCGTTGTTTTCATCTTCACATTTTTGTTTCCTTATATATTCCAACATGCACATTGACATGTTTGCAAGTTATGGATTTCACATACATTGTGTGCCAATGGCTCCTCCATACTTTTTCTTATGAAATAGTTCCAGCGAAACATTTGTATTCGATATTTAAATATCTTTTCGTTTCAGTTTTTTCATTAATGATGACGAGTATACAGACATTTTTAGTAGTACATCATTAGATGTTCCCTTATTTTGTTTTGACATTGGAAATTGGACTTTCCTGCTTTTCGTTATTGATATTTTTTTATCAAACTTAAAGTTTTAAACCTAACTGCTGTATGACCAGCTGAGTGACCACTCTAATCAATATTTACTAGTAATATAGATATTAGATATGTTCTATTCTGAAAAAATACTGATTTTTGGCTTCCCATGTGAAATTTCAGCCCTTCCCACTTTGTAAAAACTGGATGACCAGACACCTTAACGAAGAGTTAGTCTGTCGGCAGATGTTCTGAATATTGATTCGGTTAAACCACCCACTGCCAAGTTGAAGCACTCGCACGAATTCCGGTTCCGAATGCCAGCGTGCTACACATTATAATGAATGGTAACAAGACACCCTTTTTACATTTACCAAATTCATGATTTATAAAAAAAAACACAGTTCTACCATTTCCGATCCAATTTTTGTTTGAACATATATAGAAAGAAAGACTCACTCCCAAAGGATGCGTTTCACAAGTGAATCCAGTTCCCAGGTCAAACCTTACAAATATGGATATCACTGGAACCGGCACATTGTCCGGTTTCAGGGACAGCCGTATTTTACAATTTTATTGACAAAGTGACAGGATATTTCAGTTCACGTTAGCCTTGTGTTGGCTAATTTGCTGCCACTATGTTAGATAAAGGGTAGAATGCACGCGATTTCTAGCAGATGTGCAGCAAGAATCTTCATGGATTTTCACTCGTTTGTTGCGCTAATTTTTGTGTGAATTTATTCTCGGATTCTCGTCCAAATAGAAGTTCTGGTTCCTTTTCTTATTAAATTCCTCACAGTAGCCAACAATAACAAGGAAAATACTAGATAAGTTTTAGATCGTAGGCACATAAACCATTTCTTGTACAGATTTAAATTTAAATATGACGATGCAAATGAGGCAAAGAATATTTTTAATGTAGGTGATCTTTTTTGTTTACATTTGATTGGAAATCTGCTTCCACCAAATTGAATTTTTTCCAGATCACAAAATATTGTATTTTTTGTGGTCGAAAGGCTTTTCCACAATTGTTTACATGTTTATCGTTTTACTTGTTAGTAATTTAACGGATGGTTATATTTTTACTAAACTGCTGAAAGCACTGGAGATCCGCTGACAAAAGAGTCGTCAAGTTTTTAGATGGCTGAATGTGTTGATGTCTATTTCGATCTTGCCCCATTTAAAAATAATTTTATGCAGTCTAGTTTACTCGTGTTTGGAGTTTTAATAGCTGAAAATAAGAGCAACTGGTCTCTTACCAAATTCGGTATTTGGCTTGATTTGAGATGGGAAATTAAAGAAGGTAGAAGTATATAACTGATGGAAGAATTATTCGTTTGAAAAAGAAAATACAATCTCTAAGCTGACAAATGGAAATCGTCCCCAGTAAAAGCTATGTTTCCAGCTTCTTCGGTGGTACATGTAATTTCCAGGAAATGTATTCTGGGAGATATTGTGCGAATTTTGTCAGGGAGGTTGCATAAGGTTATATAATCAGTCAAGACTAACATATTTTAGACAAAACTTCTTGATTCTGCAGTTCAAATAATCTCCGAATAATACAGGTGCATTTTGCTTGTACATCAAAATGAAGGCTGTGGTGCATAAAACCCGAACGAATGCAAATCATCAACGGGTAAATGTTGTTACCACTGATTTCCGAAAATTTGCTACCGTATAAACGGACGGAAATTATAGTAAAACCGTCTATTTCCTGGTTTTGTTCTTGGATATCTGAAGCACATTTGTGTTCTCCTGAAATATTGTTTATTATCAGTTTTGGTACGAATACTTACAGGGTTCATTGGCGCCTATGAGTTGACTGCATATATTTTTCGTGTTCTATACATCACAACCTTCATTTTGATGTATAATGTGTGAAAATTTAATTTGAATTTGTGGAATACCAGAGGTGGGAATTTTAAAGTAAACAATTTCCCCTTACTTATAGTGCTTTAAAGAGAATCCATTAAAATTAATCATTTAAAATTAGTATATTATGACATTTATTCAGACGCTACTGACATTTAAGTGTATACCCCTCTTCCTGATTCTAGCGGCTTTGGGTGGAATTTTAAAACATGACGAAGTATTCGGTTTGTTGGGAATCTAAACAATCACAATTTGTCGAAAATCTTCGTGTATAGTTTTTTTATTTATATTTTCTGAAGTACTCTTGGTGAAGTTTCGAAAATATGCTATGAAGCTGACGTAAACAAACAGGAAACAACCATCTTCATGCATGTTGGGATGGCAAGCAGTACCGAACAAAGATGAAATCCGGAGTGGTGTTTGTCCAAGATATCCCGAGGAAACTGCTGAAGAAACACAAAAAATTCATGAACTGACAAGTCTGGATTGTTTGAGGTTTCACTGTGAATGTTTGAGACAATACCTTTCTAGTTAGAATGTGATGCAACTCATACCGTTGTGATCACATTGAAAGGAAGTATCATCTAGAGTACACAAAATTTGAAACTGATGAGTACGAAATATCAAAATATTAGATAAAATGTCTCTTTCAAGACAACCTGTGTATTCAACCCTTTACCTAAAATGAAAAGCAGACGACACTTGCAAACAAAATTCTTGAATAACTAATATTTTTCATTTCTTGTCTCAAAAACATAGGTTATAATCCCTCATTGGAACGAGCTCAACGAGCTCGTTCCAAAGAGGGGTCATAACCTATGTTTTTGAGACAAAAAGGAAAAAATAATAAAATGAAAATTAATTGGAGATTTTTGTGAATAACGCTGGCCGCTTTTGGTCGTTACGTTGGGTAAAGGGTTAAATGTGATTTATCTGTCACTTAAACCATGCCGCTTGACAAATAACGTTTATTCCAATCACTTTTCATGATCATATCTGAGTTTTTGATTGACTGAGTCGTTGTCAACATAATGATACTTGTACTGAGTTGAACGCTGTCATAGAAAGCATTACGGACTGATAACCCAACACACTTCTAGCCAAAAAATGCCCGTCTCACCAGATTTTGTTTACATCTTCTTCATTGACATATTTTGAAACACTTTCAAACTTTATTTCTTTATGGTACAATATATCGAATCTTCAGACCACCTACACCATAAAAAGATAAAAACGTTGATGTTGGTTTTGGTCGATGTTGGATCTCACTAAGAAGAGAATGAGTGCCTGGAAAAACAAATCTAAAGTGCATTTAATAGATATTTAAATTGTTGAAGATAAAACTGTAGCTCCCAGGATATATTGTTTGTTGTATAGAAGGTAAATGAACTAAAGTATCACAAACTGCAATTAATAACTCTTTGCCCAGAGTACTATTTGGTGATTTTTTTCCATATTGTTTCTGTTTACATTCTCCTTAAAATACAAATAAACAGATCAGAAACAGGTCCGTACTATTCTGGACATGGAATTCTTGTATCCAAAGGTGAATCGGTTTCTTATCTCTTCGAAATCTTCCACAGACTTTTCCATTTATCGGAACAAAACACCATTCGTCCCCAGGTGGCTGGGTTGATTGAATATTTACCCAACTGGATTCATGTTCCTTGGAATCAGTTGGTGTGGGTTTGTGTTTAGCCCAACTACACTCTGGAATCGGTTGGGTTGGGGTCCGACCCGAGTTGGCTGGGTCGAGAGAATACGAATCCAACTGGGTTTATGTTCGCTCGACCCATCTGGCTTGAGTTGGGTTTTGGCCCGCTTATCTTGTAGTGTGATGTTATCTTTTATTATACATTCGCACATGGATTGTGGGGAGTCACCGAGAGGGAGGTAGAGTTTCTTGTGTGGAACAACGAATCAGTTAAAATCTGGACTTACATTTGTGTCTGAATGGTGATCTAGGTATATGTGTATATGCCTTCATTGGGTTCAGTACAGACAATTCACAACAATCAAATTAATTATATTGCGGGATTCTATTGCATTTTCACACAGCACAGGCGAAGAGCTCGGCCATGCTGCATATATTGTTTGTGGTAATCAGGTGGGATGAAAGTGAGAAACCATTGTAAGAAAAATAGAATAAATAGAAAAGTATAAAATTAACTGTCTTATAATGGAAATTAATTAGATATTTCTACTTAAGATTTTAAGCCTACATTAATCTGGACACTTGTGGAAAACAACAAATAAATAAATAAATTCTTTCAGTGAATAACTAAAATAACTAAAATTAATACAATTACTAAAGAAAACTAAAAATGCATAAAAATAAGAGGGGTAGACGCTCGGAAAATAATAACCCACTTGGAGCTGCAGTTGAAGATTTGGAAAATGACATAATTTCAGATTATTTGGACAATCTGAACGCTCCATCAACAAAGTCAAGGGCACCGGGTTCCTCGGTAGAAAAGATGGACCACGACAAGTTGCAAGCTTCAATAAAGAAAAATGAAAGTAAAGTAATATAAACGAATTGAAATCTGATGTTGTGGGTTTACGCAACCAATATACCGTGGTGACAAAAGACCTTCGGATGAAATCAACCCATTTGCACAAGGCTGTATGTCTGACAGCTAAGTTAATGGATGGTGGGAACAAAACCTACAAATAACTCATGTGATAACCAGCGTGGACCAAACCCCATTTTGTCTGACAACCGTAAAGAGAGTAATTATGGGAGATGGACATTAAATTCACAAAAAGTAGGTTTACCAGACCAGATACATATGGCGGCAAGTCAAAATGGATAGATCACTTGACCCCTTTTGATATATTTAGCAAACTGAATGGTTCGATGATAGAACGAAAGCTACGCAGTTGATAGTACATGTACGCATGCGGAATCTGCAAGGAGTGTGCTGACAAATATAAAAGAAGAGCAACTTAGTAGCTTCATGATCTGGTGGGCATTCTTGGATCCCGCTTGGAGCCCCAAAGCAATGCGTGATGTACAGGCCCAATCTAAATACCAGGGCTAGGCGTAGGGATTAAACTTTACCAGAGTTAGTCCAATATAAAAAGAGAGTAGCTAAGATGATAGTATCCACAGCCTCTAATGATCTCAGAGACAGTCTGGCTTATAAAAAATTTCTCCACCGTCTGAATGATGCCCACGTGGAATGTCGATACGTCAAGGAAGCCCGAGAACATTGATCAAGCTTCAAATTTGGGTTTGAAATACGAAGCGTTTCAAGTTGGCTGAAGCCACAAAAACCCAAACAATACCGGCGTTAGGGCTCAGAATGAAGTACCATACACTGAGGAGCTCGTGTCAGAAAGGACACTAAATGAAACTGTGACCCAAGGGAATTTAGGTCAACCAGTGTGCAAAACGTTATCGAATGGAGGAAAACTGATTTGGTATTGTAAACATAAGATAACGACAAGATCAGCATCTAAGAACGCTAAGCATGCAGTACCATGTAAAACTAAATCACCATAACCCTTTTACGTATTTTTCTAGAAAAATGTTGTCGAGCTGATCACTGTGCTGGAGATGAAACACTTCCCCATAGGTACTGTTCACAATGAGCTATAATACATTTTTCTTATTGTTGTCATGACATATGCATCACTACATACAACTCCAATGAAAGAGATGTGGAAAAGATATTTTGTGCGAGCGAAGTTGCTTCGTCAAATCAGGGAAGCGCATGGGAAACTGATACCCTACCCAAACAAGAATGTTCAGAGTGTGAAATGCAATTGGACAACCAAGCAGTAGAGGAGATACCTGCTCACGGAGTACATTGAAACAGCGCATAAGTCTAGAAGAAAAGTAAAACCCAAGAGCAAGATAGGAGAGACCATGAACACAAAAGGGCACAATCTGCCCACAACGACAGCAGCAATACCAGTGGTAGTGTCAAACAGCATGAGAGAGTTGTACAGGACAGAGAGACTGTCATTCAGGACACGGCCCTGGACGCTGCAAGTTCAGCAACATCACTATACCTCGACCAGCTAGCGACAGATTGAGGTGATTGATCAACCATTTACCTTGTGGGCAGCAAAGGGACCCGAACACTCTCGTGACAGCAAAGAACAACTTCGCCACACAGGTTATACAGGAGATGATGCGAATCGAGAAGAATATGGCACGGTCAAAGGATGGTCCAACAGCATCAACTTCAGAGCAAAGTACCATTCAACCATTTGAAGAGGTGATGCCTCAGTATATTCCAGAGACCAATATGGATCCTGCTAGTGAAGATGTTGTTGACTCTTGTGTACAGCCAGAAGCTAAGCATGAGATACCAATGCAGACCTCACCTATGCAGACAGCTCAGTCAGAGACTAATGCAGAACTCCACGTGCCAGTGGCCTTTGAATCTGCACCACCTCTGGTTTTTCACATCCTGATATATCCTTGCATGAGCCAGTTTCTTCGTTCGAATAACATTCAGCAGATCGAAGCTTCTTCTTTCTGGAAGATCCAAGTGAGTATATGGAAAGACAGACTGCACAACTCATTTCATCTACAAGCAAACCACAATACCAAAAGGCGTTTTGTTTCACATGGTTACCTTGCCATAAAGAAAGTAGAGACTGTAAACTTGATAGATAATACTTCCTACCCCTTGACAGAGTTTTGGGTTTGAGACCCAGAGATCATTAGGATCACAGACGTTTCGACCACTAGTGACATTCAATTTGTTCATACAGAACGATGCCTGGTGGAAATCCTGCTTCACATAGGTGATATAAATTAAATTCAAGCAGTTATATCTTCATGGATCTTCCACTAATTGGGATTCCTGTGTTCAAAAGCTGGGGCAACGGACTATTATAGCAGTAATCTGTTTCAGCTGCATTGGATGCTAAAGCAAACGACCCACGGATGAATCTTACAACGAAATACAGGCTACTTGTAGCCAATTACGAATCAACACAGTAAACAATTCCAACAATTCAGTAATTGCCAATTCTCGGATATCGGTCTCGGATCTAGTTGTAAATGTGAACTAACATACTAGCTGATTCAATTGCAACTTTTTGAGGTGGGAATTGTCGTTGGCTCAGTTGATATGATGGCGGAGCATATATGGCCAGGCGATTGGTTGTCGTAGACTGGGGATCGATTTCCGTCGAGGCCGCCTTTACAGTTTTCAATCCAGTGGCGCGGTGTTAGGACTATGTCTGGTGGAATTCCAGCTTCACATGGGCGATATAAATTAAATTCAAGCAGTTGCATCTTCACGGATCTTCCATTAATTCAGATTCCTGTGTTTAAAATCTGGGATCATCGACCATTATGTATATATATGTATACATGTATATAGTTTCTTATTTGTATTTCCATGTTTTTACATGCATCTGTGTTTATGACACCAAGCGTTTCCCGACCTATCATTTGCTTTAACTTGAATCTCGTTTTTCGTTACCCATGATGGATGAGAACATTGCTCCTTATCCGAACGTGTGGGTAAGTTTTCTTTCGACTAACAAGGCCAAGTACAGAGATATGTGCTGTGATTCTACTATCCTATGACACCCCCACCCCACTTTTTTTAAATATTAATTTTGAATAGGTATTGTTGGAGACTGTGCAGGTTGAATTTTTCTCTCTGCGTTAATCTGACTAGCTAGTTCGTCGATGAAAGTGTTCTCTAATATATTTTGAATTTTATTCATACCAGCTGTCTCGTGAATAAATGCTAGGTTCCACCGCTTTCACGACTGCTAGTCTACAAATTGTCATTTGCTCGTCATTAATGTTTACATTTGCAGTTAAATTTAGTCTCAATGTGGGCTTTTTTTGCTTTCCCAGGCAAGCAATCATGTTTATTGGTCTTTTTCAAAGAGACTGTATCAAATAACCTCAGACAAATGAATGATGATTTAAAAATATTTACTTTTATTTACAGAACAGAATGGTATTGCACAGGCAATTTAACCCTTCGCCCAACGTAACGGCCAAAAGCGTCCAGCAACATTAACAAAATTAGCATTCAATTCTCATTTTATTTTGGTCTCTAAAACATAGCTTATGACCCCTAATTAGAAGGAGCTCGTACCAATAAGGGTCATAAGTTATGTACTTGACGCAAAAATGAAAAAAGTGGTTCTTCAGGGATTTTGTTTGCAAGTGTCGTCTGTTTTTCGTGTTAGGTAAAGGGTTAACAATGGCCAGACATATCACAGACGAGATGAATATGATTTCCCAGCTCCAAATGTTTTGTGATAGCAAAAATGCTTTAAATTCAGGCGACCGAGCTTCGTTCCTTTTGGTGGATTTTGTTGAAATATTTTTTGGTGGTAAATAATTGTGGGCTGCAATTCCAGTTTGAGTGTGTTACTTGTAATTATTTAGTCGGACATACACTAATCGTGGCAGATTGTCCGAAGAAATGTTAATTATAATGTGGTATGGAAAGCTCATTCTCCCTCCCGTCTCTCACCTCACTGTGTGTGAAGCTAACACTGAAAACGGCACTTACTGTTTCGACCAATCCAGATATCAGTAACTGTACGTAATCGAAGGCATTCATTTTAATGATGGCAAGTTTTCAAACAAGTTTTAATAAATTATGAAACATAATGAATAGAAAGGCAAATATAGCTAAAAATCAATATTTCAACTGACAACCGAGGAGGATAAAACGAAAACAATCTCATTGTTACTTTATTCTTCACATGACAACACGCTTTGCAAATCGCACCTATTGCACGAAGTGAGGCAAAACCGCGGTCATAGATATTATGCAGTGATGTGGTGATTCAGTATAACATTTCCTCCTATGATGGATCTTTTTGAACTATTTATAGTTTTGGCTCTCTTGAGAGGTAACTTACGTTTTTGGTCAAACATATACACGTTTTGTGTTCACGTAAAAGTATAATACCGTCCATTGAGAGGAACGAGGCTCCATCTGCAATGCTTTAGCATTTCAATAAGTCTGTAGAATTCATTTTGAAAATCATTTTTGTTTTCTGTTGTAACATGATCAAAAGATACAGTTCCATATTGTTTTGTGTTCAGTTATCTCTGAATTAGGCACCAAGTATACTTTCACGCTTGTATCTCAGAACTGAACACAGACCTAAATTGATGGGGAAAATAGCTCAAAGGCACCCCCATTAAAACGTTTGTCGAATCGTTTTCAAACTAGTCTGCATATTATTTAGGGCAATAGTCTTGGTAGATAGAGAAATAAAACGAAAGGGGCAATCTAATTGCTCTGTGCAAGTTAGAAATATAGAATTATAAATAGGTACTTGGGCCGGTAATCAGATTTAAACCACCAGTAGTTAAAACCCCTATTCTACGAGTGGTTTAAATCTGATTACCGGCCCTAGAAACTATTTATTTTATTTATACCATGCTCGTAATAAATAATCGACTTTGTCACCTAAAATGGAGAAAAAACGACACTTTCTATCGCAAACACATGCACAGTTTGTTTTGTTTATATCTGCGCCAGTGGGCAGTATTACCGGCTGCAAGAGAATGCTCGATTGACAGCTGGACCCATCGCAAAAGTTGATGAAATTTACCTTGCTTTTTCACAAATCTTGAAGTTTATTTTAAGTATATAATTGTAGGTATTTTAAACTTAATAAGTCACTGCACGAAGTAGATAGTGCCACAATACGTCGTATTTTTTAAGGAAACATCGCGAAATGTGAATGTGTCGAAGTTGGCAATTTACGTCATGTCACGTCGTGGTTGAACTTTCTAAAGTGGTTGGATTTTTTTTTATTCAATGATTACTCTACTATGTATAAAAAAGTTATGACATCAATTTTAGCTTTACACACGAACCGCGGTGAACACGCCAGCAATGGGATTTCATTAGTTAAAATTTACACATACAGTGGAACTCCATACAAGTCGATCTTTGATGACGTTGACCTGAATGCAAACTTATCTAACTTTATCGCTTGTAAGCTCGCAAAGAGAGAAATGAACGCGGCAATTATTTTTTTTTATGTTTTAAATGAGTTTACCTCAGAAGATACCAAAAATTAACAAACAAGCGTTATCTTATGTTAATAAAGCATCCATATCTCGTCATATTATGTTATTATGTTATTGAAATGAAAACGGCCCCGTAATCTGGCAACCATGGAATGAATAAAATATACCCAAAGTAGCTTGGTCTATCAAATGTTCACCACTCGTGGCGAAGTGGTGTTAACGTTAACACCACTTCACCACTCGTAGTGAACATTTTAGACACCAAGCTACTATGGGTATATTCTCTATTTAACCCCAGTAGACGCTTTATGCCGATAATGGGGCTAAAAGATAAAAAAATTAACATACAGGCTTTTCACAGGTAGAAACATATGCAAACATGGTATAAACAAAGTGAATGTGTCTCTTGGACACCGAGTTACCACTTTAAGTCACAGTTCTCATCGTGCACCATCCTATCGGATGGGGGTTTAAAGTGACTGCCTTTTGTGCGAAGAGGAACAACTCCGTGCGAGCTATAAACAGAAAGACACGCGCGCGTGAATGGGTTAATCGATATGGCACGAGTGCCAGCGCGGAAGGTAAAAAGACCGCAAGCACACGTCGCAGGCTATGAACACAATTCAAACATAGTACCATAGATGGCCAAATAACGGATCATATTTTTTTTCAACAGATTCACTGATTCATGAAATCAACTTGACATGTGTTCGGCGTTTATGTGCATGACGACCAATGCCGGTCGCACAACGAGTAACCACTTGCGGAAACACATGTTTGCTGTGGACACGCCATCCAGCTAAAACTTCGAAATATGTAATTTACTGCAGTGTTTTCGGTACACGATATGCTGCCTACCAAACATCTTACAGAGGCCTGGCTCGGCAAGATTTAATTAATTTGTAGCCCCAAACCACATAACAACCTTTTAATATGAAATGCAAGAAGCTATTATTTTTATACCAATTTTGTCATAGAATTTCTGCATATACCAGAGTAAATAACTGCAACATGGCATTCTCCAGCTCCAAATGATTTCCATACAACTGGATCACTGAAACACTCATTCGTCACATATAGAACAAAATAGTCAAAAAGCTTAGAAAATTGATGTGGACGTTCCGGACCAAAGCACCGTTTTTTGTACATGCTAATCATTACCTCAGATTTCCATTTTTGACTAGAACCACCTCACTCGGATACATTATGAGATTTGGAATCCCTCTGGAATTTTCAAAATGGTCACCATGTAAAACCTATATCTAGCCATATTTCAGTTTCTAATCCACTTAGGATCACCACCTTGGTGCCTAAAACAGTGCTGGAAATGAACGACATTGACAGGTGCAGTTTGAAGCTCCCACGAAATCTGAGACGAGAGTAAATTGCACCCGTAAAATGTAGTATATGAATCTTCGTGGGAATATTGTCACCAAACACCAGAAACCTTAACCCTTTGAACCCGAGCGGCCGATTTTCCAGCCAGGAACATGATACGCCATAACGTCATTAAATAGGATGGCTGTTCCATAAACATGTGGGGTAGACCAATCAGTATTTTCAACGTGCAACCCCGAGGCTGGTTTATCCCAAATAATGAATATGAACTCTTCTAATTGCAGCCATTGAACTGGCATGGAATATACCATTAGTTTTCCAAGGGTTAAATGTATAAGGAATTGCTAAATTATGGCAGTAAATTGCCACTGGCCACAGAGTGCTGCTTTCTCAAAACAACACACATTTATATGCCCTCACAGTATATTAGTGCACTACAATATTCTTCAATAAGTGCATTTTTAGCTCCCGTAAAATAGAAAACATGGGTGCTACGGGAGCACTTGCACTCGCACCCGTCTCATTTCCAGGATTGCCGACTGCCTCAGGCACGTTTGTGTGCAGAACCCTTACAAAGATTTTGTCAAAGAGTAAATCACAGAACTAAAGCAATTAAATGTCTCAAAACTGCCAGAAATTAACAAGCTTTATTTCAAAGTACTGATGAAGACTTCTTCTTCTTCTACTCTTAATCTGATAAGTGTTTTCTTTAATTTATCATAGAACCAAAACATGGATGCAGCAAGGCAGCCATGACTCGAAAAGAAGAATTTTTAATGGAGTCTGGCTTATAGAAATCATTCTTTTTTGTACCACTGCTGTTTCTTTAGATGCATTTGTTTAATGTTCTGCCTGTAGTCACCAATAAATTGTGGCAAAACAGTTGCTGACAAACAAATTCTGAATCAAAATAATTCTGTACCATTTTAACGAACCTTTACTTTCATGAAGATTTCTTGCTGAATATATATTTTACATGGACCGGATTGAATGTACATTTACTAATTTCCAAACATTCCAACTGTAAAATCATTGACAAATATTTGCATATGCACAGTCAAGCATATAACATTGGAAGTTATATACTTTGATACCAGTTCAATAATCCTCTCTCATTTTTCAGTATCGATCGCATTCAATGGGTATATCTCTACACTATCTCTGCAGTACAGTGAATCCCCCTAATAGGCCCCACAACGTTGCTCTTCTGTTTCTCAGGCCTTTTTTGTAAAATTGCATGTGGGTGGGTAGTTGTTTATTTTATTTTTTTATTTTTGTAATTGGCTCGCCTGGCACAAAGAAACAAGTAAGCTATTGTCATCACTTGGCGTCCGTCGTCGTCTTCTGTAAACTTTTAACATTTTTATCTTCTTCTCTGGAACTACCGAGCTGATGTACACCAAACTTGTCAGGAATGGTCTATGGGAGATTCTGTACAACAGTTCCTCGTTTTGTTCCTGTTCGATGAAAAACATGGCCACCAGAGGCATTTTTGATCCGTATTGGGCGATTTTTAAAAATCTTCTCCTCTGAAACTATAAGGAAACTTCACACAATTGAACACTGGGACACCCTCTACCAATGATTCTCATGTAATGTTGATCGAGTTGCAAACATGGCTGCCATTGCAGCTCACCGTTACCGTAGAAACCCAATGGAAAATCACATGTTTATCTTTTTATCTGAAACTACTTCACCAGTGTGAAAAGTCCTCGGAAAACAAATATCATTCTGTTTTGCGCAGATGAAGGAGCTTGGCAGCCAGCCGCATTCTTTGATTTTGATTGGAATAACTCAGGGATATAAAGTTCTGCCAGGTGACCGATTACAGGCTCTTTAGAGCCACTAGTTTTTTCTTTGCCAGCAAAAGTTCATATTCTTGCTTTGTTTTATGTTTTAGGCCTAATAATCTACAAAATGCCATGGGTGGTCGTTTATTTCGTCCCTTAGGTGAAAGATGGATTTTCAATGATAAAACGTTGCTAAGCATTGTTGCACTCCAGGGACAAATTTATTAATGTTATTACCTTTGGTAAAATATCAGGCATAGACCATTTAATTTTTTATTTTTTTAAAGTTTGCATTGGTTATAAAAAGACAGCATGCAGCAGCCAACTGGACCATGCGGGAGGGCCCGAGAAACAGATTTTTTGACTTTTTTAGACATTAACTGGTTCCGTGTTGTAACCTCATATTTGGGCTCACATTACCTGTGAAGTGAACAGACCTGTTTTTAGTCCCCCATGGCTTTTACCGTTTTGGGGGACTATTGAATTGCACTCTGTCTGTCTGTCTGTCCGTCTGTTACCACCTGTATCTCATACATGCTTCAACGCTGTACTTTCATTTTTATACTATTGGTAACACATAATAGGAGGATGATGCACGTCAAAAATTTTTTAAACAAAATTCAAGATGGCCGACTGGCGGCCATTTTTGTTGGAAATTGCGTGTATTTCGTTATACGCTCAGAACTTCTGAACGACATTTCCGATTTCAATAATTTTTGGTATGGAGGTCTATCAGCATAAGATAAATAACATTTCATACGGGTTTTTTTTTCGTGCATAAATTATGCAAATTAGCCTTACTTAACCTTTTTTCGGGTAATATTTTTGTGTGTATTATGTTGTGTTCTGTTACCACCCGTATCTCAGAGATGCTTTGACGTTTTTGTTTAAAATTTTCAGATTTGATGGGGCATTAGGAAAAATTGATGCACGTCAATTCTTTTCCGAACAAAATCCAAGATGTCCGATTGGCTGCCATTTTTGTTGGAAATTGCGTGTAATTCGTTATACGCTCAGATCTTCTGAACGACATTTCCGATTTCAATAAATTTTGGTTTGGAGGTCTAGCAGCGTAAGATAAGTAACATATCATACAGGTTTTTTTTTCTGGTATATAAATTATACAAATTAGCATTACTTAACCTTTTTCTCGGGTAATATTTTTGTGCGTATTATGTTGTGTACTGCTGCCACCTGTATCTAAAAGATGCTTTCATGCTTTTGTTTCAAATTTCAGATTTGAAGGGAAGAAACATAAGATAAATAACATATTATACAGTTTTTTTTTCTTGTGCATAAATTATGTAAGTTAGCCTTACTTAACTTTTTACAGTTATTTGGATGCTTCCAGTACAACCACAGAAATATGGGTAATATTGGGACTAGTTTGTTGAGTTGTTCCTTTGATATCCATGTTTGTTTGGGTTTTATTGAGGAAATATCAATATATTTCACAGTAATCCATCTACCGTGGGAGACGCTGGCGATCGGCGTTGCACTTTTTAAGTCAGCAAAATTGTCAGACCCACAAAAGGCAACTGCTTCAGCACCAAAAGATGGAGAACATGCTTTTGCACAATTGAAGGCTCGGTCACACTATTCAATTGCTGGAGAAAGCTGTAGTGGAAAAAGGTGCCCATGCCTCCATGCAAGATGAATCATCAGATCACATCGTGAGAGGAAGTTTGCTCGCTATGTTGAAAGCCTGGAGGCCCTGGTTCCATGGTTTTTCGCCCTCGACCACCATAATTATGCCCAATGGATTCGAATACACACCCGAGACATGGAGAGTCTACCAGTATTCATTGCCAAAGAGCTTGAAGAGCACAGTCCCTGGGTCATCCACTAAACCACCAACAGGTTGTCGACCATCCCAATTGACCACTTCAATGAGCAAAACAATGACGTAGTGAAGGGTTCTGGCGATGCAGTTAGTCTTACTGAGAATCCTCCAGCCTTCAGGATATGGATGGTTTCATGGCCTGAACAAGTATGGTTGTTGAAGGCGTTTGAAGATGACTACTTACCTGAAGAAAACGACCCCGAATGTGCATATCACCATGAAGAGAAGAGGGATGTTTCACACAGAGATGATTCAAGGATCAGGCTGTGAGTTTGGTTCGGATGATCAATGAGATGGGAAAGCCTTTCCGTAATGGCAGTGATGAATTGCTGGCTCTAGACACACGGACTATTTTGGATGTATCTGTGGTGAACACTGTGCGAACAGTCCATAGTCTAGGACATGAGCAGTATAACACGAACTTCAAAGAAGTGATAAGTGATCGCACATGCCCTATCCATCAGCCGATTAAGAAGCATGCCCTTCCTCTTATCTGTTGTCCACGACCAAAAACCGAAACAAAACATGCAGGACAGGTCTCCTTACTCAAGAATGATGTAGCTTTGTTCTCTCAACTGTACATTGTGATGCAACACAGGAAGAGTGACATAAGTAGATTTTTCAGCATAAGAATCATCATTGTCCCCCTTCACTCTCTGATATTGGGAAACTGCGTTTAGAAAAGAAATCTGATCTACTGACCGTTCTGATTAAAGGCACACATATTGTCGACCCTGGATCAATTGATGTGAAACTTCCTGACGGTGCTGCTGTGGCTCACTACTAACATTGTGAGTATGCTATTCAGGTCCTTGTCCCACACATAAAAACAAAGCCAGAGAACTGCAAAAGAGTTGATATAGTATGGAACACACACATCAACAGCAGCATCAAATAATCCACAACAGAAAGGCGAGGAAAGGGTGTTCGGAGAAAGGTTGAAGGTAAAACTAAACTCCCAGGAAACTGGCCCGACTTCTTACGCGACCCACAAACAGAAACTGTTCGTATTCCTATCCAAGATATCCTTTGTGGATTTCCCCGAATGTAAAGAAATCATCATCACCTCCGGCACAACGTCTATTAATAGAGGTGCTGAGCGCTCCATGACCACAGGCGATTATGGGGAAACGGACACTAGGCTGCTGATTCCATACAGGATACCCTTCTGCATGGCTGTACCAATTGTCTTGTGCGCACCGTTGATACTGACGTTCTGGTAATCCTCGTTGGGAAGTTCCTTCACCTTAGCACCTTGTGCCAAGATGTCAGCATTTGGGTTGCTTTTGGTACAGACAAGAGCTTTACATATCATCACACCAATAATATCAATGACGACATGGGTACAGAAAAGTCCCTGACACTTCCTGTCTTCCACAGTTTCACGGGATGTGATACCACGTCTGCATTCTATTGGAGAGACAAGATGTCGGCATGGTAGTCACGGAACTGCTTCCAATATGCAACACAAGCATTTACCTACACGGCACATCAACTTTTTCCAGAATTGAAAGTTGATAGTCAAAATGTCCAGCTTCTAGAGCGTATCACTGTTATCCTGTATGATAAGCACAGTGACCTGGAACATGTGGACGAGGCAAAGCAGGAGCTGTTTTGCCAGAAGGGTATGATAATGGAGACACTTCCCCCAACCCAGAATGCGCCTTTGTAGCACACGAAGCGAATTGCATATCAGGTTGGAATTTGATGCATCAGTGAGCAGAGTGAACAATGCGTACCTCCAGAGGGTTGGACTGGACTCTCGACGAGGACAGTCATTCATGGGTTCCGGTGTGGAATATGTTACCTGTTGCCTCCAAAGCATGCGGTGAACTGGGAAAGTGTGGCTGCAAGGGTGAAAGTGGATGTGGCACTAGAAAGGCGCGTTGGAAGAGCGCAGAACCCCGCAGTTGTCATTGTGAGAAGTAAAGAACGGTGCATTTTCTTCACACACGAGACCTCAGTCACACTAGGGGAAAGCTATACAAATGTGACGTTTGTGATGAAACATTCGCACAAAACAATCTGAACATAATTAGGATGGCACATGCTGGGGAGATTCCATATGTTGATATACTGTTTATGCTGTATTTCCAATGATAACAATTGATATCTTTCCGTTTTATTTTTTATAACTGTTATATACAGTTTCTTTTTGTGTTAATAAAAAAACATCTAATACTTTTTATAAATGGTATATTTGTATTCCCTGGCCCTCAAAATGTATGTTTAGACACCAACATTGTGTAGCAGCTGAGGCACTGGTAGATATAGGGTTTTTAAATGACAGCCATTTTGAAAATCCAAGATGGATGCCTAACTCTATCTGGACGAGGTGGTTCCTATCAAAAATGGGAAGTTAGGGTTATGGAAAGCATATGGAGAAAATTTGGTGCTTTTGTCAGGAATGTCCACAACCATCTCATATACGTCCTTAAGCTACAGGGCTAAAAGTGATTCCGCTGCCACTTGTTGGGGGTGGAGCTTATTTTTATTATAAGTATACAATACTCAACAGCAACAACGGAGTTCTCGAAGGTTTTTAGTTTCCTGACGTCTCGAAATTTTTAATCTCTTTTTAAAGGGATATAACAATAGCGAATGTGGGTGGCGTTACAGTTTATTTCCGACCCGAGAGGAATGAATAACTGTTCAAGAGTTTATTACCGTCCCGATACGAAGTCAAGGGCCGTCAATCAACCAGAGGGCTGTTATTCAGTATTCGAAAGCTGATAACAAAGCGGGACGCCTGACAAAACCATGATATTACTATTATTATCATGACCGGAAGCGGGCGGCAGGACATTAATGAATTTTATTTTCATTAACGGCCCGCCGATTGCTTCCGGTTGAACGATGCCATGAATTACTGAATTTTATCGCCCGTTAAACTCCGTAAATATATTAGAGATCGCCCGCTAAAGTGGCAATACTGTACTTTGATGCCGACCAAAAATGAATAATTAAGTTGATAATGTGCGCATTTTTCTTGGGAATGGTAACTGAATATTTGCAAAATATTTTAGTTATTATTAACAAGAAACAAGGATCGCGGTGGCTCTGCCAACTGGTCGTCCCTGACTAATATCGTCATGAAAATCGACTTTCAATGAAGTTATTTCCCTTGAAAGCATTAGACGCACGAGGGAGAAGAAAATAATTATTGAGAAAACACCCATTAGATCAGTAGAAAAGAAAACATGTTTCCCTGTTACTTTTAATAATCTAAAACAGCAGACAGCTCTCTTTCGTTTACTAAAAGTTTCAAAAGGAAACTTGGCTTTTCAGACGCAACTACTTCACAGATAACCCACCTTTAAGAATATCTGTCAGTATCACACCTACCAACGCTAGGTTAGTCAACTATAGCTATTTGTTTTAGCGAGTGTGTTTTTACAGTAATCTGCAAGTTTTTCTTCTTCCCAGGAAAAAGATTAGTAAATCTCTCCTCCCAGATTTTTTTTATTAATGGACTGTATTATATGCCACGATGGGGCGCTGTGACTCCTAACGTTGATTTACCTGCCGCCTTCTTTGGGGCAGTTTGAGTGGCCATGTCTTTTTTTCTGCCGGTCCAAAAATCCTTTTGTATGGAGATCTGTGCCAACTCCTCACAGACGCCTTAATTATTCGCTTGCATTGTTGTAATTACATAGAAACAAATCATTTTATGAAATTATAAGGGAATCATGTTTTTTTTTCTACACAGTAGTTTTTACCCCCCCCCCCCCCCACCCCCCCCCCTCCCCGACGGGAGGGGGGGGGGTGGGGGGGCGGGTAAAAACTCTCCAGGAACATATGATGATTTTTAACCTTCGACATGTTAGATACACATCCACACATTTTCCAAATTCAATTTCGTCCATTTTTGAAAGGTTTTTTTTTTATCCAAATTTTGACAGCCACCCCCTTTGATGGATATTCACAGTCTTACTCGGAATTTACAACCACTTAAAAATGTTGACAGGGGTGGTCTCTATATCTATATAATTTTCTCCAGTATTATTTGTCCACACTCTTCACAGGAGCTTGATGTGCATATTGTCCCTATATCCCGATAAATTCTGTCTTTTGAATGGTCAGAATGCCCTGGACAAATAGCCATGGTAAAGAGACACCCAACATCCAAGGTATGTGAGAGCGTGCAACATTCAGGGTATAAGCGCAAGCGAAACACCGGGGGTATGCGGTTTAAATGAAAGCGTTTCACTTCTGCTCGCCTCGACATAAAAATCGAACAAAGAACCTGAACATAGTCACAACTATTTATCAGATTTTCGACAATTCGACATATTTTGCTGTTATAAATTAAATAGGCGAATAATTAAATTTAAAAAATTGAGAAAAATAGAATAAGCGCAAATTGTGTCCCCTCAGTTCCAATGTGTTCTATGTGCCAACTGGAATTCGGGGGACGATATGTAAACAAAATACTGTTTACTTGTTTCCTTAACGACCCAAGGGATGTAACTCTATCTGTTGAATTCTGCGTTTGATAAAAACAAAACAATGTTCATGCTGATAACGAAGCGTGAGAAACGCGTTCACAAATTTTTCTCCATCTTGTTTCTACAGTGTTTCAAACGGAACAAAAATGTTTTCTCCGTCAACATGTATGGTATATGGAAATTTAATACCTGGATGTCTCATTTAAACACCCTGCCTGTGGCTCGGTGTTTAAAAACCCACATCCAGGTATTGAATCTCCATATACTATACATTTTGTCGGAGATAACATTTATTATATCGAAACACGTCTGCAAAATATGATGAGTTTTCTGCAAGATTGTGGTCTGTACTGAGGGTTTGCAGTTTGGAGCAAAGGGCAAGTTGAAAAACATCTAGAAAAGAACATAGAGTTGTAATCTTGTATCGATGTAAACCAAACATGGACTATGAGGTACCAAAATAGATTAATGTATTAATCCGATTGCTCAGGTAATATACCACTAAATATTATGGCAGTTTACTACTTAAACAATTAGAGCATGTGATTAAAAAAAAAATAAAAATGCGTTAATACTTCTATTCTCTGTTATTCTGGGGTTAAAAGACTTCTATTTTATTTCGTATGTTTGATTGAGTATACCTTTTCATTCTTTAACCCTTTGAATCCTAGCGGCCGCTTTTCAGGCCAAGAACATGATACGTCATAACGTCATTATATAGGATGGCTGGTCAGTAAATGTGTGGAGTAGACCCATCAATATTTTCAACGTGCAGCCCCGAGGCTGCACGTTGAAAATATTGATTGGTCTACCCCCAAAATAATGCATATGGACTCTTCTGATTGCTGCCATTGAACTGACATGGAAGATACCACTAGAGTTCACAGGATTAAAGTTTCTTTTAGCTCGCACATTCAATTTATAGTGATTGTTCTTACACTTTTATTATTTTATTTACAAAAATGATGGTGAACTCGATTGGAGTGACAGGAAACAGTTTGAAAAACAAATCTGTTATCAGTTCACTACCATTGACTTTCAATAATTTTGTTTACCTATCTTTCGTTCATGTCAGTGCATGGGAATAATCAATGTGAAGTGCACTGCTATATATATACCATTCAAAAAGTAGGGGATATTTGATAAAAGTGAGTTATATGAAGAAATATATTTATATTTTCATCAAAAATCAGTTGAGGCATTGCACTGTGGCATCTGGTGAATGATTTCAGCGATAGTTGGGTGTCTGACAAGCACACATTTCACGCACTGTGCTGTAGAGGACATGGACGGCCAGTCAGAGAATTTATCACATTCAGTCCAGGACCTCAGTACCTTGTAGTGTAAATTCTCCTCGGTTCGCGAAACAAGCGCGGATCCGACGTGGCATACTTCTCAACAAACGTCCAATATCAGATTGACTGGTGTTATTCCATTCTTCCTGCAGTGCATGGGCGAGTTCCTTGGCATTGGTAGGGGGCTATTGGCGTTGTCATAGGTGCCTGCTAAGCATATCCCGGACGTGCTTGATTGGTGAAAAGTCTGGACTTAGTGCTGGCCAAAGCAGTGTAATGATGTTCTGCTCCTGGATAAACTCTGTAGCGACACTGTCCTGTGTGCTCTTGCATAATCAACTTGGAATATGAATCGACGGCCGTGACGTCGTGCAAATAGCACCACATGAACTGATAACATGTTGTCACGGTAGTACTGCCGTGTGACACGCCCTTGGATGACATGTAATGCTGTCCTGCTTGACATGGTTATGCCTCATTGCCTCCCCACACCATAACCGATCCACCACCAAAACGATCGTGCAGCCTAACGATTACATCATGGTATCGTTCGTGACGCCGCCGCCACACTCTGTTTCACCTGTCGAGGAAGTCAAGAGTGAACCTGGATTCATCAGAAAACATGACGTTGTTTCACCGACGATTGTCCCAGCGTTGTCATGCTCCACAACAATCACGCCTGGCTGCGATGTGACGTTCAATCAAAAGTGGAATTATCCGAGGACGTCGAGCGTACAAATTCCAGCTGTGAATGTGATTTCGGATAGTCTGACCACTGACTCGCACATCTGTCACTCTGTGCAGCTGCTGTCCAATTCCTGAGGCACTTTGATGGCGGTTACGTAATGCTGTGGTTCGGGTGAAACGACCCTGGTTAGCAGTTGTCACCCTTGGACGACCTGACCGAGTGTGTCATGAACATTGCCTGTCTGACGGCTGCGTGACCACATCCATGCCAATCGCCGATTGAGTAAAGTTGAGAATTTGAGCCGCTGCAGTCTGCCTGTCTGTTGCCAGCTTCCAATATGCCAATGGCACGTAAACATTCGTCACCTGTAGGTCTTCGCATACCTCAAAAGTTACGTTTCGACCAGAAACTACTGATGAACGAGTTTATACCAAGAAAAGAACGACGAGACCTCCGAAAAAGCCCATCCAGTGCAAATGAAAATTTCAAAACGTACCCCATAGACATTAACGCGGCGCTCGTGCGAAAAACCTGCACGATGTTTTCGTGGGCCGGTAATATTCATGATCCACACTGAACTTGGTAACCTATTGGTGTGTCCAATCACGGGCATCCAATACCATTTTCCGGAAATATCAACATCAGTTTGGAGATCCCCAACTTTTTTTGAATAGTATATCTTCCCTTGGTATGTCTTGATAATAAGTCTCTTCTGTTTACACCCGGTGGCTCTATTGGAGGTATGTATCAGATGTCGCTTCTGTTAGCATTGCTGCTGGCAACGCATGGCTCAGTACCGACGACAATAGACTCAAACCGAAACGGTTACGCTTCGATCCCCACCAGGGGTAACTGGGTTATGTCATTGGTTAAGGCATTTAATCCCGATTGTCCACATAGAGGCACCGTGGCGCTGTATACTAGAACATACTGCACGTCGTTGGTGCACTTGCCTCCAACCAATGCTACAGTTAAAACTAGAAGTCCTGTCATGAAATGCGCACAAATAGCACGTTGATATGCGCGTTAATGTACGCGTTATGGCCCAAGTAAAGCTATCAAATTCTGTACATATGGCCTGTACACAAGCAATGTTTCAGCCAATGGACCTCCGGGTAACCCGGAGGTCCATTGGCAGAAACATTGCATGTGTTTGCTATGAGTAACCAAGAGAACCTGCCGTGCTTTGGATGCCATTCGATATGGCAATTGCGTTCAATTCCAACGTGCAATTAAGCCTAGATAAGCGGACTATTCGTGACAGGACTTCTAGTTTTAACTGTAACCCTGCTTGTGTGGAGTTAGAACGTCGGGGAGCCTGACAGTTGCTCGCCGCTGCTCGGCGGTTCTCTCCGGGAATTCCGAATTCCTCCACCCGAAAAACCATCCCACACGAGGTTATCCAGGCTGTCGAAAGTGCCGTTAACCCCAGTACATAATTAATAAACTAGTATTGCTGAGTAAAAAGCTAAAAAAATTCAACCTGGTTGAAAAAAGTTCTAATGACTCACTGAATGGTTGCTGGGAATGTATAAAAATGATAAAATCAACAAATCAACATTCATATATACCTGCTCTAAAAACCTATAAAATCAATAAAAGACTGAAAAGATAAAAAAATAGACCATGAAAAAATTGATTTTCTTGCTACCCTGACCCCCCTCCCCACCCCTACCCACACACACCCACTATACGTTCCTTGAAAAGCATGTTTGACCTCACCAACCGACACATTCTGCACTTTTAATATCAAAAGCCAAATTTAATCCAAAAAAAAAAAAAAAATGCACATGTTAAAAAGAAAACTGTTGAGTAAAATATGTCCATTATGTACTAACTAGACTGCCTATTTTTTAGGTTATTTAGGAGGTATAGACATTTATCATATGACTGTTTTGTTCACTTTAAAACATTTGATATTTTGTTTTCATATTAATCAGTGATAAATAAAACCTTCCGCCAATTTCATTGGTCAATTTCAAAACTAGACAATTTGATTGGCTGAACAAAATACAACTGGACAACATTTTCATAATTTGTATAATTAGAGTTGGGACCTTTCATTGGTCAATTTCAAAACTGGACAATTTGATTGGCTAAACAAAATACAACTGGGTGACATTTGCATAATTTCGGTAGGGAGAATTTACGTTATCTGTCCTATTTAGGGTGGGTTATATTGTATTAATCTTTTACCTACAAGAAAAACGCCATTCATTTTTTTATATTTTCACTTTTTGCTTCCAAAACACTAGCGTGCCGCCCTCGTTCCAATGAGGTGTCATAACCTACGGTTTGGAAGCAAAAAATGAAAATTTTTAGTTTTACGAGGATGTTTTTCCAAGTGCCGTCTGCAACTCAAGTTGGGTGATGGGTTAAAAAGTCATACTAAGTGGCTAATTTGTGCGTCTGTGTGTCATATGATAAATAGAATATGAAATGAGTGTTTTTCTCATATAATATTTATAAAACTCGTCCGAATTTTCCGTTTGGGCTCGCCAAAACGGAAAATTTTTACACTCGTTTCATAAATATTATATGAGAAAAACACTCATTCCATATCCTCTATGTCCTACCCTTGATCGATATAGAACATTTCTCAACGGCTGGAAAACTACGCTTTGGCCTTGTTTGTTTTTTTTCCAAAACGATATTTATGACTGTTTCTGGTCTGACCGCAAAGCCAAGATTCCCCAGACAGCAAAAATGGAACCAAGTCAGAATATTTTAGACGTAATATTATCAGTTTGGGTGTGAACTAAATAAATAAATAAATAAATAAATAAATAAATAAATAAATAAAATTAGATAAGCTTTATATTAAAGTTCTACACCTCGTTCTGTAAACTAATTCTTGCAATTTATTTTATTGAACTGACAAGGAAGGTGATTTATTTATTTATTTATTGATGTTTAAGGTCACATATTTATGCACAATGGCTAATCATGACCAAGGAAGGTGATATACGCACACAATGTAACGATGTGTGAATTCGTCAATACGGCAGGAGTGCCAGCGCGGAAGGATAAAACAAGAAGCACAACCTCGAATTCTATCCTTCCGCGATGGCATGACTGCCGTAGAGACGAACACATTCACACATCGTGGCGTTCTTTCTTTATTACACTCCGTTATGAAAATTATCATTTTCCATTCATCGTGAAAAATTCTGTCATGTTTGTAGAATTTGACAGCTCTGACGTCTGCTTGTATTAAACACAAAAAAAAAAAAACAAAACTCGGGCGTGATTGGCAAACACATATGACAGATCGATATATAAACAGAAAAAATAAATGAAAATTATGTCCAAATAGGGCACTTGTTCGTATTTTGAGAAAATTAGCTGCCGTTACCTGGGAGATAATTGTTTCAAAGTAAAAATGTTATACAATCAAACCCCATTTATCGAATAAGTTTTAATTTGATAATTTTGGTGGATTTGAACAAATGACATTTTCCATTTGACATTCGATTTATCGACTGTCATCACAGCTTCCGAATTAATCCGGGTCAGAATGCGACATTTCGATTGGCCGATTACGAAAAAGGGCGGAGTTTTTTTTTTGATGGATCCATGTCGTCAGGGGGAAAATAGTCAGTCAACAGAAATCCGTATGGGACACGTGTTCCGTACAGATTTGTAAATATGGAATTGGGGAAAAAGTAATAGGCGAGTAATAATAAGCAAAACGGTACTCGCACTCAATACAGATAGAGAACCAAGTGTCACCTGAACACACGCAAAAAAGAAATCGAGAAGTGCAATGTATTCTTGAGGTTGAAAAACTTACAGGAAGAAAAGTTTTCACACCCACCGCCAGCAAGAAACTATATAATAAAATTCAATGAGATTGTGTGCGTTTGATTTTACGGGGTAATCTTTAAACCTATAGTACAGCATCGCATTCACATTTAGCACGCATTTCCTATATACTAACGTAAGGGTTTCTGTCAATCTTCATTCTGATTTAGGATCTCAAAATTAATCACAATGAATTGGATTTATTGTCTGCATATTTTCGTTCAAAGGACGGATAAGCTAATATTATATAAATCAGCCTAAATGTGCCTAAAGCATTCGAGTACAAGGAGGAGGGGGGGGGGGGGGGTATCAGAAATGGCACTCGATCCAGTATATGATCTGAGACCGAGAGTTTACAACATATCATAAACTGTAATGTGAAACTCAATAGTGTGGATATTATATATTTATTGTTGTTTAAGGTGACGTTCGTCTGCACAGTGTATGTAAAATGCGCCAGAAACGAATAGTAGAGAGTTTCTCAGTTACAGTTCTTGTAAAGTATAGCCTTTTTCACTAGTGCACGTCTGACAGAAGAAGGTACATGCTTCTCCTCACCCCTGTAGCCTCAAAGCAGGGGAAGCAACTGTTCCCACCCCTCTTTTTCGGCACCCTTCATCAAGCCTGCATAAGTTGGGTAACCCGTTCGTTCGCGTTTTGTTGGCCTAAACTAAAAAAGAATAAGGCGACCCATTTCCATTTCGCACTTCTAAACTTTTAGTTTAAACAATATTTATTTCCAATTATCAGAGAAAAGATATGCAACAATGAAACGTGTGTGGATTCGACAGTAAGCTAAAAGCTTATAAAAGTCGTTTCCATTAAAGGTACACTTACAACTGCGATGGCACGAGATGTTAATTTAATGACTTCTATAACCTAAACATTTAGCACACATAGCTTCTGTTATGTCACGTGTGTTCTATTCAATATAATATCAGTGTGCAGTCATTATTTTGGAAACAAATATTACTACGTTGGTTTTCAAGTTGAACAGAGTGAAGAAGTTAGAATAGGTGAAAGATGGGCTAAAATTTTAAGAGGACTCACCGTTCACTGAGTCGAAGGCGAGCAAGGAGAGCCCCGGACTGATTCTATGGGTGTATATGGCCGGATGGTATGAGTAGTGATGGGACAACTGTCGATAATAGTTTACCGGTATAGGTCGGATACTTGAAATAATTTATAAAGGCATTAGTAGTGGCCGTCAACCAAGGACCCCATATTGAGTTCCAGAACCGTCGTGGTATGCAATTTATCATGCATGTTAATTCTATGGTCGACGGGAAAATACTTCAAGTTATTTTTGAAATGAGTCTTGATAGCATGACGGTGTCAACTGCAATATTTGGGTATTTCAGCTGTGATCGGCATGTCCCCAAGGGTCATGGTAGTGCTATTCCTTGGAGGTTTCATAAGGACAAGAACTTATACCGATTCACAGCTGCTCGGTATTTATCTTTAAGTATCAGTAGCAACATCAAGGTATTGCAAGGTATTTGTGTGAAGATTTTATGCTAAACGCCAGAGTGGCCCGACAGAAGAGAAACGCGTAAGTGGGGCCTGGTCGAGTGCCTTTCAACAAATGTTACAGCTTCAAAGAGTAACAGGTAGAGGATCGGCGTTGAAACAACGCCAACAACTCGAAGACAGGTATTAACAGCAAACTTATAAACTGTCCGGTGTTACCACAGTACGTGTAGACTGTACCACCACCAAATCACCCGCGGAGTGGGGACTCCACCCAAGCAATGATTCAAGTTTGTCACCAAGCACAACACGTACAAGCAAAGCTCCAACCAGTGGACGTCGGAGTTAAACCAGCGGACCTTTGAGTTACGCTGGCTCCAACATATCTGTATTTTCTGTCCGTATGTACAAAATTTGAAAATGATACCTCGTGTGATAACTCCACCCCGCGGACAACTTTTGACGAGCAAATAAGTACGTGCACTCGAATTGCACCTTTTTATTACACATTCATTCAACTTTAACCCTTTACCACACGAATGGGCCGCATCCGCCCGCGTAATATGCAAATTCAGCAGTTGAAAAAATATTATTTTTCAAACAAAATCAGTAAAGCCATATCATGTGAAACCTCGTTGGAACGAGGTCGTCGGGCTCGTTCCAACGAGGGGGCACATGATATGGTTTTGTTAATTTTTTTGGAAAAATTAAAAAAAAATATATTTAAAATAATAATTTTTGATATCGTCTGTGTTGGGTAAAGGGTTAAACCCTTGTATTTGACGAAATCGCCGCTATGACATAAATGATTCTGTATTCAATGGGTGATGTACAAGCCGGAACTTTTTCCCAGCACCGTTCATACTAGTTCCTTTCCCATCGAGTCATTTGTTACGCTTCGAATAATTTCCAAATTTCATTACACAATTATCGACAGTATGTCGCATTGTGTGAAAATGAAAACGTCCAAAGCAAAATAAAGTCGGTTCACAAAAAATTAGTTAACCAAAAAATGAGATAATATTTTAAAAAAAAAACGCAAGTCATTTCCAACCAGAACATTAACCCAGTCCCGTGGCCGTCTCGTTGTGTGGATCCATTATATCTAAGTTGGTCAACTTTATTTCGGTAAATCTTCGAACATCTTGACATGCTTCGAACGTCTTTTAAAAAATGTTTCTGCCAGTTGTTTTGCAAATCTGCACAAATTAGTACTTGTATTTTTACTAACAGTAATAGCCACTAAATGGTTAGGCGTGAATGGGCACAAACCGAAGAGAAACAGCGATACGTATTTCAACAAACACTGGTTCCGAAAGGGTTGTTTTGATTTGTTATCGATCTGTTTGATCAGTACAGCTTCAGTCAAAACAAACAGACTCTACACCTTTGGGTTTAAACATCGGAATTAAAATTTATTTATTTAAATGAATTTTAATGCATGGGCTGTGTAATAAACACAGAACGCGATGTTTGTTTGAATCGGTGGGTGTTTTACATAACTCCTTGGAAGGGTGTAATCATATTTCGCTCGAGCCTACGGCTCTAGCGAAATATGACTACGCCATTCCAACTCGTTATGTAAAACACCCACCGATTCAAACACACATCGCATTCTGTCTATTTATGAGATAATCTTGAACAAGGCTCTAATTTTTACTTTATTCTCATTCATTTTTCTTCCCACAAAACCAATCGTATTCTCACTCCCCCTCGCCGAAAATGGTACTTCTCTCCAGGCATTGCATTCCACTCTCAGCGATGACGGACTGTTTTGTTTTTTTTTTTGTTTTTTTTTTTGTCTTGTTTTGAAAGTAACCACTGAATCAATTATAAAGAGTTGTTTTGGGAAAAAACATGAAGAGAAATAAAAATAAATACAAAAGTTCGCCTCTAGAAATATTCATCCCCGGAGCTCCACTCGAGGATAAAAATCTTACTTGAATCCGAGCAGTGAATTATTGTCTATATTTTAACTGTGTACACGTATCTACTTTATATGGAAGATAGAACATAGTGTTCTCTAACTTGCGCGACGATTTTTATGATGTAGAATGCTGTTGTAAAGAGCTCGCAGCCCTTCCCCGCAGAATATTGGATCAGGGAACGTCGTCGGCTGAACGAAATAATTTCATGAAGAAAGGTGTACTATTCTTTGGTTACTTAAGTAAGCTTTTCGTAAATAATGGTTTACTTATCAATGTTATTTTTGAAGCTCAGTGACTTAGTGGCATTGGAGGAGGCGCGGTGGCTCAGAGGTAAACTGTTGGACTTCTATGCTACAGGTCCCAAATTCGAACCCGTCCGGGACGACCCGCGTTGTGTCCTTGGGCAAGGCCTTTATCGCAGTTGCCTTTACGGGGGCACGATGACGTCATGTACTCAGGCGTATTGCACCTCGATGGTTACATGTCTTCAACCGCTGTAACCCTGCTTGAGCGAAGTTTGAACAGAGTTAGACTGTTGAGGAGCTGACAGTTGCTGGTTGATGCTCGGTGGTTCTCTCCGGGTACTCCGACTTTCCCCATCCATAAAACTGTCACGGTCACGATTAACCATGATGCATAAGTATGTGACCTTAAACTCCTATAAATAAATAGTGGCATTGGACTTCAAACCGACAGATGTACGAATCGATCGGCGCCAAGGGTAACGGCGTTGTGTTGTTGAGCATGGCACTTAATCCCGTACCGGTGGCGCTGTGTACGTCGATGGTACACCTATCTTTAACTAATGCTAACCCTGATTGCGCAGAGTTATACGTTGGGGAGTCTGACAGTTGCTCGCCGTTGCTCGGTGGTTCTGTAAAGGTACCCCGGCTACTTCCATCCCTAAAACTGTCCGACACGAGGTGACACTGGTTGTTAAAGGTGTTGTTAAGCCCCAATAAATAAATAAATAAATATTATTTTACTCTTTTCTGCCCCTGAGGGAACCGCGGTAGGTGGAACCGTGTTTATTTACTGGGGTAAACCATTTATTTTGTAAAATATGACCTTTAACGCACGTCTCCCAAGGGGAACACAGGTATTGGCTAAACTTGACTTCATCCTTATGTTGTGGTCACGCGATAGCCAAAGATACTGCAAGGGAGCTTGAACACCAATAAATAAATAAAAAAATAAATATTGCCCTTCTATGGCCTAACAAAATCAGAAAAAGAGATATCCAAAAGCGAGATGCCTGAAAAAAGGCACGCCCTTTACAATCGCCTTAACATCCACATTCTACTGATCTGTAAATAAAGAAAGTACTAGAATTTGTAAATCGGATGTGCTCGTAGCAAAAGGCAACAGTTGATTAAGGAGGAATGGGGAGGGAGTGGGGATGATACCAGTTGGAAGTGTCTGTTTGTGTCATTGGTGGACCCATCCCATATCGGGACCAATAGTTTTCGTCCACACTTCGGACACGCACCCTATAGATGCATATTGCCCCATGAACGTTTGGCAACCCCGAAAAACCTAGGAAAATCTGGTAAAGACTGATAAGTCAATCGATAATTTGTGAATCCCTCATTATTTCAATTGAATTCCAGTTGACATATAGAGCCGCAAGTGGTTCGGAATTGGTTCTCCATGAAACACAGGAAATGCAAAGACCAATCTATAACTAGAGAATTGTATTTGTTGGACAAATGGCGGGCTTTCCCAAGTTTTAATGTGCAAAGGAAGACTGTATTGTAGAAAAACACACTGAGCTATGTACTTTCGGGTTTGGAGAAAATGAGTGCAGAAAACTGCAAACTTCACTGAAAATCATAATATTTCAAACTGTACTATTCTTTAAGTGGCCAAAGTTAAGTTAAGCCATAGAGAAAAACTTACAACAGAAGATTTGTTCAGCGAGCATCTCTAATCAGAGCAAAGCACACTGTTTGAAATTAGCTCTTTCAAATTGATGGAAAGTAGCAACCAACGTAGACCAATTTTGTCATTTTCATTTTGATACCTTTTTATAGCAGTCATTGTCCTGGGGAGTAAAATGTGAGACTAAAACGTGAACAGCAACATTCATCTACATGAGCAAACCATTTTTTGACAAGCAGTTAGTTACTTTAATAGCCATTTCAGAGGAGATCAAGTTGTTTGGGTTTAGATTCAATGACAGGAAAAATGGGTACAGAATGCAGCAAAATTCAGGAAAATTAAAGTTTTTTTTCTGGATAATGCAATCAAAACATGTGTTGGATTATGTGTGACACCAAAACTTATCACAGAAAATTTATTTTCTTATAAAACATAATACAGATATGCGAAGGAAAATAGACAGTATCAATCCTTCCCAGAGAAAACGAGTACAGAAACGTATGACATTAACTGGTAAATCAATTTCATCTGACGGTACTCGCATTGGTACGGTAAATATTGGTACTGGATAAAGCGGGACGCCAAAACATGCAACACAAAAGGTTTTCCCATTGATTTTCGAATGCATTCATGGAAAGCACAATGAGCCCAGGCAGACTGGATTCCTTACAATACTCTCACATTGACGTGAATGGTGTATGGTTAATGTCGAAGTCAAGGTGGGCTAGCGGGCGGGCAGGCCGGCAAGCCTGTATAACAAATCCACACATAATAGCTGGAACTCCATATCTACTTCTATAAAGTACGGTTTAGGAAATAATGCCAGCACACATTTAGGAATTATGTTGCAATAAAACTCAGAAAAAGAAGGTTAAAGAATATTTTGAAATTACAGTTTTTCCGACAGTACTCATAATGTCTTTCAAATATCGACTGGAGAATATTGGTCACACCTACTTCGCTTGTTTTTAGGCAACAACGAAATCAGCTTGTATCCAGATTTGGCGGGTTTTTAAGGGTATTGTAACGGTAAACCAGTGTTTCAGACCTGGCATGAATAACAGTTTGTGGTTGTCATTCAAAACCCTGACTGCTCCACAGATCTATCGATACTAAATGACTAAAGATAAAGATAAATTACGCAAGACAAATGGGTTAGGAATAAAATAACGGATGCACAGACTTCCAAGGGATTTGGGATATATAAAACTGCTTAAAAGGGAATACAACTGAACAAATCAAGGGAGATAATTCTGGCAATTACTGAAAGTGAGAGGAGAAATGTGCAAGGTATGGATTTCCCCCTTTTAAGCTCAAAACTACCCCGGGCAATAAAATGTTAGGCTTGAATCCAGCAAAAGAAGAGAAGGGATGAACGATTACTAGAATCACCCATTATAAGGATGTAACTAAAATATAGGTGAGGCAGTGAAGGGTAAGTTTTGTATAAAAATAACCAAAAGGCATCAGGATGACAATCAAACCCAGAATAGACTACATGTGCACTATGTAGGTCATTCTGGCACTGAGTGTAAGGCTGATTATATTGGAACCTTCTTTTGCTTTCAACAATACCTAACAGGTCACCAGGAATTGTCAGGATACCGACACCAGTAGACAATGTCTACAATTAAAATAAGAAAATTTTAAAGTCATTAAATTTATTATTTGACTGTCAACGTATATGCAAAAACGGCCATTAAAACAGTTTACAAATTTTATACAATCACATTCAGACCCCACAAGACAAGACACCGACATAAAACAAGCACAATGCAAATGAAAATGAGACAATGAAATGGATAATGGATCTAATATAAAGGAAGCTAAATGATTTGATTGGATGATGGCCGATAGGCTTCAGCCCAAGGATGAGCGAATTAACGGTACTCATCCTTTAGATGATGCTTATCGGCGAATGAATAGTCCTTGAAACCTGATTTACTCGACTACAAAGCCAACATGCACAGTTTGCAAGGCTCCGCATGAGGCCTCCGGCTCCCCATGTTTCACTATACTCCACTGGAGAGACGGGAAAATAACACCGAAGCCCACACGTATATATGAACCAAACGTGAGGCCTCCATCTCACTGCATTTACTGGTGAGATGGGAAAACCACCAAAGCTCAAGCGAACAGTTAGCTAGGCTGCTCACAAGGCCTCCATCTTACTGTGTAACAATCCACTTGCAAGATGGGACGATCAAACGAAACAGAGCAATAGCTCTGAAAGACTGTCCCAATGGTCGATCTCCCACAATGGGGGTATTATACTCCCACTATGAGGAATCGAGCATTAGGCACTACGAAAGTGTGTACAGTGTCCCGCCAAAAGGGCGCTATACACTGAACTAGAAATTACAACCTAACTTACACAACACCGGTCCAGATAAAACTGGAGTAAATTGACGGAAAAATGCTTATCGAATCACCGCTAGTCAGGATGCACCTCAGCGGGAGGGACAGTAGGATGCTGTTCCTCTCGCCGAACTGCATCATGACAAACAGAGATTTGAGAGACTGGGCTGACCATACAATTTTTCTTGGCACATCCCAAATATGGGATAAATTCCAAAAACACCTGTCAATATTATTAACAGAATCTCAATTTCATTAGCAAGACAAACTCAGGATTGTTTCTCCACTCCTACACTTGTAACTGCAAGCAACCATATTTATGACTAGACACCACCAGTTAACATAACAAATAACATATTGTCTGGTCATTCAATGTATTGTGCTTCGACAGGAGGGTCCTTAATAAGGATCATCCTCTCGGGAGCAACATCCCGAACAACCATACAACAAATCCTAACAAACTGAGTTTTAAATTAACAACCTCCAACGCAATGAAAATGATTAGCCTTATTTAAGGCAAAACTTTTATTACCTGTTTTCTAATTTTTGAAGTTGTCAAGAATCGCCAACGTACCTTCAACACGTGCTCTACGCCACTGTAGCTCTAGGTGCAACACCACCAGGTGAAACCCCAATGGAGCTCCATCAGACGTTGTATCGCACATAGAACTAGAGTGTAAATTAAATAGCAGAGCAGTGTGCATTTACTTGAAACTACATTGTACATGTTTAACCTTTACTATAGGCATTACACAGCTTTGTTAAGCTTTCACTCTCTCACACACGCCTTACCATAGTGGGCAATCTCTCCTACAAGCAATATTATTAAGCCAACAACCAAGTCACATGTCCAGCCCCAGAATAGTATTCGCCAGACATTCCCTTGTGACGGGTATGAGTACACATAGTCAGACCCGTCATTGTTTTCAATTAACAACAGGAAAATGATGGGCGAATAAAATCCAGCCTGAACATGCGGCCGCTGACCCCTAGGCTATGGTAAGTTACGAACATTGTTCTATTATTACAACGTTCCCTCACCATGCATTGATTTTATTAAATTGTTTTATTACTAGACATCATAGAGAAAACCTAGGGCCTCTTGGCCCCTACTTTAGGCCTCTTGGCCCTGTATATGGGCCTCTTGGCCCTGTGAACTGGCCTCTTGGCCATGAATAGCACCCTGGCTTCTTAGCCTAAAGTACTGCTATAATTTACTTTCATATTGAGGAAATATGGCCTCTTGGCCCTGTGTACTGGCCTCTTGGCCCTGTACACCCATAGAAATAAACCCTCTAAAATTTAGGGTGGCATTGGCTGCTTAGCTCTGTGCTCCCCACTCCTTGAATAAAACACCCAGATACTTCTGAACTGGCCTCTTGGCCCAGTGAGCTTAACAAAGTAAATAAATAATTTAAATACTAGGGACAATGCTAATTTTGTAAACCCTGTACACACCTCTTGGCTCTGTGTACGCCTACAGAAATAAATTGAGAAAGAAATATTTGAGGGGCAAACGCTGTCCTACCGGGCCTGTACACTGGCTTCTCAGCCCTGTGTACTACAAAAAATGAGTAAACACTGGTCAGAAAATATTAAAATACTGAAAGCGCTGGCCTCTTGGCCTGCGTTCCCTAACGAAAATAAATAAATAGAAAACCTATTAATTGCTGATAGCACTGGCCTCTTGGCCTGCGCCCCCTAATAAAAATAAATAAATAGGTAAAACCCGCAAAATCACCGATAGCGCTGGCTTCTTGGCCCTGCGCTGCCTAACAGAAATAAATAGAAAACCTATTCAGTGCACTAGCCGCTTGGCTCTGTGCGCCCCCCCCCCTCCCTAAAATAACACGAATAAGTAAAAAAACTATTGCGAGTGCCTCTTGGCTTCGCAATAATCCTTCATCATGAAATTGAGACTCACAAAGAACTTCTTCCGTACGCTTCTTTTAGCTCTTATTGTGTGTCGGGATTCAGCCCCGCTTGAACCAGTGACTTCTGCTTTTATACTCTACAAAACCCGCGGGTCACATGACACCCGTCAAAACACGCCGGAGTTGACCCCTGCGTGTTTCAGCGGGACTCAGGCAAGTGAGCAAAGGTCAACGCTAAAAAAATGATAGAATTTGATTAATAAGGATGCTGGTGTGACCCAGCATTAACACCATTCAAAACCCCAACACAATACTGAGAAATTTATAGGACAAGTAAACTGGAATAACTTTATGCGACCGGCGAAACCAATAAGTGCAAAACAAACTGATTTCCAAGTTGAAAATTTCCCAGTACGCATTGCGAAACATGACAGCCTTCAGGCGAAAACACGCCGAAGCGTTGCATATAAAAATGTCAAAATACAAGCTTATGGAATTATTTTTCAACAAACAAAGTCCACCAAGTATAAATAAGGTGTGATATGATTAAAGTGAGGCAGTCACAGTGGTATACACCCTGTGAAAAAAAAACAATTGTCCCAAGGTGACTTACGAATTACCGAAAAGACCTTGTTAGGCTTGTACAATTATTTTCGCATTATCGCAAGTTGTAGCACAGGTTTATAAACCTTTTCCGTCGGTATTTCCGATGGAAACTTGATAAAAAAATTATTTTTTTTTTTGAAAATAGCGTGAGGCCCGTTTCGCCACACTACCCTCTCCTTAGACTTTTTGTGTCCTCACAAAACACTTACCAACATAGACGTATAGATTGAAATATTGAAGACACAGAAACATATATAAAAAAAAAAATTCATTAGAATGACCTTCCCCTCTGACACATAAATATCAGCAACATTGTCATTTTAAATAACCTGAAAAAATATAAACAGTTAGTGAAATTGTTTTTTTGTTTTTTTTGTTTTTTTTTTACACACCAGTTGTCACTACCATTGTTATTGTTCAAGTCAGTCTCTCACTCTTCAGTCTTTTTTGCTTGAATACTTCCACTGCTACCACTTTTACTGTTGTCCTTATGAATGATTGAAAGTTTATCTGTAAACAAGTCTTTCCATTGTGTCTTTGGTCCATATTTACAAATTTTGTGTTTTGCTTTTTCACCAGTCGAACTACTTTTTCTCTTCTTAGACTTATCTTTAGTTGTAATGTCTGTTTTGTTATGTTCACTCATGCTTTTTTGTGCTAAAAGAGTTTGTAAGGTTTCTTCTTGTTTGGTCATAACATTTGTGGCCGTAATAAGAGCTTCAGTAACCATGGCTCAAAAGTGTTCTGAAATGTTTGTAGTTGCTTCTTCATTTCACACACTTCTTCTTTCAGTTTTGAGATCTCTTTGTCTTTCATTTCTATATCCTTAGTTACTGCTGTGTTTTCCTCAGTGTGCGTTGTTTGATCTTTTAGCTTCACAACTCTTTTGTCCGTCACTGTTTCAAAATCATCAAAAAATGTTTGCTCTAAATCCAGAGGCTTTACCAATTCTTTTAAAAAATCGTTGTCATCATTTGTTAAATCTGAGAAGTCCACCCCTTGAAGTAGATTCAAAGATTGTTCTTCACTTTTCACTTCTACACTCTTGTTTTCATTCTTGCCCACTTTCTTTCTCTCATTCCAGACTTTCATGGACTCTTCTTGAGTTTCCCTTATTACATCCTTCCCTTCAATAATCTCAGATGGTTTCTCAATCACTTTCTTATATTTATCATCTTCTAACACTACTCCCATATCTCTGAATTTGGCTACTTTTTCCTTGTGAATTGGGAATGTGACTTGGTGCTTGTCAAATAACTTTTCATTCATTGCCTTGTAACCACACAGGGAACAGTTAAATGGCGCTTCCTCAGGTTTAATATGCCTTGCCAGGAAATGATTAAAGACTTTGTTTTTCTCACTGGCAAAATTACATCGGCCACATCTCCATACTCTGCCTCTGTTAGAGCTATTCATCATCTAAGAACAGAAGGAAAACTCCATTCAAACCGACAGTCATCATTTATCCCATAACACTCAACACTGAACACGCAGTACACTTAATCATGTTAATAATCATCATTTAATGTAAAAAAAGGTGGGCATCTCTTATTAAAGGCTTTGACTGCTGTCTTTGTCCACTGGGGTATGTGGTCTCCTCTGTAGGGCTTCAGTTTATTGTGATTGACTATTTTACCCTTGAAGGATTTACCCATCTGTATCATGTAATTCAAATCGGATATCTTCTTTAACACCACACCTGGCCCCACATACATAGGCTGTAATTTTGGACACACACCTACTTTACATGCTTCATTCATCAACCACACAAGGTCCCCTGCTTCATATCTGATTAGTTTAGAATTCACATCGTACACCTCTTTCTGTCTTTTAGCAGCTTTGTTAAGTTGCTTTCTAGCAATCGCATGGGCAGCATATAGTCTTTCTCTCAATCGCTCAACATATTCGCCATACGAGCTACACACTTCCTCAGTCTCACATCTTTTCAAGTTGAACATAAGTTCTGAAGGAAGTCTCACTTCCCTCCCAAGCATCATTAGATTTGGGGACATCCCAGTGCTTTCATGAGGAGTCGCCCTATATGCGGCGGCTAAACAACCTAAATTCAAATCCCAATCGGTCTGTTCCCCTTTCAAGTACGCTTTAATCATCCTGAGAAGGGTCCTATTGAAACGTTCGGCTTGGCCATTTCCCTTCGGGTTTCTTGGACTGGTTCTTGTCTTCCTGATCTCCATCAAATTACACAATTCTTTAAAAACATCACTTTCATAATTTCGACCCTGGTCAGAATGTAAACTGAAAGGGCACCCATACCTTCCAATCACTTCGTTTAAAATTTTCTCAGCGCAGGTCTGCGCTGATTGATCTGGGACAGGAAATATTTCCACCCATTTTGTGAAATGGTCAGTAACAAGTAAAATGTACTTGTGACCCCTGGGAGTACGTGGAAGTGGACCAAGTATGTCGGTTGCAAGTCGATCCAGTGGGGCACCAACACTCATTTTTCCAAGTGGGGCTTTGTTTCTCTGCACTGGTGGCTTGATTGCTTCACACTCATTACACTTCATCACCCAGTTTTTAACATCAATTCGGAGTTCAAACCAATAGAAATGTTGTAGAGTTTTCTCAATGGTCTTTTTACCACCAAGATGTCCTGAGAGAACGGTGTTGTGCATTTGATACATTACTTCTTTTCTCAATCTTTTGGGCACAATCAACTGCAATTGTGATTGCAAGGCATCAGGTTTGCAGAAACGTCGATATAGTACTCCACCTTCCACTTCAAGTGAATCCCAGATGTTCCAATAATGACGTGCAGCTGGACTTAATGCTGTTACTTCTGAGTGAGGTGGCCGTTCACCCTTCAGTTTTGCTGCAAGAATTGACTGGGTGTCCTCATCTTTTTCCTGCATCGATTGAATTTCAGGATTAGTGTACTTTGAACCAAATTGCAAAAAGGTTTCAGTAACCTGCTTGTCACTAGTACCACTGTTGGGCTCATCTGATGAATTGCTATCTTGTAATTTGCTTGCTGCTCGAGTCCTAACTGAGCGATAGCTTGCCGTCTCTGGGTTGGGAGAAATATGTTCACCCTGTGTTGTTTCCATAGTTTCCTCTGTTCTTACCAGTGCTTGACCCATTCTTCTCTTGCACTTTGAGCATGGCCCACACTTAAGTGCTTCCATCATATCAACCTCAGAACTTTGGCAATTCCAAGGATTGGGGCACCGCGACATAGCATCTGCATTGCCATGTTTGGTTCCCATTCTATAAGTGACAGAGAAATCATAAGCTGACAATATCTCAATCCATCTGGCCACTCGTCCTTTTGGTTCCTTCAAAGTAAATAGCCATATGAGAGCCTGATGGTCTGTTCTCACCTCAAATTTTCTTCCTAATAAGTATTGGCGGAAGTATTCAATAAAATATCTACGAGCCAGAAGCTCTTTGTCAGTGACAGAGTAATTTTTTTCGGCTTTATTCAATGTTCTACTGGCATATGCTATGACTCGCTCTTTGCCCTCTTGCACTTGACTTAGTACACTCCCAATGCTTTCGTTACTGGCATCACAGTCTAGGATAAATTTACCAACATCATTTGGATATGCCATGATATCTGGACTTATCAATCCTCTTTTGAGCTCTTCAAAAGAGCTTTGGCACTTTTCATTCCACGTAAATTTAACACCTTTTTTGGTCAAGTCTACCATAGGCCTTACAAGCTTGGCAAAATCCTTTATAAATCTTCGATAATAACTTCCCATTCCAATCACCTGTCTAATTTCTTTTACTGTCTTAGGTACAGGCCACTGCAATATCTTGGCTACGTTTTCAGGATTGGGCATGACCCCCTCCTTAGAGACTATATGACCGAGGAATGTCACCTTCTTTTGCAGTAGAGCACACTTGTTTGGTTTCAACTTCAAACCAGCTTCCTTTAACCTCAATAGTACTTCCCTTACTCGAGCCAGGTGTTCATCTAAATTTCTCCCAAATACTACAAAATCATCTATATAAATGAGGCATGTTTGCCACTGGAGTCCTTGCAGGGCAAGCTCCATAGCTCTTTGAAAACAAGGGGCCGCGTTACAGAGACCAAATGGCATCATTTTGTACTCAAATAGTCCATACTTGGTAACAAAAGCTGTTTTTGGTATGTCTTCCTTTCTCACAGGTACCTGATGATAGCCTGATGTGAGATCAAATGTTGAGAATAAGCTTGACCCCGCCACAGCATCTAAACAATCTCTTATCCTGGGTAAAGGGAAAGCATCAATTTTTGTTACAGCATTAACCCTTCTATAATCAACACAAAGTCTAAGTTTGCCTGATTTCTTTGGAACTAGCACTATTGGTGATGCCCAAGGGGACGTGGATTTTTGTATGACATCTTGCTCTTGTAGCTTATTGATCGTCTTTTTCAGCTTCTCAGCATATGCCATGGGAACTCTCCTCGGCAGCTGTTTTATGGGAGGTGCATCGCCTGTAACAATGGCATGTTCTACTAGGCCAGTTCGCCCCAGGTCATCATCATCTTTAGAGAATACATCTTGAAAGTCAGATAACAACTTTCTTACTTGCTGAGCCTCTTTTTCATTACAGTTCAGAGTGCCTTCTTCATGCAGTGTTCTAAGGTGATCTGGCACTGTTTCATTAGTCTGACCCTGGTGATCTTCAGTTGAAACTTCATGGTTTGGTAGATTTCCCACCCTAAAACCCTGACTGGTTTTGATACTTCTTATGGCACCTGGGTTTTCTGACTCAGATCTATCCTCGCAGGATAGTACTTCAATAGGTTTCTGGGTCAGGTCTTCTGCAAAGCCTACTACGACATCCTGATTGATGGATATTTCAGTCGCTGTGGGGTTCATAAGTCTGACCTTATGAGTACAATTTTCCATGGATGTTAAACTGCTAGCCATCAAAAGTGGGTATCTCTCAGTGAATGTTTCTGCAGGTTCTATAATAGCTTCATTAATGCTTCTGTCATTATCTTTCCTTTCAATTAAAACATCAATTATGGCCTCTGTATAAGGAGGTATGTAGTAATGATCGGCTGCAGTTACCCGTCCAATTCTACCCGGCACTCCCACTTGAATGCATTGTATTGGGGTGCCTTTTAAATAAATCAAGCCTTTACTTAATAATAAATCTGCTGGCCCCTCTGCTTCATTCTGCAGTATATCAATACCCAAAAGAGCATCATCTTCAATGTCAGCCACAGCTATTTCTCTCCTCAATTCACATCCTCCCAATTTAATATGAAATAGTCCCCTGCCATAAAGGCTGAGTGGCTTTCCATTTGCCCCTGTTAAATTGCCTGACTTCTGTAAGTGTGGTCTTCTACTAAAAGGTATTTTGTCAAATACCCTTTTAGACATAATTGTCCTAGTGGCCCCCGTATCTGCAGTAAAAACGGTTTTAATTCCTTCAATTTCTCCCTTCACATAAACCCCTTCATATTGCGGGATTTCAGTATCGTCAATGTCATCGTAATTCGAATGGTCATGGCTCGCTTCACTTCTTACAGGGGCTCTTGTACAGTTAACTGACCGCTGCTCCCTCGTGTCAGTGCTTGGTAGTTTAAAGAGCTGTTTTGTGCATCTTTCCAAGACTCTCCCCTGTTGGTACTAGAGTTTCCCTGTATAACCGGTTTTTTGTCAATTTTAGCTTCTCTGTCATAGTTCCGGTTTCTTACTGGGCAATTTCGCAAAAAATGACCTTGGCCTTGGCAGTAGTAACAAACAATGCTTCTATTTGCATCCTGCCTATAATTTTGGTTTGCATGCAATTCTTTTTCTAGTTTGTCTATACGATCCATTAATGCTTGGAGAACTTCAGGCTTCATTTCATTCATCTTTTTGCTTACCCCCTGTCTTGGCATTATGCTCTGCATCGCCTTTGAAGCTGGTTTACCAGACCTCATTTCAGACTGTTTTGCTTCTTTATTTTCAGGAGTTCTAAAGACCCTGTCTGACAGGTCATCTCCTTCCTTTAGTTGCCTCATAGGCCTTTTCGGGCGTCTATCAAAATAGGGTTCATGCAAAGCAGAAGGTTTTTGACAGGTCTCCTTAAAATTGACCACAAAACCAACAGCCTCATCAATATCCACTGGCTCTTTCACAAACTCTACATGAAATCGGGCTCTATCATCAATAAGGCCATCCAGGAAACGTCTTAACAGGTCTTCATTTCTGGTTTTTCCAATTCTTTTGGGGTGAGCTCTTGCATATAAGCTCTTGAGTTGTGCAGCATATTCCTCAACGCCTTCTTTAGGGAACTGGTCCCGCTTACTAAATTGAGCCACACAGGTTTTGGTTGTTTCAACAACCCTATATCTGCTTTCCAGTTCTGCTGTGAGTAATTTATAGTCATCAATGACCCTTTTAGATAATTGGCCGAACACAAAGTCCCCTGCTGATCCCTGCAACCTTGGCAGGAGCTCATCCAGCTTCATGCTATCTGACCACCTTTTCCTGTTGGCAACAGCATTGAAACGATTGAACCAGACCTTCCACTGCTCTTTCCCAGTGAAAACCGGCAGTTTTGCATTTGTGTGAGAACTAGCATTCAACTCTCGAGAGGCGTCACCACATACACTGAGGCATGGTTCATCATGTACTTCATACCCACTGACTTCATCTGAGTCATCATCGGTTATATACCCCCTTTCGACTTTCCGTCTCACGTTCATTCTCTCAGTCCTTGCATCTTTGTCATCAAGAACTCGATCAATGTGTCCCCTTTTAGAACACAGGGTGGACATCACCCCCTGCATCATTACCTGTATGTTTTCTGCCACACTTTCAGACATCTCTTTCACCGCTTTCGTCATTACATCATTTATAACTTGGGAGACCTCACTCAGTGATTGATTATCCCCCATTTTTGTTTTAACCTGATCAGGGTTAACATCTCCCTCAGCCATTCGTTCCCCATGCATTATGGGTAACTGTGGATTACTTAGCTCAGAAAGGTTTCTACATTTAGCGACCTCATTTTTCTGCCCAGTTCTTGTGTTCGTCATTTCTCTATCATCATTATATACAATTATAGTGGGGATCCCTTCCTTTAATAAGATATCACTAGGTGGGACCCTTTCATCACTTACATCATTTAAGCTCTCAGACAACATTTCATTTTTAGTCCCTCTTTTGCTTCTCCTTTCCATCATTAAACTTAGCGTAAAATCGTTGGTTTTATATTTTACTATACAAACAAACAATCCTGAGTACAGTATCACAACAACAATAAACATAAAAACATCACACAACTCGGCATGTGCTCGCACCACTGGATTCAATTAAATGTAACTGAATCCTACTTCTGACACCAAAAATGTAACGGTAAACCAGTTTCAGACCTGGCATGAATAACAGTTTGTGGTTGTCATTCAAAACCCTGACTGCTCCACAGATCTATCGATACTAAATGACTAAAGATAAAGATAAATTACGCAAGACAAATGGGTTAGGAATAAAATAACGGATGCACAGACTTCCAAGGGATTTGGGATATATAAAACTGCTTAAAAGGGAATACAACTGAACAAATCAAGGGAGATAATTCTGGCAATTACTGAAAGTGAGAGGAGAAATGTGCAAGGTATGGATTTCCCCCTTTTAAGCTCAAAACTACCCTGGGCAATAAAATGTTAGGCTTGAATCCAGCAAAAGAAGAGAAGGGATGAACGATTACTAGAATCACCCATTATAAGGATGTAACTAAAATATAGGTGAGGCAGTGAAGGGTAAGTTTTGTATAAAAATAACCAAAAGGCATCAGGATGACAATCAAACCCAGAATAGACTACATGTGCACTATGTAGGTCATTCTGGCACTGAGTGTAAGGCTGATTATATTGGAACCTTCTTTTGCTTTCAACAATACCTAACAGGTCACCAGGAATTGTCAGGATACCGACACCAGTAGACAATGTCTACAATTAAAATAAGAAAATTTTAAAGTCATTAAATTTATTATTTGACTGTCAACGTATATGCAAAAACGGCCATTAAAACAGTTTACAAATTTTATACAATCACATTCAGACCCCACAAGACAAGACACCGACATAAAACAAGCACAATGCAAATGAAAATGAGACAATGAAATGGATAATGGATCTAATATAAAGGAAGCTAAATGATTTGATTGGATGATGGCCGATAGGCTTCAGCCCAAGGATGAGCGAATTAACGGTACTCATCCTTTAGATGATGCTTATCGGCGAATGAATAGTCCTTGAAACCTGATTTACTCGACTACAAAGCCAACATGCACAGTTTGCAAGGCTCCGCATGAGGCCTCCGGCTCCCCATGTTTCACTATACTCCACTGGAGAGACGGGAAAATAACACCGAAGCCCACACGTATATATGAACCAAACGTGAGGCCTCCATCTCACTGCATTTACTGGTGAGATGGGAAAACCACCAAAGCTCAAGCGAACAGTTAGCTAGGCTGCTCACAAGGCCTCCATCTTACTGTGTAACAATCCACTTGCAAGATGGGACGATCAAACGAAACAGAGCAATAGCTCTGAAAGACTGTCCCAATGGTCGATCTCCCACAATGGGGGTATTATACTCCCACTATGAGGAATCGAGCATTAGGCACTACGAAAGTGTGTACAGTGTCCCGCCAAACGGGCGCTATACACTGAACTAGAAATTACAACCTAACTTACACAACACCGGTCCAGATAAAACTGGAGTAAATTGACGGAAAAATGCTTATCGAATCACCGCTAGTCAGGATGCACCTCAGCGGGAGGGACAGTAGGATGCTGTTCCTCTCGCCGAACTGCATCATGACAAACAGAGATTTGAGAGACTGGGCTGACCATACAATTTTTCTTGGCACATCCCAAATATGGGATAAATTCCAAAAACACCTGTCAATATTATTAACAGAATCTCACTTTCATTAGCAAGACAAACTCAGGATTGTTTCTCCACTCCTACACTTGTAACTGCAAGCAACCATATTTATGACTAGACACCACCAGTTAACATAACAAATAACATATTGTCTGGTCATTCAATGTATTGTGCTTCGACAGGAGGGTCCTTAATAAGGATCATCCTCTCGGGAGCAACATCCCGAACAACCATACAACAAATCCTAACAAACTGAGTTTTAAATTAACAACCTCCAACGCAATGAAAATGATTAGCCTTATTTAAGGCAAAACTTTTATTACCTGTTTTCTAATTTTTGAAGTTGTCAAGAATCGCCAACGTACCTTCAACACGTGCTCTACGCCACTGTAGCTCTAGGTGCAACACCACCAGGTGAAACCCCAATGGAGCTCCATCAGACGTTGTATCGCACATAGAACTAGAGTGTAAATTAAATAGCAGAGCAGTGTGCATTTACTTGAAACTACATTGTACATGTTTAACCTTTACTATAGGCATTACACAGCTTTGTTAAGCTTTCACTCTCTCACACACGCCTTACCATAGTGGGCAATCTCTCCTACAAGCAATATTATTAAGCCAACAACCAAGTCACATGTCCAGCCCCAGAATAGTATTCGCCAGACATTCCCTTGTGACGGGTATGAGTACACATAGTCAGACCCGTCATTGTTTTCAATTAACAACAGGAAAATGATGGGCGAATAAAATCCAGCCTGAACATGCGGCCGCTGACCCCTAGGCTATGGTAAGTTACGAACATTGTTCTATTATTACAACGTTCCCTCACCATGCATTGATTTTATTAAATTGTTTTATTACTAGACATCATAGAGAAAACCTAGGGCCTCTTGGCCCCCTACTTTAGGCCTCTTGGCCCTGTATATGGGCCTCTTGGCCCTGTGAACTGGCCTCTTGGCCATGAATAGCACCCTGGCTTCTTAGCCTAAAGTACTGCTATAATTTACTTTCATATTGAGGAAATATGGCCTCTTGGCCCTGTGTACTGGCCTCTTGGCCCTGTACACCCATAGAAATAAACCCTCTAAAATTTAGGGTGGCATTGGCTGCTTAGCTCTGTGCTCCCCACTCCTTGAATAAAACACCCAGATACTTCTGAACTGGCCTCTTGGCCCAGTGAGCTTAACAAAGTAAATAAATAATTTAAATACTAGGGACAATGCTAATTTTGTAAACCCTGTACACACCTCTTGGCTCTGTGTACGCCTACAGAAATAAATTGAGAAAGAAATATTTGAGGGGCAAACGCTGTCCTACCGGGCCTGTACACTGGCTTCTCAGCCCTGTGTACTACAAAAAATGAGTAAACACTGGTCAGAAAATATTAAAATACTGAAAGCGCTGGCCTCTTGGCCTGCGTTCCCTAACGAAAATAAATAAATAGAAAACCTATTAATTGCTGATAGCACTGGCCTCTTGGCCTGCGCCCCCTAATAAAAATAAATAAATAGGTAAATCCCGCAAAATCACCGATAGCGCTGGCTTCTTGGCCCTGCGCTGCCTAACAGAAATAAATAGAAAACCTATTCAGTGCACTAGCCGCTTGGCTCTGTGCGCCCCCCCCCCCCCTCCCTAAAATAACACGAATAAGTAAAAAAGCTATTGCGAGTGCCTCTTGGCTTCGCAATAATCCTTCATCATGAAATTGAGACTCACAAAGAACTTCTTCCGTACGCTTCTTTTAGCTCTTATTGTGTGTCGGGATTCAGCCCCGCTTGAACCAGTGACTTCTGCTTTTATACTCTACAAAACCCGCGGGTCACATGACACCCGTCAAAACACGCCGGAGTTGACCCCTGCGTGTTTCAGCGGGGCTCAGGCAAGTGAGCAAAGGTCAACGCTAAAAAAAATGATAGAATTTGATTAATAAGGATGCTGGTGTGACCCAGCATTAACACCATTCAAAACCCCAACACAATACTGAGAAATTTATAGGACAAGTAAACTGGAATAACTTTATGCGACCGGCGAAACCAATAAGTGCAAAACAAACTGATTTCCAAGTTGAAAATTTCCCAGTACGCATTGCGAAACATGACAGCCTTCAGGCGAAAACACGCCGAAGCGTTGCATATAAAAATGTCAAAATACAAGCTTATGGAATTATTTTTCAACAAACAAAGTCCACCAAGTATAAATAAGGTGTGATATGATTAAAGTGAGGCAGTCACAGTGGTATACACCCTGTGAAAAGAAAACAATTGTCCCAAGGTGACTTACGAATTACCGAAAAGACCTTGTTAGGCTTGTACAATTATTTTCGCATTATCGCAAGTTGTAGCACAGGTTTATAAACCTTTTCCGTCGGTATTTCCGATGGAAACTTGATAAAAAAATTATTTTTTTTTTTGAAAATAGCGTGAGGCCCGTTTCGCCACACTACCCTCTCCTTAGACTTTTTGTGTCCTCACAAAACACTTACCAACATAGACGTATAGATTGAAATATTGAAGACACAGAAACATATATATAAAAAAAAATTCATTAGAATGACCTTCCCCTCTGACACATAAATATCAGCAACATTGTCATTTTAAATAACCTGAAAAAATATAAACAGTTAGTGAAATTGTTTTTTTGTTTTTTTTGTGTTTTTTTTACACACCAGTTGTCACTACCATTGTTATTGTTCAAGTCAGTCTCTCACTCTTCAGTCTTTTTTGCTTGAATACTTCCACTGCTACCACTTTTACTGTTGTCCTTATGAATGATTGAAAGTTTATCTGTAAACAAGTCTTTCCATTGTGTCTTTGGTCCATATTTACAAATTTTGTGTTTTGCTTTTTCACCAGTCGAACTACTTTTTCTCTTCTTAGACTTATCTTTAGTTGTAATGTCTGTTTTGTTATGTTCACTCATGCTTTTTTGTGCTAAAAGAGTTTGTAAGGTTTCTTCTTGTTTGGTCATAACATTTGTGGCCGTAATAAGAGCTTCAGTAACCATGGCTCAAAAGTGTTCTGAAATGTTTGTAGTTGCTTCTTCATTTCACACACTTCTTCTTTCAGTTTCGAGATCTCTTTGTCTTTCATTTCTATATCCTTAGTTACTGCTGTGCTTTCCTCAGTGTGCGTTGTTTGATCTTTTAGCTTCACAACTCTTTTGTCCGTCACTGTTTCAAAATCATCAAAAAATGTTTGCTCTAAATCCAGAGGTTTTACCAATTCTTTTAAAAAATCGTTGTCATCATTTGTTAAATCTGAGAAGTCCACCCCTTGAAGTAGATTCAAAGATTGTTCTTCACTTTTCACTTCTACACTCTTGTTTTCATTCTTGCCCACTTTCTTTCTCTCATTCCAGACTTTCATGGACTCTTCTTGAGTTTCCCTTATTACATCCTTCCCTTCAATTATCTCAGATGGTTTCTCATTCACTTTCTTATATTTATCATCTTCTAACACTACTCCCATATCTCTGAATTTGACTACTTTTTCCTTGTGAATTGGGAATGTGACTTGGTGCTTGTCAAATAACTTTTCATTCATTGCCTTGTAACCACACAGGGAACAGTTAAATGGTGCTTCCTCAGGTTTAATATGCCTTGCCAGGAAATGATTAAAGACTTTGTTTTTCTCACTGGCAAAATTACATCGGCCACATCTCCATACTCTGCCTCTGTTAGAGCTATTCATCATCTAAGAACAGAAGGAAAACTCCATTCAAACCGACAGTCATCATTTATCCCATAACACTCAACACTGAACACGCAGTACACTTAATCATGTTAATAATCATCATTTAATGTAAAAAAGGTGGGCATCTCTTATTAAAGGCTTTGACTGCTGTCTTTGTCCACTGGGGTATGTGGTCTCCTCTGTAGGGCTTCAGTTTATTGTGATTGACTATTTTACCCTTGAAGGATTTACCCATCTGTATCATGTAATTCAAATCGGATATCTTCTTTAACACCACACCTGGCCCCACATACATAGGCTGTAATTTTGGACACACACCTACTTTACATGCTTCATTCATCAACCACACAAGGTCCCCTGCTTCATATCTGATTAGTTTAGAATTCACATCGTACACCTCTTTCTGTCTTTTAGCAGCTTTGTTAAGTTGCTTTCTAGCAATCGCATGGGCAGCATATAGTCTTTCTCTCAATCGCTCAACATATTCGCCATACGAGCTACACACTTCCTCAGTCTCACATCTTTTCAAGTTGAACATAAGTTCTGAAGGAAGTCTCACTTCCCTCCCAAGCATCATTAGATTTGGGGACATCCCAGTGCTTTCATGAGGAGTCGCCCTATATGCGGCGGCTAAACAACCTAAATTCAAATCCCAATCGGTCTGTTCCCCTTTCAAGTACGCTTTAATCATCCTGAGAAGGGTCCTATTGAAACGTTCGGCTTGGCCATTTCCCTTCGGGTTTCTTGGACTGGTTCTTGTCTTCCTGATCTCCATCAAATTACACAATTCTTTAAAAACATCACTTTCATAATTTCGACCCTGGTCAGAATGTAAACTGAAAGGGCACCCATACCTTCCAATCACTTTGTTTAAAATTTTCTCAGCGCAGGTCTGCGCTGATTGATCTGGGACAGGAAATATTTCCACCCATTTTGTGAAATGGTCAGTAACAAGTAAAATGTACTTGTGACCCCTGGGAGTACGTGGAAGTGGACCAAGTATGTCGGTTGCAAGTCGATCCAGTGGGGCACCAACACTCATTTTTCCAAGTGGGGCTTTGTTTCTCTGCACTGGTGGCTTGATTGCTTCACACTCATTACACTTCATCACCCAGTTTTTAACATCAATTCGGAGTTCAAACCAATAGAAATGTTGTAGAGTTTTCTCAATGGTCTTTTTACCACCAAGATGTCCTGAGAGAACGGTGTTGTGCATTTGATACATTACTTCTTTTCTCAATCTTTTGGGCACAATCAACTGCAATTGTGATTGCAAGCCATCAGGTTTGCAGAAACGTCGATATAGTACTCCACCTTCCACTTCAAGTGAATCCCAGATGTTCCAATAATGACGTGCAGCTGGACTTAATGCTGTTACTTCTGAGTGAGGTGGCCGTTCACCCTTCAGTTTTGCTGCAAGAATTGACTGGGTGTCCTCATCTTTTTCCTGCATCGATTGAATTTCAGGATTAGTGTACTTTGAACCAAATTGCAAAAAGGTTTCAGTAACCTGCTTGTCACTAGTACCACTGTTGGGCTCATCTGATGAATTGCTATCTTGTAATTTGCTTGCTGCTCGAGTCCTAACTGAGCGATAGCTTGCCGTCTCTGGGTTGGGAGAAATATGTTCACCCTGTGTTGTTTCCATAGTTTCCTCTGTTCTTACCAGTGCTTGACCCATTCTTCTCTTGCACTTTGAGCATGGCCCAGACTTAAGTGCTTCCATCATATCAACCTCAGAACTTTGGCAATTCCAAGGATTGGGGCACCGCGACATAGCATCTGCATTGCCATGTTTGGTTCCCATTCTATAAGTGACAGAGAAATCATAAGCTGACAATATCTCAATCCATCTGGCCACTCGTCCTTTTGGTTCCTTCAAAGTAAATAGCTATATGAGAGCCTGATGGTCTGTTCTCACCTCAAATTTTCTTCCTAATAAGTATTGGCGGAAGTATTCAATAAAATATCTACGAGCCAGAAGCTCTTTGTCAGTGACAGAGTAATTTTTTTCGGCTTTATTCAATGTTCTACTGGCATATGCTATGACTCGCTCTTTGCCCTCTTGCACTTGACTTAGTACACTCCGAATGCTTTCGTTACTGGCATCACAGTCTAGGATAAATTTACCAACATCATTTGGATATGCCATGATATCTGGACTTATCAATCCTCTTTTGAGCTCTTCAAAAGAGCTTTGGCACTTTTCATTCCACGTAAATTTAACACCTTTTTTGGTCAAGTCTACCATAGGCCTTACAAGCTTGGCAAAATCCTTTATAAATCTTCGATAATAACTTCCCATTCCAATCACCTGTCTAATTTCTTTTACTGTCTTAGGTACAGGCCACTGCAATATCTTGGCTACGTTTTCAGGATTGGGCATGACCCCCTCCTTAGAGACTATATGACCGAGGAATGTCACCTTCTTTTGCAGTAGAGCACACTTGTTTGGTTTCAACTTCAAACCAGCTTCCTTTAACCTCAATAGTACTTCCCTTACTCGAGCCAGGTGTCCATCTAAATTTCTCCCAAATACTACAAAATCATCTATATAAATGAGGCATGTTTGCCACTGGAGTCCTTGCAGGGCAAGCTCCATAGCTCTTTGAAAACAAGGGGCCGCGTTACAGAGACCAAATGGCATCATTTTGTACTCAAATAGTCCATACTTGGTAACAAAAGCTGTTTTTGGTATGTCTTCCTTTCTCACAGGTACCTGATGATAGCCTGATGTGAGATCAAATGTTGAGAATAAGCTTGACCCCGCCACAGCATCCAAACAATCTCTTATCCTGGGTAAAGGGAAAGCATCAATTTTTGTTACAGCATTAACCCTTCTATAATCAACACAAAGTCTAAGTTTGCCTGATTTCTTTGGAACTAGCACTATTGGTGATGCCCAAGGGGACTTGGATTTTTGTATGACATCTTGCTCTTGTAGCTTATTGATCGTCTTTTTCAGCTTCTCAGCATATGCCATGGGAACTCTCCTCGGCAGCTGTTTTATGGGAGGTGCATCGCCTGTAACAATGGCATGTTCTACTAGGCCAGTTCGCCCCAGGTCATCATCATCTTTAGAGAATACATCTTGAAAGTCAGATAACAACTTTCTTACTTGCTGAGCCTCTTTTTCATTACAGTTCAGAGTGCCTTCTTCATACAGTGTTCTAAGGTGATCTGGCACTGTTTCATTAGTCTGACCCTGGTGATCTTCAGTTGAAACTTCATGTTTTGGTAGATTTCCCACCCTAAAACCCTGACTGGTTTTGATACTTCCTATGGCACCTGGGTTTTCTGACTCAGATCTATCCTCGCAGGATAGTACTTCAATAGGTTTCTGGGTCAGGTCTTCTGCAAAGCCTACTACGACATCCTGATTGATGGATATTTCAGTCGCTGTGGGGTTCATAAGTCTGACCTTATGAGTACAATTTTCCATGGATGTTAAACTGCTAGCCATCAAAAGTGGGTATCTCTCAGTGAATGTTTCTGCAGGTTCTATAATAGCTTCATTAATGCTTCTGTCATTATCTTTCCTTTCAATTAAAACATCAATTATGGCCTCTGTATAAGGAGGTATGTAGTAATGATCGGCTGCAGTTACCCGTCCAATTCTACCCGGCACTCCCACTTGAATGCATTGTATTGGGGTGCCTTTTAAATAAATCAAGCCTTTACTTAATAATAAATCTGCTGGCCCCTCTGCTTCATTCTGCAGTATATCAATACCCAAAAGAGCATCATCTTCAATGTCAGCCACAGCTATTTCTCTCCTCAATTCACATCCTCCCAATTTAATATGAAATAGTCCCCTGCCATAAAGGCTGAGTGGCTTTCCATTTGCCCCTGTTAAATTGCCTGACTTCTGTAAGTGTGGTCTTCTACTAAAAGGTATTTTGTCAAATACCCTTTTAGACATAATTGTCCTAGTGGCCCCCGTATCTGCAGTAAAAACGGTTTTAATTCCTTCAATTTCTCCCTTCACATAAACCCCTTCATATTGCGGGATTTCAGTATCGTCAATGTCATCGTAATTCGAATGGTCATGGCTCGCTTCACTTCTTACAGGGGCTCTTGTACAGTTAACTGACCGCTGCTCCCTCGTGTCAGTCCATGGTAGTTTAAAGAGCTGTTTTGTGCATCTTTCCAAGACCCTCCCCTGTTGGTACTAGAGTTTCCCTGTATAACCGGTTTTTTGTCAATTTTAGCTTCTCTGTCATAGTTCCGGTTTCTTACTGGGCAATTTCGCAAAAAATGACCTTGGCCTTGGCAGTAGTAACAAACAATGCTTCTATTTGCATCCTGCCTATAATTTTGGTTTGCATGCAATTCTTTTTCTAGTTTGTCTATACGATCCATTAATGCTTGGAGAACTTCAGGCTTCATTTCATTCATCTTTTTGCTTACCCCCTGTCTTGGCATTATGCTCTGCATCGCCTTTGAAGCTGGTTTACCAGACCTCATTTCAGACTGTTTTGCTTCTTTATTTTCAGGAGTTCTAAAGACCCTGTCTGACAGGTCATCTCCTTCCTTTAGTTGCCTCATAGGCCTTTTCGGGCGTCTATCAAAATAGGGTTCATGCAAAGCAGAAGGTTTTTGACAGGTCTCCTCAAAATTGACCACAAAACCAACAGCCTCATCAATATCCACTGGCTCTTTCACAAACTCTACATGAAATCGGGCTCTATCATCAATAAGGCCATCCAGGAAACGTCTTAACAGGTCTTCATTTCTGGTTTTTCCAATTCTTTTGGGGTGAGCTCTTGCATATAAGCTCTTGAGTTGTGCAGCATATTCCTCAACGCCTTCTTTAGGGAACTGGTCCCGCTTACTAAATTGAGCCACACAGGTTTTGGTTGTTTCAACAACCCTATATCTGCTTTCCAGTTCTGCTGTGAGTAATTTATAGTCATCAATGACCCTTTTAGATAATTGGCCGAACACAAAGTCCCCTGCTGATCCCTGCAACCTTGGCAGGAGCTCATCCAGCTTCATGCTATCTGACCACCTTTTCCTGTTGGCAACAGCATTGAAACGATTGAACCAGACCTTCCACTGCTCTTTCCCAGTGAAAACCGGCAGTTTTGCATTTGTGTGAGAACTAGCATTCAACTCTCGAGAGGCGTCACCACATACAGTGAGGCATGGTTCATCATGTACTTCATACCCACTGACTTCATCATCGGTTATATACCCCCTTTCGACTTTCCGTCTCACGTTCATTCTCTCAGTCCTTGCATCTTTGTCATCAAGAACTCGATCAATGTGTCCCCTTTTAGAACACAGGGTGGACATCACCCCCTGCATCATTACCTGTATGTTTTCTGCCACACTTTCAGACATCTCTTTCACCGCTTTCGTCATTACATCATTTATAACTTGGGAGACCTCACTCAGTGATTGATTATCCCCCATTTTTGTTTTAACCTGATCAGGGTTAACATCTCCCTCAGCCATTCGTTCCCCATGCATTATGGGTAACTGTGGATTACTTAGCTCAGAAAGGTTTCTACATTTAGCGACCTCATTTTTCTGCCCAGTTCTTGTGTTCGTCATTTCTCTATCATCATTATATACAATTATAGTGGGGATCCCTTCCTTTAATAAGATATCACTAGGTGGGACCCTTTCATCACTTACATCATTTAAGCTCTCAGACAACATTTCATTTTTAGTCCCTCTTTTGCTTCTCCTTTCCATCATTAAACTTAGCGTAAAATCGTTGGTTTTATATTTTACTATACAAACAAACAATCCTGAGTACAGTATCACAACAACAATAAACATAAAAACATCACACAACTCGGCATGTGCTCGCACCACTGGATTCAATTAAATGTAACTGAATCCTACTTCTGACACCAAAAATGTAACGGTAAACCAGTTTCAGACCTGGCATGAATAACAGTTTGTGGTTGTCATTCAAAACCCTGACTGCTCCACAGATCTATCGATACTAAATGACTAAAGATAAAGATAAATTACGCAAGACAAATGGGTTAGGAATAAAATAACGGATGCACAGACTTCCAAGGGATTTGGGATATATAAAACTGCTTAAAAGGGAATACAACTGAACAAATCAAGGGAGATAATTCTGGCAATTACTGAAAGTGAGAGGAGAAATGTGCAAGGTATGGATTTCCCCCTTTTAAGCTCAAAACTACCCCGGGCAATAAAATGTTAGGCTTGAATCCAGCAAAAGAAGAGAAGGGATGAACGATTACTAGAATCACCCATTATAAGGATGTAACTAAAATATAGGTGAGGCAGTGAAGGGTAAGTTTTGTATAAAAATAACCAAAAGGCATCAGGATGACAATCAAACCCAGAATAGACTACATGTGCACTATGTAGGTCATTCTGGCACTGAGTGTAAGGCTGATTATATTGGAACCTTCTTTTGCTTTCAACAATACCTAACAGGTCACCAGGAATTGTCAGGATACCGACACCAGTAGACAATGTCTACAATTAAAATAAGAAAATTTTAAAGTCATTAAATTTATTATTTGACTGTCAACGTATATGCAAAAACGGCCATTAAAACAGTTTACAAATTTTATACAATCACATTCAGACCCCACAAGACAAGACACCGACATAAAACAAGCACAATGCAAATGAAAATGAGACAATGAAATGGATAATGGATCTAATATAAAGGAAGCTAAATGATTTGATTGGATGATGGCCGATAGGCTTCAGCCCAAGGATGAGCGAATTAACGGTACTCATCCTTTAGATGATGCTTATCGGCGAATGAATAGTCCTTGAAACCTGATTTACTCGACTACAAAGCCAACATGCACAGTTTGCAAGGCTCCGCATGAGGCCTCCGGCTCCCCATGTTTCACTATACTCCACTGGAGAGACGGGAAAATAACACCGAAGCCCACACGTATATATGAACCAAACGTGAGGCCTCCATCTCACTGCATTTACTGGTGAGATGGGAAAACCACCAAAGCACAAGCGAACAGTTAGCTAGGCTGCTCACAAGGCCTCCATCTTACTGTGTAACAATCCACTTGCAAGATGGGACGATCAAACGAAACAGAGCAATAGCTCTGAAAGACTGTCCCAATGGTCGATCTCCCACAATGGGGGTATTATACTCCCACTATGAGGAATCGAGCATTAGGCACTACGAAAGTGTGTACAGTGTCCCGCCAAAAGGGCGCTATACACTGAACTAGAAATTACAACCTAACTTACACAACACCGGTCCAGATAAAACTGGAGTAAATTGACGGAAAAATGCTTATCGAACCACCGCTAGTCAGGATGCACCTCAGCGGGAGGGACAGTAGGATGCTGTTCCTCTCGCCGAACCGCATCATGACAAACAGAGATTTGAGAGACTGGGCTGACCATACAATTTTTCTTGGCACATCCCAAATATGGGATAAATTCCAAAAACACCTGTCAATATTATTAACAGAATCTCACTTTCATTAGCAAGACAAACTCAGGATTGTTTCTCCACTCCTACACTAGTAACTGCAAGCAACCATATTTATGACTAGACACCACCAGTTAACATAACAAATAACATATTGTCTGGTCATTCAATGTATTGTGCTTCGACAGGAGGGTCCTTAATAAGGATCATCCTCTCGGGAGCAACATCCCGAACAACCATACAACAAATCCTAACAAACTGAGTTTTAAATTAACAACCTCCAACGCAATGAAAATGATTAGCCTTATTTAAGGCAAAACTTTTATTACCTGTTTTCTAATTTTTGAAGTTGTCAAGAATCGCCAACGTACCTTCAACACGTGCTCTGCGCCACTGTAGCTCTAGGTGCAACACCACCAGGTGAAACCCCAATGGAGCTCCATCAGACGTTGTATCGCACATAGAACTAGAGTGTAAATTAAATAGCAGAGCAGTGTGCATTTACTTGAAACTACATTGTACATGTTTAACCTTTACTATAGGCATTACACAGCTTTGTTAAGCTTTCACTCTCTCACACACGCCTTACCATAGTGGGCAATCTCTCCTACAAGCAATATTATTAAGCCAACAACCAAGTCACATGTCCAGCCCCAGAATAGTATTCGCCAGACATTCCCTTGTGACGGGTATGAGTACACATAGTCAGACCCGTCATTGTTTTCAATTAACAACAGGAAAATGATGGGCGAATAAAATCCAGCCTGAACATGCGGCCGCTGACCCCTAGGCTATGGTAAGTTACGACATTGTTCTATTATTACAACGTTCCCTCACCATGCATTGATTTTATTAAATTGTTTTATTACTAGACATCATAGAGAAAACCTAGGGCCTCTTGGCCCCTACTTTAGGCCTCTTGGCCCTGTATATGGGCCTCTTGGCCCTGTGAACTGGCCTCTTGGCCATGAATAGCACCCTGGCTTCTTAGCCTAAAGTACTGCTATAATTTACTTTCATATTGAGGAAATATGGCCTCTTGGCCCTGTGTACTGGCCTCTTGGCCCTGTACACCCATAGAAATAAACCCTCTAAAATTTAGGGTGGCATTGGCTGCTTAGCTCTGTGCTCCCCACTCCTTGAATAAAACACCCAGATACTTCTGAACTGGCCTCTTGGCCCAGTGAGCTTAACAAAGTAAATAAATAATTTAAATACTAGGGACAATGCTAATTTTGTAAACCCTGTACACACCTCTTGGCTCTGTGTACGCCTACAGAAATAAATTGAGAAAGAAATATTTGAGGGGCAAACGCTGTCCTACCGGGCCTGTACACTGGCTTCTCAGCCCTGTGTACTACAAAAAATGAGTAAACACTGGTCAGAAAATATTAAAATACTGAAAGCGCTGGCCTCTTGGCCTGCGTTCCCTAACGAAAATAAATAAATAGAAAACCTATTAATTGCTGATAGCACTGGCCTCTTGGCCTGCGCTCCCTAATAAAAATAAATAAATAGGTAAAACCCGCAAAATCACCGATAGCGCTGGCTTCTTGGCCCTGCGCTGCCTAACAGAAATAAATAGAAAACCTATTCAGTGCACTAGCCGCTTGGCTCTGTGCGCCCCCCCCCCCCCCCTCCCTAAAATAACACGAATAAGTAAAAAAACTATTGCGAGTGCCTCTTGGCTTCGCAATAATCCTTCATCATGAAATTGAGACTCACAAAGAACTTCTTCCGTACGCTTCTTTTAGCTCTTATTGTGTGTCGGGATTCAGCCCCGCTTGAACCAGTGACTTCTGCTTTTATACTCTACAAAACCCGCGGGTCACATGACACCCGTCAAAACACGCCGGAGTTGACCCCTGCGTGTTTCAGCGGGACTCAGGCAAGTGAGCAAAGGTCAACGCTAAAAAAAATGATAGAATTTGATTAATAAGGATGCTGGTGTGACCCAGCATTAACACCATTCAAAACCCCAAAACAATACTGAGAAATTTATAGGACAAGTAAACTGGAATAACTTTATGCGACCGGCGAAACCAATAAGTGCAAAACAAACTGATTTCCAAGTTGAAAATTTCCCAGTACGCATTGCGAAACATGACAGCCTTCAGGCGAAAACACGCCGAAGCGTTGCATATAAAAATGTCAAAATACAAGCTTATGGAATTATTTTTCAACAAACAAAGTCCACCAAGTATAAATAAGGTGTGATATGATTAAAGTGAGGCAGTCACAGTGGTATACACCCTGTGAAAAGAAAACAATTGTCCCAAGGTGACTTACGAATTACCGAAAAGACCTTGTTAGGCTTGTACAATTATTTTCGCATTATCGCAAGTTGTAGCACAGGTTTATAAACCTTTTCCGTCGGTATTTCCGATGGAAACTTGATAAAAAAATTATTTTTTTTTTTGAAAATAGCGTGAGGCCCGTTTCGCCACACTACCCTCTCCTTAGACTTTTTGTGTCCTCACAAAACACTTACCAACATAGACGTATAGATTGAAATATTGAAGACACAGAAACATATATATAAAAAAAAATTCAATAGAATGACCTTCCCCTCTGACACATAAATATCAGCAACATTGTCATTTTAAATAACCTGAAAAAATATAAACAGTTAGTGAAATTGTTTTTTTGTTTTTTTTGTTTTTTTTTTACATACCCGTTGTCACTACCATTGTTATTGTTCAAGTCAGTCTCTCACTCTTCAGTCTTTTTTGCTTGAATACTTCCACTGCTACCACTTTTACTGTTGTCCTTATGAATGATTGAAAGTTTATCTGTAAACAAGTCTTTCCATTGTGTCTTTGGTCCATATTTACAAATTTTGTGTTTTGCTTTTTCACCAGTCGAACTACTTTTTCTCTTCTTAGACTTATCTTTAGTTGTAATGTCTGTTTTGTTATGTTCACTCATGCTTTTTTGTGCTAAAAGAGTTTGTAAGGTTTCTTCTTGTTTGGTCATAACATTTGTGGCCGTAATAAGAGCTTCAGTAACCATGGCTCAAAAGTGTTCTGAAATGTTTGTAGTTGCTTCTTCATTTCACACACTTCTTCTTTCAGTTTCGAGATCTCTTTGTCTTTCATTTCTATATCCTTAGTTACTGCTGTGCTTTCCTCAGTGTGCGTTGTTTGATCTTTTAGCTTCACAACTCTTTTGTCCGTCACTGTTTCAAAATCATCAAAAAATGTTTGCTCTAAATCCAGAGGCTTTACCAATTCTTTTAAAAAATCGTTGTCATCATTTGTTAAATCTGAGAAGTCCACCCCTTGAAGTAGATTCAAAGATTGTTCTTCACTTTTCACTTCTACACTCTTGTTTTCATTCTTGCCCACTTTCTTTCTCTCATTCCAGACTTTCATGGACTCTTCTTGAGTTTCCCTTATTACATCCTTCCCTTCAATTATCTCAGATGGTTTCTCATTCACTTTCTTATATTTATCATCTTCTAACACTACTCCCATATCTCTGAATTTGGCTACTTTTTCCTTGTGAATTGGGAATGTGACTTGGTGCTTGTCAAATAACTTTTCATTCATTGCCTTGTAACCACACAGGGAACAGTTAAATGGCGCTTCCTCGGGTTTAATATGCCTTGCCAGGAAATGATTAAAGACTTTGTTTTTCTCACTGGCAAAATTACATCGGCCACATCTCCATACTCTGCCTCTGTTAGAGCTATTCATCATCTAAGAACAGAAGGAAAACTCCATTCAAACCGACAGTCATCATTTATCCCATAACACTCAACACTGAACACGCAGTACACTTAATCATGTTAATAATCATCATTTAATGTAAAAAAAGGTGGGCATCTCTTATTAAAGGCTTTGACTGCTGTCTTTGTCCACTGGGGTATGTGGTCTCCTCTGTAGGGCTTCAGTTTATTGTGATTGACTATTTTACCCTTGAAGGATTTACCCATCTGTATCATGTAATTCAAATCGGATATCTTCTTTAACACCACACTTGGCCCCACATACATAGGCTGTAATTTTGGACACACACCTACTTTACATGCTTCATTCATCAACCACACAAGGTCCCCTGCTTCATATCTGATTAGTTTAGAATTCACATCGTACACCTCTTTCTGTCTTTTAGCAGCTTTGTTAAGTTGCTTTCTAGCAATCGCATGGGCAGCATATAGTCTTTCTCTCAATCGCTCAACATATTCGCCATACGAGCTACACACTTCCTCAGTCTCACATCTTTTCAAGTTGAACATAAGTTCTGAAGGAAGTCTCACTTCCCTCCCAAGCATCATTAGATTTGGGGACATCCCAGTGCTTTCATGAGGAGTCGCCCTATATGCGGCGGCTAAACAACCTAAATTCAAATCCCAATCGGTCTGTTCCCCTTTCAAGTACGCTTTAATCATCCTGAGAAGGGTCCTATTGAAACGTTCGGCTTGGCCATTTCCCTTCGGGTTTCTTGGACTGGTTCTTGTCTTCCTGATCTCCATCAAATTACACAATTCTTTAAAAACATCACTTTCATAATTTCGACCCTGGTCAGAATGTAAACTGAAAGGGCACCCATACCTTCCAATCACTTTGTTTAAAATTTTCTCAGCGCAGGTCTGCGCTGATTGATCTGGGACAGGAAATATTTCCACCCATTTTGTGAAATGGTCAGTAACAAGTAAAATGTACTTGTGACCCCTGGGAGTACGTGGAAGTGGACCAAGTATGTCGGTTGCAAGTCGATCCAGTGGGGCACCAACACTCATTTTTCCAAGTGGGGCTTTGTTTCTCTGCACTGGTGGCTTGATTGCTTCACACTCATTACACTTCATCACCCAGTTTTTAACATCAATTCGGAGTTCAAACCAATAGAAATGTTGTAGAGTTTTCTCAATGGTCTTTTTACCACCAAGATGTCCTGAGAGAACGGTGTTGTGCATTTGATACATTACTTCTTTTCTCAATCTTTTGGGCACAATCAACTGCAATTGTGATTGCAAGCCATCAGGTTTGCAGAAACGTCGATATAGTACTCCACCTTCCACTTCAAGTGAATCCCAGATGTTCCAATAATGACGTGCAGCTGGACTTAATGCTGTTACTTCTGAGTGAGGTGGCCGTTCACCCTTCAGTTTTGCTGCAAGAATTGACTGGGTGTCCTCATCTTTTTCCTGCATCGATTGAATTTCAGGATTAGTGTACTTTGAACCAAATTGCAAAAAGGTTTCAGTAACCTGCTTGTCACTAGTACCACTGTTGGGCTCATCTGATGAATTGCTATCTTGTAATTTGCTTGCTGCTCGAGTCCTAACTGAGCGATAGCTTGCCGTCTCTGGGTTGGGAGAAATATGTTCACCCTGTGTTGTTTCCATAGTTTCCTCTGTTCTTACCAGTGCTTGACCCATTCTTCTCTTGCACTTTGAGCATGGCCCAGACTTAAGTGCTTCCATCATATCAACCTCAGAACTTTGGCAATTCCAAGGATTGGGGCACCGCGACATAGCATCTGCATTGCCATGTTTGGTTCCCATTCTATAAGTGACAGAGAAATCATAAGCTGACAATATCTCAATCCATCTGGCCACTCGTCCTTTTGGTTCCTTCAAAGTAAATAGCCATATGAGAGCCTGATGGTCTGTTCTCACCTCAAATTTTCTTCCTAATAAGTATTGGCGGAAGTATTCAATAAAATATCTACGAGCCAGAAGCTCTTTGTCAGTGACACAGTAATTTTTTTCGGCTTTATTCAATGTTCTACTGGCATATGCTATGACTCGCTCTTTGCCCTCTTGCACTTGACTTAGTACACTCCCAATGCTTTCGTTACTGGCATCACAGTCTAGGATAAATTTACCAACATCATTTGGATATGCCATGATATCTGGACTTATCAATCCTCTTTTGAGCTCTTCAAAAGAGCTTTGGCACTTTTCATTCCACGTAAATTTAACACCTTTTTTGGTCAAGTCTACCATAGGCCTTACAAGCTTGGCAAAATCCTTTATAAATCTTCGATAATAACTTCCCATTCCAATCACCTGTCTAATTTCTTTTACTGTCTTAGGTACAGGCCACTGCAATATCTTGGCTACGTTTTCAGGATTGGGCATGACCCACTCCTTAGAGACTATATGACCGAGGAATGTCACCTTCTTTTGCAGTAGAGCACACTTGTTTGGTTTCAACTTCAAACCAGCTTCCTTTAACCTCAATAGTACTTCCCTTACTCGAGCCAGGTGTCCATCTAAATTTCTCCCAAATACTACAAAATCATCTATATAAATGAGGCATGTTTGCCACTGGAGTCCTTGCAGGGCAAGCTCCATAGCTCTTTGAAAACAAGGGGCCGCGTTACAGAGACCAAATGGCATCATTTTGTACTCAAATAGTCCATACTTGGTAACAAAAGCTGTTTTTGGTATGTCTTCCTTTCTCACAGGTACCTGATGATAGCCTGATGTGAGATCAAATGTTGAGAATAAGCTTGACCCCGCCACAGCATCCAAACAATCTCTTATCCTGGGTAAAGGGAAAGCATCAATTTTTGTTACAGCATTAACCCTTCTATAATCAACACAAAGTCTAAGTTTGCCTGATTTCTTTGGAACTAGCACTATTGGTGATGCCCAAGGGGACGTGGATTTTTGTATGACATCTTGCTCTTGTAGCTTATTGATCGTCTTTTTCAGCTTCTCAGCATATGCCATGGGAACTCTCCTCGGCAGCTGTTTTATGGGAGGTGCATCGCCTGTAACAATGGCATGTTCTACTAGGCCAGTTCGCCCCAGGTCATCATCATCTTTAGAGAATACATCTTGAAAGTCAGATAACAACTTTCTTACTTGCTGAGCCTCTTTTTCATTACAGTTCAGAGTGCCTTCTTCATACAGTGTTCTAAGGTGATCTGGCACTGTTTCATTAGTCTGACCCTGGTGATCTTCAGTTGAAACTTCATGTTTTGGTAGATTTCCCACCCTAAAACCCTGACTGGTTTTGATACTTCCTATGGCACCTGGGTTTTCTGACTCAGATCTATCCTCGCAGGATAGTACTTCAATAGGTTTCTGGGTCAGGTCTTCTGCAAAGCCTACTACGACATCCTGATTGATGGATATTTCAGTCGCTGTGGGGTTCATAAGTCTGACCTTATGAGTACAATTTTCCATGGATGTTAAACTGCTAGCCATCAAAAGTGGGTATCTCTCAGTGAATGTTTCTGCAGGTTCTATAATAGCTTCATTAATGCTTCTGTCATTATCTTTCCTTTCAATTAAAACATCAATTATGGCCTCTGTATAAGGAGGTATGTAGTAATGATCGGCTGCAGTTACCCGTCCAATTCTACCCGGCACTCCCACTTGAATGCATTGTATTGGGGTGCCTTTTAAATAAATCAAGCCTTTACTTAATAATAAATCTGCTGGCCCCTCTGCTTCATTCTGCAGTATATCAATACCCAAAAGAGCATCATCTTCAATGTCAGCCACAGCTATTTCTCTCCTCAATTCACATCCTCCCAATTTAATATGAAATAGTCCCCTGCCATAAAGGCTGAGTGGCTTTCCATTTGCCCCTGTTAAATTGCCTGACTTCTGTAAGTGTGGTCTTCTACTAAAAGGTATTTTGTCAAATACCCTTTTAGACATAATTGTCCTAGTGGCCCCCGTATCTGCAGTAAAAACGGTTTTAATTCCTTCAATTTCTCCCTTCACATAAACCCCTTCATATTGCGGGATTTCAGTATCGTCAATGTCATCGTAATTCGAATGGTCATGGCTCGCTTCACTTCTTACAGGGGCTCTTGTACAGTTAACTGACCGCTGCTCCCTCGTGTCAGTCCTTGGTAGTTTAAAGAGCTGTTTTGTGCATCTTTCCAAGACCCTCCCCTGTTGGTACTAGAGTTTCCCTGTATAACCGGTTTTTTGTCAATTTTAGCTTCTCTGTCATAGTTCCGGTTTCTTACTGGGCAATTTCGCAAAAAATGACCTTGGCCTTGGCAGTAGTAACAAACAATGCTTCTATTTGCATCCTGCCTATAATTTTGGTTTGCATGCAATTCTTTTTCTAGTTTGTCTATACGATCCATTAATGCTTGGAGAACTTCAGGCTTCATTTCATTCATCTTTTTGCTTACCCCCTGTCTTGGCATTATGCTCTGCATCGCCTTTGAAGCTGGTTTACCAGACCTCATTTCAGACTGTTTTGCTTCTTTATTTTCAGGAGTTCTAAAGACCCTGTCTGACAGGTCATCTCCTTCCTTTAGTTGCCTCATAGGCCTTTTCGGGCGTCTATCAAAATAGGGTTCATGCAAAGCAGAAGGTTTTTGACAGGTCTCCTCAAAATTGACCACAAAACCAACAGCCTCATCAATATCCACTGGCTCTTTCACAAACTCTACATGAAATCGGGCTCTATCATCAATAAGGCCATCCAGGAAACGTCTTAACAGGTCTTCATTTCTGGTTTTTCCAATTCTTTTGGGGTGAGCTCTTGCATATAAGCTCTTGAGTTGTGCAGCATATTCCTCAACGCCTTCTTTAGGGAACTGGTCCCGCTTACTAAATTGAGCCACACAGGTTTTGGTTGTTTCAACAACCCTATATCTGCTTTCCAGTTCTGCTGTGAGTAATTTATAGTCATCAATGACCCTTTTAGATAATTGGCCGAACACAAAGTCCCCTGCTGATCCCTGCAACCTTGGCAGGAGCTCATCCAGCTTCATGCTATCTGACCACCTTTTCCTGTTGGCAACAGCATTGAAACGATTGAACCAGACCTTCCACTGCTCTTTCCCAGTGAAAACCGGCAGTTTTGCATTTGTGTGAGAACTAGCATTCAACTCTCGAGAGGCGTCACCACATACAGTGAGGCATGGTTCATCATGTACTTCATACCCACTGACTTCATCTGAGTCATCATCGGTTATATACCCCCTTTCGACTTTCCGTCTCACGTTCATTCTCTCAGTCCTTGCATCTTTGTCATCAAGAACTCGATCAATGTGTCCCCTTTTAGAACACAGGGTGGACATCACCCCCTGCATCATTACCTGTATGTTTTCTGCCACACTTTCAGACATCTCTTTCACCGCTTTCGTCATTACATCATTTATAACTTGGGAGACCTCACTCAGTGATTGATTATCCCCCATTTTTGTTTTAACCTGATCAGGGTTAACATCTCCCTCAGCCATTCGTTCCCCATGCATTATGGGTAACTGTGGATTACTTAGCTCAGAAAGGTTTCTACATTTAGCGACCTCATTTTTCTGCCCAGTTCTTGTGTTCGTCATTTCTCTATCATCATTATATACAATTATAGTGGGGATCCCTTCCTTTAATAAGATATCACTAGGTGGGACCCTTTCATCACTTACATCATTTAAGCTCTCAGACAACATTTCATTTTTAGTCCCTCTTTTGCTTCTCCTTTCCATCATTAAACTTAGCGTAAAATCGTTGGTTTTATATTTTACTATACAAACAAACAATCCTGAGTACAGTATCACAACAACAATAAACATAAAAACATCACACAACTCGGCATGTGCTCGCACCACTGGATTCAATTAAATGTAACTGAATCCTACTTCTGACACCAAAAATGTAACGGTAAACCAGTTTCAGACCTGGCATGAATAACAGTTTGTGGTTGTCATTCAAAACCCTGACTGCTCCACAGATCTATCGATACTAAATGACTAAAGATAAAGATAAATTACGCAAGACAAATGGGTTAGGAATAAAATAACGGATGCACAGACTTCCAAGGGATTTGGGATATATAAAACTGCTTAAAAGGGAATACAACTGAACAAATCAAGGGAGATAATTCTGGCAATTACTGAAAGTGAGAGGAGAAATGTGCAAGGTATGGATTTCCCCCTTTTAAGCTCAAAACTACCCCGGGCAATAAAATGTTAGGCTTGAATCCAGCAAAAGAAGAGAAGGGATGAACGATTACTAGAATCACCCATTATAAGGATGTAACTAAAATATAGGTGAGGCAGTGAAGGGTAAGTTTTGTATAAAAATAACCAAAAGGCATCAGGATGACAATCAAACCCAGAATAGACTACATGTGCACTATGTAGGTCATTCTGGCACTGAGTGTAAGGCTGATTATATTGGAACCTTCTTTTGCTTTCAACAATACCTAACAGGTCACCAGGAATTGTCAGGATACCGACACCAGTAGACAATGTCTACAATTAAAATAAGAAAATTTTAAAGTCATTAGATTTATTATTTGACTGTCAACGTATATGCAAAAACGGCCATTAAAACAGTTTACAAATTTTATACAATCACATTCAGACCCCACAAGACAAGACACCGACATAAAACAAGCACAATGCAAATGAAAATGAGACAATGAAATGGATAATGGATCTAATATAAAGGAAGCTAAATGATTTGATTGGATGATGGCCGATAGGCTTCAGCCCAAGGATGAGCGAATTAACGGTACTCATCCTTTAGATGATGCTTATCGGCGAATGAATAGTCCTTGAAACCTGATTTACTCGACTACAAAGCCAACATGCACAGTTTGCAAGGCTCCGCATGAGGCCTCCGGCTCCCCATGTTTCACTATACTCCACTGGAGAGACGGGAAAATAACACCGAAGCCCACACGTATATATGAACCAAACGTGAGGCCTCCATCTCAGTGCATTTACTGGTGAGATGGGAAAACCACCAAAGCTCAAGCGAACAGTTAGCTAGGCTGCTCACAAGGCCTCCATCTTACTGTGTAACAATCCACTTGCAAGATGGGACGATCAAACGAAACAGAGCAATAGCTCTGAAAGACTGTCCCAATGGTCGATCTCCCACAATGGGGGTATTATACTCCCACTATGAGGAATCGAGCATTAGGCACTACGAAAGTGTGTACAGTGTCCCGCCAAAAGGGCGCTATACACTGAACTAGAAATTACAACCTAACTTACACAACACCGGTCCAGATAAAACTGGAGTAAATTGACGGAAAAATGCTTATCGAACCACCGCTAGTCAGGATGCACCTCAGCGGGAGGGACAGTAGGATGCTGTTCCTCTCGCCGAACTGCATCATGACAAACAGAGATTTGAGAGACTGGGCTGACCATACAATTTTTCTTGGCACATCCCAAATATGGGATAAATTCCAAAAACACCTGTCAATATTATTAACAGAATCTCACTTTCATTAGCAAGACAAACTCAGGATTGTTTCTCCACTCCTACACTAGTAACTGCAAGCAACCATATTTATGACTAGACACCACCAGTTAACATAACAAATAACATATTGTCTGGTCATTCAATGTATTGTGCTTCGACAGGAGGGTCCTTAATAAGGATCATCCTCTCGGGAGCAACATCCCGAACAACCATACAACAAATCCTAACAAACTGAGTTTTAAATTAACAACCTCCAACGCAATGAAAATGATTAGCCTTATTTAAGGCAAAACTTTTATTACCTGTTTTCTAATTTTTGAAGTTGTCAAGAATCGCCAACGTACCTTCAACACGTGCTCTGCGCCACTGTAGCTCTAGGTGCAACACCACCAGGTGAAACCCCAATGGAGCTCCATCAGACGTTGTATCGCACATAGAACTAGAGTGTAAATTAAATAGCAGAGCAGTGTGCATTTACTTGAAACTACATTGTACATGTTTAACCTTTACTATAGGCATTACACAGCTTTGTTAAGCTTTCACTCTCTCACACACGCCTTACCATAGTGGGCAATCTCTCCTACAAGCAATATTATTAAGCCAACAACCAAGTCACATGTCCAGCCCCAGAATAGTATTCGCCAGACATTCCCTTGTGACGGGTATGAGTACACATAGTCAGACCCGTCATTGTTTTCAATTAACAACAGGAAAATGATGGGCGAATAAAATCCAGCCTGAACATGCGGCCGCTGACCCCTAGGCTATGGTAAGTTACGACATTGTTCTATTATTACAACGTTCCCTCACCATGCATTGATTTTATTAAATTGTTTTATTACTAGACATCATAGAGAAAACCTAGGGCCTCTTGGCCCCTACTTTAGGCCTCTTGGCCCTGTATATGGGCCTCTTGGCCCTGTGAACTGGCCTCTTGGCCATGAATAGCACCCTGGCTTCTTAGCCTAAAGTACTGCTATAATTTACTTTCATATTGAGGAAATATGGCCTCTTGGCCCTGTGTACTGGCCTCTTGGCCCTGTACACCCATAGAAATAAACCCTCTAAAATTTAGGGTGGCATTGGCTGCTTAGCTCTGTGCTCCCCACTCCTTGAATAAAACACCCAGATACTTCTGAACTGGCCTCTTGGCCCAGTGAGCTTAACAAAGTAAATAAATAATTTAAATACTAGGGACAATGCTAATTTTGTAAACCCTGTACACACCTCTTGGCTCTGTGTACGCCTACAGAAATAAATTGAGAAAGAAATATTTGAGGGGCAAACGCTGTCCTACCGGGCCTGTACACTGGCTTCTCAGCCCTGTGTACTACAAAAAATGAGTAAACACTGGTCAGAAAATATTAAAATACTGAAAGCGCTGGCCTCTTGGCCTGCGTTCCCTAACGAAAATAAATAAATAGAAAACCTATTAATTGCTGATAGCACTGGCCTCTTGGCCTGCGCTCCCTAATAAAAATAAATAAATAGGTAAAACCCGCAAAATCACCGATAGCGCTGGCTTCTTGGCCCTGCGCTGCCTAACAGAAATAAATAGAAAACCTATTCAGTGCACTAGCCGCTTGGCTCTGTGCGCCCCCCCCCCTCCCTAAAATAACACGAATAAGTAAAAAAACTATTGCGAGTGCCTCTTGGCTTCGCAATAATCCTTCATCATGAAATTGAGACTCACAAAGAACTTCTTCCGTACGCTTCTTTTAGCTCTTATTGTGTGTCGGGATTCAGCCCCGCTTGAACCAGTGACTTCTGCTTTTATACTCTACAAAACCCGCGGGTCACATGACACCCGTCAAAACACGCCGGAGTTGACCCCTGCGTGTTTCAGCGGGACTCAGGCAAGTGAGCAAAGGTCAACGCTAAAAAAAATGATAGAATTTGATTAATAAGGATGCTGGTGTGACCCAGCATTAACACCATTCAAAACCCCAACACAATACTGAGAAATTTATAGGACAAGTAAACTGGAATAACTTTATGCGACCGGCGAAACCAATAAGTGCAAAACAAACTGATTTCCAAGTTGAAAATTTCCCAGTACGCATTGCGAAACATGACAGCCTTCAGGCGAAAACACGCCGAAGCGTTGCATATAAAAATGTCAAAATACAAGCTTATGGAATTATTTTTCAACAAACAAAGTCCACCAAGTATAAATAAGGTGTGATATGATTAAAGTGAGGCAGTCACAGTGGTATACACCCTGTGAAAAGAAAACAATTGTCCCAAGGTGACTTACGAATTACCGAAAAGACCTTGTTAGGCTTGTACAATTATTTTCGCATTATCGCAAGTTGTAGCACAGGTTTATAAACCTTTTCCGTCGGTATTTCCGATGGAAACTTGATAAAAAAATTATTTTTTTTTTTGAAAATAGCGTGAGGCCCGTTTCGCCACACTACCCTCTCCTTAGACTTTTTGTGTCCTCACAAAACACTTACCAACATAGACGTATAGATTGAAATATTGAAGACACAGAAACATATATATAAAAAAAAATTCATTAGAATGACCTTCCCCTCTGACACATAAATATCAGCAACATTGTCATTTTAAATAACCTGAAAAAATATAAACAGTTAGCGAAATTGTTTTTTTGTTTTTTTTGTTTTTTTTTTACACACCAGTTGTCACTACCATTGTTATTGTTCAAGTCAGTCTCTCACTCTTCAGTCTTTTTTGCTTGCATACTTCCACTGCTACCACTTTTACTGTTGTCCTTATGAATGATTGAAAGTTTATCTGTAAACAAGTCTTTCCATTGTGTCTTTGGTCCATATTTACAAATTTTGTGTTTTGCTTTTTCACCAGTCGAACTACTTTTTCTCTTCTTAGACTTATCTTTAGTTGTAATGTCTGTTTTGTTATGTTCACTCATGCTTTTTTGTGCTAAAAGAGTTTGTAAGGTTTCTTCTTGTTTGGTCATAACATTTGTGGCCGTAATAAGAGCTTCAGTAACCATGGCTCAAAAGTGTTCTGAAATGTTTGTAGTTGCTTTTTCATTTCACACACTTCTTCTTTCAGTTTCGAGATCTCTTTGTCTTTCATTTCTATATCCTTAGTTACTGCTGTGCTTTCCTCAGTGTGCGTTGTTTGATCTTTTAGCTTCACAACTCTTTTGTCCGTCACTGTTTCAAAATCATCAAAAAATGTTTGCTCTAAATCCAGAGGCTTTACCAATTCTTTTAAAAAATCGTTGTCATCATTTGTTAAATCTGAGAAGTCCACCCCTTGAAGTAGATTCAAAGATTGTTCTTCACTTTTCACTTCTACACTCTTGTTTTCATTCTTGCCCACTTTCTTTCTCTCATTCCAGACTTTCATGGACTCTTCTTGAGTTTCCCTTATTACATCCTTCCCTTCAATTATCTCAGATGGTTTCTCATTCACTTTCTTATATTTATCATCTTCTAACACTACTCCCATATCTCTGAATTTGGCTACTTTTTCCTTGTGAATTGGGAATGTGACTTGGTGCTTGTCAAATAACTTTTCATTCATTGCCTTGTAACCACACAGGGAACAGTTAAATGGCGCTTCCTCGGGTTTAATATGCCTTGCCAGGAAATGATTAAAGACTTTGTTTTTCTCACTGGCAAAATTACATCGGCCACATCTCCATACTCTGCCTCTGTTAGAGCTATTCATCATCTAAGAACAGAAGGAAAACTCCATTCAAACCGACAGTCATCATTTATCCCATAACACTCAACACTGAACACGCAGTACACTTAATCATGTTAATAATCATCATTTAATGTAAAAAAAGGTGGGCATCTCTTATTAAAGGCTTTGATTGCTGTCTTTGTCCACTGGGGTATGTGGTCTCCTCTGTAGGGCTTCAGTTTATTGTGATTGACTATTTTACCCTTGAAGGATTTACCCATCTGTATCATGTAATTCAAATCGGATATCTTCTTTAACACCACACCTGGCCCCACATACATAGGCTGTAATTTTGGACACACACCTACTTTACATGCTTCATTCATCAACCACACAAGGTCCCCTGCTTCATATCTGATTAGTTTAGAATTCACATCGTACACCTCTTTCTGTCTTTTAGCAGCTTTGTTAAGTTGCTTTCTAGCAATCGCATGGGCAGCATATAGTCTTTCTCTCAATCGCTCAACATATTCGCCATACGAGCTACACACTTCCTCAGTCTCACATCTTTTCAAGTTGAACATAAGTTCTGAAGGAAGTCTCACTTCCCTCCCAAGCATCATTAGATTTGGGGACATCCCAGTGCTTTCATGAGGAGTCGCCCTATATGCGGCGGCTAAACAACCTAAATTCAAATCCCAATCGGTCTGTTCCCCTTTCAAGTACGCTTTAATCATCCTGAGAAGGGTCCTATTGAAACGTTCGGCTTGGCCATTTCCCTTCGGGTTTCTTGGACTGGTTCTTGTCTTCCTGATCTCCATCAAATTACACAATTCTTTAAAAACATCACTTTCATAATTTCGACCCTGGTCAGAATGTAAACTGAAAGGGCACCCATACCTTCCAATCACTTCGTTTAAAATTTTCTCAGCGCAGGTTCATCTGCGCTGATTGATCTGGGACAGGAAATATTTCCACCCATTTTGTGAAATGGTCAGTAACAATTAAAATGTACTTGTGACCCCTGGGAGTACGTGGAAGTGGACCAAGTATGTCGGTTGCAAGTCGATCCAGTGGGGCACCAACACTCATTTTTCCAAGTGGGGCTTTGTTTCTCTGCACTGGTGGCTTGATTGCTTCACACTCATTACTCTTCATCACCCAGTTTTTAACATCAATTCGGAGTTCAAACCAATAGAAATGTTGTAGAGTTTTCTCAATGGTCTTTTTACCACCAAGATGTCCTGAGAGAACGGTGTTGTGCATTTGATACATTACTTCTTTTCTCAATCTTTTGGGCACAATCAACTGCAATTGTGATTGCAAGCCATCAGGTTTGCAGAAACGTCGATATAGTACTCCACCTTCCACTTCAAGTGAATCCCAGATGTTCCAATAATGACGTGCAGCTGGACTTAATGCTGTTACTTCTGAGTGAGGTGGCCGTTCACCCTTCAGTTTTGCTGCAAGAATTGACTGGGTGTCCTCATCTTTTTCCTGCATCGATTGAATTTCAGGATTAGTGTACTTTGAACCAAATTGCAAAAAGGTTTCAGTAACCTGCTTGTCACTAGTACCACTGTTGGGCTCATCTGATGAATTGCTATCTTGTAATTTGCTTGCTGCTCGAGTCCTAACTGAGCGATAGCTTGCCGTCTCTGGGTTGGGAGAAATATGTTCACCCTGTGTTGTTTCCATAGTTTCCTCTGTTCTTACCAGTGCTTGACCCATTCTTCTCTTGCACTTTGAGCATGGCCCAGACTTAAGTGCTTCCATCATATCAACCTCAGAACTTTGGCAATTCCAAGGATTGGGGCACCGCGACATAGCATCTGCATTGCCATGTTTGGTTCCCATTCTATAAGTGACAGAGAAATCATAAGCTGACAATATCTCAATCCATCTGGCCACTCGTCCTTTTGGTTCCTTCAAAGTAAATAGCCATATGAGAGCCTGATGGTCTGTTCTCACCTCAAATTTTCTTCCTAATAAGTATTGGCGGAAGTATTCAATAAAATATCTACGAGCCAGAAGCTCTTTGTCAGTGACACAGTAATTTTTTTCGGCTTTATTCAATGTTCTACTGGCATATGCTATGACTCGCTCTTTGCCCTCTTGCACTTGACTTAGTACACTCCCAATGCTTTCGTTACTGGCATCACAGTCTAGGATAAATTTACCAACATCATTTGGATATGACATGATATCTGGACTTATCAATGCTCTTTTGAGCTCTTCAAAAGAGCTTTGGCACTTTTCATTCCACGTAAATTTAACACCTTTTTTGGTCAAGTCTACCATAGGCCTTACAAGCTTGGCAAAATCCTTTATAAATCTTCGATAATAACTTCCCATTCCAATCACCTGTCTAATTTCTTTTACTGTCTTAGGTACAGGCCACTGCAATATCTTGGCTACGTTTTCAGGATTGGGCATGACCCCCTCCTTAGAGACTATATGACCGAGGAATGTCACCTTCTTTTGCAGTAGAGCACACTTGTTTGGTTTCAACTTCAAACCAGCTTCCTTTAACCTCAATAGTACTTCCCTTACTCGAGCCAGGTGTTCATCTAAATTTCTCCCAAATACTACAAAATCATCTATATAAATGAGGCATGTTTGCCACTGGAGTCCTTGCAGGGCAAGCTCCATAGCTCTTTGAAAACAAGGGGCCGCGTTACAGAGACCAAATGGCATAATTTTGTACTCAAATAGTCCATACTTGGTAACAAAAGCTGTTTTTGGTATGTCTTCCTTTCTCACAGGTACCTGATGATAGCCTGATGTGAGATCAAATGTTGAGAATAAGCTTGACCCCGCCACAGCATCTAAACAATCTCTTATCCTGGGTAAAGGGAAAGCATCAATTTTTGTTACAGCATTAACCCTTCTATAATCAACACAAAGTCTAAGTTTGCCTGATTTCTTTGGAACTAGCACTATTGGTGATGCCCAAGGGGACGTGGATTTTTGTATGACATCTTGCTCTTGTAGCTTATTGATCGTCTTTTTCAGCTTCTCAGCATATGCCATGGGAACTCTCCTCGGCAGCTGTTTTATGGGAGGTGCATCGCCTGTAACAATGGCATGTTCTACTAGGCCAGTTTGCCCCAGGTCATCATCATCTTTAGAGAATACATCTTGAAAGTCAGATAACAACTTTCTTACTTGCTGAGCCTCTTTTTCATTACAGTTCAGAGTGCCTTCTTCATACAGTGTTCTAAGGTGATCTGGCACTGTTTCATTAGTCTGACCCTGGTGATCTTCAGTTGAAACTTCATGTTTTGGTAGATTTCCCACCCTAAAACCCTGACTGGTTTTGATACTTCTTATGGCACCTGGGTTTTCTGACTCAGATCTATCCTCGCAGGATAGTACTTCAATAGGTTTCTGGGTCAGGTCTTCTGCAAAGCCTACTACGACATCCTGATTGATGGATATTTCAGTCGCTGTGGGGTTCATAAGTCTGACCTTATGAGTACAATTTTCCATGGATGTTAAACTGCTAGCCATCAAAAGTGGGTATCTCTCAGTGAATGTTTCTGCAGGTTCTATAATAGCTTCATTAATGCTTCTGTCATTATCTTTCCTTTCAATTAAAACATCAATTATGGCCTCTGTATAAGGAGGTATGTAGTAATGATCGGCTGCAGTTACCCGTCCAATTCTACCCGGCACTCCCACTTGAATGCATTGTATTGGGGTGCCTTTTAAATAAATCAAGCCTTTACTTAATAATAAATCTGCTGGTCCCTCTGCTTCATTCTGCAGTATATCAATACCCAAAAGAGCATCATCTTCAATGTCAGCCACAGCTATTTCTCTCCTCAATTCACATCCTCCCAATTTAATATGAAATAGTCCCCTGCCATAAAGGCTGAGTGGCTTTCCATTTGCCCCTGTTAAATTGCCTGACTTCTGTAAGTGTGGTCTTCTACTAAAAGGTATTTTGTCAAATACCCTTTTAGACATAATTGTCCTAGTGGCCCCCGTATCTGCAGTAAAAACGGTTTTAATTCCTTCAATTTCTCCCTTCACATAAACCCCTTCATATTGCGGGATTTCAGTATCGTCAATGTCATCGTAATTCGAATGGTCATGGCTCGCTTCACTTCTTACAGGGGCTCTTGTACAGTTAACTGACCGCTGCTCCCTCGTGTCAGTCCTTGGTAGTTTAAAGAGCTGTTTTGTGCATCTTTCCAAGACTCTCCCCTGTTGGTACTAGAGTTTCCCTGTATAACCGGTTTTTTGTCAATTTTAGCTTCTCTGTCATAGTTCCGGTTTCTTACTGGGCAATTTCGCAAAAAATGACCTTGGCCTTGGCAGTAGTAACAAAACAATGCTTCTATTTGCATCCTGCCTATAATTTTGGTTTGCATGCAATTCTTTTTCTAGTTTGTCTATACGATCCATTAATGCTTGGAGAACTTCAGGCTTCATTTCATTCATCTTTTTGCTTACCCCCTGTCTTGGCATTATGCTCTGCATCGCCTTTGAAGCTGGTTTACCAGACCTCATTTCAGACTGTTTTGCTTCTTTATTTTCAGGAGTTCTAAAGACCCTGTCTGACAGGTCATCTCCTTCCTTTAGTTGCCTCATAGGCCTTTTCGGGCGTCTATCAAAATAGGGTTCATGCAAAGCAGAAGGTTTTTGACAGGTCTCCTCAAAATTGACCACAAAACCAACAGCCTCATCAATATCCACTGGCTCTTTCACAAACTCTACATGAAATCGGGCTCTATCATCAATAAGGCCATCCAGGAAACGTCTTAACAGGTCTTCATTTCTGGTTTTTCCAATTCTTTTGGGGTGAGCTCTTGCATATAAGCTCTTGAGTTGTGCAGCATATTCCTCAACGCCTTCTTTAGGGAACTTGTCCCGCTTACTAAATTGAGCCACACAGGTTTTGGTTGTTTCAACAACCCTATATCTGCTTTCCAGTTCTGCTGTGAGTAATTTATAGTCATCAATGACCCTTTTAGATAATTGGCCGAACACAAAGTCCCCTGCTGATCCCTGCAACCTTGGCAGGAGCTCATCCAGCTTCATGCTATCTGACCACCTTTTCCTGTTGGCAACAGCATTGAAACGATTGAACCAGACCTTCCACTGCTCTTTCCCAGTGAAAACCGGCAGTTTTGCATTTGTGTGAGAACTAGCATTCAACTCTCGAGAGGCGTCACCACATACACTGAGGCATGGTTCATCATGTACTTCATACCCACTGACTTCATCTGAGTCATCATCGGTTATATACCCCCTTTCGACTTTCCGTCTCACGTTCATTCTCTCAGTCCTTGCATCTTTGTCATCAAGAACTCGATCAATGTGTCCCCTTTTAGAACACAGGGTGGACATCACCCCCTGCATCATTACCTGTATGTTTTCTGCCACACTTTCAGACATCTCTTTCTCCGCTTTCGTCATTACATCATTTATAACTTGGGAGACCTCACTCAGTGATTGATTATCCCCCATTTTTGTTTTAACCTGATCAGGGTTAACATCTCCCTCAGCCATTCGTTCCCCATGCATTATGGGTAACTGTGGATTACTTAGCTCAGAAAGGTTTCTACATTTAGCGACCTCATTTTTCTGCCCAGTTCTTGTGTTCGTCATTTCTCTATCATCATTATATACAATTATAGTGGGGATCCCTTCCTTTAATAAGATATCACTAGGTGGGACCCTTTCATCACTTACATCATTTAAGCTCTCAGACAACATTTCATTTTTAGTCCCTCTTTTGCTTCTCCTTTCCATCATTAAACTTAGCGTAAAATCGTTGGTTTTATATTTTCCTATACAAACAAACAATCCTGAGTACAGTATCACAACAACAATAAACATAAAAACATCACACAACTCGGCATGTGCTCGCACCACTGGATTCAATTAAATGTAACTGAATCCTACTTCTGACACCAAAAATGTAACGGTAAACCAGTGTTTCAGACCTGGCATGAATAACAGTTTGTGGTTGTCATTCAAAACCCTGACTGCTCCACAGATCTATCGATACTAAATGACTAAAGATAAAGATAAATTACGCAAGACAAATGGGTTAGGAATAAAATAACGGATGCACAGACTTCCAAGGGATTTGGGATATATAAAACTGCTTAAAAGGGAATACAACTGAACAAATCAAGGGAGATAATTCTGGCAATTACTGAAAGTGAGAGGAGAAATGTGCAAGGTATGGATTTCCCCCTTTTAAGCTCAAAACTACCCCGGGCAATAAAATGTTAGGCTTGAATCCAGCAAAAGAAGAGAAGGGATGAACGATTACTAGAATCACCCATTATAAGGATGTAACTAAAATATAGGTGAGGCAGTGAAGGGTAAGTTTTGTATAAAAATAACCAAAAGGCATCAGGATGACAATCAAACCCAGAATAGACTTCATGTGAACTATGTAGGTCATTCTGGCACTGAGTGTAAGGCTGATTATATTGGAACCTTCTTTTGCTTTCAACAATACCTAACAGGTCACCAGGAATTGTCAGGATACCGACACCAGTAGACAATGTCTACAATTAAAATAAGAAAATTTTAAAGTCATTAAATTTATTATTTGACTGTCAACGTATATGCAAAAACGGCCATTAAAACAGTTTACAAATTTTATACAATCACATTCAGACCCCACAAGACAAGACACCGACATAAAACAAGCACAATGCAAATGAAAATGAGACAATGAAATGGATAATGGATCTAATATAAAGGAAGCTAAATGATTTGATTGGATGATGGCCGATAGGCTTCAGCCCAAGGATGAGCGAATTAACGGTACTCATCCTTTAGATGATGCTTATCGGCGAATGAATAGTCCTTGAAACCTGATTTACTCGACTACAAAGCCAACATGCACAGTTTGCAAGGCTCCGCATGAGGCCTCCGGCTCCCCATGTTTCACTATACTCTACTGGAGAGACGGGAAAATAACACCGAAGCCCACACGTATATATGAACCAAACGTGAGGCCTCCATCTCACTGCATTTACTGGTGAGATGGGAAAACCACCAAAGCTCAAGCGAACAGTTAGCTAGGCTGCTCACAAGGCCTCCATCTTACTGTGTAACAATCCACTTGCAAGATGGGACGATCAAACGAAACAGAGCAATAGCTCTGAAAGACTGTCCCAATGGTCGATCTCCCACAATGGGGGTATTATACTCCCACTATGAGGAATCGAGCATTAGGCACTACGAAAGTGTGTACAGTGTCCCGCCAAAAGGGCGCTATACACTGAACTAGAAATTACAACCTAACTTACACAACACCGGTCCAGATAAAACTGGAGTAAATTGACGGAAAAATGCTTATCGAATCACCGCTAGTCAGGATGCACCTCAGCGGGAGGGACAGTAGGATACTGTTCCTCTCGCCGAACTGCATCATGACAAACAGAGATTTGAGAGACTGGGCTGACCATACAATTTTTCTTGGCACATCCCAAATATGGGATAAATTCCAAAAACACCTGTCAATATTATTAACAGAATCTCACTTTCATTAGCAAGACAAACTCAGGATTGTTTCTCCACTCCTACACTTGTAACTGCAAGCAACCATATTTATGACTAGACACCACCAGTTAACATAACAAATAACATATTGTCTGGTCATTCAATGTATTGTGCTTCGACAGGAGGGTCCTTAATAAGGATCATCCTCTCGGGAGCAACATCCCGAACAACCATACAACAAATCCTAACAAACTGAGTTTTAAATTAACAACCTCCAACGCAATGAAAATGATTAGCCTTATTTAAGGCAAAACTTTTATTACCTGTTTTCTAATTTTTGAAGTTGTCAAGAATCGCCAACGTACCTTCAACACGTGCTCTGCGCCACTGTAGCTCTAGGTGCAACACCACCAGGTGAAACCCCAATGGAGCTCCATCAGACGTTGTATCGCACATAGAACTAGAGTGTAAATTAAATAGCAGAGCAGTGTGCATTTACTTGAAACTACATTGTACATGTTTAACCTTTACTATAGGCATTACACAGCTTTGTTAAGCTTTCACTCTCTCACACACACCTTACCATAGTGGGCAATCTCTCCTACAAGCAATATTATTAAGCCAACAACCAAGTCACATGTCCAGCCCCAGAATAGTATTCGCCAGACATTCCCTTGTGACGGGTATGAGTACACATAGTCAGACCCGTCATTGTTTTCAATTAACAACAGGAAAATGATGGGCGAATAAAATCCAGCCTGAACATGCGGCCGCTGACCCCTAGGCTATGGTAAGTTACGACATTGTTCTATTATTACAACGTTCCCTCACCATGCATTGATTTTATTAAATTGTTTTATTACTAGACATCATAGAGAAAACCTAGGGCCTCTTGGCCCCTACTTTAGGCCTCTTGGCCCTGTATATGGGCCTCTTGGCCCTGTGGACTGGCCTCTTGGCCATGAATAGCACCCTGGCTTCTTAGCCTAAAGTACTGCTATAATTTACTTTCATATTGAGGAAATATGGCCTCTTGGCCCTGTGTACTGGCCTCTTGGCCCTGTACACCCATAGAAATAAACCCTCTAAAATTTAGGGTGGCATTGGCTGCTTAGCTCTGTGCTCCCCACTCCTTGAATAAAACACCCAGATACTTCTGAACTGGCCTCTTGGCCCAGTGAGCTTAACAAAGTAAATAAATAATTTAAATACTAGGGACAATGCTAATTTTGTAAACCCTGTACACACCTCTTGGCTCTGTGTACGCCTACAGAAATAAATTGAGAAAGAAATATTTGAGGGGCAAACGCTGTCCTACCGGGCCTGTAAACTGGCTTCTCAGCCCTGTGTACTACAAAAAATGAGTAAACACTGGTCAGAAAATATTAAAATACTGAAAGCGCTGGCCTCTTGGCCTGCGTTCCCTAACGAAAATAAATAAATAGAAAACCTATTAATTGCTGATAGCACTGGCCTCTTGGCCTGCGCTCCCTAATAAAAATAAATAAATAGGTAAAACCCGCAAAATCACCGATAGCGCTGGCTTCTTGGCCCTGCGCTGCCTAACAGAAATAAATAGAAAACCTATTCAGTGCACTAGCCGCTTGGCTCTGTGCGCCCCCCCCCCCTCCCTAAAATAACACGAATAAGTAAAAAAACTATTGCGAGTGCCTCTTGGCTTCGCAATAATCCTTCATCATGAAATTGAGACTCACAAAGAACTTCTTCCGTACGCTTCTTTTAGCTCTTATTGTGTGTCGGGATTCAGCCCCGCTTGAACCAGTGACTTCTGCTTTTATACTCTACAAAACCCGCGGGTCACATGACACACGTCAAAACACGCCGGAGTTGACCCCTGCGTGTTTCAGCGGGACTCAGGCAAGTGAGCAAAGGTCAACGCTAAAAAAAATGATAGAATTTGATTAATAAGGATGCTGGTGTGACCCAGCATTAACACCATTCAAAACCCCAACACAATACTGAGAAATTTATAGGACAAGTAAACTGGAATAACTTTATGCGACCGGCGAAACCAATAAGTGCAAAACAAACTGATTTCCAAGTTGAAAATTTCCCAGTACGCATTGCGAAACATGACAGCCTTCAGGCGAAAACACGCCGAAGCGTTGCATATAAAAATGTCAAAATACAAGCTTATGGAATTATTTTTCAACAAACAAAGTCCACCAAGTATAAATAAGGTGTGATATGATTAAAGTGAGGCAGTCACAGTGGTATACACCCTGTGAAAAGAAAACAATTGTCCCAAGGTGACTTACGAATTACCGAAAAGACCTTGTTAGGCTTGTACAATTATTTTCGCATTATCGCAAGTTGTAGCACAGGTTTATAAACCTTTTCCGTCGGTATTTCCGATGGAAACTTGATAAAAAAATTATTTTTTTTTTTGAAAATAGCGTGAGGCCCGTTTCGCCACACTACCCTATCCTTAGACTTTTTGTGGTCTCACAAAACACTTACCAACATAGACGTATAGATTGAAATATTGAAGACACAGAAACATATATATAAAAAAAAAATCATTAGAATGACCTTCCCCTCTGACACATAAATATCAGCAACATTGTCATTTTAAATAACCTGAAAAAATATAAACAGTTAGTGAAATTGTTTTTTTGTTTTTTTTGTTTTTTTTTTACACACCAGTTGTCACTACCATTGTTATTGTTCAAGTCAGTCTCTCACTCTTCAGTCTTTTTTGCTTGAATACTTCCACTGCTACCACTTTTACTGTTGTCCTTATGAATGATTGAAAGTTTATCTGTAAACAAGTCTTTCCATTGTGTCTTTGGTCCATATTTACAAATTTTGTGTTTTGCTTTTTCACCAGTCGAACTACTTTTTCTCTTCTTAGACTTATCTTTAGTTGTAATGTCTGTTTTGTTATGTTCACTCATGCTTTTTTGTGCTAAAAGAGTTTGTAAGGTTTCTTCTTGTTTGGTCATAACATTTGTGGCCGTAATAAGAGCTTCAGTAACCATGGCTCAAAAGTGTTCTGAAATGTTTGTAGTTGCTTCTTCATTTCACACACTTCTTCTTTCAGTTTCGAGATCTCTTTGTCTTTCATTTCTATATCCTTAGTTACTGCTGTGCTTTCCTCAGTGTGCGTTGTTTGATCTTTTAGCTTCACAACTCTTTTGTCCGTCACTGTTTCAAAATCATCAAAAAATGTTTGCTCTAAATCCAGAGGCTTTACCAATTCTTTTAAAAAATCGTTGTCATCATTTGTTAAATCTGAGAAGTCCACCCCTTGAAGTAGATTCAAAGATTGTTCTTCACTTTTCACTTCTACACTCTTGTTTTCATTCTTGCCCACTTTCTTTCTCTCATTCCAGACTTTCATGGACTCTTCTTGAGTTTCCCTTATTACATCCTTCCCTTCAATTATCTCAGATGGTTTCTCATTCACTTTCTTATATTTATCATCTTCTAACACTACTCCCATATCTCTGAATTTGGCTACTTTTTCCTTGTGAATTGGGAATGTGACTTTGTGCTTGTCAAATAACTTTTCATTCATTGCCTTGTAACCACACAGGGAACAGTCAAATGGCGCTTCCTCGGGTTTAATATGCCTTGCCAGGAAATGATTAAAGACTTTGTTTTTCTCACTGGCAAAATTACATCGGCCACATCTCCATACTCTGCCTCTGTTAGAGCTATTCATCATCTAAGAACAGAAGGAAAACTCCATTCAAACCGACAGTCATCATTTATCCCATAACACTCAACACTGAACACGCAGTACACTTAATCATGTTAATAATCATCATTTAATGTAAAAAAAGGTGGGCATCTCTTATTAAAGGCTTTGACTGCTGTCTTTGTCCACTGGGGTATGTGGTCTCCTCTGTAGGGCTTCAGTTTATTGTGATTGACTATTTTACCCTTGAAGGATTTACCCATCTGTATCATGTAATTCAAATCGGATATCTTCTTTAACACCACACCTGGCCCCACATACATAGGCTGTAATTTTGGACACACACCTACTTTACATGCTTCATTCATCAACCACACAAGGTCCCCTGCTTCATATCTGATTAGTTTAGAATTCACATCGTACACCTCTTTCTGTCTTTTAGCAGCTTTGTTAAGTTGCTTTCTAGCAATCGCATGGGCAGCATATAGTCTTTCTCTCAATCGCTCAACATATTCGCCATACGAGCTACACACTTCCTCAGTCTCACATCTTTTCAAGTTGAACATAAGTTCTGAAGGAAGTCTCACTTCCCTCCCAAGCATCATTAGATTTGGGGACATCCCAGTGCTTTCATGAGGAGTCGCCCTATATGCGGCGGCTAAACAACCTAAATTCAAATCCCAATCGGTCTGTTCCCCTTTCAAGTACGCTTTAATCATCCTGAGAAGGGTCCTATTGAAACGTTCGGCTTGGCCATTTCCCTTCGGGTTTCTTGGACTGGTTCTTGTCTTCCTGATCTCCATCAAATTACACAATTCTTTAAAAACATCACTTTCATAATTTCGACCCTGGTCAGAATGTAAACTGAAAGGGCACCCATACCTTCCAATCACTTCGTTTAAAATTTTCTCAGCGCAGGTCTGCGCTGATTGATCTGGGACAGGGAATATTTCCACCCATTTTGTGAAATGGTCAGTAACAAGTAAAATGTACTTGTGACCCCTGGGAGTACGTGGAAGTGGACCAAGTATGTCGGTTGCAAGTCGATCCAGTGGGGCACCAACACTCATTTTTCCAAGTGGGGCTTTGTTTCTCTGCACTGGTGGCTTGATTGCTTCACACTCATTACACTTCATCACCCAGTTTTTAACATCAATTCGGAGTTCAAACCAATAGAAATGTTGTAGAGTTTTCTCAATGGTCTTTTTACCACCAAGATGTCCTGAGAGAACGGTGTTGTGCATTTGATACATTACTTCTTTTCTCAATCTTTTGGGCACAATCAACTGCAATTGTGATTGCAAGCCATCAGGTTTGCAGAAACGTCGATATAGTACTCCACCTTCCACTTCAAGTGAATCCCAGATGTTCCAATAATGACGTGCAGCTGGACTTAATGCTGTTACTTCTGAGTGAGGTGGCCGTTCACCCTTCAGTTTTGCTGCAAGAATTGACTGGGTGTCCTCATCTTTTTCCTGCATCGATTGAATTTCAGGATTAGTGTACTTTGAACCAAATTGCAAAAAGGTTTCAATAACCTGCTTGTCACTAGTACCACTGTTGGGCTCATCTGATGAATTGCTATCTTGTAATTTGCTTGCTGCTCGAGTCCTAACTGAGCGATAGCTTGCCGTCTCTGGGTTGGGAGAAATATGTTCACCCTGTGTTGTTTCCATAGTTTCCTCTGTTCTTACCAGTGCTTGACCCATTCTTCTCTTGCACTTTGAGCATGGCCCACACTTAAGTGCTTCCATCATATCTACCTCAGAACTTTGGCAATTCCAAGGATTGGGGCACCGCGACATAGCATCTGCATTGCCATGTTTGGTTCCCATTCTATAAGTGACAGAGAAATCATAAGCTGACAATATCTCAATCCATCTGGCCACTCGTCCTTTTGGTTCCTTCAAAGTAAATAGCCATATGAGAGCCTGATGGTCTGTTCTCACCTCAAATTTTCTTCCTAATAAGTATTGGCGGAAGTATTCAATAAAATATCTACGAGCCAGAAGCTCTTTGTCAGTGACACAGTAATTTTTTTCGGCTTTATTCAATGTTCTACTGGCATATGCTATGACTCGCTCTTTGCCCTCTTGCACTTGACTTAGTACACTCCCAATGCTTTCGTTACTGGCATCACAGTCTAGGATAAATTTACCAACATCATTTGGATATGACATGATATCTGGACTTATCAATGCTCTTTTGAGCTCTTCAAAAGAGCTTTGGCACTTTTCATTCCACGTAAATTTAACACCTTTTTTGGTCAAGTCTACCATAGGCCTTACAAGCTTGGCAAAATCCTTTATAAATCTTCGATAATAACTTCCCATTCCAATCACCTGTCTAATTTCTTTTACTGTCTTAGGTACAGGCCACTGCAATATCTTGGCTACGTTTTCAGGATTGGGCATGACCCCCTCCTTAGAGACTATATGACCGAGGAATGTCACCTTCTTTTGCAGTAGAGCACACTTGTTTGGTTTCAACTTCAAACCAGCTTCCTTTAACCTCAATAGTACTTCCCTTACTCGAGCCAGGTGTTCATCTAAATTTCTCCCAAATACTACAAACTCATCTATATAAATGAGGCATGTTTGCCACTGGAGTCCTTGCAGGGCAAGCTCCATAGCTCTTTGAAAACAAGGGGCCGCGTTACAGAGACCAAATGGCATAATTTTGTACTCAAATAGTCCATACTTGGTAACAAAAGCTGTTTTTGGTATGTCTTCCTTTCTCACAGGTACCTGATGATAGCCTGATGTGAGATCAAATGTTGAGAATAAGCTTGACCCCGCCACAGCATCTAAACAATCTCTTATCCTGGGTAAAGGGAAAGCATCAATTTTTGTTACAGCATTAACCCTTCTATAATCAACACAAAGTCTAAGTTTGCCTGATTTCTTTGGAACTAGCACTATTGGTGATGCCCAAGGGGACGTGGATTTTTGTATGACATCTTGCTCTTGTAGCTTATTGATCGTCTTTTTCAGCTTCTCAGCATATGCCATGGGAACTCTCCTCGGCAGCTGTTTTATGGGAGGTGCATCGCCTGTAACAATGGCATGTTCTACTAGGCCAGTTCGCCCCAGGTCATCATCATCTTTAGAGAATACATCTTGAAAGTCAGATAACAACTTTCTTACTTGCTGAGCCTCTTTTTCATTACAGTTCAGAGTGCCTTCTTCATACAGTGTTCTAAGGTGATCTGGCACTGTTTCATTAGTCTGACCCTGGTGATCTTCAGTTGAAACTTCATGTTTTGGTAGATTTCCCACCCTAAAACCCTGACTGGTTTTGATACTTCTTATGGCACCTGGGTTTTCTGACTCAGATCTATCCTCGCAGGATAGTACTTCAATAGGTTTCTGGGTCAGGTCTTCTGCAAAGCCTACTACGACATCCTGATTGATGGATATTTCAGTCGCTGTGGGGTTCATAAGTCTGACCTTATGAGTACAATTTTCCATGGATGTTAAACTGCTAGCCATCAAAAGTGGGTATCTCTCAGTGAATGTTTCTGCAGGTTCTATAATAGCTTCATTAATGCTTCTGTCATTATCTTTCCTTTCAATTAAAACATCAATTATGGCCTCTGTATAAGGAGGTATGTAGTAATGATCGGCTGCAGTTACCCGTCCAATTCTACCCGGCACTCCCACTTGAATGCATTGTATTGGGGTGCCTTTTAAATAAATCAAGCCTTTACTTAATAATAAATCTGCTGGCCCCTCTGCTTCATTCTGCAGTATATCAATACCCAAAAGAGCATCATCTTCAATGTCAGCCACAGCTATTTCTCTCCTCAATTCACATCCTCCCAATTTAATATGAAATAGTCCCTGCCATAAAGGCTGAGTGGCTTTCCATTTGCCCCTGTTAAATTGCCTGACTTCTGTAAGTGTGGTCTTCTACTAAAAGGTATTTTGTCAAATACCCTTTTAGACATAATTGTCCTAGTGGCCCCCGTATCTGCAGTAAAAACGGTTTTAATTCCTTCAATTTCTCCCTTCACATAAACCCCTTCATATTGCGGGATTTCAGTATCGTCAATGTCATCGTAATTCGAATGGTCATGGCTCGCTTCACTTCTTACAGGGGCTCTTGTACAGTTAACTGACCGCTGCTCCCTCGTGTCAGTCCTTGGTAGTTTAAAGAGCTGTTTTGTGCATCTTTCCAAGACTCTCCCCTGTTGGTACTAGAGTTTCCCTGTATAACCAGTTTTTTGTCAATTTTAGCTTCTCTGTCATAGTTCCGGTTTCTTACTGGGCAATTTCGCAAAAAATGACCTTGGCCTTGGCAGTAGTAACAAACAATGCTTCTATTTGCATCCTGCCTATAATTTTGGTTTGCATGCAATTCTTTTTCTAGTTTGTCTATACGATCCATTAATGCTTGGAGAACTTCAGGCTTCATTTCATTCATCTTTTTGCTTACCCCCTGTCTTGGCATTATGCTCTGCATCGCCTTTGAAGCTGGTTTACCAGACCTCATTTCAGACTGTTTTGCTTCTTTATTTTCAGGAGTTCTAAAGACCCTGTCTGACAGGTCATCTCCTTCCTTTAGTTGCCTCATAGGCCTTTTCGGGCGTCTATCAAAATAGGGTTCATGCAAAGCAGAAGGTTTTTGACAGGTCTCCTCAAAATTGACCACAAAACCAACAGCCTCATCAATATCCACTGGCTCTTTCACAAACTCTACATGAAATCGGGCTCTATCATCAATAAGGCCATCCAGGAAACGTCTTAACAGGTCTTCATTTCTGGTTTTTCCAATTCTTTTGGGGTGAGCTCTTGCATATAAGCTCTTGAGTTGTGCAGCATATTCCTCAACGCCTTCTTTAGGGAACTGGTCCCGCTTACTAAATTGAGCCACACAGGTTTTGGTTGTTTCAACAACCCTATATCTGCTTTCCAGTTCTGCTGTGAGTAATTTATAGTCATCAATGACCCTTTTAGATAATTGGCCGAACACAAAGTCCGCTGCTAATCCCTGCAACCTTGGCAGGAGCTCATCCAGCTTCATGCTATCTGACCACCTCTTCCTGTTGGCAACAGCATTGAAACGATTAAACCAGACCTTCCACTGCTCTTTCCCAGTGAAAACCGGCAGTTTTGCATTTGTGTGAGAACTAGCATTCAACTCTCGAGAGGCGTCACCACATACACTGAGGCATGGTTCATCATGTACTTCATACCCACTGACTTCATCTGAGTCATCATCGGTTATATACCCCCTTTCGACTTTCCGTCTCACGTTCATTCTCTCAGTCCTTGCATCTTTGTCATCAAGAACTCGATCAATGTGTCCCCTTTTAGAACACAGGGTGGACATCACCCCCTGCATCATTACCTGTATGTTTTCTGCCACACTTTCAGACATCTCTTTCACCGCTTTCGTCATTACATCATTTATAACTTGGGAGACCTCACTCAGTGATTGATTATCCCCCATTTTTGTTTTAACCTGATCAGGGTTAACATCTCCCTCAGCCATTCGTTCCCCATGCATTATGGGTAACTGTGGATTACTTAGCTCAGAAAGGTTTCTACATTTAGCGACCTCATTTTTCTGCCCAGTTCTTGTGTTCGTCATTTCTCTATCATCATTATATACAATTATAGTGGGGATCCCTTCCTTTAATAAGATATCACTAGGTGGGACCCTTTCATCACTTACATCATTTAAGCTCTCAGACAACATTTCATTTTTAGTCCCTCTTTTGCTTCTCCTTTCCATCATTAAACTTAGCGTAAAATCGTTGGTTTTATATTTTCCTATACAAACAAACAATCCTGAGTACAGTATCACAACAACAATAAACATAAAAACATCACACAACTCGGCATGTGCTCGCACCACTGGATTCAATTAAATGTAACTGAATCCTACTTCTGACACCAAAAATGTAACGGTAAACCAGTGTTTCAGACCTGGCATGAATAACAGTTTGTGGTTGTCATTCAAAACCCTGACTGCTCCACAGATCTATCGATACTAAATGACTAAAGATAAAGATAAATTACGCAAGACAAATGGGTTAGGAATAAAATAACGGATGCACAGACTTCCAAGGGATTTGGGATATATAAAACTGCTTAAAAGGGAATACAACTGAACAAATCAAGGGAGATAATTCTGGCAATTACTGAAAGTGAGAGGAGAAATGTGCAAGGTATGGATTTCCCCCTTTTAAGCTCAAAACTACCCCGGGCAATAAAATGTTAGGCTTGAATCCAGCAAAAGAAGAGAAGGGATGAACGATTACTAGAATCACCCATTATAAGGATGTAACTAAAATATAGGTGAGGCAGTGAAGGGTAAGTTTTGTATAAAAATAACCAAAAGGCATCAGGATGACAATCAAACCCAGAATAGACTTCATGTGAACTATGTAGGTCATTCTGGCACTGAGTGTAAGGCTGATTATATTGGAACCTTCTTTTGCTTTCAACAATACCTAACAGGTCACCAGGAATTGTCAGGATACCGACACCAGTAGACAATGTCTACAATTAAAATAAGAAAATTTTAAAGTCATTAAATTTATTATTTGACTGTCAACGTATATGCAAAAACGGCCATTAAAACAGTTTACAAATTTTATACAATCACATTCAGACCCCACAAGACAAGACACCGACATAAAACAAGCACAATGCAAATGAAAATGAGACAATGAAATGGATAATGGATCTAATATAAAGGAAGCTAAATGATTTGATTGGATGATGGCCGATAGGCTTCAGCCCAAGGATGAGCGAATTAACGGTACTCATCCTTTAGATGATGCTTATCGGCGAATGAATAGTCCTTGAAACCTGATTTACTCGACTACAAAGCCAACATGCACAGTTTGCAAGGCTCCGCATGAGGCCTCCGGCTCCCCATGTTTCACTATACTCTACTGGAGAGACGGGAAAATAACACCGAAGCCCACACGTATATATGAACCAAACGTGAGGCCTCCATCTCACTGCATTTACTGGTGAGATGGGAAAACCACCAAAGCTCAAGCGAACAGTTAGCTAGGCTGCTCACAAGGCCTCCATCTTACTGTGTAACAATTCACTTGCAAGATGGGACGATCAAACGAAACAGAGCAATAGCTCTGAAAGACTGTCCCAATGGTCGATCTCCCACAATGGGGGTATTATACTCCCACTATGAGGAATCGAGCATTAGGCACTACGAAAGTGTGTACAGTGTCCCGCCAAAAGGGCGCTATACACTGAACTAGAAATTACAACCTAACTTACACAACACCGGTCCAGATAAAACTGGAGTAAATTGACGGAAAAATGCTTATCGAATCACCGCTAGTCAGGATGCACCTCAGCGGGAGGGACAGTAGGATACTGTTCCTCTCGCCGAACTGCATCATGACAAACAGAGATTTGAGAGACTGGGCTGACCATACAATTTTTCTTGGCACATCCCAAATATGGGATAAATTCCAAAAACACCTGTCAATATTATTAACAGAATCTCACTTTCATTAGCAAGACAAACTCAGGATTGTTTCTCCACTCCTACACTTGTAACTGCAAGCAACCATATTTATGACTAGACACCACCAGTTAACATAACAAATAACATATTGTCTGGTCATTCAATGTATTGTGCTTCGACAGGAGGGTCCTTAATAAGGATCATCCTCTCGGGAGCAACATCCCGAACAACCATACAACAAATCCTAACAAACTGAGTTTTAAATTAACAACCTCCAACGCAATGAAAATGATTAGCCTTATTTAAGGCAAAACTTTTATTACCTGTTTTCTAATTTTTGAAGTTGTCAAGAATCGCCAACGTACCTTCAACACGTGCTCTGCGCCACTGTAGCTCTAGGTGCAACACCACCAGGTGAAACCCCAATGGAGCTCCATCAGACGTTGTATCGCACATAGAACTAGAGTGTAAATTAAATAGCAGAGCAGTGTGCATTTACTTGAAACTACATTGTACATGTTTAACCTTTACTATAGGCATTACACAGCTTTGTTAAGCTTTCACTCTCTCACACACGCCTTACCATAGTGGGCAATCTCTCCTACAAGCAATATTATTAAGCCAACAACCAAGTCACATGTCCAGCCCCAGAATAGTATTCGCCAGACATTCCCTTGTGACGGGTATGAGTACACATAGTCAGACCCGTCATTGTTTTCAATTAACAACAGGAAAATGTTGGGCGAATAAAATCCAGCCTGAACATGTGGCCGCTGACCCCTAGGCTATGGTAAGTTACGAACATTGTTCTATTATTACAACGTTCCCTCACCATGCATTGATTTTATTAAATTGTTTTATTACTAGACATCATAGAGAAAACCTAGGGCCTCTTGGCCCCTACTTTAGGCCTCTTGGCCCTGTATATGGGCCTCTTGGCCCTGTGAACTGGCCTCTTGGCCATGAATAGCACCCTGGCTTCTTAGCCTAAAGTACTGCTATAATTTACTTTCATATTGAGGAAATATGGCCTCTTGGCCCTGTGTACTGGCCTCTTGGCCCTGTACACCCATAGAAATAAACCCTCTAAAATTTAGGGTGGCATTGGCTGCTTAGCTCTGTGCTCCCCACTCCTTGAATAAAACACCCAGATACTTCTGAACTGGCCTCTTGGCCCAGTGAGCTTAACAAAGTAAATAAATAATTTAAATACTAGGGACAATGCTAATTTTGTAAACCCTGTACACACCTCTTGGCTCTGTGTACGCCTACAGAAATAAATTGAGAAAGAAATATTTGAGGGGCAAACGCTGTCCTACCGGGCCTGTACACTGGCTTCTCAGCCCTGTGTACTACAAAAAATGAGTAAACACTGGTCAGAAAATATTAAAATACTGAAAGCGCTGGCCTCTTGGCCTGCGTTCCCTAACGAAAATAAATAAATAGAAAACCTATTAATTGCTGATAGCACTGGCCTCTTGGCCTGCGCCCCCTAATAAAAATAAATAAATAGGTAAAACCCGCAAAATCACCGATAGCGCTGGCTTCTTGGCCCTGCGCTGCCTAACAGAAATAAATAGAAAACCTATTCAGTGCACTAGCCGCTTGGCTCTGTGCGCCCCCCCCCCTCCCTAAAATAACACGAATAAGTAAAAAAAACTATTGCGAGTGCCTCTTGGCTTCGCAATAATCCTTCATCATGAAATTGAGACTCACAAAGAACTTCTTCCGTACGCTTCTTTTAGCTCTTATTGTGTGTCGGGATTCAGCCCCGCTTGAACCAGTGACTTCTGCTTTTATACTCTACAAAACCCGCGGGTCACATGACACCCGTCAAAACACGCCGGAGTTGACCCCTGCGTGTTTCAGCGGGACTCAGGCAACTGAGCAAAGGTCAACGCTAAAAAAAAATGATAGAATTTGATTAATAAGGATGCTGGTGTGACCCAGCATTAACACCATTCAAAACCCCAACACAATACTGAGAAATTTATAGGACAAATAAACTGGAATAACTTTATGCGACCGGCGAAACCAATAAGTGCAAAACAAACTGATTTCCAAGTTAAAAATTTCCCAGTACGCATTGCGAAACATGACAGCCTTCAGGCGAAAACACGCCGAAGCGTTGCATATAAAAATGTCAAAATACAAGCTTATGGAATTATTTTTCAACAAACAAAGTCCACCAAGTATAAATAAGGTGTGATATGATTAAAGTGAGGCAGTCACAGTGGTATACACCCTGTGAAAAGAAAACAATTGTCCCAAGGTGACTTACGAATTACCGAAAAGACCTTGTTAGGCTTGTACAATTATTTTCGCATTATCGCAAGTTGTAGCACAGGTTTATAAACCTTTTCCGTCGGTATTTCCGATGGAAACTTGATAAAAAAATTATTTTTTTTTTTGAAAATAGCGTGAGGCCCGTTTCGCCACAGTATACTTGGTGTCTAACCGATAGTAACTGTGTCCAACAATTCTTGCGACTGGCCTGTTTCACACTGGCATGAATGCAGTTTGGTTAATGTCGATGTTAGGGTGAGCGGTTGGGCTGTTGGTGGGCGGTCCGGAAGGCGTGGGCGGGCTGGCGGGGGGGGGGTCTGGCTGGCGGGCGGGGTTCGGGCGGGCGGGCGGGCTTTCGGGCGGGCTGGCGGGCGGGCGAGCGGGCGGGCGGGCGGGCGGGCGGGCGGGCGGGCGGGCGGGCGGGCGGGCTGTGTTTCGGGTGTGGCTTGGGGATGCGGGCGGGCGGGCGGGCGGGCGTATGGGATCGGGCGGGCGGGCCGGGTATCGGGCGGGCAGGAGAGCAGGCAATCAGGCAGGCAGGCTGCATTTCTAACAAGGCAACCGAAAATACACTCACACTGGCATGAATGGAGTATTGTTAATATAGAAGTCATGGCAGGCGGGCAGTTTCAGGCGAACCGGTGGTCGGGTGGGCGGGCGTTCGGGCAGGCGGGCTGGCAGGCAGGCAGGCAGGCTAACAATCCTTCCGACTGGACCCTTTCACACTGGCATGGCTGGTGTATGGTTAAAGTCGAAGTCAGGGTGTGTTTGCTGTCAGGCAGGCATGTAGGAGATTATTAATTTTGTTTCAAAAAAAATCAGTAAAAGAAGGTAAAGCATATTTTGAAAATTCCAGTTTTTCAGACAGTACTCTCAAGTAGCTGGTTACGTAAAGGTTTACACGAGGCACAGTGATATTCAAACGATTTGTGTTCGTGATAAAATGAAATAATTGACTGGAGAATTGAATGGAGTGTGAATACAGGTCAGCTATAAATGATAGTATAAATAAATAAGGCATCTCAGTTTCCAAAGACCTGTCATCAATCATAGCTTGAATTTCTGATAATAGTCTTGGAGGAATTTTGAATCTTGGTATTTGAATGAACATGTACAATTTGAGGGTACTCCAATTCAAGACCCGTCAACTAGGTGAGGGTTAAAACCTTGAATAAAACAATATATATAACAGCAGAATTGCTCTTGAATGAATGCCCTATCTTCTCATGGGAATTGTTTTGAGAAAATATGGCTAGTGCACAGAAATTGCATGTAAAAGTTGGCGAAAATAACAATTATTCCGACTTTACCCCTATTGGAAGTCTCAAATCTTCCAAGGATTAAACTTTAATAGTAACATACATATAAAACAAAAGTTGACATACGTTGACTGCTGCATTCAGCCATAGAAAACAGTCAGTGATCAATCATTTAGAAATGGATTAAATTGCCACTTAAACTTACCAAATTCTGAAAAATGGGAGTTTTTTTATGGTAACTACTTTTAGGCAACAAAAATGGGCAGAGGGTTAAACTTTACAACCAAACGTACAACAGCAGATATGTTCGATAGTCAACTGTAAATACGGATATGCAACCGTATGAAATTAATCCTTTGCAAAATGATAGGACAAAGGAACCAAACTTGGCTGATCTTGCAATTTTGAAACCATTCTCTTATTCTCACCATCATTGTGGTCGAAGGTTAAACTTGATATTAAAAAGTAAACAGTGACTTTCTTCTGCAATCATTCTTGCATCTATCCATACCTAAACAATTGTTCCAACAACCTTGCAATTTGAGAACTTTGCCCTTGAAGTTGGCCAATTCTGAAGACAAAAATTCTATATTCATATCATTTTTGGCAATAGTTTTTAATTTTGAAAAATTTGTGTGGTGATTTTGGTGTATCATATTATGCTCTAAATGTTTGGAAAATTGGAACTAAATAACTGTGAACAATTTTGAGACTTTTGAAAAATGGTGAAACTTTAATGGTTTTGGCAGAATATTTTGAACATAAGCGTTTTCACGGATATAACGATACCTTATTTCACTAGACTTTATGGCATTACATAAGTACGCCAAATTTGGTTGAAATCTTTACAGCTTGTTTTTCAGCAGTGGAACAGACAAAATTGAGGGAGGAAATTAAAATAGTGAAGAAGAAATTTTTGAAAAAGAAGAATATCAAGAAAACTGGGTTTGGGAAAGCCTATTAAAAACAGGAGACAACACGCACTGGAAGAGATTATCTTTCTCAAACCTGTTAGGAATTTTGTAGTGTTAAATCTTCTTAGACTCTATTCACTCTCCTGATAAAAAAAATAACCTTACGCCAATCACAGATCGTTTCATGGCAGATTCTCTATCAACGTGCGTTTTGAATTCTGTCTTTTCCGCAACAGAATTTACGACGGGCTACGATGCAACACATGACCAATAACCAGAACTCTCAATTGAAGGGAATGGAATCACGTGACCAAGGTTACTCGTCGTTGGGACGCAATCACGTGACCAAGGATACTCGTCGTTGGGATGAAATTGCCCAATTCTTTAAATCCGTTATACATAAATCTTTTATCAAAGAAAACGTCTGTCATCCATGATCAGGCCATACAGCAATTACCGATAAAAAGAGGAGTTATTGAGAATTTAATCCTGACAGTCCTAGAAGTCTATAGCATTAAGTTATTACCGAACCTCCCTAGAAATATGAAGTAAACTCTTAAAGAGCGTTGTAAAAGGCGATAATATTCGGGGAGTCGGGGATGAAAAAGTTAAACACGAATACGCACAGATCCATATAAGTTATTTTAGATATATATTCGGTGTCTCGTTTGCTTATTGATTCATTAACTTTAGAAAAGGTTATCTCTCTTAGCGTAAACAGCCTTGTATAACTTTTTCTAAAGTATAATGTTATAAAAAATAGCACATATTGTTACAATGTTTTTAAGCACATAATGTGACACAAATTAACTGATAATGTTAAACTTTACGTATATTCAATGCGGTCACCACTATTCCTGATGAACGCCAACTTGAAGTCGCGTAGCTGTCAGTTACCATTTAAAGCACGTATGTTGTATATGAGGTGGGTTTCTTCTTTCTACTTCTTAGGGGACCTCAGTGGGAGACTCCAGTCGGGGTACTTATTTTGAGGGGACCTAGTTCATGTAGCACTAGTAATCCTCCATATTCTGGTGTCATCTTCATGGTGATACACGTTCATGTGCTTCAAAGGTGTCAGGTTACGGAAATGACAAATTTTGGGGATTTTTTTGAGCCGGATCAGAATCTCGCGAGATTTTTCTCCAATTAAACTATGATGGGAAGGGAAGGAGTGGGCGCTATGTTGTCCGGAGGGTATGTTTATCGACTCGAGTAGACGCCTCGTCAGGGAAAGTAGTATATCATAGCCGCCTGACCCCATTTATGGGACCAAATACCCATTGTTTGCCTATTTTAAGTGACTAATTAACAATTTTCGAGCATTTCTCTCATTGTAGCAGTATCCTATTATTTGTTTATATTGCTAAAGGTTTAGAGCTAAGATTGAACAAAAAAAGAGGTGGAGTTGGAGATGGTAGCGATGGTGGGGATTGTGGATGATGTGATGGAGGTGAGAGTACAGGTGCTGGAGGTGGTGGAGTCACTTGGGGCAGGGATTTGTTTAAACAATATTTATTTCATAAGTTTAGAGAAAGGTATAGAAATCAAGCACGATAAGGATACAAGTAGCAGCAAACAAAGAACGTTAATAGAAAAGGATTCAGCAACAAGCTTGGGGCTTATACTTGACTATTTGCCTAGAATAGAGATTACGAGGGGAGGAGGCGGGGTAGGTAGATGAGGAAGAGGAGTGGGGATTAGGAGGAATGGAAAATTCGGCACTCTGAAAATGCATTCAGCAAGAAGCTGGGGGCTTATACTTTGCTACTTGAATAGGACAGGGATTACGAGGAGAAGACTGGGTAGGATGATGAAGGCGGATTAGAAAATTCAGCAGTTTAACGAATCGCGATTTTATGCTCGAATCCAATACTGAATCGCAACAGACACGATATTTCACATCGAATATTGAATCGAATATCCAATGGTTACACATTTTGGAAATGATTATCGGAGAATTATCTCCTCCTGTTTGGAAGTAATTGAATAAATGGTAGGTTCTTATATTGTAAAAATTCAGTTTTGTTGTTATCATATATAATGCGCTATTTTTATAATGATGCCAATAAAAAAGTTTTCTTTTCAACAGATGAAAACAATTAGGAGAGAACCCAACAAACACATACGCGGTGCAACACACATTTCAACCAATGTTATAAGGTCCAAACAACTGATCTGCGTAAAAAGAAAGCTTTACCTATAAGTGTTCAGTGCCCTTTAATAATCTCTATAATATAGTGCGTGTGTTTGATTGTGCAGTGTAATGTTCAAAACTGCTCCACCTTTTGCCTTGTGATTTAACACGCATGTTTTGTAGACTGGCATGGTGTTTCTGTCAATTTCGATTGGATGTCTCACAGATAATCACAATAAAATAAGTTATTATTTCTTCGTTTCCGTCCATAAGGCGGGCACAAGAGAAGCATATTTTTACTTCCATCTGCTACACGGAAATCTGAATTTTTAACAACAAGAGCTTCGGAAGCATCTAAGGAAAAAGGGGGCAGGAATCAAAAGGCTCCTCGACTCCGGGTATGAGATGTGACCGGGAGTTTACGATGTATCATAAATCGTAATGTAACACTCAAACGTACTAGCATTATATATCAACCCTTGTGTGGAACAATATGTCCTCTGCACTGCTAAACCATTGGTTGTGTAACGTCTTTGATTGATGATTGACGACAAGCTTGAGTCATTATTCTCGCTACCCCCCCCCCCCCCCAACTGGCATTGGCACATATATAAAGTGCGTTGCAATGGATGCTCGTCTACTAGTGAACATATGGTAACGACAAGTACTGCCCTCTTGTCGTCTTGTCTCAGGGCAGGGAGGGTGACAGCTGTCCATGCCAGTCCTTGCATTCACCTCCAATTGTGATTTGTTTACATCTTTTGAATAACTAAGAAACCTCTCCCAAAATTCTCAATAAGGATATAGATCTGTATGGGTGGTGATAAGATTGCCATTCAATGTGACATTAAAAATTTGCTAAACATACTATGAAAATCGATTTTAATGAGAGCAATTTGTGTATCTGGAGCCAAAATACTCACATCTTGTTTTGTAATTTTAAATTGAATTTCAAGGGTAGATACTACAAGATTTAACCACTTGGTTGTTTGTCTTGGAATTCAAAAGTGTACTGATGAAGAATTGTTTAAATATGCTATTGAAAACTGTTGAATTTCACCAATATTTTCTATACCACTTGATATTGTGAAGCATTATCTGGATCAAAACTACTTCCAAACTTTTCGCATGATCGCTGTAGCATCATGGGTTAATCAAATATATCAAGTGGTCTGAATTTTCATTTTACAGGAGCGCTATACGTCTTTCCTCTTTGACAAATTTTCTTAAAATGAGTTACTGTTTTTCCTTTTGGTCTTTTTAGAACTAAAGCAGATTCATCCACTGATTTCAAAAGAGGTCTTTCCCATGAGTGAATACAATTACTTTAGGTGCTTAACGTTTTCCTAAAAGTTCTTTTACCATCTGTATACCATGCTTAAAACCTTCATGTTTTAAAGTTTAAAATGCATTTCGTGCTATGGGTTGTACATATGGTACAGCTATTCTCAATGTTGTACGAAAAATAGAACCTAATACCCATAACCATATGGGCGAGGTATACCTTGATATACAGACATTAAATTTTACAATTGCAGTTTATTCCGCTTTCTAAAATGCAACTTTACTGCAGTCTTACCACTGACAAACTGAATAGGTTTGCCACTGCTTCCATGTATATTTATACTAATCTGATCAAAGTAATATTTTGATACTGGTACATAATGTACATTATCAAATTTTTGTCTCCTATAAATGTATAATCCGCAATGTCAGGGTAAAAAAACAGCTGATTGAAATCAGCATTTAAATCCACATTATACTTAAATAGATCTCTTGCCGTGTTAGGAAATACGACAGGAAAATATTTTTACATCCAAGTTTTTGTAATAAACGTAGTGACATTTTCAATACCCACTTTTCCAATTCTATTTCCGACTATTTTTACACGGGATTGTCAAGCTAAATATCCCAGATGAAATGATACATTCAATGTTTTAAATATATCTCGACGTTTTTTCATGAATATCTGATTCCATTGCATCTATGTCACGGTCACCATTTGCATAGGCACATGGTAAAATACTTAATTTAACAGCAGCAACGCCTTTGTGAATGTTTTGTTTCAGAGATGTTTTATTGATTGGGTTCGATATTTTGCTATCTGTCACACTCATTGTAAAAACAGATTCTTCATCGGTAATATTTGTTGCCTCTGAAGGTAAAATTATTTCAACTAACCTACTTCCCATCGTTCTTCATCAAGATGAATGGGCTTAAGTAATTGTGTTTTAAAACAACGTTGTGCATTATTTGGAAACATATTCATAGAACTATCACTCAGAAAGAATTTCTTAATAATACTAGCCTAATCCTTTACTGGAGCTCTATAAACTAACATGTGCAATAGCAGTAATTATAATACCATAAATTATTATAATCTGTGTAAAATAAGTCACTTGATTTTTTGCATCGCGAATCTCACAAATTTAAATTGCTGACTGTGTAGACTTTGTCCATCAACACTTATGCTGTCTCTATGTAATGAAGTTTCCTTTGATGACATGTTTTGTTTTTATACCAAATAAGTTTCGGGAATCCAACAATCGAATTTCTTAGGATAACTTTCCCAATGTACTTTGATTTCCCAAATAGTTTTGTCATCTACAAGTCTCGAACGTCGACCGAGAACTGATTCGATCATATATTTTTTATCATCTTTTATATGTCGAATTTCCTGAGGATAAAATGTTCCCTCAATCTTTTCTCCATCTAAATCTTAAAGTGTGTAAGTAGGTGGTATTCTAAGTTTCTCATGTGTAATTTTAAATAATTATTTTGTCCAATTTGGTAAAAACCCTTTTTGAAATGTACATTGTTTTTTGTTAATGTGTACCACATCCCCCACTTGAAAATGTATTTTTTTTCTTTTGAGATTTTTGTCCATATAGTTCTTGAGAAACTTCTACTTCAATTTCATCTATAGAACCAGAAGCACTATGATTGTAACTATCTACTAAAGTTTGTAACACATCAATATATTCTGAACCTTAATCATATTGTAATGCCAATGGTTTTCGACCAGACATTTTCTTTTTTTTTGTTTTGTTTTTTTACCTTTTTGTGTTGGAGATAATTGATAAATAAGACGCTTGCTCACTATCTTCAGGAGAACTCTGATATTCATTGCTAGGTTTATGTATGTGTTGCCTATGCATCTATAGCCAACATTCATGATTTCCTGCAAAATCTTGTGGTATATTTATATTTTTTAATCCAGAACTGAATATTTCCCAGCCTTTTGGTTTGAAACCTTTTTGATGTCTGAGAACATCATTAACTAAATCAATAATGTTTGAACCTTGTATGGTTTCTCTGTCATAGCATAATATACTCTGATCATCCCAGCTCATGTTTTGATGAGTTGATAAAGCAGATTATGAACTTGCTCTACATATCATAGTAACAGTTTCTGTAATAAGATAAGATAATGATTTTTTTTCTAAATCGGGTATAATAACAAGTGAAGATCATGATGCTTTCTGATGCGACATTTAAAACGTCTGCACCGTTTCCCCTTACTTCAGTTCTTTCTCACTTTCTGATAACTCTGAATTGTCTACCACTGATGCTAAATTATTCTGCGGTTATGCAGTATTGGCAAAATGTGACTAGGTGGTAATCTAGGACATTGTGCTTTTTCATTTCTAAATTGTTGCATATCTTCTAATAGTATATAAGGTAAAATAGCCATTGTCTTAATATTTTACTCACTAATTCATTTCCAAGACTTGCTGCAAGTCCAACCACTGGAGCAAGTAATCCAAGTGATAGTAAAAACACACCTTTTTGATTTTTATGTTTGTTTTTTTTTTTAACAGAAATTGATTTAGGTGTCAGATGTACATTGCCTTTTAAAAGATTATGACAACATTCTGACAGAAAAATAATTAATTATTTTGGTGTATTTCTTATTATTTCTCTCTGAAATGCTGGACGAGTTTGACTCAATGTCAATAACATACCAACATATTTTTTCACTAAAGGAATTTTTTGTTTCTTGTTTTGTCTCACCATCCTTCTCTATCAGTATCTATGGATGAAATGAAACAAATAAAATGTATTGCTATTTTTAGAAGTGTGAAGAGTGCACCTTATTTATTAAAACAATTCACCTGAAGTAAGATCGTATTTCATGAATAGGCTTATGAGAATTTAAATCAGTAAAACGTGTCATTGTGGGAATCTTTTCTTTTAGTGGTACATACTCTACATTTTGTGCAGAATGCATTGGTTCATGATTTTTGTTTTGCACCATCTTTCGTTATTGACACGACACGTATTAACTTAAGTGGTGATACTTTTTTTGTTTTTGAAGATTTTTCACAAGTAATGCCTTTGTTTTTGTATGATTGGTAGTTAGAGGATTATGAGGTGCAATTTCAAAATGTGTGTGTATGTATTTAGATTCATTTCCTTGATTTTTTATCTCTCTCTAATTTGAGGAGTTGTTTGCTGTTTGTTTAGGTGACATTCTTTTCTTATGTGTTTTCTTCTGGAATGGTAATTGAAAGTTTCTAGTTGTTTTATAACCATCCCATCGAATTAAATTATGAATAATAACACCACCAAAACCCCACCACCTCCTGGTTCTAAAATAATGTTTCTTTTTGTTGCAACATCTACTCTTGGGTTTGCAAGTTGTTCAAAATATTGTTTATGCTTATCCATAATGGTTAAAGTGTGTTTTGGCAATTTAAATTTCTTATTAAGTATGATTATACTTGCTAATGTGAACCACTTAAAAATTTTCTTAAATCCTTTCTTAAATATTTTTCTCAGTTTTTCCAAACAATGTATGAAAGATACAATGATGATGTGTACTCGTTATATTCAGTCTCGGTTCTGCATGCCTGTGTTTCCAGAAGATGTAGAAAGTGTGATACTAATGAGTGATGCAGAATTTGAATCCAATGATAGTGACACAAATGATGACGACAGAATCTAATTTGCTGGTACACTGACAGTGTGTCAACACTTTTCAGTATCCACATGGTCAGAATGACACTTTAGCTGGTAGAGTGCTAAATTATCTTGTATCGTTGTTTGAAATGCAATAGTTTTATTTTACTTTTTATTTATAAACTGCTAGTTTGAGTATGCTAATAGACTGAACCCCGTCTGTGTTCCTAAATATTGTTCAGGTAAACATTATTGGAGAATGCCCATTCTCCAATAATGCGTACCTGAAAATAATTACGAAAACAACTTATACCATATGAAATGTAAAGACTTATGCGAAGTGTAAAGCTCAAGTATGGGCTTCCAGCATTTTACATAGCACCCGGATAAGGGCTTTCAACTCTCTACAAGTTAAATCTCAACACTCTGGTTACCTGTAATCTACATGGTGGCAAAATGCAGAGGGATATACAAAACAGAAGGGCTTAAAATGTCATTTATTTTTTTCGATGGAGCTATTCACACATGCATGTTATTAAACCAGTTCAATGAGCCGATTCCAATGACACCTACATTCGCATACTTCCACTCAGGGCCGGATTACATTTCAAGCCTACTAAGCCATGGCTTAGAGCCCCGCTAATGATGGGGCCCATCAAAACATTAAGAAGCTTTCATAACCAGGCTAACCAGGATCTCTCTCTCTCTCTCTCTCTCTCTCTCTCTCTTCTCTCTCTCTCTCTCTCTCTCTCCCCCCCTCTCTCTCTCTCTCTACTTCATCAACACAGTTTTCTTCCACTGTGACTTGTGTTGCGACTCGCGAATTAACGTTATTTACAGTTAACGTATAGCATATGTCATTATGTCTACATACAAATATAGATGTCATATAGGAACTGGCTCACCGGTTCCCATATGACATCCGTATTTGTATATTTTATTGTAAAGATTCCTTGGTATTGTTGGTAAATTTCCTTATTTGATATGGCTGTTATAATTCCTAATGGGATATATTGTTGGCCAAGATGAGTCAACCTTGGCATAACTCTGATGGTACCTTAATGTACTGTAATTATGTTTGTGGCAGGTGTTTAGCAGTACCGGGTACGGCTGTTTTGAACTTGACATTCATTCAGAACCTCTTATGGAATAATGGTTTGGGGATCCAAAGATGTTCTAATTCGTCCCTGGTTCTACTGGTATTATAGTTGATACCACTTTATTGATTTGGTTTAAATCACTATATTCAGTTTACTGGCCTGCAGAGAGGAGGGTACATATAGGTATCACCGGAAAAAGGAGAAACTTCCCTGTTTTATTCATAAACAACTATATATGACTACCTGAAACACCGAGGTACATGTGTATCTGGACCAAAATACATTTTTTTAAAATGGCTTCTTCAGTTAAACAAATTAATTCATTTAAATGTAGTTATAATTACTCAATTTTAATTGTTTATTGTTCTTGTGGGTGCTGAGTGCTGCAAATGCCTAAATGATGCATTAAAATGTGAAATGAAAATGTTTTAAAAATTGCCATTTTTGGGGGCAGGGTTAAGTTTTACACTTTGTGTGTTTATGACTTACCTTAAATCCAATTTGAAAGTGTTGTCGTCTTTAGTATTTACTTGGTCAGATTTTTTATGGATAACCTAGTATGCAAAATGCTGATTTTATGAACATTTTTCCAGAAAAATAAATTGAAATGAAAGCGGAGAAATGGTCCCAAATTGCACTATTTTTCACAAATACCAAAAATATGAACACATTATCTTTTGCCTATTTTTGATGGATACTCTATCCAACCTAATCAAACTGGATGTATTGGGTGAACATTTTTATTGCAATCTGACTTCTATAAGTCAAAATTTCCGTTTTCAGGTACTTTTGGGGGAGCAATTCCATAAAAAAATCGATAAAATATGTTTTCCACCAGTTTTGGCCCAGATACCCCAGTGTTTCACGTCCCCTGTATATCACAGTTTATGAAAATAAGCATGAGCATTTCCCCCCTTTCCGGTGATACTTACCTCACCTGGGGGCCGGTCTAACTGTATTACCAGTGATAGAAGATGCTTTGTTAAATGGAATAAATATACGTATATCCAAGCCAGGATTATTGACGGACACTCTCACCTGGTCATTCTCTTCTATCATACATTTATCTTTTATATTTGCAATCATGCTGCCAAATACTTTTGATAGGTTTTCAAATGGATTCTTCTCATCGAAATCTTTAAATGCTACTCAGAAAACATGCGACATTGAATGGAAGTTTCGTGATGTTCTTTGCAGTTAAAGGTGGATTATTTATAACCCCCCCCCCCTCTCTCTCTTCTCTCTCTCTCTCTCTCTCTCTCTCTCTCTCTCTCTCTTTCTGCTATAAATGCAGACAATTCACCATACTAATCCCATTTTTCTTCTTCATCTTGAGGTGATGTACTTTCGTAAATCTGGACAATCATTTTCTGCACCAACTGTGAAGATTTATTCAAACTTTGATTTGAATTTATTGGCAAGTGCAGCTTTTCTTGCAATCACATCGCTAAATGATATATTTATATTATCGAATATCATGAGTGAAAGTAGAAACTTAAAATTAGGGAAATCGTTCAGACACATCTCATATTTTTTCATAATTTAAAATATTTGTTTTAAGCTGTATCCATAAGCCATGACAGATAAAAGTTTATCTGAAGGTGTTTGAAAACACGATAGTGGTTTGTAAAACTGACAATTTCTAATAAGTTGGATATAAGAACAATTTGGTGACCACTAAACAACTAAACATGTTCTTATAAAGGAATACCTTACCTTCCCAATTCATTAAACCTAGTCCATAAAAGAAACATTTTACTTTGTCATCTCCCATACACAAAAATCCAGCTTTAGCTATTTCTTCTTTCTTGAATTGTAAAATAGGATCTGTTGTCATACTAAAACTCGAAAGTCTTGTAGGGCTTTCCCCATAGTCAACCATGGAGGCAAGACATGAGAGAGATTTAAAATGTTAGTCCCCTCAAATGGTTGGCACTCTGGCGACTAATATGAAATTAACATAGTATTTTTTAATAGCAAATTTCCATTCCTCATTATGGGGGGGGGGGGGGGGGGGGGCACTTTTGCGCGGTATGAGAATGTACTTTTGAAAGGCACTCTGAACAAGAGAAAAGTAGGCACTCTGATGACGTTGTAATCAACGTTGGTCAAAAGGTCGCGATAGTGCCTACTGTTTTGTCGTGCAGAGTGCCTTTCTATAGTAAACTCCCATACGGCGCCAGGGTGCCAAACACCCCACCCCTGATGGGTAATGAGGATTTATTATAGAAAAAAAATCCTATGTTAATTTCCGCTTGGTGGCCAAGCTGACATCCTTCACTATTACTGATGGAACGCACTCATCAGTTCGGTCACAAAATAGCCTGAATCTGACGACCGAGGTTATTTATCATTGGGATGGCACATCCACATCAGTTCGGTCACAATATATGCTGAAAATGCCTTTATTTCGATGCATAGAAAATAGCTTGTGAGCAACATTTTAAAGGCGACGAAAACATTACATTTCTTCGTCAAGATGACCTTAAAAAATAAAGCATCACAGATATTCTTGTTGTGAATGCTGAACATTTTTGTGTAAAATGAGACTTTTGTAGTCCTTTTTCCTATGCGATATCTGCAAAAATTTAAAACAAAATGCGCACATAGATTTGTCAGTAGCTTCCTTCGACTTTGGTGTTAAAGGGATTAAAGATGCTCCTATCTATTTCAAATAGGGAAATGTTCTTTATATCGGAGGTAAATATGGGATTTGATATTCATGGAATTTTAATTTCTCGTCAAGAAAGAAGTTATGTCCGTTGTGTATACAGAGCTACTTCTCATTGGGAAGGATGTTTGCTGGCAATGTTTCAAGTGATTATTTATAAAACGTCAGTGAGCTTTTTAACCCTTTACCTAACAGGAAAAGCAGACGACACTTGCAAAAATAATTCTTGAATAACTAATTTTTTTCATTTTTTGTCTCAAAAACATAGGTTATGGCCCCTCGTTGGAACGAGCTCGACGAGCTCGTTCCAGCGAGTGGTCATAACCTATGTTTTTGAGACAAAAAATGAAAAAAATAGTGAAAATTAATTGGCGATTTTTGAGAATAGCGCTGGCCGGTTTTGGCCGTTACATTAGGTAAAGGGTTAAGGGCTGCAGTTTATCACTATTTCAGAATTCAGTTCTCTGGAAGTAGAGTGTGTGTTTACTGGAGGGGGTTGGGGGGGGCAAAGTCTGCGATCCAGCGCCACGTGTCTTTGGCGTGTCTCTATCTTCTCGACACTTTATCCTCCTTTCGACTTCTATGCCTTCTGCCAGGTTTAAAGACTGGGGCCTGAAGAAGGAGGCTCACAGGACAAGCCGCCGTCATACACAGAACACCAGTGAGTTTGCAAAGATTGTCTCTCAAATATTAGTGGGGCGTCATAACCTCACTAAGGAAAACATAATTTCGGCCGTTTTTTTTTAGAGAGGTGGGGGTATATTTTTTTATGGCGGCGTGGGTCTACGTCACTAATTTAAACTGAGTTTTGTCCCCATTCAGAATAAGACATTAATGAACAGTTATGACCGCGAACGGAACAAACCGAGATATGTATTCCCCGTTGTATTATCATAACATCCGAAAACTATTATTTAGCGCGCATGCGCGCGCATTATTTGGAACGATAACTGACACAGTTCATGGTGACTCGAGAAGATTCAATTGAGATTCAATTGACTGGAGAAAATATGGACATCTGCAAAAATCTGACACGGTTATTTGTAATTCTCCTTTATTTGGTTTTGCTTTTTTTTCATTTCTGAGCATTATTTTTTATACTATACAAGTAAAGCAATCCATAATGCACATATATGCTTTTATGTCGACAGTGACAGGAAAACAATCCAACTAGAAAGTCCAACCCATTTTTTGTAGGTAACACTGAATATCCGGTCGTACTAAAACGAGAGCTATTGAATATTCTGTCGTACTCAAAAGAGACCTCAGGTAAAAAATGAGACCGCAAGAGACTGCAGGCAAAGTACAAGCGTTAGAGTTTCCAAATGAACGCTATCTGTTAGATGACGTATACCAAATATATATTCGAAGTTTGGTACATATGGCTTAATTTTAAGCCCTAAAATTTCATTTTATTGTATAGCGCGATATCCGACTTGCGGCTCACTTTTCAGCACCTAAGGACAAAGAGATCGCAAGTAAATTATTGGTCCTACAAAACATCACATTAACGCTATCGGGAGATTTGGGATGTATTGAATATATATCCGAACTTTGATATTGATATTTTAATTTTAACCCCTAAAATTCCACTTTTATGTACAGTGCGACTTACGATTTGTGGTATCAGTTTTCGCAAGCAGGGACAATGAGACCCACACGTAAATTATTAATCTTAACAAACATCAAATAAATGCGAAAGTATAACCTTTATTACACACCCGTAACTGTATTTGTCACGCTCACATGGATTTTAGGGGCATGCGGTAATTTTAACCAGAAAGCTCTAGTGCGATCCGATAAAAAGTACCCTTCGCGTGCACAAGTTCTCTCGTTAGACTGGTTCTTAAAGTTTGCAGCGTTCAGTGGAATATAACCAATGAGAACCAGAGGCTATATTTATCTGTCGGAATTACCGATTCTCATCACAAAATGTTTGATGCACAACTATGCTAAAAACTGTTGAAAGTCATGAAAGACACATGATCTCTGCCAAGAAATTGAACAGTGAAACTCAGCCTTTGCTTTCGTTATTGAAAATCGAGGAAAACATAATTAATTTTAGGCAAAAAGGTCCAGTTGGGTTCGATATTGCAGCCAACCATTAGTACAGTTCCTATAAAACTTTGTTACAATGTTGCCCTCACCGCTGCGTGCTGCCGACGAGTCGACACGAGGCCTACTGTGCAACTGTAATCCTATTCGATTCACACTTCGGGAATGAAGCAGCACATTTGCCAACGCAAACATACTTTGAAGAGGATGTTCTCAGGAAGCAAGACTAAATCAGTCTTGAAAACTGGTTAACATGGCATCAAGCGGAAAAAAGACGGCGACACACCGACAGCGTCTGGAGATGTTTGACTGCTAGTACATGCAGTTACTAATTAACTATCACCAATTCCACCCTTATTAGATGACCACTCCCTCCATACCCCCCCCCCCCCCCACACACACACACTAGCTGAATAAAGGAAATAAATTCGGAAGAATGAAATGCCTGGTTTTGTACGAAAACCTCGGTAGTTTACATTTGTGGAACCAATGTTTTTTTACGTGCTACTGCTAGTGGGTGTTGGGGCAACAGATTTATTTTATTTTATTTTTTGTGGGGGCAGGGGGGGAGGGCTTATAGGGGGATATAGTATTGCTAAAATATGACTTTCTGGAGTTTGTACTGAGGAAATTAAAAAATGTTACCAGCTACCCACTATTGAAATTCTGAAAAGTCGCGAGTAGGGTGGGAATGAGACCACGAAGAGACGAGGGGTGGTAAATACATGTGTTCTGATGAATGCAATATAGGCCTATTGTCAATTTTATGAGATGAGTTCCATGAAATTCAAAAATAATTATTAGAATATTTAAAACATAGACAATATGACAATATTTTTCACACACAGATTGATGTGTATTTTTAAATGACTAACTAAGGATTTTTGCTAGTATTTATACAAGGATATTATTTTGTTTTGATTGTCAGTAACAAAAGTTAAATCGAATGTCACCTATGTGACTTAGCTACATGGGTGTATGAGATGGGGAGGGGGTTGTAGCATTCTCATCCCCCTTCACTAATAAGCAGCTAATTTTGCAGTTTTCATTGAAAGGGACTGGTATTTTCAGAACAGATTGTTCAGAGGGAGGGGTATTTTTATAATTTTGGCAAATAGCAGGGCAGCGGGCAGAGCATTTTCATAGGCAAATTCGAGGCAAGGGCCTGCATTTTGATTTTGAAACAAAAGTTCAGAGCAGTTTCGTTGGTCAGCCCCCATCCCCAAGAAAATGTTCTCCAAAAGCCTATCATTTTACTTAGCCACATTCTATCAGTCCTCTTTAAAACTACTTACTGAATCAGAATGCAAATTCAGAATACCAAATTCCAAATTTAAGACTGACAAGATATTGGAGCAGACCCCAAATTTTTTTTTTTTTTTTTTTTAACCAGATACCAAGAAAATATATTGACAGAACCGTTCAGATAACAAACTGGTGAAGTATAGTACTAGTACAAAATAATGTAAACATTAATCAATCTTTGAAAATATTATCAACCAAAATAAGTTGGAGCTTACTGGTGAGAACAACCCCCCCCCCCTTATTTTTCTTTCAGCCTCAGACTAAGACTGTTGGTTACTGATTTCGTGAGCTTTCGAGAATTTCAGAAATGCTGTCAGGTTGTAGATGGGTTGGGGAGGGGGGGGGGGGGGTTGTAAAAAAGGTGTACAAACTAAATTACCTGTAGAGACAAGACATGACATTTTCTTGCAGTGATCATGCAATGTATTTCTCCCTTTGTATATCTGCAGTAAATGTGGACAACCTAAAGCTTTTATTTGTAAGTGCAGCCGATTTCAAACAAAGGTTATCAAGACTTGAGGTAAAATATGAAGAAGGCTAAATTTCAAGTCAGAAACTTTATAATGTTGAAAAATAAAGTGCTAACTTACCAAGACTGCGGAGTTCACTCAGAGTCAGAATGGAATCTCAAACTGGCTCAGGCTCAGGTACTCTAAACGATCGAATGAATCCCCCGGAAGGTTAATTACTGCGCAAAATGTTTTTTCTTGTCCAATGTGTATTTTGTTGCAGTGCAGAACAGAAATGACCGATGTCCACATGCGATAGCCTTGTGGCAGGAGTGTATGTACTGTCAAGCTGAGTTCAACCTTCTATTTTAGTTTCAGTTTAAAAAGCACGAAATTTAAACAGACTGGCCAGTTCGCATCGTATTCAAATTAAAATTCTTGTACATTTTCCATCCTCCAGATATAATGATGCCTGCACACACGCTTTTGAAAACACATTTCAGACCTCATAATTTGTGACGTCTGATATGTTGAACGCAATCTTTTGAGTTTTGAGTGTTCGGATCGACATGTTTTTGCGAATAAAATGATTCAATAGCGATTCTACAGGTGGCAAGGTCAAAGACTTAAGACTGGTTCTCTGACAAAATTGCCCGTTTCTCTCTAAAATTCTTTCAGCCGTTCTGATTGTCGACTATTTAATTAAATTAGCGATTAATTACAGTGAATTCTTTTTCATGGTTGGGTGTGTAATAAATACAGAACCACACTTATGTTTGAATGGGTTAACGATTACTGGACTCGAGCGTGTGGCGCTGGGATAACCACTCGAGCCTACCGGCTCTCGTGGTATCCCTGCGCCACTCGCTCTCGTCCAGTAATCGTTAGCCCTTTCAAACATAAGTGTGGTTCTGTATATATATAGTATATACAATTTATTCTAAAGATGGTAGTAACATCTTCAATTCAACCTTTTATTATTTTAATTATTACTGTATGTTTAATGTCTAACAGAAAATCACATTTGTGGTCTCATTTTCTACAATGCATAGAGACACGGATTATGCGGCTTGTCTAATTTATTGAGCGCGCTTGAATATTGGAATAATCATTGCGTTAGATCACGCGGTACTGAATTCTCAGGTCGATTCAATTGACATGGAAATCAATGAAAAATGGAACCGTATATATACTGGATCCACTGATATGCGGAATTCGTTATTTAACTGGGATTTACCGTATTCAATGTTACAATATTCGTGTTGTGTTATGCCACCTCCAAACATTGAAGTACTGTTTAAAACCATTTTTGTTATGATATATCCACCCTCGATTATATTAGATGAGATGTCTGCATGAATATTTCCCCCAACTCGCGATATGTCTCTAGCCTATATATAAACATTCCATCATTTTGCATGGAAGAGTGAGGTAGTCTTCAGAGATTGGTTTTCAAGTGTAGATCCTAAGCTTGAAGAATTTTCGAGAACCACCACTGACAGTACTTGGAGATGGTGTCGGGGCAGTTCCGTTTCAAAATCACATCGGCATTTTGCACCAAGTTGAGTTTCGAACAGAGACGATTCGTCCAAAACGCCGATTTTGTCGTTTTTATTTTTTTGGGGGGAGGGGGGGGGGGGTGGGAGGGGTGCCCTTTCAGCTGTCTTCAAAAGAAGATGTTAACCCCCATAACCTGAAACCCTGTCCAAAAAAACTGGAAATTATTTTAAACTATTTTCTTATGAATCACCTGTCAAAATGCTTAAAGGTGTGGTATTTACTTTTTTAAGTGAGAGAGATTCAACTTGGTTCACAGAATGTTTCTTGTTTATGTTCTAATACAAAGAGATTACATGATATAAGCAGAAAATAAAAGTGTATCATGGGTATTTTCTCGCGCACTTGTGCTTGCACAGAATGTTTTCTTGTTGAAGATCTGTCCTAGGAAAAAAACTCTCTAACACTGGTGAATGTGTTGTGACCGTTTCATGCAGCAAACAGTGTTTCTAAATATATTCCAACATGGTGGATATACATCAGCGGTATTTGATAGCTATAAATCGACTCATTAAATGAAATACAATTGAATGAATAGTGTCTAGAAAAACGTTCTAATCCATCTTACATTCATTTAAATCTGTTCCTTGACAGTGATGTATTAGTAACTCCGTAACTTGTAAGGTCTTCTGTGACATGTGTTCAATAATATATTATCAGAGAAAATATCACATAGTCCAACATATATATCTGTGAATATCTTAAATGTGTTAAGCTTTTAGCGTAACCTTATTCAGCAGGCTCAGTCGACTCATCTGGCCATGACAGGCAACCGCTGTCATTGTAATGTTAGTTCTTGTGATCGCTGAGATTTCTGGTTAGACATCACAAAGTGGATTTGCTGTTTCTCGGGCCATGTTTTTGTTGTAAAACTGCATGTGGGTGGGCTGTTTTTTTTTAAATCTTTTTAATTTATTTGCCTTCAAAAGTTCATATTCTTGGTTTTTTTTATGTTTTAGGCCTCATAATCTACAGAATAGCATGGGGTGGTGTATTTCATCCCTTGAGTGCAAGAAGACTTTGCAGTGCTAAAGCATTACAGTGCCTTATAGCACCCAATAGGCAAATTTATCAGTTTTAATAATTTGGGAAAATATCAGACATAAACCATTTACAATGGCATGGAGGGGTTCGAACCAAAGTCGGGAGAGTTTCCTGCGGCAGCAACCGCCTAGCTAGCGAAACTATACTGAACTATGCAAACCATCCGACCACCGACAGACCCTACAAGGGGACTGCTAGTTAACCAAGAATATACGAGACAAGTATATAACATAAGGAAAACTCAGTTTTCAATTATTCATCAAGTAATTGCGTCACGTAATTCTACATACTAGTGTTTATTTTAATAAACAAAGTTCAGCAGGTGTCAGCTTCATACAGTTCAAAGTAACCGTTATGGAGGCGAAAGTGACTTCATGAGTGAAAAATGAAAACTGCGCACTGTGAACATTTTGTAGTTATTTTATCTCATAATTCAGTAATAGCATCACTTAATTTTACATACTGCGCTGCAAGGAAATCAGCAGTACAGTTCCTAAATTATGCTGCCATTTTTGTTTTGTTTTAAAGCAGGAGTCAACTCCATACAGTTCAGAGCAACCGGTATGGAGGCACAAGTGACTTCATGAAAGAAAATTGAAAATTGCGCAATGTGAACATTTAGTACTTATTTTTCCTCATAATTCAGTTGAAGATGGTTTTGTATTCTCGTCAAATTCACATAATGATTTCATTGACACATTTGAGAAAAAAAACTACCATAATTTATTTATTTGGTATCATGTGGGTCATTTCTGGTGTTTGCTTTTGACAACTGCCATTTAAATGCACAAATAAAGTGAACTACGGCAACAAAGAGTGGAACACCTATCAATATTAACAGTTCCACATTAAAAAGATTGTATCGACTGACTGATTTTGTTTAGAGTATGTGATTGTTCAATCTATGTGTTACTTTGCATAATTTGTTTATAAACTATCGTCCCCCTGTAGTACGTTTCTTGACTACTTTTATTTGAATCGTTTGATTTTACAACAACGATAGCTTATTTGTTGATTGAATCCAATTTGATAGGTAGTCAATAAAATACGTAAACAAAATCTCGATTATTTTTCGGTTATGATTTCATTTATCTGTAATTTCAAACGCGTTCAGACCCCATTTTAGTAATCTAACGATTCTAACCACGAGGGAATGTTGATGTTGTGGTTGTGTATGCAAGTGTGACATGCGATTTCGGTAATTACAAGGCTAAAGCGATAATATCGGTCTAGATCGATCTGGCACTGCATATAACTGCATGGCAGAGAAAGTTAACGTTACGATATCCCAAATTGCACCGAAGATGGACAGCTAAGATTAAATTTTTGCCTACTCAACAAGTCTAAACGAGACCAGGCTTTGGAGCAGATATGGTCAATGTGGTCATTCCATGTACATGTGTTATTTAGTATGACTCCTAAGTGTTTATGGTTAGAAACTTCAGATATCTGTGAGCCACCTAAATTTAAGGGTTGATGGGAGTTGGGATTGTTTTTACGTGATATACACATACTTTATGTTTTGTTGGGATTGAACTCGGCGAACCATGTTTTGGCCCAGTGCTCAATTGTTGCCAAATCGTGATTGATTATGGTTGAGGCTTGCTCGGGGTTTTCAATAATTAAATATAAGGAAGTGTCATCTGCAAAGAGGAGTATACTACTCACTAAGTCGCTAGTTATATCGTGTATGTAAATCAGAAACAGGAGCGGCCCGAGTATAGACCCCTGAGGCACACCGGCATTGATGGGCCTCCATGGAGATGAGTCAGAGGCTATCACAACTCGCTGTGACCTATCCCTAAGATACGATTTTAAAAACATAAGTAGCTCCCCTGAAACGCCAATACTCTCCAACTTGTGGATAAGACCAGCATGCCATACTTTATCAAAAGCCTTACTGACGTCACAGAAGACTACCCTAACTTCCTTGCCTTCGTCAAGTGCGCGACAGAATTCATCATATATGTCAGTCAGTTGAATCTCTAGGTGTAAAGCCTGACTGAAATTGTCTAAGAACATTGTTTTCACTCAAAAATTGCCACAGGCGTTTGAAAACACATTTTTCGAGTATTTTACCAACACAGCTGATCAGCGATATCGGGCGATAGTTAGTGACTAAGTTTGAGGGTTGTTTTTTTATAGGATGGGGGAGACATTTGCTTGTTTCCATAATAAAGGAAAGTACGAATTATTCAGTAGTATATTGATTAAAATTGAGAGTGGTTCGGAGAGAGATGATTTACATTTTTAAGGTGGCGCGGGCTTATCTCATCTGGACCGCACGCCTTGGACACCTTTATCGACTTCATAGCTGCATATACTTCGCTGCAATGTACAGTGATACTATCAATGCATTGGGAAACATGAGGTGGTGGATTTGGTAGAGACGCATTCGAATCGTCAGCTGTAGAGATGGAACAAAAGTATTCTTTGAAGGCTCCAGGTTTCTCGACACTTGAAGAATATATTTTGTTTAAGTGAATCAGGGCAGGAATTCCTGTGACATTACTGCTACCGATTAGTGTTTTTAGTGTCTTCCACCACAGTGATAAGGGGGATACGTTGCTTCGCAATGTGTCCCGGACTTTTGAAAGATAAAGGGCATTGGCCTTCCTGATAGCTGATACAACCTCATTCCGTTTAAGTTTATATTTAGCCCAGGCGTGCGGGAAATAAGTGCGCTTAGCAATGCGATACAAACGTATTCTCTGTCTAATTAGTAATCGTATTTCGTTATGCATCCAGTTAGGTTGGTCCACTCTCGAAGTAATAATTTTATTAGGGATATGTCTGGATGCAATATCGAGTATTTTGTCGGAGAAATTGGAAACTATGGTATCGAGACATGGAGCATCAAAAATAGAGTTCCAGTCAGTGTTAGAAAAGGCCTCGTTCAATACGTCATAGTTGCCCTGAGAATAATGCCATATCCTCCTCTTGAAAGAATGGGGGTTCGGTTTTAAAAATTCGACATCGATTGAAATTGGGCAGTGGTAACGGGTCATGTCTGGGATAATTGGTTCAAGGACTTCGCATGTTTTCACGTTGATTGTATCACTAACAGCAAAGAGATCTAACAGTGAAGTGGATGTCTCAGTAAAACAAGTTGGTTCACTCACAAGCTGTCGAAGATTCAAGTAGTTGACTATTTCAGAAAAGCTACTTCTCGAGGAAACCATTTGATTATCGTTAAAATCACCTGTGACAATTAGGTCACCAATTGACATGTCTTTTGGCTTTTTTCATGGATGCTGATATGGCATCCCATGTATCTGTGGGACTATTGAGTGGGCGGTAGAATACTCCTAATAATAACGATCTGCTTCGTTTGGTAAATATTTCAGCCCATATGCACTCAGTATTTGGTGTATCAAGATCCGGTCTTTGACGAAACGAGATACCGTGTTTAATGTAAATGGCAACCCCACCTCCCCTTGACGGGCGATCTAATATCAATGGTTCATGGAACCCATGGATGTGGACATCGGATGTCTGATCATTACTACGTAGCCATGTCTCACTCAAAGCCAAGATATCAAATAATACAAATTCACATTGTACAGTATCCAGTTTGGGTTTGAGGCTTTGAATATTAAGATGAACAATTTTTAGAGTGTTCTGATTATGGTCTGAATTTAGAGACTTTGGACCAGGATTAGTGTCAATATCACCTGACAATAATAATAAGCTTATAGCCAAAAAGAAAGAAAATAGTGCTAGTGGGAGAGATGTAGTTAATATTTTCAATTTTGATGCACCCTGCACGACATTCAAAGATCTGCACTGATGGGCAATTCCTTCAATAGAATTTACTGAGTGGGAGATAATAGGGACGCCGGATTGACTGATAAACAGAATAAACAGATAAAGCATAGCAGTTTGCAATAAAACTTGTATGCAGCTCAACACCACCGAGGCGCAGGAGCAAGTAGAGAAAAAATCCAAGTAAATACATCTTTTGGCAAGCAAAGCTTTAAGCTGCTGGAATGAACAAAAAAGTTAAAATTGCCTATCCGGGCACGATATAATTCAAGAGAGCACATTTAAGTTTAAATTTAGTTACGGAAGTAAGATGTATTCAAGCTGGATTCAGAAGAAGTGACGCAGTGTAGAGAAAAGAGTGTTGAAATATAGACAAGAGAGTAAAAGATAAATAAGACACTAAAATGAGATGAAGGTAGTTAAATATGTACAAAATAACTGTTTAGTGTTCGTATATAGGTAGAGTGTGTGGTCAGCTTTCAACAATGTCAAAAGTTACCTGCTTACATGTAGTGTGCAATTACAGTATATTACTTCAAGGGGACTCGATACGCCAATGTTTGGGGGTAAACAAAGTCCGGTATTTTTTCATTGAACCAATGATATCTGATGAGACACAACAAGTAGAATGTGTACGTAAAGAGTGCGTTGCGCATGATTCATCAATGAATGTGTACCATTAATACAAAACCGTGTCAATAAGAGGACAACAGGCAAATCAGTATTGTGGGCACCAGTGAAAATACAAAAAAAAAAATGTTCCCAAAGGCTTGTTGGACAAAGTCACTCGCTCTTTGTCCAACCATTATCATACAGCAGTGGTGCTAATTTACATTTCTCTAAGCATCGTGGCCTGGGATGCCGGAAGAAGTTCTCGAGAATTAATTATATTTTTCCACGAGTGCACTTCTGGTGAAAAATGGCAAGCGCTGTCCCCACTTCCGATCCAACGGGAAAGGGGCAGCTGCCCCTGTTCCAATCTCCCCCTCTTCCGGTATAATGTACCAATCTAGAAGTTCGCTCGCTTCTAATGGCAGAGAAGAAAGTACTGTTAGGATGGAAGAGAATCGGCAGACACCGACCTCTTAAATGCGATATTCCAGGCCTCAGCGGCGGTGATCAAATCGAGCGACCATAGAAACTGCACAATAATACACCCCAATCATGTCCGAGTTTTTGCAAAGAAAGTAAGGTAATGGTTGTTGGCAAATTCAAATTTCAGTGGATTGCCCTTACCCTTACCGAAATGTAGTACATGTATTACGTCTTGTGAACGTATGCAACTGAACAGATGCTTGACACGAAAGAACACCACGGGCCGTTGTAAAAATAGTACATCTATCGTCCCTACCCAACCCACACACACTTTTTGAGTAGCATCAGAATATAAAGGAAACGCCATTCTATTGCTCTGTAGTTCAAGCTTTTTCACTTAGCCGGGCGATATATGTGGCCATCTCCTATCTACATACACTTTCCTTAAACTTATGTCGCGTCCCTCCAAGTACAGAAGATGTTAAAAATAGTACCAGTATTCGATAACTAATAATGAAGATGCCTTTTATTGCATATGTATGGTTCCCGCATGGAACGAACGCAATGACGAGGCTGAAATGTGAGGTCATGAAAGGTTTTCACGGAGAAAATAACAATGATGTACAGCATGCATATTGCATACGCATCAGGTTGAATCTTACCGTTTTTGTTGCCTGTGAATAGCTCTTAAAGAGGTTAGAATTAACCTCCATGTATTTAGTTAAAAAAATGAGTCTAACAATAACACCTGGACCCTCTGTTCAAATACCTTCTCTCAGTTTTCACAGGAAAACGTGCTAACGCCCATACTACCACGAAAAACGTCTGCTTTCGGGGAATATTTCTAACGTGTTAAGCTAATTGCAAAAACGTGATTAAAATCGTATTGCAATACATTTTAGACATGCGCGGAGATAAGGTGTTCTTGGATTGAGAGACAACAAAGATGAGCAACTGTGCTAAAGAACTGATAGACGTTTAGAAAGTAGGAGGGCATCGGCTTGGAATAAAAACCTACCCCATTGCCCTATTCATCCTCTTCGACTCGCTTGGCATATATACACAGATCGTCACGATGTGTGGATAGGTTTGTCAATACCACACGGATGCCAGCGTAGATGAAAAGAGCAAGAGGTGCAGCCTAAAGATCTATCCTTCCGCGATAGCGTGAGTGCCGTATTGACGAGCGCATTCACACATCTGTGATAATTATAATTTTGTGATTAGATCGTGAAAAAATTCGGCCTTCTTTGTAGAATTTGACAGTTATCAGATCTGTTTAAAATAAAAACAAAAACAAAACGCAGGCGCAATTGGAAAACACGTGTGACATATCGAAATATAAACAGAAAAATATGAATGAAAAGTGCTTCCAAATAGGTTATTTATTCGTATTTTTTAAGTACATAGCCGCCGCTCTCTGAGAAAAATTCGCTTCAAAGTCAAAACTTGGGTGTTATAAAATTTATAGACTAAGTTTAATTTCGTTAATTAGATGGAGTTCAATAAAACCAACGGACATTCGATTTATCGGATGTAACCGCAGCTTCCGAATTGATCTGGGTCAGAAGGCGTCTTTTCGATTGGACAATTACAAAAATGGATGGAGGTTCGTTCTTTTGATGGATCTATTACATCAGATGGAAAAAGACTGTTCAACGGAAATCCGTATGGAACTCATGTTCCGTGCGGATTTATAAATATGGAACAGGAGGAAAAGTAATAGGCGTGTAATAAAACCGTTGTCATGAAACATTGGATCGTTTGTGTAACACTCACTCGTAATAGTGACTTCGTGGATTCTCTCACACAAGAGCAAAGGAAAGGAAAGGAAAGACACTCAGTTCAACATAGTTGACGGAGAATTTTGAAGGTGATATCATGAATACAGTTAAAACTAGAAGTCTTGTCATGAAATGCGCACAAATAGCACATTGATATACGCGTTAATGTGCGCGTTAAGGCCCAAGTAAAGCTATCAAATTCTGTACATATGGCCTGTGCACAAGCAATGTTTCAGCCAATGGACCTCCGGGTAACCCGGAGGTCCATTGGCAGAAACATTGCATGTGTTTGCTATGAGTAACCAGGAGAACTTGCCGTGCGCTGGGTGCCATTCGATATGGCAACTGCGCGCAATTCCAACGCGCAATTAAGCCTACATAAGCGCACTATTCGTGACAGGACTTCTAGTTTTAACTGTATATAGACTTAAATGGTTTGCAAATGGATGAGAAAATTTGACATTAGAACGAAGGGTGTTATTATCAACTCCAGAGTTTAAACGTGTATGACATTCAATAAGCAATCTGATGGTCCAGTAGCATAGACACGGCGGTGAGGTCGGTGGGGCAGGATACGGGGTTGGGAGCCTGGTCCCCTCAACTTTACACCCCCATAAAAAACATTGGCCCAACACAACTTTCAAATAACTTATAAAGCTCCTAAATGGTCTCCAATACAGGGGTTACACACATAAATATTCCAGAGTCATTCTTGGAGCATTGACTTTTGCAAAATGTTCTAGGTGGTGGGAGGTTTGCCCAAACTAGGCCCCACCGGTTGTTACCGGAATAACGACAGGATGATCCTGGTTAAGAATAGGTCTGTCCCCGAACTTCGCCGCGGCCTTACAGGTATAATGTTTGCCTCCCTCTACAAACACAAAAAACTGGCTAGGACCCCATCCATATGGAATCTTGCCTATGCGCCCGAGCTTACCCACCATGCTGAGCCATTGATTCTACAATCGGAACAAATAATGTTAATGAGAAGTACTGAAAGTGCTTCCGTGTGAAAGCAGTTTGTGATTCCGAAGGATTATTGATGCTTCATTCAAAATCAGTGATGTATTTGAATTACTTGTATCGTGTTATTTCGAAAACATTGTGCAAATATTGTTCCAAGACGAAATAAATGACAAAATAATTACTGCATAGCAAATAGTATTCTTGTCACTTAATAGGACGTTCTCTAGTTAGCTCAACTTGTCAGCGTCAAGCTGAGCTATTGCCATCACTTCTCGTTTGTCTGCGTAGTACGTACGTCCGTCCACAATTTCAATTGCCACAGCGCACAGGTCGAACTGATGACCCGATCGCTTTGAAACTTGGTATGCTTGTTTTGGGTGACCTCTAGATGGGAGCTATTGATTTTCTGCAATTTCTGTCAAAAAATGTTGCCGCTGAGAACTTTCCTTTAACTTAGTTTAGTCAGACCTCAACATTTCCCTTTGGCACACCCTGCATGGCATATTTATCATCAGATTGCTTTGAAACCTGGTATGCTTATTTGGAGTGCCCTCTAAATGGGAGCTGTCGATTTTCTTCCATTTCCGTAAAAAATGTTGCCGCTGGTAACAACCATTGCCCTTGGTTTAGTCAGGCATCAACGGAATCCTTTAGCACGCCCTATAGGGCACATTTATGATCAGATCAGTTTGAGCCTTGGTTTGCTTATTTGGGGTTACCTCTCGATGGAAGCTATCGATTTTCTTCGATTTCCGTCCACAAATGTTGCCGCTGGCAATGACCTTCGAGGAAATTAGTGCAGTTATGCATCAATACTTCCCTTTGGCACCCGCTGCAGTGCACATTTTTGATCGGATCACTATGAAACTTGGTATACCTGTTCGGGGTGACATCTAGATGGAAGCTCGCGAGTTCCGTCAAAAAATGTTGCCGCTGGCAACGAGCTTCGATGAACTTAGTGCAGTTATGCATCAATATTCCCGTTTGCACACCCTGAAGTGCACATTTGTGACTGCATCGCTTTGAAACTTGGTATGTTTGTTTGAGGTGACCTCCAGATGGGATCTGTTGAATTTCTTTCATTTCCGTCAAGAAATGTTGCCGCTGGGAACATTCGTAGAAATTAGTTTAGTCAGACCTCAATATTTCCCTTTGGCACATTTATGATCGGATTGCTTTAAAACCTGGCATGTTTGTTTTGGGGTGACCTCTACATGGGAGCTATCGATTTTTTTCCTTTTCCGTCAAAAAATGTTGTCGTTGGCAACAACCGTTGAACTTAGTTTAGTCAGGCATCAATATATTCCTTTGGCACCTACAGGGCACATTTATGATCAGATCGGTTTGAAAACTGGTATGCTTGTTTGGGGTTACCTCTAGATGAGAGCTATCAATTTTTTTCGATTTCCGTCCAAAAATGTTGCCGCTGGCAGACCTTCGAGGAAATTAGTGCAGTTATGCATCAATACTTCCCTTTGGCACACGCTGCAGTGCACATTTTTGATCGGATTACTATGAAACTTGGTATACCTGTTCGGGGTGACGTCTAGATGGGAGCTCGCGATTTTCATCCATTTCTGTTCAAAATGTTGTCACTGGCAACGTTCCTAGAACTTAGTTAAGTCAGACTTCAATGTTTCCCTTTGACACAACCTGCAGGGCACATTTATGATCGGACTGTTTTTGCTCTCTCTGCAGGGTATATTTATGAATTTCCATAAAAAAGAAAAAAAAACATTGCCACAAGCAATGACCTTCAAACTTAGTGCATTTGTGCATTAACACCTTCCTTTGGCAAGCCTCACAGCGCGCATTCATTATCGGTTTGTTTTGAAACTTTGTATGTTTATTCAGTGTGACAAAGACAGGAGTTATCGATTTTCTTTTCATTTCCATCAAACACTGTTGCTGTTAGTAACAATCCTTGAATTTATTGCATTTGTTTATCAATTTTCTTCTTGGATATGACCTGCAGAGCACATTTAACGTAGAATTGTTTTTGAAGTTACTGTATTCATTAGGCGGGGCCTCCAGAAAAGAGCTATTGATTAGCATTCATTTCTGTGAAAAAGGTTGCCATTTACAATAACCTCTGAACTTACTGCATTTGTGTATCAACATTCTTCCTTTAGCCAGCCTTATAGTTCACATTTAAAAATGCATGGATCACTCTGACGTTGTGCACACACAATGATGTTATGTTTATATTTCACCAAATAACATTGGTACCAATGATCTTCAGTTTTGCCATTTCACTTATAACTTACCCAGTTCAAGTTTGTCAAATTGAACTACAGCGTCATTGACACTTTCATATATTGATATAAGTTTAGTTACGAGATAAAACTTAGTAACGCCAAACACGTCACCTGACATATCTGGCCATGGTGGTAAGGTTCCGTGTCAAAGTTTTCAGGCCTTTCCAAAATGGCATGCCATACACTCTCTTCAATTCAATTTATTCAATCATATTCTATACCACGTTCGTGGTGTTATATGTACAGTTAAAACTAGGAGTCCTGTCACGAATTGTGCGCTTATCTAGGCTTAATTGCGCGTTAGAATTGCGCGCAATTGCCATATCGAATGGCATCCAAAGCACGGCAGGTTCTCCTGGTTACTCACAGCAAACACATGCAATATTTCTGCCAATGGATCTCCGGGTTACCCGGAGGTCCATTGGCTGAAACATTGCTTGTGAACAGGCCACATGGACAGAATTTGATAGCTTTACTTTGGCCATAACGCGTACATTAACGCGCAGATCAACGTGCTATTTTTGCGCATTTCATGACAGGACTTCTAGTTTTAACTGTATAACTACATTCTTACAAGCATATGCAAGCGGCATCAATACATACTTCATTCAGTTTCAGTGGGATACAGTGCGTGGAGAGCGGACTGCCACCGAATCACTCTCGGAAGGGACATATCACCAAAAGTATGACATTCAAATTCCGCCAACGGACCCCAGGGATTAGCCTGGAGGTCCTTTGACCGGAACTCTGCCTGTAATTATAAGTTCTGTAACAGATTTGCAATTATTAATCAAGTGCAACCTCCACCGCGCGGGCGACTCGGCGACAACACACTCTCCACGCACTGCATGTTCTTTTCAGTTATAAGAGGAAATTTGCATTAACATATATTCCCGTTTAGAGTTTCTGTTGTTCAAGTGAAGGCAAGCCCCACCCACTACTAACAGCCAGCCGTGACTTGGTATGGAAGCGAGCATGAGATTGGATTAGCCTATTCCTGTGAATGATGTCCTGTGACGTTGATTCTCAAACAAAGTCGTGTTTGGCATTGATACTCGTGTTTTGGTTTGACAGCTTGCATCGAACTGATTTGGCATTTACTTTTATTGTTGTCTGCACCAGAGTGTAGTGATTCATTTCTGTCCTCTTTAATGTTAGGAATGACTACTCAACACATATATTGATACAATACCTATGCACATCAATACTTCATGCACACACACACATCTACGCATACATATATATGCATATACATGCACCAACATGCCCATACAACCACATATATTCATACGCACAAAAATGCATGTATGAACCCCTATTTATTTATTTGTTATCGTGTATAAAGTTTAGTTATTTATCATTTTCCCCATTAACGATATCTGTATATATAAGCTAGCTAGCCCTGTAGACAAGACAGAAGTACCCGTTAGTTATACCATTCTTTTCTTTAGGCTCCTTTATTAATATTTAGTCATATCTTCTTTTGAAGGCCAATCCTCGATTTGCGAGTTAATGATATGATTAATCATACTTTCAAATATAAATATTTACTTTTCTTTGCATGTTACAATATACTTAAGACCTGTCGGTATTGCCGTCAAAATAAAAAGCAAACATATTTTCATTTAAGAACTATTTTCTTTCAAGGGTAGGATAATTTTTGCAATAAATCGACTTAAACCTGTTAGAGTTACTTGAGTTTTTCTTGTGAAAAGCTGTTGTAATTTATACTCACTTGGGGTGTAGCAATAATAGGGCTTGATATGTAATTTCCTGATATCTCTTACGCGTTCACATATCAAGACTGCAGGGTATTCATCCCCGGGTGAAATGCCACAGAGTGGGCATCTTCTTTCTGACACATCAAAACGAAACCAGTCTCCAGTTTCAATAGAAAGTCTATGATTCCTTGTCCTGAATTTCAAATGAGTGGTCATTCATTTTTTTTGCATTTGGGAGATGTATATTTCTCTTTCAAAATTGTCCTCAATCGTCCTGTAAAAATTATACTTTTCTGAGTCGTTAATAATGCCCATCCATTCTTGAATATAAATATCACAAATTTTACGTTTCAACGATTCTTTAATTCATGACATATTAAAAATTGACTGTTCTTCCCACAAATTACCCACACCTATGTTGTTTAACGTACTTTTAACATAATTTAACCACGCTGTTGATCTGGACCCCTTGCTTAAACTAGATTTTATTGTGTATAAAAGTTGGGCTATTTTATCATTTTTCCCATTTAAAGGATATGTCCAAAATGACAAAACTTTTGGCTGTATTTTAGTACGTATTGGATAGACTCCAAGTTCCCCGTAGACTCATACGGTTGGAGTTGACGGCTTTAATCGAAGTAAAAATTTAAGGAACCAGAGTTCCAACCTCTCAGTTATTTTTTGTGTTTTCATATCCCCATATCTCACTACCGTATATGTGGGTCGGGACTATTGTTTTTTCGTATATTTCAAACGCGCTATCAACAGGTAAGTTAAATTTTCTAGTTTTATTCAGTAAAGCAAACATAGCATTTTTTGCAGTTTTACACCTTTAATTTTTTTCCAAGAAATAGCTTCCAGTTTTACTAAATGTCACCCCTAAATATTAATAATAATCTACTATTTCGAGTGGTTTACCGTTTATTTTATACGCAATTTGTTTTTAGGTTTTTTCCCAAATATCATTATCTTTGACTTATCATTATTTATTTTTAGTTGCCATGCTTTGTAATATTCGTTCAGGTTTACTAGTAATGTTTTTCACCCTTCTGCAGTCTCTGACAAAAATACCATATCGTCGGCGTATAAAAGAAGGAATAATTTTTCCAAGACTTCTAAATTAGACGGATTTTGTAGTTCAATGCCTGGACTCTGCTTACTCGAAAAATAATATTCTAAATCATTTAGATAAAGCGCAAACATAACCGGCGAGAGATTTTCCCCCTGCCTTACATCCACCAGGTTGCTGTAATATTCTGACCTATTATTATCCATGCAGACACATGACTTAATATTTTCATACATACTATACTCTTCATAACTTTCAAAATTTTACCCTTAATATTCTGTGATGTTAATTTATTCCATACCTCCAGACTGTGTCAAAGGCTTGGCAAAGGTCAATAAATGCACAAAATAAAGTTTTCCGCTTTTTCCGCATTAAATCTGTCAGACTATGAAGTGAGAATATGTGATCCATTACAGAGTAATGTTTTCTGAATCCCACCTGACATTCTGACAATATACTAGTTTCCTCAATAAAATTCTGTATTCTTGTACTGAGTATACTGGTAAATAACTTTGATACTCAACTCACTAACGTTATTTGTCCATAATTATCGGGATTTCGACTGTCGCCTTTATGCTTATAGATGGGTTTAACTAGACCCACAGTTCAACTATCTGGTACTACACCAGTTTTTAAAACAATGTTACATAATTTTGCATATATTTCCTGAAATTAGTGATAAGTCATCTTTATGTGCTCATTCCGGATGCCGTCTATTCCGGGCGCTTTATTATTTTTTAATGCTTGTACAGCTTTATTCAGCTCCTCAGCCATTTTATGTTCATCAAGAAAAATCGTATCTTACCTAAAACGACTGGGTCGCTGGTTTGTAGGTATTTCTTCGTTTATTAATGGTTCCATTCCTACTTGTTCACTAGGTACTTTTTGTAAGCATTCAGAAAGTCATTTAAGATAGGTTTGGCAAAATCTGTTGTTTGTGAATCCATATCTTTTGTTAATTTCCAGAAGTCTTTAACATAAGACATTGATTGTTTCCTGAGTTTAACTCTTAAATTCCTGCTATATTTTAACCTTGATATTCTAAGCTGCTTTATGTATAATATGCGTGGTTCTTCAAGCTGTGCTTTATTTTCGCCGGTCAGATATTTTTGCGTTTTTTTCTAATTTGTCTCAAGTGTCTTCTTTCGCCAACGCAACTTTTATCAAACCATGGATGTATTGGTTTTATCTTTGTGTATTTAATTTTATTATTTCTTTCACTTTTACTTTACCCAACACTCGCTGAGAGGCCTTATTGAAAATAACTGTTATTTCTGGCATTTCTGCATTTATTTTCGTCGTTTCGATGTGTACTTGATTCCCGAGTTCAGTTAGTAAAGACGCAATATTTTACAATCTTTCTCAACTTTCGGCAATTTACGAAGCCTTAGTTGAATTCCATTTTGTTATGGGGTACCTATCTTGGTGTTCAACATACTGACCTGAGTCAGCGTTATCTGAGAGCTTAATACTTGACATACCGACAGATCTTAACTAACCGAATTTTAATGTTAACTGGAGAGTGGACGTCTGACAACAGCTCATTAATATCATGCACTTTTGAAGTCCGTGGCTGAATCCAAGCACGCAAAATTAGTTATCGAGTTATCCACAACGCTGATACCTTCACATGTGATCTTTCCGATTGGTTGGTCATTTTCCATGCGCCCGTTCAGAATGATCAGATCACAGGTTTTAAATAGTTCAATCAGCCGATTACCGTAATTATTCACCGTTAGGTTCAGGGTATTGCGTTGCTGTAATGTTTGACTGTTAGGTAATCTATCGGATAGTTTTTTGTGAGCATATTGCTGCTACCAGTTCTTGCATTAAAATCCTCCAATAAATAAACCTTTTGAGTGGGGCCTAATTTTTCGGCATGTGATGCGTACATACTTTCAAAGGGGCTGCTCGTAACATATTTAGTACCTTCAGGAGGTACAGGTACATTCCCTATAACAACTGGGTCGCTGGGTTGTAGGTTAAATTTTGCCCATCGGATATATTCACTTTCGTCGGGCAACATTTCCGCGTTTTTTCGTAGATTTTCCTTCACACCAATACACAAACTACCCGATCGCCAAGGTGTTGAAGTTTTTTCTATTTTAGTGTGCAAACACATGGTAACCTGGGATTATCACTTCATCAATGTCCTCCGTTTTACACTCCTGAAAAGACAGTAGATCATAGTCAAAAATAAAGTTTTGAAATTCTGGATCTAGTAATCTATTTTGTATCCCACATACATTTAGGGATATTATATCAAGCACTGAATCCCTCTGGTCTCCCTGTCTCCACTCTGCCTGTCCTCTATTACCATGATCAATATCTATCAGTTCAGCATCGCACCCCAACCCAACACCCTGTCTTCCTCTTTCCACATAATATATTGGGTTCTTATTTGCATATACTCTCTTTTCATTTTCTGTCTGCCACTACTTGAACCGTATTGCCTTTAATTCTTTCTATAGTCCTTCTATAGTCATTAACGGATTTGGAAAATTGTTCGTTTACGTAGTAAGTTGTCCCCTTCAGGATTGAAGCCCCCTTCCTAACAAGCGGTCTTTGCTTGAAATATGCAATTTTTTCTACAATGGGTCTGGTTCGCTAAACTGTTTTACTACCCACCTGTGCACTCTCCCAAAACTAATTTCTTCCTTAATCTCATGTTTTCCTTTTTGAACGTTTTAACAGTTTTTCAGTGTCACATTCACCGGACTCCTTTTCCTCTACCCTCGAAAATATCAGATTGTCCCACAATGATATCATCTGCAAGTCTGAACAAGTATCGTCGAGGTCATAACACACATCTTGAATCTTTGCAACTCTGTGCTTAACGTTGTATTCAGCAATGCCACGGTATCGCAAATTGCCGCATGCCTCTTCAAATGCGAATATTCCTTAACTGAGTTATTTTACCCATAACATGTATTACATTTTGCAAATCCACTAGAAACATATAACACTGTTTGACAAAGTAGCAATAAACAAACTGAATGTGGGTGAAATAATTTATTGTCGAATGCAAGCCTTCAACCTGCAAACCTGCATGAAAAAATGCCGATACCAGTCATTTTCAGCACCCAGCAGCCTCAAAAGCATAATATTCCCATCTACTCCCCCCACCCTCCCTTACATAACCATGGGGCATATAACACTTCCTGTTTCTAAAATGTAACAAATATTCAAAGTTTCCGTCTCATTTTAGTTACATGCCTGGTAACAGCTCCGTGTAAAAGTGACATTTAAAAATAATAGTCAGATTTTCGAAGCCACTGGTTTCCATTATTCCTCTGGTAGTTTACCCGCATGCATCAAACTTCAAATCCGTGACCAAAACTTCAAATTAGCCTAATGTAATCACATATCTGAAACAAAAATATAATCTCCAATTTACTTGGCATTAGTTTCAACATATGTAATGTTCAAAACGTTTAGCCCTGTGCAATAGTGCGGAACTGTAAAGCGAAACCCTAAGAGAAATGAAGAGGCAAAGAATCTGGAGTCTATAAAACCGCAGGTCTCTATTTTCAACCAGTGAAGAGGTATAACCGGGTCTTTGTGACCACCGAATAGCTTTGGGGCAGTTTTCGCCAGATTTTCACTACCACCACCACACCTCCTCAACCGCTACATTGCTCTTAGGTACTGAGATAGCATTTGTATTATTACCACCAGCTTCATTGACTACCCAGGTCCTGCCAATAACACTGTCAAATACAATCAAAATGTAAAACAATAAGCAGTAACAACCGTTGCTTTTGGGTGGGGTGTTGCTATCTTGGTATAAAAGGTAAACAGCTTAATGGTCGGATGACTTACGGACATGACACCACTTATCAAAATGACAGCAATTCTTTGCGGAATAAAACTGTTCATAATTGCATATGTCTATCATGAATACAGAGATCAGTATTCAGGAAATGTACGCTCCATGGTCAATGTGTACGAATTTATCTATTGACTTTCCGTTTTAGAAGTACAATCTATTTCATGTGTGAACACACACAGCATGAGATCTTTTACCTTCCATTGTTGAGCCATACAGGTTTCTGTGGAATTTTTGTGCAAAAGAGTTTTTGTGAAAATATGCCGACATAACTAGTATAAAAAAATTATTGAATTTCTTTTTTTCTTTTTTGTCTCAAAAACATAGCTTATGAATCCCACATTGGAGGGTACTCGACAAGCTCATTCCAATACGGGGTCATGAGCTATATTTTGGAGATAAAAAATTAAAATATAATACATGTACACTGTAAAACTGGAATGACGCGTCTTCTACGGGGAATGGACAACTTGTAGATTTCGGAAGGAGGCTTCCACTGGGTATGGGACATTTGTCAGTGACTGGGCGGACGTATCGTGGGTTTCAATGCATATGGTCTCATACCACGTATCTATCAACCAATCAAATCAAAAAAAATCCCTTTAGTCAATAGATAAAAGGCAACACCAACAAAGTTCTCAGAATTTCTAATTATTTCCTTTCTGTTGTGCTGAGACATCACTTGCAGAATGTTAACTATCACTATCAATTGTAAACAAACCAGAAATTATAAAAGTTATAATAAAAGAAATATTGTGAATTTTCAACTCAACCACAAATAAAGAATTTCCTGGTCCAAGAGTTGACACTGAAAGCAAAATGCTTTTACTGAACTAAATAATTTATTGTCAAATGTAAGGCTTCCACTTGCAAAATTGCATTAAAAATACCCATACCAGTCATTTTAGCCTCTCAGCAGCCTGACTTAAATAACCCAGGGGTATATAATCCTCTGTTTCTGACAAATGAAAAAAAATCAAAGCTTTAGTCTCATTTATTAGTAACATGCCTAGTAATAACTCCGTGTAAATAGGCCTTCACGGTATTCAATATTCGATACCGAGTTTCGGTATTTTAAAAATACCGCGGCATGACTGAATACCGAATATCGCCGAAACGAACTAATATTTGACCATTTTTCTTTAAAAAAAACTTTGGCATGTCAAAAAAAGGTGCCCTCTCTGCGTTCAAACCCACTCCCCCAATTTCAAAAACTTTAAAAGTCCGCCAGTTCGCAGGTGAATTTAAAACGAAATTAGGTGAGTAGCAATGTGTTGTCATTACCCAGAAGACAGTAACGATTTCCATTTCCATCTAATGTTCAGGAAATGGATTGTTGCATATCTCGATATGTCAAAATGAGGTAAGTGGTTTTATTTTATTAAAATAAAATTCATTCCGAAGCAAAAATGGTGTTGTTTTTATTTTCACAAATTCACTTTTCTGAAGCTCAACAAACTTGACAACATGCTCTCTCACTTGTAAATTATTCCTTAAACACGCCCATAATACAAATCACTCATGAATAATTTATACATAAACCAGTACATGTTAAGTGTTAATTTCATGCTTAATATACATAAACCAATTAGTCTCTGTATAAAAATAAAACAACACAAAGTAATAGTATGTTTTGTTTTTATATTATTTTTCAACTGATTAAAAGATATTAATGAATAATTGCCTTGATAACAGCTGTCAAAACAATCCCAACTCGCATGGCTTTTTTTTTGCTGGTTTGTGTTAAATACACACACCACCCTGGTGACCATTCATTGTGGAGGTCCTCCTTTTCATCCATTCAATTTTTCTCCAAGTGTGCAGCAGTCCAACAAACTGTTCAGGCTGTACCCTACTGAAAATTAATTGGAGAAGTTTTATAACGTACGAACTACACGGTGTAAAATGACATTTCAAAAATAGTCAAATTTTCGAAGCCACTGTTTCCCATAATTTCTCTGGTAATTTACCTCTATGCATCAGAGGTTTTTGTTTTGACCAAAACTTGACATTCTCTTGTTCAGCAATTAGCCTAATGTAATCATGTATCTCATACCAAAAATATATCTCCACTTTACATGGGATTGGTTACAACATATGCCTATGTTTAGAATTTTACCCCTGTGAAATAGTGCGAAACTGTACCGCGGAGCCCCATGAAACGAGTTCTCCGGAGTCTGAAACTTGTGAGACACAAAGAGACACCCATTACCAATTGCTCTTCTCTTCCTTTGAAATTTTGAACAGTTGCACTAAAAGACACAGTGTTCATAATTCTATGTAAGACTCAACATCACCTCAGACCTATATTGGCACAGTGCGCTTGTCTTGAGTGATGAGAAATCTAACAGTGTAACGTTATTGAACAACCTGTTATTGTTATATTAATGCCTTATTCTCAATGCTGACAAAACTTAGTTTAAATCAGTGGAGTAGACTCTACCTCCCTCCCAGGCGCAGACACATACACACCCCACCATCAACCCGCTTCCAAAATAGAAAAGGCGTCTGTTGTTTTGGTTTATAAAAAGTTACCAAAGGGAATTTGGCTTTTTGTAGCATCTTAATTAGAAGCAACCCAGTGACTGTCCACTTTGTATCTTTGTTTAGCGAATGTGTTTTTACAGTAAACTGCAAGGTTTATTCTTCCCAAGATACAAATAAGCAAATATTACCTCCTCGACTTCTATATTAATAGAAAGGATAGTGTCTTTATTATATGTCACGATACGCACACTGTCGATATAAAGGACAGAAAAATACAGTACGTCAAAAGATGGTGATGGCTCCGTTTTCTTATTTTTGATTTGGTTTAATTAGAGAATACGTGTCAAACGCTCAAACAGATAGGAGAAAAAACACTCTATTTGGTGACACATGAACAGTAGATGTGTTTGTTCGGTCCTCGTGTTGCATTGATTACACGCTTATATCTCTATCAACTGGTCGTCCCTGACTCATATCGTCATGAAAATTGACATTCGATAAAGTTATTTCTCTTGAAATCATTAGATGTGCAAAGGAGAAAAAAATAATTATTGAGAAAACACCTATGAGATCAGTAGAAAATATAGCAAGTTCCTTTTGTGACTTTTAATAAACGAAACCAACAGACCGCTCTCGGAGCTGTCTATTGTTGTCATTTATTAAAAGTTACAAAAAGAATCTTGGCTTTTAGAAGCAACTTTTTCACAGATAACCCACCCTCAAGAATATCTGTCGGCATCACACCTAACAACGCTAGGTTACGCACGTTTTAGCTATTTGTTTAGCGAACGTGTTTTACAGTAATTTGCCCGTTTTTCTTCTTCCCAGGAAAAAGATTAGTAAATCTAACCTCCCAGATGTTTAGTTTAAACAATATTTATTTGAAATTATGTTATTTGTATACAGTACGCAACAGGTACAACGAAGAACAAGCAACACAATGTACAACAGTACACAAAATAACAAAGGTAAACGAAGATAGATCGCTGTATATGAGAGGGATTCGACGGAAAGCTAACAGCTTATGTAAGTCGTCTCCCTCTTTCGTTTATCAATTCACTCGGCAGGTGGTGTCAGTCAGTAGTTACACGTACACATCAATACCCGCGGGCCCAGCCCACCCCACGGAACCAAACGTCGACTCGAAAAAAAAAACACCTTACTGATGCCATTTAGGCATTTTTCTGTTTTCAAGACACAGCTACCAATTGGGGTCGCGAGCCAGGTCTCCAGATCCAGACCGAATGCGCGAGGCAAGAGTGGGAGAGGGCAGACTCCCGGGTAAAGATGTACAGGAATGCATCAACTACAACAGGAATATTCTTAGAAAAATTAGAAAAGAAAGAAGCAAACGAGAAAAAGAAGAAAACATCGAACAAGAAAAGGAAAAAAAATGTAAATGACGGCCAGTCTGAATACGTAATGCATTAGGTGCACTCGAGAAATACGTAAGGCAGTATCTTATTTCATCAGTTCTTTTGGTAAGGAGATATATATATATGAATCCAAACTACGAAGACAGTCCATCTGAAGGTGGGCTGAAATGAAGTTTGATAGGTGTGGAGGGGAATATACGTGATGCTATGGTAGTTTGATACTATTATTGTTAGTGAGTAATATTGGATTATTGGGTGGCCCAATATTATGATTTTTATATATATTAATGTAATGTAATATATATCATGATGCGCTCACTGTTGATATGATGAACAGAAAGGTTTCAGAGCAGAGCATTAAAAGATAGTGAAAAATTGTTTCCTTCTTTTTAAATGGGTTTGAACAAAAAATAGTAGTCAAATATTCAAACTGATGTGGGAAAATGTAAAACGCCAGCTTCTGTATTTTTATACTACTCTACAGGATAGTGCCGGTGTGACAGGAATGATAGTCCGTAGGAAAATTAGTCCCTCTGGACTATTATTCCGCGGAATTATAGTCCTAGGTCTACCATTTCTAGGAATAGTAGTCCGACGGGCGGACTACTATTCCTAGAAATGGTAGACCTAGGACTATAATTCCGCGGAATAATAGTCCAGAGGGACTAACGTTCCTACGGACTATCATTCCTGTCACACCGGAAGTGTGAGCATTGATGCACACATTGTTGATTCAACTTCTCCGGCATTTCGAAATTTCAATTTTTATATGAAATTCTCATACCCTTAGTGTTAAATTTACAGATAATTTAAAAAATAAGGGTAGCTGTGGTTTATCAAGCTTAAAATGTTGTCACGTGCAAAAACTGAGTGCTGCGCGATGACAACTTTCATATTTAAGCAATACGTACTTGGTGTTAAGCAATACATTAAATACCAATAAGAGGAGGTTCAGTAATGTATTAATCCTACAGCTCCACACCATGAAACTACCGCGAGGAGCGGCGAGTGAAAGAGGGTTGGTATTAAATGTTATTTAACAATAGATCCAAATGAAGAATGTCAAAACAACGTGAACAAAAACATGCATGGCATACGATAAAATCGTTTTAAGCATGGGTTTTGACATAAAATCAACATATAATGGTTTTTGAAGCCCAAGTTTAAGAGAATAGATAAATTACTCTGAAAAGGTTACGTAGTTGAGCCTTATGTTGAATTTGGTGACACTGCAATACATCCCTCGAGGATCTGGTATGAGTTCCACCGTCCTTTCACTGACACAAGTAAGCAAGTAATAATACATGTAAGCCATAATTATCTCACTGAAGTTCAAAAGATTACTTTAGAATCAAAAGGTGATTGCATTTTTATTATGTAAAAAGAACACTCACGCGTTATATTCAGCATTTTGGCACTGACCTGGGTAACAAATTAAAGCTGAAGTCTTAAGTTCAAATGCAAAATATAATCACTGTTTTTTCTAACAAATTCACTGGCAATCAGAGAGTAAATTGTGAATAGAAAACATATTTTTCACATACCGACCTCTCCAATCCCTCCCCGACAAGTACACGAAGCAGAGAAAAAAAAATACTTTATGATCCACCTTCTTCATGCACATAAGTTAATAAATTTCATCACAAAACGTAATGAAAAGATTCAAGGTGTCTTGGTAGTCTGCGTGAGCGGCAATATAGTAACGTCATACCCATAGCGATACGTGGTCTTATTGTGCATGCGCAATGTGTGTTTCCGTCGCTCATTTTGTATCCTTGAGGGTGCCATCTTGGTTTCTATGATACCACGTGGTTGCTATGTGACTGAAAGATCTACAGTAGGCCGGAGATATGTTTGGAGGATGCTTCGATTGAATGAATATAGTTTGCTGATTCGGATTTCCCCAAACCCTCGTTTACTTCGTACTCAAATACATCTGAAAACTACCGAAAGGGGCTTGGCAAATCCACCATCTAGGGTTTATATATAGAATAAATAGGTGCTAGGGCCGGTAATCAGATTTAAACCACTAGTAGAATAAGGGTTTTAACCACTCGGCTTGCCGAGTGGTTAAAATCCTTATTCTACTAGTGGTTTAAATCTGATTACCGGCCCTAGTACTTATTTATTTTATTTATACCATGCTCTTAATTAATAATCGACTTTGTCACTTAGAATGGAGAAAACACGACACTTTCTACAACAAACCACAGGTTTGTTTTGTTTACATCTGCGCCGGTGGGCAGTACTTCCGGCTGTACGTGAATGCTTGATTGACAGCTAGACACATCGTCAAAGTTGATTGAATTTTCCTGGCTTTTTCAATCAAATTATTATTAACAATTCTTAAAATTTATTTTAAATATTCAATTGTAGGTATTTTAAACTTAATGAGTCATTTACACGTAGTAGATAGTACCGAAAAATGTCGTATGTTTGAATGAAACATATCGCGAAGTGTGAATGTATCGAAGTTGGCAAATTGCGTCATGCCAAAGGTCAAGTTGGATGACCTTCCGACTATAGCTGTAAATTTTTTTAAACCGGTAGTGGGGTTAAAAGCTAAAATTTAACATACTGGCTTTTCACAGGTAGTAACATTGGCGAGCATGGTATATAATAGTAGCACGTTGTGCTATAGAGAGCGATCTTTTGTATAAGAGTAATTTTATAGATTCAGATTCCTGGAGAATCCTCGTCTTCTACCTATCCCGGTCTATTCTGTGGATATTCTTCTATTCCCTGACCTGTTTTGCATGTAACTGGCCCTATTCTGATTATCCTCGCATTCTATCTAGCCTTATCTGACTCATTTTCTGATTTCTGCCCTTGTCCAATACTTATAATCGCTAGTCAGACTGCTTCATTTCCCGTAATATGTACCCACCAATACAGAGTTATCTTCTTGTGTGTAAGAAGTCCAGTGTGATTCTTAACCCCGTAAAGCAAACGAGCAGGAACAGGCAATGTTCGAATGGCTCGAATCTTATCAAACAAATAAGTCATCGAGTAAATACTCAAAAGAGTGACTCCTTTTACGACTCGTATTCTCATTTGGGTATTGGAAGATGCCTGTGACGTGGCAATGTAGTAGTGAGAACACCTTTTAGAGAATACTTACTTTTGACACATGATCGGCTTCTGGCTTCTAGACAACTCCATGGCCTTCATAGGTCTTAGTCCTTCACTTCTGATTTGTCTTTTTTCACCAACGTCTGTGCTATGATTAGCGTCCACTCTTTTATGCCACAAACTGATCTGTATGGCTACTATTGGATACCACTGGGTGCCGTGTGCTAGAGTCTCCTGTACTTATTGCTGACTACTATGGATTTCAATATCTGTATTACTATACGATAATCGCTAGCATACTTGGTTTCCAATACTACTAGCAGCCAAATGTACTTTGCTTACTCTCACGACTTCAATCTTTTCGAGCAAATAAGTTGTCGAGTATTGGCTCGAAGAGGAATTGCTCGAACGAATCGAACCTAATGGAGCAAATAAGCCATCGAGTAATTGTACGAACGACTGACTCCTCTAACGACTCTTATCCTCGTCTAGTTATTGGAGGATACTTATGGCATGATGAGTCAACATTTGGGGATACATTTTGGAGGATAACTTTTGGAGGACCAGTAGTAGAAAAGGGTGGAAGCTAACTGTCGGATAAACGATGGTGACAATTGACAAATCGGTAGTAAAGGTCGTCTAAGTCTTATAAAGGCCATTTTGGTGGTTTCAAAGCCCGAAGCCGGTCAGGTGTCAGGATATAATCCGAAGATATCCCCGTCCTCATGAACGTTTGGCCACATGGCAACCACGTGCTACCGTAGAAATTGAGTTGGCGTCCTCCTCTTTTCGAAATGCACGACGGAAAGACGTATCACCCTAGCAGAAAAACGCGCTGCGCATGTGCACCAAGACCACGTATCACTATGGGGATAACGTCACAAGATACCCGCTTAAACGGATTACCATGGAACCAATCATGACGTAACTGGGTCACGTTACTATGACGTCACATCCTAGGTATCCCACTAGATCCCCCATTGTTGTGAGATCCATCACTCTTCTACTACTAACCTTGTTGCTCAAACACCTCTCTCACCATTGAAAATGTAAATCTGTTATTAGGAAATATCTTCTATGATATCATTTTGCACTAGGAGGACTACACTTTAACCCTTTACCTAACATGAAAAGCAGACGACACTTGCAAAAAAAATTCTTGAATAACTAATTTTTTTCATTTTTTGTCTCAAAAACATAGGTTATGACCCCTCGTTGGAACGAGCTCGACGAGCTCGTTCCAACGAGGGGTCATAACCTATGTTTTTGAGACAAAAAATGAAAATATTTTGAAAATTAATTGGCGATATTTGGGAATAGCGCTGGCCGGTTTTGGCCGTTACGTTGGGTAAAGGGTTAACAAACTATATCGTGATTGACAGAGCTCATGAAGCTTTGTCAATCAATATACAGTAGGTTAAATTAGCAAACTGCGGTGTGAGAAATTTTCATCGGGATTATTTTTTTTCAGTTCCAGCTGTATTCAGAACTGTTCCGCGGATTAACAAAAATAAAAAAAATGCCTCTCACACTCTCTCATCATAAAAGTGTAGAAGCATTGGAACGAGAAACAAGACGTGTTTTCTTAGGTCTAAATGAATATTTAAAGTGTGTAGTATCAGTTCTTTTTAGATGATGAATGGTTAAACACTTTCTACAAACATATGTATGAAGGTTTTCCTGCAATTTCGTTGAAGGTGCAGCACAACAGAACGCAGCGTTGAATCGAGTAGTGTGGCAGTCGTCTTTCTACAACCATAAAGTACAACCGCTACCAGGGCGAGCAGTTGATGGCAATCGCGGAGGCGTGTTTGCACTGGGGTCATGTTCATGTACTGACTGGCAGACAAATCCATGGTGGATAGTAGACTTGGAAGCACAGTATTATATCAAAAATATTACAATTGTCAACAGATCCGACTGTTGTCGTACGTATTAATTACATCATTTATTAATGGCGCAGTACAAATTGTATAGATTTCTAATCTAGGTATTATACGCCAGTTCGCCTGAAGCATCCGAGGGCGAGGGCGAGGGCGGGGGTGCTGTCAAAAACGCACCCGTCTCTAGGTACGAGTTAAAACCGGGAGCTTATAATATATCATAAATTGTAAAGTAACACCCCATATATATATACAGCCAACTGGCCATCTGAAATTGCAATATAATGCTTCAGAACTCATCATGCCGATTGTATGGCTTCTTTGTTTAATGATTATCGACCAGCTGCCGCCAATATACCCCCCGCCACCCCCCCCCCCCCCCAACATTTGCATTGGCTTTTGCTAAATATATTGCAATTCATCTGTTAAATTCGACCTCGCTGTTCTTTCTGAACCCGAAATTTGATTGGCTGGGTGCCGTTCGGCTCCGTGCTCTAATCTCGTGTACATTCACTCTTACCGTGCTCAAATAACCGGAAGCGAGACACTTAGAACATGTCTGTATCCATGCTACGCGCAGGCTACGACAACAAGCCGCTTATATCACTGATGGAACACACGCTGGAATTGTTTTCTATGACCACGGTTGTCAGCGTCCGTTTTTCGAAGTACTCCTTGAAAATGCGATCATGCAGGTAGACCGAGATCGAAAATGATATTTTTTGGATTGTTCTTCTTCAAAAAAAACGGGTTTGGAGAATTTTTTCACTTTTAACGATGACAGAAATTATAATTGAGATAAACGTCTCTTGCTGGGTTAGACATTCGGAAATGTGAGTATGGAAACCATTTGTTAACGCGCCCCGTCGGGGTTCTTTAACAAATGGTTTTCCGTAACAAATTGCCGAATGTCAAACTCAACAAGATTATTATTATCCCTCATGGGTGAGGGTGTGAGATGTGGAAAATGTCATCCGAGGGCAAAATATCTGGGCAAGCCGAGTGCCTCGACCAAATATCTTGTCCCGAGGGTGAGATATCTCGATCTTAAACCCACCCCCATCAGGGATAACTTCTCCCCCCCCCCACCAAAATATTCTTACGTCATCAAAAGTAATCCAGGGTTACGTACAGCTATTTCGACCAATTATGTTATCCATTTCTGAAAAAAACTGATTTGCTTATCGGAAAGAGCTCACAAAAGTTATGTATATACCACAGGTATATTCCACGGAATTAAATTCCATCGCTGATAAGACAGGGGTTAAAGATTTGTAGCGAAACGAACATGGTCACTTTCCGATGACGTCAGTTGGGCGCGTGCATTAATCGATCGATTGACGTGATAGGAATTTAGTTAAGAAATTGAACAAAATGACGTCAGTTGGGCGCGTGCATTAATCGATCGACTGACGTGATAGGAATTTAGTTAAGAAATTGAACAAACTGTATACAATATACTGTTATCATTAACATCAAGTACAGGAAACAACAATACTTTGAACACCAACAAAACATAAGATATGGTCACGTGGGTCGTGTGATATAGATATCTATCTCACATAGCCTTCTCACATGAGACACGCATATATTGTAATGGAAGCGCGGGGAGAAACGTTTATCTCCTAATTAGAAACAAATACTCGAGAGTTTCTCATTTAGAGTTCTCGGAAGGAAAAATCATTTCCGCTACTGCATATCTGGCGAAAAAAGACATGTACTACAGCCCTTGCCCCGACTAGACATACTAAAGTACTAAACATTCCCCAACACGATCAGTTTCGAGACATGCATCTACATGTAGATTGTGTTTCAGGCAAGACGCTACACAACCTTTCCTAGTTTTATACAACAGTTGAACAGTCTCGGGACTATTAGACATATCTTATATTTATTTATTTATTTATTGATGTTTAGGGTCACATATTTATGCACAGTGGCTAATCATGACCGTGACAGTTTTACGGGTGGGGGAAGCCGGAGTACCCGGAGAGAACCACCGAGCAACGACGAGCAGCTGCCAGCTCCCCAGCATCGTAACTCCGCACTGCAGCACGGGCAGGGTTAGATTGGTTGAAGACATGCGTACCATCGACGTGCAGTACGCCTTAGTACACGGCATCATCGTGCCCCCACGCGGGCAATGGAGATGAAGTGTCTTGCCCAAGGACACAACGCGGTTGCCGCAGGTGGGATTCGATCCGAGGACCTCTCGGCTTGCAGCCTGCACCTCTACCTACTGAGCCACCGCGTAGATATATCTTACTGGAGGTCAAACGCCATTGGTGGTATCGCAAAGATAACCGATGGGGGAGGGGATAGGGGAATCTGATTTCTCCCGACTGTGATGGTTCGTGTCTCAACTGATAAAATATCCGACGAAGGCATGCCCCGATGATGCCATTGGAATTTTTGGCAGTTGGGATCTTAGCTGATAAAACTCCAGACTTCCTCGAAATATATGTGTGTATAAATTAAGTATGCACGTTGTAGTCGTGACAAAACGTCTTCTTTAATTAACGCGTACATGCCGACACTTAAAATCGAACATTGGCCCTAATAGATCGTGTTGAAAGCCAGGTATTGTACAAACACTCTCGCGGCCCGTCTCGGGACCCTTAGATAGATCCTATCAAGGGTCAGGTGTGATGCAAACGGCCCTGAAACTAGGTCTTATTAACGTCGTGGTATAATACAGCAGTTCATTTCTCGGGTGCCGTAGCTGGATAGTTTTGGAGGCTATGGGGTAAGGACAATCCGGAGGCCTGTAACAAGATCATTCTGATGACCCTGGTGCAAAATAGAGTCGAGATCTCGGTACCTTAGCTCTGCTTTCCAGAAGGTCAGGTAAGTTACAGTAACTCTCGGGACTCGTAGTTATATCTTACCTGAAGGTACTGTTGTAGTACAGCTTCTAAAACCTCGGTACACGTAGGCACATTTTACTAGAGGGTAGGCACGGGATAAATAGAATCGGGACCAGTAGTTAGATCGTACTTCCGCTCTGGTATGATACAGCGGCCGAAATCTCCGGACGACGCGTAAGTGGATCTTACAACAGGACTACACCCCGTAGGAACCTCGAGAAGTGAAGCAGTGCTTGTTTAGTATGGTAGACCAGCTCTGCTTTATTGGTAATATATGACCCGGGAACCAATGCCTGGTGGTGAAGTCCATCATTGCACATCATTGCACATCTTAGAACCCGTGGGCAGATCTTATTGAACGCTTGACTCGGTACAAACAATCTCGAAGCATGGACCTATATCGTATTTCTCAGGTGCAATACAACAGTTCTTGTCTCTGGGTCCGTTGGTAAATCTTGTTGGAAGCAAGGGGAGGTGAAAACGGACTTGCGGCTTGCAACGAGATGGTGCTGAGAATCTGGTGTAATACAGCAACCGAAGCCTGTTGTATTATATTCAGTGCCACCAATAACGGGAAGGTGCTTTATTTGGTTGTCATATCTCGTTTTATATCAATATTATCGGACATATTCCGCCGTCCCAACACCACCAGGATCACGGACCAGAAGACTGCCCACGGAAATGGGTGTATCACCACTCTTGAAGGCCCTTGTGGAGAGCTTCTGCAATGCCGCATTTAAACGATGTTGTTGAATGTCGCTGTCATGCGACGAGGAATACTCAAGAGTGACATATTTCGTTTTCGCGTAAATCACATTTTAATGATCTGACGCCCAAAAATGTAACATGAGAGTTTCAGTGTCCTGTTTAAAACGCAAACATCAAGTCTTACTGCACTTAACATACACTGTTGTTATAAACAAAAAACAGCAAATAAACATTGACAACTGAATGTTTTCGATACATTCAACGCCAAATTGATTTTCGACAAAAACATTTCAGAGTGGTCTGAATTTCTCACAATGTGTTGCTCCACGGGGGGCTCGCGATAATTGCCAATCAAGAACTATGAGGTGGAATTATTTACAGAGTGATCAATGATCAAAAACTCATCACAGAATGTAGAACCACCGGGGGCTCCAGACAATTGCCAATCAGCATCTGCCCTGCTAACAATTAAACGCCGTGCACTGCATGATTTCAGATTATTGAGATGGTTCCCCCACATGAGCCAATAATATAAAATATTTACAATTGTGTTTTCTAGAATTGTGTTTTCCAGTTATGAATTTAAATGTGTCAACATGAACTGTCAGGGACACCTGAGGCGCCGTAAGGCCTGGGCTGACGTGGGGTTATTTAGTCCCGCTGATGAAGTTGCGGGAAAATTAGACCAACGTGGAGGGTCGGAATCCAAGTGTCGCGAACTCGACGCAGGGAGCTGAGTTAGACCGACGCCGTGATTCCTTCTCTGCCAAATTGGCCTGAAATAGGTTCGCTTTCCGTTAGGTGTGATTCCTAATCACTTCAGGCTGTGTAATGGAAAGAACGGCTTAAAGTAACAACGATTCTTTTATTTACACATAAAAATAAAGCCGTTTCAATATTTCAACAATCAACAATTTCAATTTCAATCAACAATTCGATCCTTTCACAGAAATTTGGTTGCTAGGGTTAAATAATTCTCAACAATCATATAGTCATTCTATAGCCCTGTACTGGCACTATAGTCTACACACTGGAAATGTTACTACCGTGAGCTCGCCATAAGAGCTTCACAAATCTGAAATGTTATTACTGTGAGCTCGCCATAAGAGCTTCACCCGCTTAGGCTCAAATGTCAACGTCTGCGCGTAACTGTACCTCTGGCTGTCGGAGGGTTCCGACCAGCAATGTTCGTCATCTATAAAGCAACCGTACTTCTGATTTGGGTCAGATATTGTCTACTCATACCTTATGTGCCTTTTGAAAGTCCTCCGTGAAAGTCATATTGAAATATTCACCGTTCCTGGTTGAATTCACGATTCACAAATGCCCCTTTTTGTGCTAGGGCGAAATTGTCACTAACACCGATCTCCAGTCGGTATTACGATGCTTCGACAGCAAAACAAACTACTCAGAACGCCATCAGTCTGACGCTTCAAAGGGTTAATACGCACAATACAATTAACCTACACTTCTGACTATTGCAGGCTGATACCTGCTACTCGACAATCTAAACTTTAACGTTCCACCTGGGTTTTCCTTCTCAACGAATTTGGCACTTGTAGCCGCCTATCAACCTTAAGCTAAATCAATCGTGGAATGCCCTCTCTGGCGATTCCAGTCGTTTCGGGGTCCTGTGATCGAAGGTACCCCTATGCCAGGAAACAGAGCCCGCCTGTCCTGGACTTCACCAACGTGTGTGTGACACCAAGTGTGTGTCTAATGCTCTGCTCTTCAAGGTGTATATACTTTTTACCCTAAACTGTCAGATGGACGGACGCTTATCCGTCCATCTGTCAAAACGGTGGGAGGTGGCGTATATCGAGACAGAATCAATACAGGTCATCTCGCGCGTGACTTAACGGTGATTTCACTTGTCGAGACAACCGATTCGTTTCTGCCAGTCATTGTCATGATAGACATTTCTATCTTTTAGAATCTCGTTTCTCAATTGGCCGTGACGATATCCTGCCACCAACCGATTACGTCTTGTAAGACTCGCGACTACTGTATAAATTAAATGAGATTAGACCTTATCTAACATACCGTTTCTCCCCTGGGTCCCTGCGCTGAAGCTGGATATACACCACATGTGTTTTTTCCATGTCCAGCTTCACAGAGAAGTGAAATTCACTTAGGGGTTTTCGCCTTGATGCGGAATATCTTTTGAACTTACAATATCTTTATATATGAGGCCCCTTGCCCCTATATTTAGGCTGGCTTTGCCCTGACTTGAACCATTAGCATTTTCAAAGACAGTAACTGTCGGTGAGTAACTGTCAGACTCTCTAACGTACAAACTCCGTGGAAGCAGGGTTAGCATTGGTTGAAGACAAGCGCACCACCAACGGGCATTACGCCTTAGTGCACAGCGTCACCGTGCCTCCATGTGTGCAATTCGGACGAAGTGCCTTTCTTAATACAGGTATCGCCGAACTAAATATTTAAAACGATGAAATCTCTAAAAATAAACAGCCTTGAGAAAATATATTGTTTCAATAAACCTTTGAAACATTCCATACTATTCAAAAAAGTAGGGGATTTTCAAAGTGATGTTGATATTGTCGGAAAATGGTATTGGGTGGTGATTGGACACATCAACATGTTGCCAAGTTTAGTATGGTTCATGAATGTAAACGGCCCTCGAAAACTTCGTGCTGGTTTTTCGCACGGGTGCCGTGTTAATGTCTGTGGGGTACGTTTTGGAATTTTCTTTTGTCCTGCCAAGTTGGAAACTCCAATAAATTATAACAAGACAAATCCTCAAAGACTAAATAATTTTAATTCAAAAATAATATGAAACACATCCCCATAATATGAAGCTATAAAGTTGCGGCATCGGCAGTTAAGAATAAAGCACAGATTATGGCTTCCAGCAATCTCTGTGAGTATTGGGACGTCACATTCACAGAACGGCAGTGTGCGCATGAACCTTACCAAAAGTGAACAAACAAAAGTGTGGCACACAATAAAATTACACAACGGCCTGCGGGGACAAAGTTTAGACTACATGGTCAGTCCATTAAATGGGAACTAATTTCAAGTAGACCAGATGTCTTTTCTGTTGAGATTGATGGAGTGGAGTAATTTTGTAAACATCATTTAACTTTGTCAACGCTGTGTACCTGGGTGAGATTGCCTTATAATGTTCCAATATGTAGTAACAGTCTTAAAATTAGAATAAGTGTACGCTATTGGCGTTTTCATTTTGTTTCACCTAAACCCCATTCTCTCCAATATATGGTTCCGCACAGGATATTACCAAATTGCACAACAGCGAAATGGATAAAAGAAATGGATTCGATAGATGTATTCATGTCGGGCAGTAAAATTGACCTCTTTCATAAGGCGTTTTACATTTTTATAAAGACATAGATCACAGTATTTGGATTTAAGTTTACAAAATTATTCTCTCGGATCACATCTCCTGAGAAAATATTTGTTGATATGTAAGTGAGAGATTTATTCTCGACTTCGGTTTCGTTAATTTTATTTTTACCATTTATTCTGAATGTTTCAAAGAACTTTTTTGTCTCTTTAATTTTATTCAATATAAGTCGTTGGTGGTGTCTTGAAAATACCTTCCTAACGATAATTGGTTTTGCAATACAAAAATAAATGATCGCAACTGACACGATTCCTCTGTTGAATGCGTTCTGGTTTGCACTGCGCGGGCATTCCAAACAAATCATGAATACGTCGACGTTTGAATTCGGTAACTGAGCATGTTGAGATGCACGCGAATTATTGCATTTTGGTTCAAAAGTCTTCTGATATGTAAGGCAGTTGAATCAAGATTGAAATTTATTCACTCATGACGAAATGTCATGAAAAGAATGTCATTTCGGGAATTTCCGATCATGTTGTGGTCGAATTGTTTCCTCGCCACGATAGGGTAAATTACCGCATATTTCACGACCTTACACGATTTCGAGTGAGGTGGCCATTGAACTGAACACATCTGAACCTACCCGACTCTTCTAATATAATATTAGAACATTCCTTTTCATGTTCTATCGGTCGATAGTACCTGAGTTTGTGTGATTTCTGAAATAAAACCTGAAGCAGCGAAGCTGCTGAAGGTTTTATTTCAAAAATCACACAAACTCAGGTACTATCGACCGATAGAACATGAAAAGAAACGTTCTAATTATTTTATTATGCCGAACAAAAAATGACTTTCATTGTTAAGCGTTAACTGCTACATGCCAACAACAATGTAGTCGAATCCAAAAACATGACGTCATTTCGAACGAATGACGTCTCTTCGAAAATGCCGTCGCTTTGGGAGTTTCTATATCAACAAATGCCAATGTTTACAACTGCATCATGCTGTTCATGTTATAATTCATTGTTAATGCTTGTGTGAAAAGTGATTTAAATTAACGGAATATAAATTCATGTTTCTCGGACGACAAGAGTAGATAGAATTAAGCGGAGGCTCAGTAAGGTCGAGGAGTACTAAACTTGTGGAAATTATAATTGATTGAAGTCATAACTGAGACTCATATTCAGGATTCACTGAAGTGGTGAACAACACGTGAGTGAGTTTTTTAATATTTCTGATTCTTTGCAGTTAAAATTGAAAACACACCCACTGAAGATGATATATTTGTTGGTAAGTTTGTGTCTACCGGTGTTGAAAAAGCTAAACGGACATGGAGCCAGCGTTTGGTGTTGAGAAATTCGACGCTGGTCAATGGAAGTGGCGCTTACATTTTCTTCGTTCTCTTGTCTCCAGGGAAAAACGTTCCAATAGTACCCGTGATTTGCCCCAAAACTCCAGTACTATGACTTTTAGAAGGTGTCATATTAACCAATCACGGCTGATGTTACAAACGTGGGGCATAATAATGGGGAGTTGTGTTCCAAGTTTGAGAATTGTCTGGCCGATCTTCACGGTCAATTGAAGTTGTCATGCAAATTTGGATGACTGCATTGAAATGTTTTGGAAGGGTTTAATGGTCAATCTCCCCTCGTCTTCGCACAAAGCGCACCATCACTTCTAACGTATCTGCTGTGGAGAGGGGGGGGGGGGGGGATTTTAATATATCAAACTTGGTATTCAACTTTCGTCGACGGAAATAAATTAAAAAACTGAAACAATTTGTAAACTTTCTCTACGGCAACATCGAAATCTTTTGATTGCAAATACATATAAAGCAGACGCAGGCATGCACATTTTCAGTGGTCATTTTTACATCGAATTGAATGAGTCGGATGGTGTGGAACAACGAAAGTCCCTCTGGCTTATTGGGGGCTCTTACCTATCGAGGCGAAGAAATCAAATCAGGGCATGACAGGAAGTTCTCGAAACTACTTTCTTTGCATGACCCTTTATCATGAGTGATTTGATTACCAGTCGTATGAATGTGAAACTAGAAATAATTGTGCTTTCTTCAAGATCTGTTCTCAGTATCTACAGTAAGGCTAGAGCTGTAGGTTAACCGAAACCGAACCGAGGTTTTTAGTTTTTTTTAAAAAACCGAAACCGAAACCGTCGACATCCTGTAATCTAAGGTTTTTCGTTTTTTATTAAATACTCTCTTGCTGCAGAAATTCACAGAATGTAGCCACCCCAAAGTAGTGAGGGTACCCAGACACTGCCAATGGCAGTGTCTGGGTACTCTCACTACTCTGGGAAGGCTACATTCTGTGAATTTCCGACATTTCAGTTTTGTTGTGTTTGCATCTTTCCTCAAGTTGCGTGTAGGTGTCAGACCTCGAAAAATGGCCAAGCACAATAAAAGTTCTGTATATTTAGGTAATTATTATATTGGCCTTCCTGATTCTTCATGTATTATAGTTTATTTCGGGGATTCATTGAGTTTCACTCAGTTTCACTGCCATTCAGTCATGACACCGGACATAAGAATGAGTTTTATTGAATTGTATTTGGCCTCATGAACAAACCGAAAACCGAACCGAACCGAGGTTTTACTCCACCTGAAAAACCAAAACCGAAACCGAATAAGAAATTTAAAAACCTACAGCTCTAAGTAAGACTGCCATGTACTGGTCACATTCCACGTGTGAGCAATATTTCCACGGGCGCAATAATATTAGATTCCAAACAGAACACTAATTTTAGTAATATTCGTCAAAAAATAAATTAATGAAGAACTACAATCAGGGACTTCATTAATTAAAATTTTGTTGATGATGATTTTGACTACCTGGTAAACGTATGTGTGGATATCACTGCCCACGAGTGGGTTACGACTAGTCCACGGCGACTACACTCAAAAACACAAATTATAGGAATAATCATCATACCTGGTGCTTCATAAATTGAAATTGTGCTGCTGATCATTGTTATTACCTGCTAAATGCATGCGTGGACATCACTGCCCAAGAGTGGGTAACGACCAGTCCACGACGAATACACTTAAAAATTGAAACAGGTGTTTGGACGGATTCTATATATTCTTTGGCGGCTAATATTTTTCTTTCCAAGCACCGATATCAGGAAAACAGTATTATCCACGATGACACAAGGACATTAACTACAGTTAAAACTAGAAGTCCTGTCATGAAATGCGCACAAACAGCACGTTGATATGTGCGTTAATGTACGCGTTATGGCCCAACTAAAGCTATCAAATTCTGTACATATGTCCTGTGCAAAAGCAATGTTTCAGCCAATGGACCTCTGGGTAACCCGGAGGTCCATTGGCAGAAACATTGCATGTGTTTGCTATGAGTAACCAAGAGAACTTGCCGTGCTTTGGATGCCATTCGATATGGCAATTGCGCGCAATTCCAACGCGCAATTTAGCCTAGATAAGCGTACTATTCGTGACAGGACTTCTAGTTTTAACTGTGCCATAGGCAGTACATGTTCAAGTACAGTAAATTCGTCGTGGAATGGTCGTAATCCACACGTGGGCAGTGATGTCCCCGCATGCATTTAGCAAGTAACAAAAATCACCAGCAGCAAAATTTCAATTTATGAAGCACCAGGTATGATGATAATTTCTATAATTTGTGTTTGGAGTCTAATATTATCGCTGCCGCTGAAATATTGCCCACCCGTGGAAAGTGAGGTTGTAGTGTATTACTGATGTTAATACCTGACTTGTTTATTATAGTTATAGCCACTGAGCGGGTCTCATGTGAGTCGTTCTAAAATGACAGGCCTTTTTGAAAATTTGAATGAAATAGAGAGTAATCGCTTGGCTGGACTGGTTACGAGAAATAATTCTCGAGAGGTCAGGGACGCTGTACAAACACGTATGCGCGAATGCGCACGAGTGTTTTACAATATAGTCTCTCGCCCCGAATGAATTATTTCACGTAACCAGTCCAGTCTAGCGATTACTCTGTTTATTACTTTTCATTATTAACGATAATTATATTATTTTACCCTTTACCTAACGCAACGGCAAAAACCGGCCAGCGCTATTCTCAAAAGTCGCCAATTAATTTTCATTATTTTTTTTCATTTTTGTCTCTAAAACATAGGTTATGACCCCTCATTGGAAAGAGCTCGTCGAGATTGTTCCAATGAGGGGTCATGACCTATGTTTTGGAGACAAACAAATTAAAATAATAGTTTTCAAGAATTTTTTGCAAGTGTCGTCTGCTTTTCATGTAAGACAAAGGGTTAAAAAAAACCCCAAAAAACAATGAAGTCCCCATTACACCCACGGCAAAGCGTCTTCGTTCGCGCGCACGGATACATGACACAATTGTTGATTGCATAATTCACTTGTGAAGTTATCGTTTATAATCAAACCCGGAAATCCCAGTAAATCACACTTTGGAAAGTAATAATATATATAAATTTGCGGTAATCTTTTATCTGGAAAATATTATAGTAATTTGTAGAGATGTCACCGGGTGGTAATACTGACATTCCATTTCCTAAAGGTTTCTCTTGAAAGACGACAGTTTAATAACCGTCTTCGGCTCGCCCCAACTAACCGCTATGCTTATCGGATAATGTCTAATATTGAATATCTCAATTGATAAGTGTGCTATGAGGTTCAGACCAGCAGGGCAGAGACGGCTAGTATAGGTGTCCAGGTGGGGGGAGTGGTTGAGGCCAGCACAGGGGGTGCTACTGCTAGTGAGTTACCAACGGGCGGCCAGCGGTCGGTCGTGTGCAGGCACTGCCATATGGTGTATGTGGATGGGTGTGAGCTGGGGGAGCTGGGGATGTGTGCCATCTGCGTAGAGCTAATGCAGCTGCTAGAGGCATATGTAAAGTTGGGGGAAGAGGTGCAGGTGGTGAGAGGAAAACTGGGGAGGACAGGAAAGTGTGGTGTTACCCCAGTTAGGGTGGCATTCGATGGGGGATGGAAGGTGGTGGGTAGTAGGAAGTGGACTTTTGACGTGGATAGTGGGTCTTTTGGGAATAGGAAGGTGCGTCGGGTTGAGGGTAGAGGAGAAGTAGGGGTTAGAGTGTCAAATTGCCAGGCTAGTAGTGTGAGTCGGGGGACGAAAAGGCGTATTCTTTTGGAATCGGATAGTGAGGAAGATAGCGATGACCATGTGGAGTCTGTCAGGGCAGGAGTCAGAGGGAAGGTTAGGAAGGTGGTAAACGAGGACAAGGTGGCTTGTAGTGGGAGTGGGCAGAAGGTGGGGTGCAGTGTCCAAAATAGATTCAGTGTGTTAGGTAATTTCGAGAATTCTGAGGAGCAGGTTGGGTCTGAAGAGGGGGAGGTGGAGGTAGGCATGGAGGTTAGTGTGACGAAGTGCAAGATTGCGAGCCGGCCCAGTGAGGACAGAGGTGGTAACAGGGGTAGTAGGGGTAGTAAGACGGGAAAGAGGACAGGAAAGGACAGGAAGAGGCAGTTGGTGGTTGCTGGGGGTAGTATAGTGCGGGGGTTGGATAGGGTGGTGTGTGGGCCCGACAGTGTCAACAGGACCAATTTGTGTTTTCCGGGGGCTAGGGTGGAGGACCTAAGGGACAGAGTGGGTGGATTAGTAAAGGGGTCAGGCCCAGACCCAGTTGTTGTTGTACACGTGGGGACCAACAACATCAGGGAGAGAAAATCAGTTCAGCTTATTGAGACTTACAAGGACTTAATAACTCAACTGAATGCCAAGAATGCACAGGTAGTGGTTTCGGGGCTTCTCCCAGTACTAGGTGGTGGGTGCGAGCGTAATTCGCGGATCATTGGGACCAACGAGGAATTGGGGGAGTATTGTAAGGAACTTGGGATACCCTTTGTAGACAATTTGGGATCGTTTTGGGGCAGAAATGACCTATATGGAAGGGATGGTCACCATCTTATGCTGGGAATTGTTAAAAATATGTTGCAGGTGGTGGAGCCTTTTTTGGTATAGGGAGGGGGGGGGGGGGTCAGTGAAGGGGGAATAATCACAGAAAATGTGTCACGAACCATAGGTGTAAAAAATGGGACAAGGGGGATAAGGAAACGGGACGACCAAAAATCCAAATCAATAGAAATAGCTTCCCAAGGAAAGCACGGGTACACAAAGTAGGATATACAAACATACAGGGACTAGATAATAATGGGACCAGTAGGCGGAAGCCAATGAACCTTGACACCCTGAAAGTGGGTTATAGCAACATCCAGGGTCTCCACCGGAAAGTAAGTGAAATTGCTACATTGATTGAGGCAGAGGAGTTTGACGTCATGAGCTTAAGCGAAACGTGGGTAAGACAAGAGGAACGGGTAGACCAAGTAAGGGGGTACGTATGGATTGGTGTAGGGCGAACGGAAGGCCAGAAAAAAGGGGTAGGGGTAGGCATGTACATTAAAGAGTATTTAAAACCATCGCTGATCACAGACCTGGAAATCATTTGCACCGCGGCTGAGGTATCGAAAGAAATTGGATGGGTAAGGATCAGTCTGAAAAACAAAAGTATTGCCCTTGGGGTTGTGTATTGTGCGGTGGAGGGGAGCAAACCCGAATGGAATGATTCGATATACTCAACACTAAGGTCCAATATCACCGAATTACAAAACAAGGGACTCGGTATAATTCTGATGGGTGACTTTAATCGCCACATAGGTAATGATGAAGAAGGCATAGAGGGTGGGGACAATAAAGTCAACAGGAATGGAAGGAAGCTGCTGAACTTCACAAATGAGCTCGGTCTGAAGATTCTGAACAGGGACGCGAGGTGTAAGGGGAAATGGGCCTGGGAGAGGAACGACAGAAAATCAATAATCGACTACATGCTCACAAATATTAATTTATGGAGGGAGGTGATAGGGGTAGAAGTGGATGATGAGAGTAAAATGGAGGTGGATAGTGATCACAACTTGATTACATTGACGATCAGGGCCTAAACTCTAGTAAAAAGCAAAGGAAGCTCTAAGGAGATTTGGGAACTCAAAAAAGATGCTGACTGGGCGAAGTTCAATGAAAAACTGAAACCAAAGCTTGCAACCGTACCCAAGAGGGCAGTGTCCAGAAGATGGCCGACGTCATAGTTGCGAGCCTGGTGGAGGCAGGAAAGGAAAGTGTAGGAAAGGTCAGGGTGCCAACACGGGAACTTGGGTACAGAGTGAACGAAGAACTGAAAAGGGCCATAAAGGGAAAAAAAGCTAAATGTGCTGCATACAGGAGAAGTAGAAAACTTAAGGGGGCGAAAAGCAATGAGGCCACAGTTGCTAAGGAAGAATACCACCAAGCACGGAATAAAGTAAATAAGATTAAAGACGATAATCGGAGAGTACGAAATAGCAGTCTTATTAGGACGATAAGAACGACAGGGGGGTCGAGTTCGAACGTATTTTGGAAATGGCTGAATAAACGTAACAAAGGAAGTAACCCACAGAGTATTAAAGTAGATGGCAGCATTACAGACGAGCAAGATCAAGTCGCATCAGAACTAGTCAAGCACTGGGAAAAGGTAAACGATAAGCGATGGGGCATGGGGAGCCCACCAGAGTGTCCGAATCAGGTCGAGGAAACCTATCGAGCTTCGTGTGCAGCGAAATTAAAACGGAGGAGGTGCGAAAGGTGATATCAAAATTAAGGGATGGAAAAGCGGGAGGTGTGGATGAAATTCCTAACAAGTTTATCAAAAATGGGGGAGAGGGACTCGTGGAAAGCCTAACTGCCCTATTCACTCTAGCCATAGAAAATCAAGAGGTCCCAAAGGAGTGGAGAGAAAGTAAAGTGACATTTATTCACAAAAAGGGGGAAACAGACGTTTTGGATAACTATCGAGGGATCTCTGTCAGTAGCAACATTGGAAAGGAAAAGTCCTGTATGGGAGACTAGAGGAGGTGATTGAGGAGAAGGGTTTTTTTTGAGAAATCCAGAATGCCTTCAGGAAGGGAAGGAGAGTTACTTACCATCTTTTCACACTATCTCAAATGAGAGAATCCGCGAAAGCAAAAAAGAAAAAGATGTTTATGGCCTTTTTGGATATCAAAAAGGCATAGGATAGAGTATGGAGGGAAGGTATGTGGCGCAAGCTGGAGGCTATGGGCTTAGGGGGCGAGTTTGTTGGAATTATGAAAGCATTATATAAAGATGTACAGAGTGAACTTAGCCTGGGAAACATTACAAGAATCGTGTGCCTATGGAGATAGGCCTAAAACAGGAGTGTATCCTTTCGCCGATCCTGTTTGCATTGTACATCAAAGGTTTAGGAGATGAACTCCTGCGTAGTGAGGAGGGGGTAGCAATTGGGGACTTGAAGATCCCAGGGCTATTTTTTGCAGACGATATGGTTCTAGTGTCAGAAAGCGAAGAGGGGCTAACGAATATGCTGGGAATTGTTGGGAAATATGGGAGCAAATGGAGACTCGAACTTAATGAAAGCAAGAGCAAAGTTATACCTGTGGGCCTCAAAGTGGACTCCACTGGAAGGTGGAGAGTGGGTGAGTTCTGCATTCCGGAAGGTAGCAGCAAACTTCTCAGTGTGGGAGAGACAGGTGATTACGAGTATTTGGGGGTAAATATAAACATTACAGGAAGAGGCATCTACCGGAACCACACAAATAAATAGATTCTGAAGGGGAAGCGAATCTTTAACCAAATGAAACTTATAGGGAGAAACAGTTTCAATAAGGTTTTCGTGGGGAAAACCATTTGGGAAATGGTGGGGCTGCCAAGTATAACATACGGTACGGAAGTGGTACCCCTAAACCAGACGGCCGTAAAGAGCTTGGAAATCCTGCAGAACGATGCAGGCCGATGGATAACGGGATCGAGTAATTCCGCAGCGCTAGAACCAATCAGGGGTGAGCTTGGGTGGATGAGGATCAAAGACAGAATAGACCTGTTGAAGCTCGGTTATCTTAATTATTTGGTAAATCTCCCCAACAGCCGAAACTCAAATATCAAAACGGGGTGGATGGTCCAAGTGAGGGAGCTAGTAGAGAACTACTCATTGGAGATCTCGGACCTGGACCTTGGGGCAAACCAGGGTAAAAATATCGTCAGAGAAAGGGTCATGGAGGATTGTAACCATAATTGGCGAGAGGGGGTCAAATCAAAGAGGTCTTTGGGTGGCCTGCGTGATAAAGAGAAGCCAGGTTTTGAAAAGTACCTTGATGGCATCTTTGGGGGGTCACTGTTGTTCAAGCTGAGGTCGCGATCCCTGGAGCTGAGAGGAAAAATTGGGAAAGACGGTGAAAGGGAGTGCCAGATGTGTAACTTGGACATGGTGGAGACCCTGAAACACTTTCTTCTAGAATGCGCAAAATATCAGTCTGAGAAGAATGATGAGAGTCACTGGGAGTATAATGGGGAAGTGGGATGGGAGAATGAAGGACATGTGGTTAGGGGGAGACTCAAAGGAGAGGGTTAATATGCTAATCGGAGAGATTGGGAAGAATGGGACAAGGGATATCATCAAGCAGTTCGTCTCCGAGTGTTGGGAGGAGAGGAGAAGCGTGGGAATAGGGAGGCAGTTGGGAGTACAGGGGTAACCATGGCCTTCTCGTCCGAGAACCGCGACAAATCAGTGGCTGGCCAAAGTGTTATTATTATTATTATGTGTGTGATTGCGGGTGGATTTTCACCTACTTGACCTACTTTCAAAATGTTTCGCCACCGCCCACGTTTTTAGTGTAAAAATACGTGCATGTTCGTCGGGAATGCTTCAACTTGAAAACACTACGTCACTTGCGTTCCATTCCGTACTATGTGCAAACTGGCACATAGGACAGAATGGAACTCAGATGACGACTAGCTGAATGTTTCTGGGGATATCACGAAATAAGTTGTTAGCAGTTCCACCCATGGTTTGCCACAAGCGTCATATTTTCTTGAGTTCGGTATCAAATCAAGTCATGGCTGCTATCAATCAAGTCATGGCTGCTGATAGCAGCTATGACTTCATTTGATACTGACCTCAAGAGAATATGAATAGACAGTCTCTCATAGTTATGTATCTTATGATACACTTCGATCAGAACGTCATTGTGAATGAAAGACATCTTAAATAAAGTGAATACAGTAAACTGACAAGAATCCACTTAGATTCACACTAGTGTAGTTTGCCAGAATCAATACGATCATCGACTTGTGGATGCGCGTGTATAATTGGGGGGGGGGGGGGGGGGGGGTTATAGTTTTGACGAAATACAAGTCTACATTATCAGAACGAATCGGGGAAGGGGGGGGGGGGGGCTATACTACAATAATTATTGCTTTGGAAATCGAATGAAAAGGAAGAACAGAAAATCTTGTTATTGTGCTTATTCTATCAATAAAAATGACAACGGCTGGCAGGAGGTGCGAAATAGTGACCAACCGATACTGACATCAGGTTATCTCAAATGTGCGGTAAAAAATCACACACACAATACAAAAAAAACATTAGCCAACTTTTTCACTCAATAAAACAAAAAGGAAATAAAATATGGGCTTCAACTTGCAATTTCAGGCCAGCTTGTCGAAACTGAATTGAAATTTCAAGTTGAAGCCCATATTTTTTTTTTGTATTGATACGTCCATGAAAAGCTGGGTCAACAATAAAAAATAAAACCCATGCTCAAAGTTTGTCTGGAATCACAAGAACCTAACATGATTCTAGCGGAATATATTTACGCGAAGTGCATTCAGGCCATAACATGAAATTCTGCAAACACTAGCTGACAAGCTAGGAAGTTTTGACGAAATATGAGGACGCATTATCATGACGAGTCCTGGAGGGCCGGGGTGGGGATGGGGGGAGTATAGTTTGGTGTTGAAAAATCAAATTAAAATACAAACACTTACTTTTCATCTCTTCATTGGAGAAGCTCAATGGGAATCTTATCTCATTTTCTGTAACTTCCCTGTCAAAATCATCCGTCCATCCAATGAAATGCACTTGATAAGTCGCTCTCTGTCCATTGTCGTGAATAGATTTAATTCTCCCTTCTTCCCAAATACGGAATTCGTCCACTGCCTGAGTTTTAGTACCAACCCTCATATTCCCTTTAAAAGTGTTTAGCAAAACATAATATGTTGTCTTCGCATATTAAAGGACAATTAACGATCAACGACGATTTAGAAGTATTAATTAAAAGATTAATTCGCAACTCCTTATTTATGAAGATCATCGGATCAAGAGAGTGGTACTTAATCCCAACATTCCGTGCAATGTTTCGTTTGGCTGATATATTTGCGGAAGCTAATATGAGGGCGTTCTTGTTATCAATGTGCTTGAAATTAATTCGCATTCACAATAAACTTGTTGTTTATCATTAATGCTGAATTTTTGTTTAAATAAATAGTTGATTCCTATTGGGGGGCAAATAATGAATGTATTGATTGCATAAACACAGAATGTTTTTCATTTGCGACTGGATATCAGTAATTCGGTTTAATCAAGAAACGAACCGCCTTTGATGTCTGGATTTTCCTGTCGTTTTTAATTAGCCTCGCAAAGGGGTTGTGGACCCGTGAAGACAATGTGTTCACTGGGTGTGATGACAGGGGGGGGGGGGGGTTAAATGGGGCGTACACGTAATGCTGTGGACATAAAAAGCGATCTCCAACAATGTCGAAAAATGCACTTATTGACCCCTAGGTGACATTATTGAATTTGACCCATATCGTCCCCTGAGTTCCAGTATGTTCTATGTGCCAGTAGGCACATAGAACACATCGGAACTCAGGGGACGATATGTTGAACATTCATTGAGTTTCGACTCATTTGGCCTTAGTTCCAGGTCCTTAGGCTATACCGTGCTCGAGATATGATCGTGACCAACTTTCAAAATGTTTAGCACCCATCCATCTTTGTGAGAGTGAAAACACATGTTTGATCTCCAAGAATGCATTAGGAGGTCATAAAATGTGATTTCCAACAATTCTCACTAAATAACCAGTCTGACCTCACTGATCTTGACCCATAATTTGAACCTCTATTGAGTTTCGAATTATTTGGTATTAGTCCTGTCCATGGGTTTCTGGGCAGTTATTAATTATTGCTCGGACAAATACACCCTTCAAGGGATTCTGGGATCTATCATTTTCAAACATGATATTCGATTTTCCCGTCGATGTCGTTCATGAGGCCAAGTTTAGTGTTAGCCAGTTATGATTAGTGTTAATACATCACGTATGTTGGGCACTAAACACGTTCCTCAACCAAGTTTCTCGCCCGGAATGTACATTATATGGAGGACTTTATCTCCATCGTATCCTTGTGTCTAACCCAGGACAATTGTAGTGCAGTATACTAGTAGCTGATGTGAGAAATTGCCATCTCGGAGGAATGTAGCTCCTACTTATTTGAAATGTTTGCGATGAAGCCCAAAAGCAAACTAAAAAAAACATTAATTACTTAACTTATCACGACAATGTCAGTTACTGGTATTTGTATTTCAGCTGAAAGACTTCATAACTTCACGATTGAAGGAGCAAACACAATGGCAAACAACTTCGATTTCTTTGACTTTAGACTGTGTGCCTACTACTCAGGAGCAGCTGGTCCAACAATCAGTTTTCATTGTAATGGGGTCTCGAGATATGTCAAAATACAGATATTCGACAGTAAAGGCATATTAACACTGTGTGAAGTTGAAGTATACACACAAATAAAAACAGGTATTTATTCAGTATGATGAGTGTCTGGCCCGAAGCTAAGTTCGTTAAAATCACCCGGCATAGAAGGAGGAGGGTGGGGGGAGTAGCAGTGTTTGCCAAAGGTATACCCGAGGTGCACAGCACTGGGGTGGCGAAGAGTATGGAAGGCGTCGCCCCCTGTGGGAGCGACCCCTCCCATACTCTTCCTAGGTGCGTTGCCCCCTCCAATTGGTGGCTGGGGGATCGGAGGACCTCCCTCGAGAACATTTTGTAAAAAACAGGCCTCTGATAACGATTCTAGAGTATCTTGGCTTATGATATCCGGCTTTTTCAGCAGTTCAATAGGACATGGTTAAGATAAGGTGTTTCTTTGGAGCCTCTGAGAATTAGCGAGGAATCGGGTATTTTGTAGTTAGACTGTTATTGAGAAGAGGAATATAATGTCCTACCGATGTTCATTTCCGACAAATTCTCTCGATCTTTCGGCAATTATCGGCCTATTGCCAAAAGATTGAGTGAATCTGTCAAAAATGGACATCTGTACGACTAGGCATTGTCAGGCAGAATTTTTTTTCCTACGGCTATTGGAAATTTTCGACGGAGATTGTCATGGCGGCGGTTCGCTTCCTCTGCACCCCACTGGCTTCAGCCCAGATACATGTAAGTGTAATGTATTGATCATCCGTTGAAGTAAAATCTTAAATCTTAGACAAAAAAATATCGTTTGTTTTCTAAAACCATTTGCTTTACCAGGCGTGGAAATAAAGAAGTTACATAGTTAGTTCGTGACCTGTTAGCAGGTTACGCTATATAACATGGTATTGAAAATATTGAAAAAAGTGTTATAATGCTTTTCCGCTTTTTCTGTTACTGCGCAAGTCATGCTGTTTACGTCATGAAATAATTTCCGCCAAAATAAATGTCAACAAGTAATGCTTCTGGAGGCTACACTTGTTCAAGATGTGAATTAGCTTGCATTTACAGCTTGCATTTACAGCCTCATTCTGGTAATATCGAGCATTTATTGCTGGCTGTGACAAACATATAACTTTCCAAAACTATACCATAATATTGTAAGGCGTGTGGTCGTCCCCCAATGAACATTTAACCCTTTACCTAACATGGAAAGCAGACGACACTTGCAAAAAAAATTCTTGAATAACAAAATTTTTTCATTTTTTGTCTCAAAAACATAGGTTATGACCCCTCGTTGGAACGAGCTCGACGAGCTCGTTCCAACGAGGGGTCATAACCTATGTTTTTGAGACAAAAAATGAAAATATTTTGAAAATTAATTGGCGATTTTTGAGAATAGCGCTGGCCGGTTTTGGCCGTTACGTTGGGTAAAGGGTTAAATGTGAAATAATCTACAAAAATAATAATTAAATCAAGTTTCGAAGCCAAAAAAATGTATTTTCTATAAGTATCACAGAACTAAATATTTTCCCTGAGATAACTTATAATATCAATGAGCATGCTAACTTGCGGCTCTGTGCTTTGACTTTGTGAGATATTTCTGGTTGAACCATAGTAGATTCAGGAGCAGAAGGAGGAGAAGTGGAAACAGAAGTAGAGGCAGACATGATAGATCTCTAATGAGTCACGATTACATATAAACTTTCTGTACCTAGTACACAAAATCGATCTGAGCCGAGGTTTACCGAGTACCGAGGTTTACCGAGGCTCAGATCGATTTTAGTGAACGAAGGCGTTTTCATGTCAAGAAGGCAAGCTCGATCCAATGAGCGGCCATAAGCTAAGGTTTAGAGACAAAAATGAAAATATTCGGAAAATGTTTTCTGAAAATGTCGTCTGCTATTTGCATTATATGGACTGTTAATAAAAATAAAAGATTAATTCCATTCTGCTTCCGAAAACAACTCACTCACTGAGACTCACAGTATTATCGCATCGACGTCATTCCGTATTTGACTAGCAGCGAACGGTATTTTCCGTGATGTGGTGTTTGATGATGAATATGTGATAACAAGAGTTCCTAATGACAGCACCATGAGAGTCAGAAAAGAAAGGCTGAGGATGGGAGATTGTAGTTAGAGAAATAAGATGACGAGAGAGCGTTATTCACATTGCGACTATCCATCGTCACAGTGATGACTGGGTGTGGTTGCAAATTGATGCGCTTACTCTGAGAGTAGACCTGATTGTAGATAGTTAGAACAGAAGCGGCAGAGGAGCTATGGCTTGATCTTTTCTTGTTTTGATTTCGCTTTGGGGCTGAGAGTCAACAGGTTTGGATGTTATTTGCTTCTCTTGGTAATGTTCCTTACTTCAGACTTCGGGGAGAGCTCCAAAATATAAGACCCACAGGCTAAAATAGTCTTATCTGTCAGCCTGTTATTACAAAAAAAAATCTAGCCCAAATCATTCACGCGCCGAAGTCACGTGGAAGTGAAATTACATCGAAAAGTGATTTTTTACTTCAAACTGACTCCATTTTTCTTATAATGCTCAACTAACGGAAAACAGAAAAATCCTCTGGGTGGGTAAAGCTGGCTTAACAGAGAGTCAGATTTCGATTCCATATTCTCTCCCTTTCAGGAAAATAAAAGACAAAACAAATTAAAAAATAAAGAAAAAATGAAAAGAAAAATAAAAAAATGAATATTCACATTGCAGAATATCTAAAATCATTCGAAACTCTTTCACTTGAATTCAGGTACTAGGGAAATGTTTCGATCAACTCTTTTAATTCATGTTGAAGAAGTATCACGTGGCAAATGGACAGCGAGACGCGAGTATTACTGGCCTGGAACCAGTCTAGCCGTTAAATAGTTCATCGCCTTTGTGTAGATTAGCTCGCCTGGAATATTTCGTTTGGTAGAAACAGCAGACCTACGGATTGCTTTCCGGCGAACTGAACTGTACCAGGAAAAATACCATAAATATCAATTTTCTTTGAATCAATACAAGAAACTTTTCTCAACTGAGATTTGATTCGACAAAATCTTTAATGACTTTAAAGTGTAACAATAGCACTGGACCCAATACTATAAAACTTTAGCAATTGTACTTTCTAGTATTGTACTCAGCGTTGACAGAGTTAAATAATGTTTACAAAATTACTCTCAGTCCACACTTCATAAATCTCAATAGAAAAGACGTCTAGTCAACTTGAATTTAGTTCCTATTCAATGGACTGACCATGAAATCAAAACTTGACCCCACAGGCTGTTATATGCCACAGGGCGACGAAACAAAAATTATTTTACGGCCTGTGGGGCCAAGATTGGATTCTGGAGCACGTTGTTGCCTGAGGTGTTTCGGAATTTACATCGACGCGAAAATGGTGGAGAAAAAAGGATAATACTGTATTTATATCGTATGTCGCTTGGATTTCGTATTACAAGCGTTCTATTGAGAATAACAACGTGCTCTGGTATCCATTCCCTGTATGTGGTATCTCGGTTCTGAGTTGGGACTATTAGCACAAGCCCTCAACATTCCGTCGTGTGAGAACCATAAGGTTCTCTCTTCAACTGGAAGATAGAAACTTATGGTTTTCACACATCGATTTGGTTCCGTACTCAGTATGGACCTGTAGAAGCGAAAGAGATAAACTGACAAATAGCTTACTTAATCATTTCGCTGCTGTGCAATCTGGTAATATCCTGTACTGAACCATATACTGAAGAGAATGGGGTTAAAGCGAAACGAAATGAAAACGCCGATAGCGAACACTTATTTGCAATTTTAAAACTGTTATTTCATAGTGGAACATCTGGCAGTCTTATTCAGTAACACAGCGTTGACAATGTAAAACAATATTTACAAAATTACTCCCAGCCCACACTCCCGAGTGACAAATCTCAATGGAAAAGACGTATACTCTTTGCATTTAGTTTCTATTTAACAGACTGACCATGTAGTCCAAACTCTGACCCAGAGGACGTTATATAATTTGTTTGTTTCTTCAACCTCTTCGACAACACAAAACCTAAATTATATAACGGTCTATTTGGGCAAGTTTAGACTATTGAGCACCTTGTTTAACCCTTTAACTAACGCAGAAGATATCAAAATTTATTATTTTAAATATCATTTTTTTTAATTTTTCAAAATATTTCAACAAAACCATATCATGTGACCCCTCGTTGACGAGCTCGTTCCAACGAGGGGTCACATGATATGGTTTTGTTGACATTTTTTGAAAAATAATATTTTTTCAAATGCTGAATTTACATATTACGCGGGCGGATGCGGGCGGATGCGGGCGATTCGCTAGGTAAAGGGTTAAGCGAGTATTTCGGAATTAGATACACGCAAACATGGTGGAGAACAATTGACTGATACCATATGGTCTGTCGCTTGCATTTCGTATAACGTGCGTTCTATTGAGAATAACAATGTGCTGTTGTATCCCTTCCCTGTATATGGTATCTACGTGCTGAGTACGGACTTACAGCACAGACCATCAACATTTGGTTCTGTACTCAGTATGGACGTGCATCGGCGAAAGGGTTAATGTTTGTTTAAACATGGAAACGAACTTCACTCACACAAGGCATAAAGAGTTTTATCGATTGGGTAACATTACATGTCTAATAAGGTAAAACTAAGGAAAGAAGCTCATTGAGGGGAACAACATATAGTGTTGTCGAATATTCATTATCAAGTAGTCACAGGCCTATGCTGTACTGACCGAATACCTCCGGTCCACCCATGATTGGTGAGAAATGGTAGAGTATTGGACAAGGCATCGATGCAGTTCAGTTGAAACTGGAAGTCCTGTCACAATTAGTGCAGAACATGGCCGTTAGTTAATGCGCCTTTTTCTGCAGAAGGATGAAGCTGTCTAACTGAAATCAACAAGAACGTTTGCACTGTGCAACGCAAAATATAATGCGCTAGTAGTGAGATCAGTTTAGAAATCACGAACTGAACAGATCAAACAGAAAAAAATATTCAGACAACAGTAAGTGGAGGGTGAAGGACTAAACAATCGCCGTGGGATAGGTTTTTCACTTGGCATTTATTTCCAATTGCACTGCAAAAATTTTTGGTTCTGAATGCAACCCAAATTGGTTCTAAACCTTGTCCCTGAGATGGAACTGGTTTTGGTTCTAGATAGAACCGAAATTGGTGTGCAATATAGAACCAGTTTTAGTTCCATTTGTGGTTCAATATGGAACGAAATATTAGATTTTGGTTCCATCTCAGGGACAAAATGCAGAACCAGTTTTGGTTCGATATAGAACAAATTGTGGTTCGATATATGGAACCAGATTTGACTTTATGTGTAGAATCACCTGCGGTTCCATATATGGAACCCATTTTGGTTACATCGATAGTACCTGTTTCGGTTCCAAGTAGAGAACCAATTGTTAGTCTCGATATTGAACCAGTTGTGGTTCAGTAATTAAAACCAATTGGGAGAACCATTTTGGGTTCCATGTATAAAACCAGTTATGGTTCCATATAAGGAATCAATTTTGAGTCCATGAATGGAACCATTTTTGGTTGTATGCATAGAACCACTTGTGGTTCAATTGATAGAACCATAATGGGTTCAATAAATGGAACCAGTCGTGGTTCCATGTATCGAACCAGTTGTGGTTCCATTTGTAGAACCACTTGTGGTTCAAATGATTGAACCATATTTGGTGCAATAAATGTAACCAGTCGTGGTTCTATGTACAGAACCAGTTGTGGTTTCATTTGTAGAACCAATCGTGGTTCTATGAATAGAACCAGTTGTGGTTCCATAGATGCAACCACTTCTGGTTCTATATATTCAACCAGTGGTGGTTCGATACATAGAACCAGTATTGGTTCAACTGACAGAACCCGATTTGGTTTGCTCTCTAGAACCATTTGTGATTCTATGTATAGAACCAGTGTTGGTTCAACTTGTAGAACCAGTTTTGGTTCCATGTATAGAACCAGTTGAAGGTATGTATAGAACCAGTGTGGGTTCCATGTATAAAACCAGTTTTTGTTAGATGTTTATAACCACTTTTGAGTAGAGATATAGGACCAGTTTAGGTCGTATTATGGAACCAGTCTCGGTTCTATTAATATAACCTGTTTTAGTTCTATGCATAGAACCAGTTTGGGTTCCATATATATAACCAGTTGGGGGTTTATGTATAGAACCAGTTCTGGTTCTGTGTGCCGAACTAGTTTTGGTCCAAAGCATAGAACCGCTTTTGATTACATGTATTGAACTAGTCGTGGTTCTATTCATAGACCCAGTATTAGTTCCATGTATATAACCAGTATTCGTTCCATGTTTACAACCAAGATGGATGACTGTATAAAAATATGTCCTAATTTGATGTATAGAAACAAGTTTGATTTCATGTATGGAATCAGTTCTGCTTCTTCATAAATTATATAGAACTAAATTTGGTTCCATGAACATAATTACTTTCTTTTGTTTATTTCGTGGTGTTTAAGGTTATAGTCAGCATCTGGGCTAAATCATGGCCCAGCATAAGTATAAAACCACGTTTTGCCAATCGTTTATGTCTATGATGCCCACTTACTGAGGGATTACAGTGGCGTTGGGTACAAGATACTGTTTTACCAGTGGAGAAAAACAAATCTATCTCAGTAGACGCACAGACCTTCAATTCCCAAGAATCCAACGAAGACACAATTTTTGGAACAATTCTTCTGAATTTTATAAAACACTTGCCTGAAAAAGTTAACATTCTCTTCCCATTAATTCTACAATAACCTAACCCTTACGTACATAGAAATATAGTGTTAATAGCACGAGCTGTTTAATATGCTACTTTACAAAAAATTCATTTTGTTATTGTAAAATTAGAAAAAGTCACCCCATGCACTTAGGTTTCATTGAACGACTAAAACAACTAATAAAAGTGTTTAAATCTTTAACTGATATCTATCTTTTCTTATCCTACTGAAAGCGAAATCTGAAAAAGAGATAAAAGAGGATTTATTTTTAGCTTCAATATTATTGTATTTGAAAACTGCTGTCTTTTCTGGAATAAATCGTGTTGGAACCTCCATTTTCGTAATACAATGACCTCTGTGAACTGTGACCAACAGTAGAAGTCTGCATGTCGTAAATGAATGCGACGAATATTGTTTCACCGCGTGTGTAATGTGGCATCGACCGTTAGCAATATGACGTTACGAAAGGAACAGAAAACTTACACATACACATTGCCTTGTCGCTAATGATTTGCATGCATTAGACCTGTCTCTTGGACTCATTGTACTAACGGTATGGGAAAAGCATGTTATTTTGTGAAAACACACGAAACATCTGAATCAACAAATATGAAATTCAACAAAGCGTTTTAAACTCAATACATTTCAAACTATATATACTTGGTGGACCTGAACATAGTTGGTATTCCAGTGTGTCCTATCGATGCCTTGGCCATGTTCAAGGATGATGTGACTCGGAATATTTTTGACAGAGTCATTCCCCTTTGTAGATGGTGATTATCTTGCCGATGGATTTGGGTAGTGTTCCTTGCAGTTTAACCACAATCCCCAATCAAATTTTGTCAAAAAACACAATAACAATATGTTAGAACCAAAGTATTTATTTAACATTAACCACGTCAGACACCGAGGTATCCCTCCATTCTTAAAACAGCAGCAGTTTCCTTGCTCACATTAATCACTTTGAACAAAAAACGTTACAAAAACACAAGTGTATTATGTACTGAGACGGGGTATTTCACCCCATAAACAAAATATGCCGAGAACAGACATGTCACTGCTGTGATTACGTCTCTCATCTCTGCAATACACTCTTGGTCCAAATTCAGCTCAATCTTCTTGTAGTCGAGCATCCCTCGCTTGTTACAACCGATAAACTTTATCGTCGGATTCGGAGATGCAGGTTCCTGTAAAAAAAACGAATATTCTTTACCTCGGCGTTTATTAACTATGTTTATATAAAGATAAAAACAGAAGTTGAAAGTTCAGTTCGTCAATCATTTATGCCCATGGTATCAATTTTAGTTATTATTCACTACATGCAAAAGTTACTTGGTAATATTTTATTAGTAGTTTACGGCACTAAAATATTAAACATATAATCAACTTTTTGGCACGCCCGAGACTGACTGGACAAATAAGAACCGATAATCACTCTCCTCATTTTGAGTTTGCAAGGCGGAACAATTCACGAAGGTAATTTGAATTGAAATGGGGTGTAAACCTGCGCCGCTACACATAACTGTCAACACCTATCAAATGAAGGAGAGTGATTAATTGCTCTCTTCGTGAAATTTGTACGAGAATGACTGCGAGACAGAACTTAACCTCCTTTTCCAGTTAGTTATCATTAAAACATTTTTTAAATTATAGAATGTTTTGGCCACTTGTGGTAATAACCCTACCTACCCCCCACCAGCCCATATAACACAACAAATCATCCAACCAGTACATTGAAAGTCATTGGGATCAAGGCTCTGATAAGACTAAATAAGTAGTAAAAACAATTACTGGCGAATTTGTGTTATAATCCTTCTTGGGTCTCGGATTATGGACATTGCCCATCAATCAATCAGTTTTAATAATATTTCCACGAGGGTCGACAGAATAGCGAGAAAAGTTTGTCTCCACGTTATCGTTATGAAACGAGTGGTTACGACAGAAATTGTCCGGAGCGTGCAGCCACGCTTCCATGAGACGGTGAAGTAATTCATTGATTCAGCTCTAGTCATGTCGCCACCTTGATCGTATAAATTTGCGTTTAATTTCTGCACGACATCATGCAACTGACCCAAATGTTTTTCCATTTGACGAAAATTTATCTCGACTTTCTGTACAGGTGTTCGCACCCTTCGCCCTCCACCCACCCCCACCACCCCCTCCTCGGGGGCAGCATGTACACTGCGTCAGGATACAGGTTTCCGCGATGTTTTGGTATGATTCAAGAAAAAATAACCTTTATCTCTGTTTTTTTCCATAGCGAATGTTTGATACTAGTGAAAGGGTTTAGTTCTATATTGACTATGTTACACTATCATGATAAAAAAAAAAAAAAAAACGTAAAAAGGTTTTAAAATGCCGAGTTAAAATTCAAGGCACAAAACAGCTTGTCGGTAGTAATGGTTTAGTTGTTATGGGTTAAGCGAAGAAGACCAGTGTTCAGTTTATAGGTCTGACCATTGCAAAAATGACAGGTAATGGGTGAAAGAGATCACAATAGCACACTCATCCAACCGCCAGTATAATATTTTACATTCAAGATAGAGAACCATACAAAAAAGATATGTGCTGTCGCACTGATATACCCTCACTTCGTGTGATATTTCCAACCGATGTCAAATTTGCTTCACATCCAGCAACTAATAAATTTTGCATAACTCACACACACACAATGCGAGCATCGTCGTAATGTCCAGAGAACAGCAAGATAATGATGAAACCATATACCGAATTTTATTATCACTGCTGGCGGACGGACGTTCTGACGTGCGGACGGACGCACCTAATCCCGTACATCCGCCACTTTAGGAGTGTGTGGTGGTGGTGGGGGGGGGGGGCTGCTGTGGGCGTGGACCGTATAAAATACATTAATGAAAAATGAACGCACGTGTATGTTTTTTTCTGCACAAGAAAATTGTCATTTACTATTACCACATCATTTATGGCACTCGAAACGACGCTTTCTGAAGACTCACATTTGTCATGTTTATTGCAAATGGCATAGAAGGCAGACATAACCCTGTTTTCATTTGATTGGAGGGAAACTCGACACTCTAAAAACTTCTTTTTCTGAAAGTTCGGAGCTTCATTTCTGCGATAACGCAGTGAATCAAATGATATGCATCTCGAAATGTTGAGATGTAGAATTGGCGAAGATAAAACAATGTATACCACAAATATTAGTATTTTAAATTATATCATTTTAATTTCTCAATCGACATATTTTACAGTTTTAAAGCACACACATATAACACATCACAGCTTGATGGTGCCAGGGTTCTCTAGATAAAACTGGGCATTTACTCTGTTGAATTTGGCAAAGATTTACTAATCATTATTGACATCGCGCTGTCTAATTTGCCTAAGTTGTGCTCAGAGGCCAGACCTGACTAAGCAAGCAAGAAAATAATGTTTATATAAACAAGAAAAAAACTATTAGCCAACGTGTAATATTCCAAACAATAAATATTTACAATGGACACTAAATCTTACCTCATCAACAGCATACACCATGTTGTGTTTTTCTTTGAAAAGCTCAACTAACAATAAAACAGCAGCACTCATTTCCAAATCTAAAACAAATTACCAAAAATGTGATCAGCTCGTTTCAACTAAGCTTGCAGGTTTATAGTTTGTGCGTATATATAGTATATAGGTATAACGGCACTGCATATATCTGAAATAGGATGTCAATTTGCCAAAAATAAAGATTATTTTTATAACCAAAACTGGTTCTATTTTTTATCTGAGATGGAACCAATTTAGTTTAAACATTTTTTTATTTGAAATGAAGTAAATTTACAAAGATGAAAATTAAAAATTAACAAAATAAAACATGAACTGAAGTAGATTCAGCAGTAAACTTGTATTTTATACAAGGCTGTCTCCAAACATTTTGAAACAAAGCAAATATCAACAGTTGGTATATTGGTTCTTTTCAGAACCCAAACTGGTTTGATATGCCAACTTTTCATGTCCGCTTTACTTAATAATAATTTGAGACAGCCTTGTATAAACAGTGAACTTACTGCTGAAACTACTTTAGTTCATGTTTTATTTTGTTATTATTTAATGTTATTCTTTCAAAATTTATTTGGTTTACAATAAATACTGTTTACACTAAACTGGTTCCATTTCAGTGAACCAGTGTTGGTTCCAACAAGAACCTTCATTTCTTGCAGTGAATGTGTATGATTAAAATACGCATTCAAAACTCATGACTCTCGTATCTCCCTTTGTTGATGTTCATTGTCATCACCGCCACGAATAAAGACTGCATTATAGCCAAGTTAAGGCGTCGTTCGACAAAACTTGCTTGAAGAAAAAAAAAAAAAAATCTAGTTTACTTCAGAAAATGGAAATATAATGCGAAGGTTTCAATTGCAAGGGTCTGGGAAAGTGCCCGACAATCGGTGATGGTACAAAAATAAATGTTTTAATTTTTTTATTAAGAAATGGTAATTCAACATATGTTGTTCCCCTCAAAAATATTTTGTTGGATGACACCTTAAATAATAGAGAGTTTCTGTTATGATACAAACATTCAACATGATCTGCACGCGTCTTTACGCATGTTTCTACTGAAAAACTCGTCCCATGGGGTAAATGTGTTACACTGGACAATAACTCATAAATCAAAAACTTTTCAAATTTTCAATTTTAATTCTTCCCAGTGTGAAATTACTTGTTTTTGCATTAAACAATAATTCAGTGTGAATTAGAGGTTTTAAGTCAGATTCATATAATACACCCGACCCAGGGTGCACGGCAAATCGAGGCATATCGGTTTGAATACTCTGCTATAATACATACCTGCTAATTTGTCAATGAGTTCAGGCAGATTAATCGACTTCAGCCATTCAGCAGTCTGCTTTACTGTCCATGTTTCAACACGATCGGGTAACTGGAGTTCTGTTGTTGAGCTGTCCATTATCTTTCTTCAACTGGCAAGTGACGCTCACAATGCGTTTTCTCACAGTCAGTTTCGGGGATTCCAAATTCTTCGGCACGGGTTTATTGGCTGTGTTTGTCTTGAAACTGATTTTAAAAACAGGCGATGGGTCATTTTCGACGTCGTCCAAAAAAAAAAAAAAAAATAAATAAATGTATTCATTTTTCCATCCCAGTTGCCATGAACATTTAGGGACGATTCTGTAGTTTTGTTGACTTTTTTCTTGACGAAAACGAGAATAACGTGTCAGCTTTTTAATTCTAAATTTTCCTATTATTTCATTTGCATAAAAATCAGGATTTCTTTCCCTAAGTTGCATTGTTTCGAGAATCTGGTTTTCTCACACACCGATAGTTGTTGATCGAAAATACAAATTTATAAATTATTCATTTTTTTACACATGCACACCCTCACACACACAAGCTCAGACTCACACACACACACATCCCCACAAACCCACACAACTCACACGCCAACCTACACAACTTCACAAATACACCTCAGGCACCTCTCTCTTATACACATACGATGTGGGATCTTAGTGGATCATTTATTAGAGCATTGGTCTTGAGGTGCAAGGTCGAATGTTCGATCATGATCCCTGTCATCTACAGTGTGTCATTGGAGATTACAAATATTTAACCCAATTGCCTACGTCGTAGCACCTTGACTCTTGGTATTGAGGTGTAGTGCATGGCGACGATAAACTTGCATTCAAACACTACTAACCATGGTTGCCCCCTGGAAACCCCAAGAAGTAAAATGATTCTGTGTAGTGTGTTAAACAGGTTGTGTTTTACTGATGAAATAGAACCACGTTAAGCATTGCCTGCGATGGAAGTATTCTGAAATAAGCAGCACGGGTATGAACGATTGGCTACACTCGACTTGAAACCTTTGTTGCAGTTAATATTAGGCAAGTTTGCACAAAGTGACCTTAAACATCAACAAATAAAAACACATATAATTCTGGTGGTGTCGGATTAGTAAGTTGTAAAGTCTGTCAGTTACTCACCGTTACACGGTGGTTCTCTTTCGGTACTCCGAATATCTGTGCCCGTAAAACTGTCCGATAGAACATGACTCGTTCTATCTAAAGTATCGTTAAAACCCAGTAAAAAAGGGTGTATTGTGATGTACGATAACCCAGTATTTTGATCATTTCAAGTTGTTACATTATACTTCAGATTTTTTTTTAAATGGGTGAACGGAGAGGATTGACAGTGTCAGGACTTTTCAAAAGTCCAATCATCAGCACTGCATAGATAGCCCAATATCTTTGAAAATGTAGGAGTTCACACTATACCTGCTCTAATTGAAGGGTTGATGGGAAGGGACCCATCCCATATCCAAATCCAGATACATTTCATCTCCGACGCCAAACTTTGCCCCGGCCGGCCACGAAACGACAGGATGGAAAAGAAGAAAAAAGAAACGCACAATTCCATTGATTGAAGGGTCAATGTGCCGTCGGATGCGATCGTGAACCACCCACCCTTTTTCTGGTCATATTACCTATAGTTGCTGATGTATGCCTCGATCTGCAGGAGTGATGCGCCTACAGAAACAAACGTAGAAACAAGTCTATATTTGTTGAAGCGTCAACGCGACGTCGGACGCAACCTGAGCCCATCTGAAGTCCCCTTCTTGGTCAAATTACCTCGAAATGCCAATTTTCGTCTCAACCGATCGAGGCACATCGGGGTAAATAGCCTACAGCCAAACGTAGATATAGAGCTTCATTGGTTAAAGAGTTAACACGATGTCGGAACGCAATCATCAAAGTCCCATTCCCAGTCAAAATAAATCACCACTGGGTGTCAATTGTTCTCTCGATTGGTCAAGTATTGCTGGAGTGGTGCATCTATAAACAAACGTGGACAGAGAGAGAGAGAGAGGGAGAGAGAGAGAGAGAGAGCGAGAGAGAGAGAGAGAGAGAGAGAGAGAGAGAGAGAGAGAGAGAAAAGAGAGAGAGAGAAAGAGAGAGGAGAGAGAGAGAGAGAAGAGAGAGAGAGAGAGAGAGAGAGAGAGAGAGAGAGAGATTCATAACACAAATACAAACAATAAAATAATGAACTACACTTGATCATTGAACCATTATTGGTTCTCTTTAGAACCCCAAATCTACCATTTTTTTAATTATTGAACCAATTTCATGTTTTAGAACCAAAATAGGCATTTTGGTTCCATATGGAACCACCTTAATTTTTTGGGTTCTATATAGAACCAAAAAGAAGCGAAATTTTTTGCAGTGTGCTGAGGACAAAACACAAGAACCACCTGCAGACTTTCCTCACATGGACCACCGGACTGCACCCGGTGGTCTGTGTGATGAAAGTTTGCAAGTGTTTCTTGTGCTAATATGAAGAATGAAAAATACTTTTTTTCGATGGGTGAATATACTGAATATATTATGTTCACAAGTAATACACTTTCTTCATTCTGTGTATGCAGTTGAATTTTAATATTTATTTACTTTATTACATGTACATGTAACCCAGAAGAGGTAAAAGTGATGTTAATGATCTCTGTTTACTAGTATAGGGTTGTACAGTATTGTTTCTGCAGGAATGGAGTTCAGCTTATGGTACAGCTTGATGGGGACAAAAGTGCACTTACTCAAGAGCACTGTTACTTCACAATATTATTAGGAATACAGTTTGTTGTTGGCCTAATATGGTATATAAGGGTCCGTTAATTCCATATTGGACTCGAGCTTCGCTCGAGTCCAATATGGAATTAACGGACCCATATATACCATATTAGCTCGAGTCCAATATGGAATTAACGGACCCATGTATACCATATTAGGCCAACAACAAACTGTGTAACAAATATATCTTACCGACTGCTGCATCGATGCACAGAACTAATAACAACAGCGATCAAAATTAAATGAGAGAATTCTCACAATGTCTTCACGTGTCTTTGCCTTGTTACAATTTATGGGAAAGTGCCTCTCCCATAAATTGTAACAAGGCAAATTCATACATACCAAACAGTTTCATTTCGAAGGTAACATGACACACATCCACAGAATATGAAGCCTTTTAAGTTGCCTAATCTACACTTAAGACCAAATATGGGCTTCCAACACTCAATCTTTCAACTTGAAGCGTTTATCGGCTGCCGCCATTTTGAATAATCAATGAACAAAGGGGAGATTTCCCATAGCTGTCAGTGTATATTGACATTGACAGGCAGTATATGGTTTTATATGCAGTCTGCATGTGACGTTTTTGAACCAATGAAGTTCCCAGATATTTGTAGGAGGTAAGATATTGCACAATACGGTGGCAGGACTTCTAGTGTCAACTACATACTTACAAATTAACATTCTGGCACCCATCACTGTACAATAAATACACCTTCAAGAAGAAAGCAGTCTTACAGACTATCCAGGAAGCCAATGTGTACCCACCGCCGCCCACACCATCCCCATTCCGAAAAATATTCACACTGAATTTATACATTTCTGCACTCGATTGCCAATTTTTTAACAATTGCGTCTGAGTATATTTTTTGTTGTTTTACAGGGTTATTCTGCAAGAAAGAGAATTTTGCCTCCTCAAAAACTGCCGTAAAGACTGTATTTGTATCAAACGAAAAGCACTGTCTGATTTATTGTGCTCACAACGAGTTATGTGTGGCAGTGAGCGTCAAAAATGCAGTTAACGGACAACATGAATGTCATCTAGTTGGCAGCGTTGAAAATCAAGTTATTTCTCTTGGATGGAGTTTTTTCTTTTCTTGTTGACAGTGTCGCATTCTGAAAATTTCTCTGAATAGGTTTTGTGGATGTTTTTGTTTCCTTGCATTTTATTTATACACTGGATCAGTGATGTAAAATGGGACATAAGATAGTTGTTTCTAACCTTGAGGCGACGATTCGTTGTGTCAGGCTTATAAACAATGCTTTTTGGAGTGGCACCCATGCTAGGTGTGTTCGGTGGTTATGTTCGGTTGGGAGTCCGCCGTGGCTGCATACTTCGATGCTTTAACTTACTGAGAGACAGAAGAGAGATAGCGTGAATGTTACTTCCGACGCCTCGCTCGCATCGCGTTCGGTGTGCAAGGGCCTTGAGCCGCTCTGATGCGAGCAGATAGTTTGATCCAATCCCCCCCCCCCCCCGCATTTTTAGTGACACGGTGAGGGGGTCCTGTGGTCATTTTTTTTTAAAAATACAGGACGTTTCATCCTTTACGGCAACAGACCAAGTGTATGACTTTTTCCACCAACAATATTCTTTACAATACTTCCAAATTTAATATATTAATTATTTTGTGTTGTATTTTTGTTATGGTAATGTATCGGAATGTAGCCACCCACAGAGCATTTATTATGTGTTGAGACTTCTTGACAAAAGGTAGAGTTTAAAAGAAAGTAAGAGGGATGGTAAATTATCCCTCATTAGGGAATTTTCTCATTGCTCCCATGGCCTCATACGATAGAAAAGGAGAATTGAAGGCCTGTCGTTCGTTACTTAAGGTAGCTGGAATTAGGCGCCGCGGGACGTGTTAGTTAAATACCCAGACGAGGATACGTGGCAGGGTAGATTATTCCCCACTGAGGAATTTTCTCATAACCCTCATGGCCTCGTACGGTAGAAAAGGGGAGCCGAATGACAGTCGTTTGTTATTTAGTGGAGTTGAAATTCGGACGCCAAGGGCCTCGGTGATAAAGTGGAGAGATTTACTTGGAAGTTCGACTAGAAGAAACATAAATTAAGGTGTTCAGATCAAGGACAAGAATATCTGGAATAGGGCCAGAACATTAAGAACAGACCAGAAAACCTTACAATAGTGACCAATAAGCTAAATCTGTCCTAACTGATCGACTCTTCTATTCTACCGGAGTACACTCCAGAACAATCCAGTGGAGTATAGCAGACAAAAAAGATAAATAAAATAGATGCGACATGTCCAGGAATGGAGGAGATAGGCTTGGTGAAAGCAGAAAATGAGGATTTTGGAAGTTTAGAGAAATTGTTTGGTTGTTTGTGGTAATCAGAAGTACTCTAGTTTAATAGAACTTAATTTCAGGAGACCTTTCGGTACTGTAGCGCAACGTGCTACTCTATTAAAAGTATTTGAGGGAATCCACATCAAATAAAGTCGATTAAGGTGTTTTGGAGGGATTGTCGAGAACACCGTATTGGTCTTTGAGAAGGTTTTGGGTCATATAGCTACCATAGAAACTAAGATGGCGGCCTCCAGTATACAAAAGTGACGATAGAAACACGTATCACCCTAACAAAAGGCGTTGTCCATGCGCAGTAAGACACGTATCACTATTGAGATGTCACAAGATTCGGCCCCGTGTGAACAGTTTTGTTTATCGACGCCTCAAACGCGGGATACCATAACAACCAAACGTTACGTACCTGGGTCACGTGACTATAACATCACTTCCGGGATCCATTGCGAGGGCCATCCAATAAGGCACAATTAGCACATCTCAAACTATTCATACTCGTTCACGAACCACTCATGCACCTGCAACGTATCGTCGGAAATTCCAGAAAAGTTATCAAATTCGTGCAAGGGCACATCCCTTCTCGGAACTATTTGTCGAAGATTAAATTCGAACTGAGATAATCTTGAAATTGTATCATGTGGAATGGAAGATAATGAAAATATGTTTGATATTTTTGCTATTTCCGAAGTTTTCACAATTAAAGAAACATTTGCACTACCTGATGACCACCCATTTGAATATAAAACACGTCACTATAATGACGATGGTATGGGGAGTAGGTTTACTTATTAAAGACATCTTGGGGTGTCAGCCTGTACTTAAATTTTCTTTCTTTATTCCACACAAAATTGAAACACTACACATAGAGATTAACCCCAACAAATGAAACTCGTACGCTGTTGGAGTTTTATACAGGTCTAATAAATTTCGATTGTGGGATTACAATTACAGATGCATCTGATCACTTTGCAGCAAACTACGTAGAACAACTTCAAAACGATCAACATGGGCCCAACGCGAATAATTAGTGATAGAAATATTACAAACTTTACGGAAACTTTGAATAATCTTTCGTATGGAGCAGGGTATGGCTGTCTCTCTGCGGATCATGTGTATGATAAATCCCTTGGTAAATATTTACCACTTTCCACGGTTGGGCAATATTTCCACGAACGCAATAATATAAGATTTCAAACACTAATTATAGGAGCAATCATCAAACATTAACTTAATAAAGCACCGGGTACAACCCAGCGCTTCATTAATTTCCGCTGATCAGTTTTTATTACCTGGTAAACGCAGGCGTGAACATCAGTGTCCATGCTTGGATTACGACCAGTCAATGGCGACTGTACTGTATACCCTACACAAACAAGAAATATAATAAAGAGAGATTCCTGGATGACAAGTGACCTACTTAATTCATCAAAAGCTAGAAATGCACTCCTAAAAACTGTCACACCCAAACACCCCGCAATATAGATAAATATAATGCTTTTGTAAAATATTCAATCAATTAAAAGAAAAAAAAATTAATATACAACAATACTTGCAGAAAAGAAAAATATGAAGCAGGTGTGGGCCATTGGGGAGAATAAACTAAAAATGCCCAGAACTTCACAAAATCTACCCGGGAAGACGAGATACAAAAATAACACACTATCCAATCCACGTAAAACAGCACAGTGATTTAACAATTACTTGTCTGAAACAGGCTCACAAACTTCCGACGGGGTAACATCAATTGCAGGCATAGCACCACTTGACTACAAAGACCAAAAGAATCAGAAAAGTGTTTTCTTAACAGAAACAACCCCACCAGAAATAGCATCCCTTTGATCAAAACATTTCCCACAGAAACTTCGTTGACTTCTCTAATATATTTATGAAACAAATGAAAAACCTATCGAGGAAAAAGACCATGTACTGTCATATATCATATCATAAATTATCCTTCATACAAGGTTTTGTACCACTTAAAATGAAAATATACAGAGTTGTAACCATTTACAAAAATGGAGCCCAAGAAAGCATTGAAAACAAGAGGCCAATAAGTATTCTACTCTCGCTCTAAAACAATTATAGAACAACTTATGTTTAAACGACTGTCATCATTTCTAACCAGGTTTGAAATCCTTCAGAAAAATAAATTTGGAAGAACCCTGTATGTCTGTCCTTTCCACATCCATCTAAGCTATAGGCTGCTAGTTTGGGGGTATCCGTCCAGGGCAATGCCATTTTCAAAAAAACAGAAACAGGTCTTAAGAATTAAATCAAACAAAACTTACAGGAGTCTCTCGGAACCCATCTTTCAAAATGAGGATACTGAAATTTCAGGACCAGTATCGACTGCAAGTAGCATCGTTCGACTTTTACTGAAAGAGGAAACCCCTATCCGAGTCATTCAATTCAAGCCTTGCCGACGCAGCGGAAAAGAATACACGACAGGCTGGAAACCGAAACATCTACATCAAGAAGGAGTTTTCTTCTGTCCTTTCAAAACACATTTTTCCAACCACCAGGAACTCATTAGATTAAACAATCAAAAATGTCAAATTTAAAGACTGTTTTAAATAGAATTAATCAAAACTTACTTAGCAAAATATTCGAATGTCGTAAAATGTAGACACTAATTCTGTCCAGGGTGTAGACTAATTGAAAAAACCTGTACAATATGAGAGACCTTCTCTTCATTCCTTTTTATGTCCAAAGTTCTACCGTATATTGCAGTGGCATTTTGCCCCTCACCTGCTCCTCGCGTAACCCTTTTTAATCAGTTTTCGGCGTTCTTTTTAGAGTCTAGATTTATTGCGAATACTTCTCCCAGGCAGTTGCTTTAATAAAGTGAAACAAATCGACCAAAATGACCTCACGGATTGAGCTGCACTCCCCATTTCAATATTTTATGACAAGATAACATACACCAGTCTGAACTGACTACAGCAGTACGTTTCTACCAGTAGTCCCAACCACTGAAATAACTGACACTGATACATGTGGGAAAATTATTTATTTACTAAGGACTCACTTAGATTTTGCTTCACCGTGCTTTCATGTGACAACCAAACAACATGTCCATTCCATCACCGCCGTACAATATAGCAAATGTAGTTTATATTATTGTATTTAATTTATATGTAAGGAAATTGTACACATAAAATATCTATCTAAAATATCTATCGATACTTCCAACATTCAGGCTCACATCGTGTAGGTCAGTTTTACGGATGAATGAAGCTGGAGTAGAAGGAGAGAATCAGCTAGCAACAAATAACTACGAACCTCTTCATACTACTAGCCAGGCACATACAGAGTTCGCTGCCGTTGAAGGCAACTGCACCAACAACGTGTTGTGTGCCTTACAGTTAAAACTAGAAGTCCTGTCATGAAATGCGCACAAATAGCACGTTGATATGCGCGTTAATGTACGCGTTATGGCCCAAGTAAAGCTATAAAATTCTGTACATATGGCCTGCGCACAAGCAATGTTTCAGCCAATAGACCTCCGGGTAACCCGGAGGTCCATTGGCAGAAACATTGCATGTGTTTGCTATGAGTAACCAGGAGAACCTGCCGTGCTCTGGATGCCATTCGATATGGCAATTGCGCGCAATTCGAACGCGCAATTTAGCCTAGATAAGCGCACTATTCGTGACAGGACTTCTAGTTTTAACTGTAGTACGCAGCGTTATCCTCCGTGCAGCCACTTGTGTAATCGGCATTACGTGACTTTCCCAATGATACAGCGCAGTTGCCTCTGGGCATGATCAAACTGTGAAGCTTTCGGTTTAAAGATCAGTGGTCCATACTCACTGAGCAAGTGCACCCTCAACTTCGTTGCAATTCTGTCGATATAAACTCTAGTCGGTGTGTCAATGAATGTCTCAGATGCAAGGATTTTGCGTCTTTTCGGCCCGAAAACATTGTTCGGCTTCGTTGAAGAGGCAAAACCTGTTCAGCCTACTGGTTCATTACCATTACAATTATCCCATTCTACCAACTGGTGGCAACTCTCAGATTCAGGGATTGGGTACCTCTTTGGTCCATAAAATTCCACACTACTTTGAGGTATCGATAAACAAAACTGTTCACACGGGGCCGAATCTTTGTCGGGGGTTAAGATCTCTAGTCGAAAAACAATTTTGAAAACTACCCCACCCCTCCACACAAAGTAAACAATGCACAATGCTTAAATGTTGGCAACAGACATATCACAAATTAGCGAAGGGGGATATTCACACCGCCATCTCATCTGATTTTACCCATGGTGAGCATATCAGAACAAAATGGTTTTGAAAGGTACTCCTTAGTTTGGAGGTAGCAAAACACAACACGAACGAAGATAACATTGAATGCAGTAAATCTCAGTTAAATTACGGATTATGCATATTAGTGGATCCAGTGTGTATATGGTTTCATTCTTCTTTGTTTTCCAAGTCAAGTGAATCGACCTCTGAATTCACTACTGCATGATCTGGGCGTAATTATTGTCGCAATATACACGCGCGCACGTGCGCTAAATGAAATACAGGTAATACAAACTGTAATCTCCTTTGTAGATGTTGTGGCGTCATCTTCTACAAATACCGACCTATTTGGCTGCCACATGAACATTAATGACTTTTCAATTTTCCTATAAAGCAACAAAATTGCACACAAGGCCATGAAGAATAAAGTTCAACTTTCACGGTGCAACAAATCTGATGTATTTATTTATTTGTATATTGAGCTTCAATAGCACTTTCAATAGGTAAGGCGATCCCTATTTCAAAAAGTATAACATCAAATATATTCAGTAGGCACCTCTTTCCACAGTGACGCAAAGCATTTCAGCTTAACCTTCACCAAACTGACACAAAAATATAGTAACCAAAAATGAGAAAATGTTGGTATTTTAAAACATTACTCTTTCTAGTGATTAGGATACCGGGGAGTTAAATCACACAGAAAAAAGATTAGTGGTAACGTTTGTCTACTGTCATTACTGCACCTATTCAAACCAAAGTATTTGTCACAATGATGCTCACGGTAAATGGCATTTGGAAATTTTGGAAGGAATTCAGTTTTCCCCAAAAGTACTGCATTCATGCCGTTTGTGGCCGTGGGGGTTAACATTGAAATATCTGTGTGGTAATGTTGTTGTAACGGATTTGGCTCTAAATGTATGGAACCTTTGAGTTTTCAGTCTCTGTTGGGAAACTGAGCACAGAAAAAAGTAAATCGGCGTGAAAATCAAAGTTTTTGTGATGCTACTAGTTTTTATACAGCCAAAACAGATATTGGATAAAGCGGGACACCAAAACACACAATTGGTTCCTCAATAATCGTTGAATGTAATCGCTGAATATAATGATGGAAAGCAAAATGATCCATGTCTTTCCTGTTTCAGAAAAGGTAAGTACACAAAACAGCAAAATTCAGTGAAACTCAAAGTTTCTGTGACAAGGCGAATTTTTATGCAGTCAAAACAAATATTGGATAAACTGGGACATCAAAACATATAAAACAAAAACGTGTTTCCCAATAATTGCCCAATTCAGTTATAGAAAACACATTGGGCTGTGTACTTTTGGTTTTGAAAAAAATGCGTACAGAAAGCTTCAACATTCACTGAAAATCACAATATTTCAAACTGTACTATTCTTCAAGTGGCTAAAGCCAAGTTATGTTGAACTAAGCCATGGAGGAAAACTTACAACAAAAGCTTTGTTCAGTGAACATTTCTAATCGCAGCAAAACACACTGTTTGAAATTAACCTTTTTCAACTTGATAGAACGTAGCAACCAAAGTAGGCCAGTTTTGCCAATTTTTGATGGTTTTAACAGAATATTTTGAATACAAGCAATTTCCCAAATATGGCGATACTTCATTTCAATAGATTTTATGACATTACATAAGTATGCCAAATTTGATTAAAGGACAAACTTCAGGGCGGAAAAAAGATTTTAAAAAACTAGTGAAGAAAAATATTTGAAAAAGAATAACAAGAGTGTTTCCCACTTTTTATATCCATCTGTGTCCTGGAGTGTTAAATGTGAGACTAAACATGAACAGCAATGTCCCTCTATATGTACAAAACATTTTTCGGCAAACAGTTAGTTACTTTAATAGTTATTTCATCAGAAATAAAGTTGTGTGGGTTTGGATTTAATGACAGGAAAAATGAGTACACATGAAGAATTCAGCAACATGCATGAAAATGAAAGTCTTTTTTCTGGATTCTGGATAATCTGTCAAAACATGTGTTGGATTATGTGTGACACTAAAACTTATCACAGAAAATGTATGTCCCTATAACACACAATGCACATATGCAAATAAAATAGACTACTCCAATCACGCCCAGTGAAACTCGGTTCAGAAAAGTACGAAATTAATCGGAAAATAAATTTTGTCTGATGGTATTCATGTTTGTACTGCCAAAACTGGTATTGGATAAAGCGGGGCACAAAAACTTATAAAACAAAATTTGGTTCGCTATTGATTTTTGATGCAGTTATGGAAAGCATAATGAGCTATTTATTTCTTGTTTCTGGAAACATGAGTACAGGAATTTGCAAAATTCTTTAAAAATACATTTTTTGACAGTACTATTCAAGTGTTCAAAGCATACGCCTGGTTAAGCCGCAGAGCATAACTTACCTCAGCGGATTTGTCCATCAAGAATCTCTACATACAGCAAAGTAAATTATTTGAAATTAACCATTTCCGAAATGTTACAAACAAGCAACCAAAGATGGTTACTTTGGGCGTTTTCAAATGGTACTCTCATTCTCGCCATCATTGTGCTTGACGATCAAATCTGAGGTTAAAAGTAAACAGTAACTTTCTTCTATAATCATTGTTGCATCTATCCTTACCAAAATAATTGTTACAAAAGCCTTGCAATTGGACAAATTGGCCCATGAAGTTAGTCAGTTTTGAAATTCATATCAGTTTTGGCCAATAGGGGTTAATTTTGAAATATTTGTGTGGTGATGTTGGTGAATCATATTATACATTAAATGTGTGGACATCAGTTACAGACTGGGTGCCTGAATTGAATTTTTGTATTTGAACGAACATGAACAAGTTGAGGGTACTTCAATTCAAGGCCTGACAACTGGGTGAGGGTATAAATTTTGAATAAAACATATAACAGCAAAAGTGTTCTTGGAGGAATGCCCCATCTTCTGATTGGAAACGTTTTAGGGAAATGTGGCTCCAGTGCTGAGAAATAATATAAAAGTTGGCGAAAATAACAATTATTCCGACAGTACCCTTAGGGGACGTCTCAAATTTACCAAGAGTTAAACTTTTATTAATAACACATAAAACAAAATTTGTCATACTCTGACTGCTACATGCAGCCATAGAAAACATTCATCGCTCAACAATTAGAAATGGAGCAAACTATTACTTAAACTAACCAAATTCTGAAAAATGGGAGTTTTTTTTTAGACGGTACCTACTTTTATGCAACCACAATGGGCATAGGGTTCAACTTTACAACCAAACTTACATTCAAACTGTTTGAATTTAACACATTCCAAAATGATAGAAAAAACAACCAAAGTTCATTATTTTTTACATTTTCAAATGGTACTCTTATTCTCACACTCATAGTGCTTGAGGGTTAAATCTAAGATTAAAAAAATAAAGAGTAACTTTCTTTTGCAATCATCGTTGCATCTATCCATACCAAAATAATTGCTACTATAGCCTTGCAATTAGAGAAATTTTCCCTTGAAGTTAGTCAATATTGAAGACAGAACATTTATATTCATTTCAATTTTGGCTAATAAGGGTTAATTTTGAAATATTTGTGTGGTGATTTTGATGTATCATATTATGCTCTGCATGTTTGGAAAATTTCAGCTAGATAACTGTGAACAATTTTGAGACTTTTGAAAAACGGTGAAATTTTGATGGTTTTGGCCGAAACCTTTGAAAATAAGCGATTTCACGAATATGACGATACCTCATTTCACTAGATTTTGTGACAATACATACGTTTGCCAAATTTGGTTGAAAACGTACAGTCGGTTGTTGAGCTATGTTGAAAAATGGTGAAATTTTGAAGGTTTTGGCAGAATATTTTGAAAATAAGCGTTTTCACTGACATGACGAGACTCCATTTCACTAGATTTCATGGTATTACATAAGGATGCCCAATTTGGTTAAAATCGTTCATCTGATTGTTTTTGAGCAGTATGACAGACAAAATTGACGGTGGAACATTTTTTTTTTAAAAAAAAAATCATTAGGGAAGAAAAATTTTTGAAAAAGAAGAATAACAAGAGTTTTTCCCAAAACTGGGTTAGGGAAATCTAAAAATAAAAATGAAGAAAAATGTTTAAAAAAGAAGAATAGCGAAGGTCTTTGCCAAACTGGGTTTGGGAAAGCCTAAAAAAAAACAAATAATAATATAAAAAATAATGTTAACAAATTTTGAAAAAGAAGAATAACAAGAGTCTTTCCAAAATTGGGTTTGGGAGGACTAATTATTAAATGGCATTACTTTTATGTGACCGAATTGTTAGAAGCATTCTAGAGCAAACAACACGCCGTTTACAGCGCAAAGTAATCTTTATCAAAGGTGTCCGTTAAGTTTTTGCAGGTGTCAGCAAAGTCAGCCTTATACAGTTAAAACTAGAAGTCATGTCACGAATTGTGCGCTTATCTAGGCTTAATTGCGCTTTAGAATTGCGCGCAATTGCCATATCGAATGGCATCCAAAGCACGGCAGGTTCCCCTGGTTACTCACAGCAAACACATGCAATGTTTCTGCCAATGGACCTCCGGGTTACCCGGAGGTCCATTGGCTGAAACATTGCTTGTGCACAGGCCACATGGACAGAATTTGATAGCTTTACTATGGCTATAACGCGTACATTAACGCGCAGATCAACGTGCTATTTGTGCGCATTTCATGACAGGACTTCTAGTTTTAACTGTAGTAGCAGTACAGTTTCCAACGAAATGGTCAAAATGAAATCTTAAACAGAAAGACAGATTAATCAAGTTGTTGACTAGAACTAGCAATTGTAAGATAAATCTATCATTACAATTATGTCTCCGTTCAAAATGTATCAGAGTCTCGCTTTTGTGTTTAAGACCAAAATAAGACTCATGGAGATCTGGCCCCAGAAACAAGAGCGTGAGTCTGATGTCATATTTTGTACATAAACAAAATAGTGAAAACATGTATTTTTCGAAAGTTGGATGGTCAGCAGTCAGGAAAGGAGGAGGGGTGGGGGGGGGGGGGGGTTAAAAGCTGGAAATAAAGAGGAGACATACTTCCGAACCAAGGCCTTCTAGTTACGTCCCTGGGCGACCTCGATGAGAGAAAAAAACGAGAATCATTAAGCCTTTACCTCAAATGCATTTACGTCTTGCGCAAACAATTATTCAATTGCTGAAAATGTTTTGCCTAAAAATTATGATAAGAAAGCAGATGAATTAATTGGCAGGTGCCGCTATCCCACCGAGCCCCAAACCGGAAATTGAAAAAAATCAGCGTAACTGCTTCTGGCCTCCAAATACCAGTAAATCATACCCCACAAGCCTAGAAAAGGGTACTATGTTACAAAATCGTGTTCTTTAATCCAGACCACTCTTGGTCATTTCATTATTCTGTATGTTTTTGTTCACAGTTTAGAACTTTTATTAATTGTTTAGAAATAAAATTTGCTTTTCAAGAAAAGATTCTTAGTTTGAGTTTGTTAACCCTCAGAAAAATGAGGCAAAATACCCTCGAAATGTCAAGCAGCAAATTTTGCCCATAATACAACTAGAAATTTAACCAATTCAGTCTGGTTTGGCAGTACTCACCGAGTTCCTAATTGCATTGTGTGAAGAAATTATGATTTTGACATTTGACCACCAGTGTGGATAGGGTTAAAGTAAATTTTCTTCTTACCCTTCAGGTGGTTGGATTCAAAGAGCAATGGGACCGACATCAAGCACCCATTCATTGTCTCCTGAAAAATTCGCTTTAAGAAACTTACATGGTATTGTTTTCTTAGGACCGTCTTGATCTTTTACTCGCCAACAAATACAACTCCTCTGCAATATTATATACAATGCAGTGGCGTACCCATGCCAAATGAAATGGGAAGTTGGGGCAAAATATTGTTATGCTACCAATGTCAGTAGAAAAATAACCCGCCGCTCCTTTTCACATCGTGATGGGTTAAGAGTGCTTATACTAGAGATGGGAAATCTACCAAAAAACGAACCCATGCCGATATCATGGAGATACCGAAAAAACAAACCGAATCAAAACAATCATTGAATACTGAAACCGTTTGCGTTTTCAAATATTCCTACATTTTCTATTTATAAGGCTTTGCTGGGGCCTGATAGCAGTTTAAGTGTTCATTGTCATGAAATAAATGATTTCTTTTCAGTTTTTGTTAACCCTTGAGGCCTAGGCAATTGTACCGAATTCCCACACGGAATTAAGGCAGCCAAGACTTGACTAGAAATCACTGCCTTCGTGTTTTGTCTGTAGACAGCAGGACCTGCTGATGATGGTATGTAAATGACAAATGCTCTGAGATCGTAAAATCCAGATATCGGCATTTAAAAGTTAATGTGTGTTTGGAACAAGGCAGATTATTTCCAAATGCAACATTGATTGGCTGAGAGGCATGTGTAACGTGTACGTGTAGCAATCCACAGTAGCTTTTTTACATCGTGCGTGGTTAACCACGGTGTAAAAACAAGATTACACAATAGCAGGGCAGAAGGCTAGAAAATACCCATTTTTCATTATTAATTCATACATTCTGCTCAGTTAGGTTAGAACAAAAATAAAAAAAATCAGGAATTTAATATTTAAGTGTAATAAAATATTACAGATATGGATGTCATTGGAACTGGCTCATTGAAACTCACAAAGTACAAATTTTCTGTCAGTTTTTCCCACAATTTAGGTTAACGTATTAAGTACACCAAAATTCTTGGGAAATAAATTCGTTATCCTTGTGTTTTCCAGCGGTTTGGGAAGTCATACAACCTTCGGCTTTGCCTCAAGGTGTATGAGTTCCCAATCCGGTGTAAATTTTCATACACCCTGGAAAACACAAGGATAACTAATAATATTACTCGATATTTGTGTTAGCGAAAGAATTTCAACGTTCAGCTCATTGTAGTGGCATTTGTGTTGCTGTACTAGAATGATACAAGTACTGCTTATTCTGTATTTTCCTGGTGTGAATTCCCTTTTGGTACTATCCGCTGATCTCATTCAAGTCAGATACAGAATACCGAACCGATACGGCAGTATACCCAACACCGACAACGATACCGAACTGAAAATTCCAATACCGCACATTTCTAGTGTATACTCCAATACCTTTGGTCTTCCCTTTGTAGTGATCGCGGACCGTATCAGAAGGCTCACTGGTAGCATTAGGAGCAGGGTTCAGGCTGTCATCCGGGCACAAGATGAATACCCTAGCTACTGACATCACACACCGCTTTTGTGTTCAGGAGATCACACGGAATATTGCTTGTCAATAATTACCGGCATTGTTTCATTATGGACCATCCCTGCACCATACTTGTCGAGAGAACATTTTCCATCAAAGACATTAGTGACTGATATGTGTAATTAGCACTATTAAAATACTGCATATTTTCATCATTGTGTTGTCATCCACATGTCAGTATACCATCCTTTCTGGAAACAATCACTTTTGACCATCTTAAAGATAGCACGAAAGTGATGATAGCGTCTATTAAGACCACTACGAAAACAACTGAGAGTGCTTAATTAAGTTCCGGGTGTGCATTAATTTAAAATGAATAGAAGGTACGCTTCATTTTACGCAGCAACGAAATGGAAAACTGGAAGAAATTAAGGTTGTATCACCCTTCTCAAAACTATGTCCTGATTCTTGAAAGACCACTGTAGCATAATGGCTGTGATCGGGGTAAATGTCTTGACTTCACACTGTGTTTTGGCAACCGCCACAGCGTGTTTGAGTGGCCACTTGGTTAGTTACCAGTCCTTTTTAGGACGCGTGATTCAAGCTGTTCGGGGTTTATTTTGCAGACAATACAACTCTGCAAAGCGTTTTGTATCTATATATTTAATGAGCTCTTCAGCTCGTACCAACAACGTATACAGTCTATACTCGAGCTTCTACACAACTCACAGCTCCAATTAACAACATATACCGTCTATAATCGAACCTCCACACAGCTCACAGATCTAATTAATAACATATACAGTTTATACTCGAGCTCCCACACAGCTCACAGCTCCAGTTAACAACAAAAGTAATTTACACTCTAGCTTCCAGACACCCCAAGCCTCATTTAATAACATATACAGTTTATACCCGAGCCTCCACACAGTTCACAGCTCCAGTTAACAACATATACAGTTTATACTCGAGCTTCCATACAGCTCACAGCTCCACTTAACACATACAGTCCATACTCGAGCTTCCACACAGCTTACAACTTCAAATAACAACATACAGTCAATGTACTATTCACTGGTGCTCAACTGCTCCTCGGAAATCACGTCGTAACAATTTTCGTGATCCGTTTTGATTAGGTTCCGCAGCGATTACTATTTTTTATCTGTTAGAAGTATACACTAGAGCTGTAGGTTTTTAAATTTTTTGTCCGGCTTCGGTTTTGGTTTTTCTGGTGGAGTAAAACCTCGGTTCGGTTTTCGGTTTGTTCATGAGGCCAAATATAATTCAATAAAACTCATTCTTATGTCCGGAGTCATGACTGAATGGCAGTGAAACTGAGTGAAACTCAATGAATGCCCGAAATAAACTATAATACATGAAGAATCAGGAAGGCCAATATAATAATTACCTCAATTTACAGAACTTTTATTGTGCTTGGTCATTTTTCGAGGTCTGACACCTACACGCATCTTGAGGAAAGCTGCAAACACAACTAAAATGAAATGTCGGAAATTCACAGAATGTAGCCTTCCCAGAGTAGTGAGAGTACCCAGACACTGCCATTGGCAGTGTCTGGGTACTCTCACTACTCTGGGGTGGCTACATTCTGTGAATTTCTGCAGCAAGAGAGTATTTAATAAAAAAACGATAAATCTTAGATAACAGGATGTCGACGGTTTCGGTTTTTAAAAAAAACCTAAAAACCTCGGTTCGGTTTCGGTTAACCTACAGCTCTAGTATACACGTGGCAAAACTCAAACAAATGGCTGAAAGGCGAGTAAAAAATCTTCATAATGAATGTATAGCACTCGACAAATTACATGTCTCTGAGCAGAACGTTCATTCGATTTGGATCTATGCAATTCGTGACTTTGAACTGTATCCTCATGTTAATCGAATGATATTGCGCGATTTTTCTTCAAAACCAGTTACCATTTTACTTGTTTTCCGGAAACCACGTCAAATCTTGTTCTTGAAAAAGATGTTATTCGCTGCGGCCAATGGTAAACAAAAGTAGACTGAACGATAGCCAGTCGAAACAGTCCAAAATATTTAATTTTGTAAACAGTCTAACGTGTTTGAACGCATAACCCAGAAACAGTTGAACGTCTGTCAAAAAGGGTAAATTTTAAAAGTTGAACCTTATTTACATGAAAACGGCAGAGGTTAACTGCATTCTGGTTTTCACACAAACAAACTTCGAAGAATGCCAAAGAAGATATCGTAAAAATTTGGAAGGATGAATTAAGTATGCAGCAAAATGCTATCAACTCACCTCTATTATGTAGCGTATGCAAATAAATCTCCTCTGAGTACCAAAAAGGTGGATGACATGTAAATACAATAGAGTGAACTCTAGGATATATCCCAGAGTCCGTTTAGACACAACAACCTCCTTTTTAGAGTCCGCTTTGTCAGAGAAACAGAGTCTTCCAATGTCGTTTTTTGTGTTTGGGTACCCCCACCATCGGTGAACATTTTCTCGTTTTCAAAATCCAAATGGCCCAACAGTCTAATCAGACTGGCACCGGAGGTATTCCGCCACAGTTACATAACAAATCATATACACTTATTGCCTGCAGATAATTATATAGCTCTGTGCGAAAATCGGAGGTTCACGTACCAGTTTATATGGAGTTTTTTCCTACTAAGACAAACGGAGCAGCATTGGTGACAGGTTGAGTATATGCGGAGGAGGGGTTCTTCTAACTAATAAAAATAGTATGTGACCTGTCCATTCTTTTCTCTTTGGTATAAATTCTCAAGGTTCTTGTCCGCAGGTTCTAACTTTGCCTCTTTTATACTGAGAATGTGACGTACCATATCCAGAGTCCTTCAATCATACCCAGAATCCCGCTGATTGAACAGTGTGGATTTGCTTTTTATAAATTCATGTGCCGATACACCAAATCGTACAGTGCGGAACGGGGCCTTTTCCAGTTTTTGATGTTTCGTCCTCCTCGCGAACGAGAATCACTATTTCGCTATCTGGATGTCTTTCAGTGGAATGTATAAATGCCTCCTGGCCAGTCGCGTGCTTCATCTTGTAATGATAGCAACGATATTTCTGGAAAATAATGAAAACGGACTTTGACTTATTCCATTTTTACGAAATAAACGAACATTTGACTGATTGAATCGACTGAGAAGTGAGACCTTGATAATCATTAAGCTGCGGAGCATGATGACCTTCGATCAAAAAGAAATGGAACGTTGAGAAAAGAGAAGTGTGACCCACGCGTTTCTCGAAAAGGTGACTCAGTATAGAACATTACTTTGAAATCCAGAAATCAGTGCCCAAAGTAAGTTTTTTAAAACACTAGAATCATGACATATCACATTTTCACGGCTATTTTAAGCGAAAAATCTAACTATTCTATCAATAAATAGTAGATAATTGTGTGTGTGTTCGGCGATCAGGGAGTGTTTTAGAGTAAAAAAAAAAACACTTGGCAAATCCGTTTCCACACACGGTCATTGAGCAATAACCATTGATGGTCGCTGCAACTGGCTGGCTGTCACACTGTGATATATTTTGATGAAACTTACCTTTTTGTGCAGGGGTCGCCATTTGCGGCGGAAATCAGCTGCGATTGTCAACAAAAATCAGTTAGGAAGTGGAACAAAAAGTCGTCACGAAGTGATTTCCGAGGAGCAGTTGAGCACCACTGGTATTGATCATCCTGCGCAAAAATAACTTACAGATATGACGGTCGTTTCCTAAGGGCAGCTAGGATCCGCCCTGCCGAAAATTTGTGAGAATTGCTACCAAAATGCTGTCTGAACAGTGCAGAAAGAAACAGGAATCCTGTCCGGTGATCTGAGTCTGGACTGGCTCTTCTATACTAGGTGCTACGTGACGAAACAAACAACTATCTGCCCTCAGGTGATCTATTCACGACTTGCAAATCTTGCAACACCTTTATCCGAAAAAACGAAAAGAGTACTTCCCACAGTCAAGCCCCAGTGTTCTCAATAGAACTTTCAGTCACCGAATGCATGTCGGACTGAATTCCATTAATTATTCAAAGTTTCAGCAGATATCTGGGTTATCCAGCTACCGGTGTGACAAATCACAATATGTTAGTTTACTAATATCTCTTTTATTTATATTCTAAAATATTTATCAGTGCAGTTTAATTACTGCAACAATACAGATGTTTTTCTATAAACATTAAACTTTGACGCGTAGTTTTTATGAAACTATTCGGTACTATGGTACCTGATATAACTCATTTACTGTCTTGCTAGTTACTGTATTTCAATATGTATTCCCTATAACTTTATTATAATTCATTTGGGCGCTTATGACCCTCTAACACGTTGTAGGCTGAATTTCGTTACACCTCCCTTTATAGAAAATGCAGTAGATTTTGGAAATTTCCTCGAAGACCTTGAACAGGAAGACATTTTGGAATGGGCTAGGCAGCAAAGTCCCAACTCTAAATGGATTGTCCATCAATTGATCAATGTAACTTTTTATTTAAACAAGATTAAAAATAAACCAATCGGTGGGGTCCTTGAAAATCTCCCCAAGTGTATTTTGAAGAACCATTCGGTTGTTGCCCTTGTCAAGTTTTCAAGCTAACCATTTTGTTTATGAAAAACTCTGTCTATTCTGGTGTTTAGCACTCTACGGCGGAAATGAGGGTCACTCTTTGAATACTACGAACCAGACCCTGCACAGTAAATACACAAATGTAACCAAGGATAACTTCCCGGGTGTGAAATTGGATGAACTCCCTGAAGTTGAAAAGGGTATTGGACGACAATATTGAGGTATTTGAAGACAATGATGTTATTGCTGACATTGTTCAGAGGTCTAATAGAAATTCTAACAGTATCATGTATGTCAATTTGTAATATGACAATACGCAAGGCGTAAGAAGGAACCCCAATGTATCCAACATATTGAAATATTTCATTCCGCAACCATTACTCCAAAAACATTTTATGCAATCGAATTCCTGTAATTGTTTAATTTCAGCCAAACATTTTCGTATCACAGTACAAAATAGTTTCCCATTGGCGACCATTATAACGTTCAGGCGAAAACAATATGGCCGCATCATTTTAAATTTGGCATTCAAATAACTTTTGTCAAGTATGGCCCTCCAGACTTTTTCTGATTCTTAAACAGGGAGGTCATGCAACAAATAAGAGAGAAAAACTAACAGAAAGGGAAGTGCTGGTCACATGTACATATTTCTCAGGAAATTCCCAACCAAAACACACCAATATTCAAATGAATGTTAGGTCCCAAAAGTCCTCAAATCACCATCTTTATTCATCTGGAACGTTCAACAGTAATGCAAGATCTCAGTAGAATTCTTCAAATGTTTATTGAAACAATATATGTTCCCAAGACTGCTTAGTTTTGGGGATTACATAAGTTCCGAAAAAATCTAATTAACATATTTACAACAGTTATACCTATGAAAACCCAATCCTACCAAAGATACATTTACCTCTTTCATGTGATGAAATACTCATTTCTGCAATAGAATTCAACTTTTGGCTTCTTCCTAGTCAAAAGCATGGGAAATTTGTTCTTTTGAAGAGAAGTGTCCAATCTGTGCCAAATGGGCTTAAAAACTGGTATTGCCTCCGACAGAATTCCTACTCTGTTACCTAACGAGTAAGATGAGAGGGATGAAAAATTCACAGCTTTCTTTGAAAACTACCCTAATCCAAAAATAAAACTAATATCTGCATCAGCATACAAAACCTTTTGACAAAATCTGTTTTAATTAACCATGCAGCAAGATAAATAGTGCCCCACCCCCTTGAAACAACATGTCAATTTTGTTTCAAAATCGAGGTTGTGCAGGGCTTGTAATTCCTCTAAATTTGGATTCTAGCGAAAATCGTTACGAGAATTCAGACCTGATATGTGCCAAGATGTCACCCATCCGAGGATTAACCGGGCTCGACGATGCTTAACTTCGGTGATCTGACGAGAACCGGTTACCGTAATGCCACCGCGCCCCATGGTTGATTTGCTGCCTTTGTGTTAGGTAAAGGGTTAAACTGACTCGGTTCTTTTCAGGTGAACCTAACAGCGGTGCTACTAGAATCTACATGGTTTCTCACTGGTTGTGTTACACGGATCTCTTGGTGAATCGATTTCCAGATTCTCGTCAAAATATAAGCCCTGGCTGAGGCTCTTTCATTCACCAATATCAATAGAAAGTGCCATTTTATTTCAACAAATGATCAAATATTCTTTTACCTAGTGATGGGGGAAAATATAGTCATGGATGTTCCCCACCCCCTCACATCCCTCAGTATGCCTTTTCCTTAAAAAAAAATGTATTAATTTATATATATATATAAATTTGATGTTGACACATATTGAATTTCCCATTGTTATTTAATCACATTCTGGCTTCTGAAGACATTTCACATTGTGTTTGATGAATATTTTGCAATCTTTGTACGAAAAAGCCTCAGTTTTCTCGGTTAAGGCCCCCTCGAGTCATAAAATTGTGATTTTTCCAACAGAATGACCAGTACCTGCTACTGTGGTGTCTCACGACACTGTTAAACTTCCTAAAATCATCAAATTTTGATTATGTAGTGCTGTGCTTGTGCTGCAAGTATCCACAAGTGCACTTTCGCTACTTTGGTTTTAATCCCCACAGGCACACATTCTTGTCAAAATGAGTGAAATTGTAGAAAATATGTTCCCAACGAGGTCAAATCATTTACAGTACATTCGCCGTGATCGTGTTGTAATACTCGCGTGGGCAGTGATGTCCACTCATGCGTTTACCGCAATACAAATCATCATCCGCAAAATTTTAATTAATGAAGCACCGTGTAGAACCCGATGCTTCATTATTTAAATGTTTGATGATTATTCAATCCCACCTGCGGCAACCGCGTTGTGTCCTTGGGCAAGACACTTCATCACCATTGCCCGCATGGGGGCACGATGACGCCGTGTACTAAGGCGTACTGCACGTCGATGGTACGCATGTCTTCAACCAATCTAACCCCGCCTGTGCTGCAGTGCGGAGTTACGATGTTGGGGAGCTGGCACCTGCTCGTCGTTGCTCGGTGGTTCTCTCCGGGTACTCCGGCTTCCTCCACCCGTAAAACTGTCACGGTCATGATTAGCCATTGTGCATAAATATGTGACCTTAAACATCAATAAATAAATAATAATGATGATTATTCCTATAATTAGTGTTTGGCATCAAACATTATTGTATTTATGGAAATATTACCCATCCGTGGAAAGTGAGCAGAACACGGCAGCTGTACTGTATTTGTTTCAAGTATATAATAATCTTTGATGTTTAATATATTTGTGACGGGCTGGGTCCAAAGTCCTCATTACTCGTAGTGCTCGAGTACCACTTTTTTGACAACGTACTCAATACTCGCCCCATCCCTGATTTGTGTGTGTGGGGAGGGGGGGGGGGGGGTTGAAAGAGAGCTGCAAATTATTTAAAATGTAGAGCCAGGCAAATGAAAAGCAAAGAAAAATTTCATCTGAAGGACAGACAGACGGACATGCAGTAACACACTTTGGAAGCTACATAAAAGTAGTGATCAACTTCCAATGACAAATATATAGAGAAAACCCAGGGCAATGTTGTCAAACAGAAAAGAAGAGGCTCCAGGGGGCCTGAGGGCATTCACCTGATATGATAGCCTAAATATCAACCCAGGAAATTTATTTGAACAAGTTGCATCTGCCCCTCATAAGAAAATCTTATATAAAAAATCTAAAGATTCTGTCCGGTGGATCTGAAAAAAAAGAGTTTTAAAGAATATTCGTCATATTGAACTCCCACCGGGAGCCCAAATATGAACCCAGGGACTTGGCTTGAACAAACTTGAATCTTACCTCCCTTAGGATGCTGTATACCAGTATCAAAAGATTCTGACTACTGGATTGTAAGGAATATTCCTCTTGTTGAACCAAGTATAATTCGGGCTCCCACAGCGAGCCCAAGTATGAACCAAGGGACTTGGCTTGAACAAACTTGAATCCCACCCCTCTAAGGATGCTGCATCCCAAATATCGAAAGATTCTGAAGGGTGGATCGCAAAAGGAAGATTTTTAAAGAATAGTCCTCATATTGCACTAATCTTATCACAGAGAGTCCAAATATGGACCTAGGGATTTGATTTCAACAAACCTGTGAATTAATCGTCCAAAGATGTTGTATGTGAAATATGAAAGCCTTTGGAGGAGTTGTATGCGAGAAGAAGATTCTTTAATGGTTTTCCCATTACTCACAGTGTTAAAAATGATGACTCAGCATTTGTTCAAAGTCCTGGAAAACTACCTTTTGATAAAACCGATGGCAATTGTTTTTGGACCATTCCTTTCTGTTGTTCTTAAGGAAGCTTCACACAAAAATAAAAATTCCCAGTGCCATGTAGTTTTGAAGATATGTGCGTTTTAAATTTTTTTCGAGATTCAGCTCCTGCGGTTCCCATAGGCGACAGAATTTTTTTTTTTACAAAAATTAGGTACTTATGACCCATTAAGCCTGTCATATCACATTTACTTCAAATCGGCCTCTCAGTTCGGAAAATAAAAGTTTGGTACAATTCGGACTCCCACAGGAAGCCCAAATATGAACCCAAGGACTTGGCTTTAACAAACGTATATCTCACCTCCCAAAGGATACTGTATATCAAATATCAAAACATTCTAACTGGTCGATGTGAAGAAGAATATTTTTGAAGAATATTCCTCATATTGAACTAAGTTATAATTCTGGCTCCCGTCGGAAGCCCAAATATGAACCCAGGGACAAAGGAACTTCCTCATTTTGAACTAAGTTATAATTGGGCTCCCACAATGAGCCAGGGTTTCGCAAATATATTTTTTGCAGGACCCATTTATTTTTTGCGGGACCTATTTCCAACATGTGTCTTAATCATATGAATTATGCTTATTTATCTTCAAATAAATAGATTGTTAGATTGTTCAACCACCATATCAAAGGCTATTGCAGTAATCATGCTAATAGAAATTAATTAGAGCTGATACGGTTAACCGATTAATCGACTAACCAATGATCAATGTCTTGATCGATAAAAAACCGTTACTTTTGAAGTACGGTATTATATGGGTTATATAAGGAAGAAACCTGCTCCAAAATAGGCAAACATTATCACACTGGCTCACATCAATTATATGAGACAGAGTAACACGTGCCAGTTACGTGCTGACATACTTGTTCACTTGCATGATCATTATACTGTATCATTAGCTGGAAATGGTCATTCTCAACCCTTCACCAAATGCGGGTAGCAGACGATACTTGCACAAGAAATTCCTGAATTACTAAACATTTTCAATGTTGGCTCAGACACGTAGCTTAAGGCCCCCACCCCTATTGGAACAAGCTCAATAAGCTCGTTCCAATGAGGGGTCATAAGCTGTGTTTTGAGACAAAAATTGACAGTATATTAAAATCTGAATGGACATGTTTGTTTATGGCGCTGGCCGGTTTTGTCCATTACGTTGAGTAAAGTTTTAATTCTATAAATCGTCAACGGTCCAGCAGTTATTCAGCTACCCATTTGGGCAAGTGATTAATCGGTTACCCATGATTAACCCATGCGATTAATCAATCAAAAAACCCTTTAATCGTTTCAGCTCTAAAATTAATCTAATTTTATTAAATTTTATCTGATGAAAAACTGCTTATATTTTTGCCGCAACGGTAAATGGATCTTCTTAACAAGCATTTGCGAGCACGGCACAGGAACGAAATGACCGTTCTCGCAATTTGTGAAACCCTGGTGAGCCCAAATATGAACACAGGGACTTGGCTTGAACAAACTTAAATATCACCCGCCTAAGGATGCTGCATACCAAATATCAATAGATTCTGATGGTGGGTCTGAAGAAGAAGATTTTTAAAGACTATTCCTCATACAGTGCGGCCGCCGTGGACTGGTCACTTTCCACCGGTGGGCAATATTTCCATGGACGCAAAGATATTAGATTTCAAACCCTGTTTACAGCAATAATCATAGAAAATTTAATTAATGAAGCACAGGGTACAATCCGGTGCTTCATTAATTAAAATTTTATTGATGATGATTTTCTATTACCTGGAAAAAGCATGCGTGGGCATCACTGCCCATGCATGGATTATGACCAGTCCACGGCGACTGTACTGTACTGCACTAGTTTCAATATTTGGACTCCCATAGCGAATGTATCTGCCCCTCTATAGATACTGTATACCAAATATCAAACGATTCTGACGATTGGTTTTGAGAAAAGAATTTCTAAAATGTTTGCTAATATGCCGAATCATTATTATTTTGATGCCCTCTGCAGAACTCCGAAAAATAACAGATGGTAATTTTTTTTAACCATTCAATTCTCCTGGACGTAAGGGTGCTTCATACCATATAACAGTTCTCTGTTCCAAGTGGTTTGGGAAACATGGGCGTTTGAAAAATATTTCTATTTCTAGCTCCTGGGGTTCCCATGGGGATGCAGGGTTTTTTGCACGAGTCAAGAACTTATGACCCAATAATACCACATACTGAATTTCGTTCAAATCGGACCATCGATCCAAAAAATAGAAATTTTTGGTGGTGCCAAAAATCTAATACCTCCCATTACAAAGCCAAATAGTACTTCATGAACTATCGTTTGAACAAACTTGATTCTGCACCTCAAAAGGAAGCTCCGTAACAAATATCAAGTCACTGTACCCACTGGTTCATGTGAAGATTTAAAAAATATTTTGGGAGCATTTTCCCCCACACCTCCCCTTTGGAGCTGGGCATGTTGAATTGAACAAAAATGCAGTACCCCTTTGGAGTGCAACAAGGCTTGGTAACAGGACAAAACCCCCTCAGGACAAAACCCCCATCAGACAAAACCCCCTCATTTTTTGCATCGTAGGACAAAAACCCCTCAGGGAAAATACCCCTCAGGACAAAACCCCCTCAGACATTATATATATATACTAACTTGTGTCTTGTGTTTCAGTAACACCATTTTGCAAGTCATCTGTACTTAACCATTAAAAGTACAGATGGCTGTTGTTGTTGTTATAACAACAAATCTCCAAAGTACTGGGATACTAGCTTGTGTCTTCTGTTCCATTATTTCTTTGATGTATAGCTTTGTTGTTTTAGTAATACCGTTTTGCAAGCTATCTGCACTTTCAATTTTTCAATTTTGCTCAAATTGCTGGGATACTAGCTTGTGTCTTCTGTTCCATTACTTCTTTGAGGTATAGCTTTGTTGTTTTAGTAATACCATTTTGCAAGCTATCTGCACTTTCAATTTTTTAATTTTGCTGACTTCAATAACCATTTATGTTGTTTTATTACACTGGCATGACAAAGTTTTAGAACAACATTCTCTGTCATAATGTTATAAATATGCCAGTTTTGTGATGCTTTCTCAGTATTCAAAATATTGTCAGTTAGTGCTATATTATGGAGATTATCAAAAACCACAAAGGTGGTCTGAAACTTGTGCTTGATGGCTACATGTATACTAAGAAATATACACGTCAAAATAAAATCCGATGGGAGTGCTCAAACAGATCAGCATTTTTGTGTAAGGCAGCTGTTACTACAAATGTTGAAATGAACTCTGTTTTTAGTTCCACCGAACATTCGCATGATCCTAAAAACGGCGGCGTTGAGGCAACAAAACTACGTGCAGAGATGAAAGAGCATGCTCCAGGTTCAAGAGGTACAAACAGCCAGCTCCTGACAGACACTATTGCAACAGCTCCCGTTTCCGTACGAGCTGCCATTGGGGATATCATGAAGGCATGTCACATCTGCGAGATGTCACCCCTGATGGACTAGAACCTCTCTTGGCCTATTTTAACAATACATATGTGACTGGGTCTTATAGAACTATCAAACCACCATCTCGACCTGATGGAACACTTGCCCCAATTAAAGTCAGGCGCTTACCGCTTACCGCCTACGTTTCCACCTCCAGTTTGGAATGTGCATGACATAACAGTTTGTGGTAATGCCCGCACAAATAACATTTGTGAAGGTTGGAATAATGGGTTTATGAAACGTGTAGGCCATGCACATCCAACAGTCTGGAGAGTAATAGACAGTCTCAAGAAAGACCAGGTATTGGTCTCTACAACTCTCCTTAGACATGAACGAGGTGAACCTCCATCAAAACGTCAAAGAAAACACACAGTTAAACTTCAGAAGAAACTTGTAAAACTGTGTGAGGATAGGCGTGAGGGTAAACTCAATGTGTCAGACTTCTTGAAATATGTTGGTTATTGTATTCGGTTTTAGAAACTTCACTCATATGTATGAAACAGTTTTAAAAATATAGTGCTTCACCTATACGTCCGTCCGTCAACACGGTAAAAACATTACATGGTATCCATATCACAGGTTAGATTTGTGTAATAAATAGAGGATCTACAACGGGTTCCCATTTTATAGCTCTATTTACAAAACGAGTTCAGTAAATTAGGTATTGGCCGAGCTTTAGCGAGGCCAAGACCTAATTTACTGGACGAGTTTTGTAAATAGAGCTACAAAATAGGGATCCGTTGTAGATTCTATTTATTACATGATCCAGGGTAACTCAAAAACGCGACTTGAACCACATTGAATTTTTGTGAGTGTCAATTAGATTTATTATCATTGGATAATTACTTTATAGATGTTGTAATTTGTAAGGCAAGATGATCCTAATTAATATAATATTTGTATGTTCTATAGTTCTGTGTGAAAAAGATCGCTAGCTGTTACATGTTGTCAGTATTATATATATATATGTCATTAAATATTAATTACAATTACCTGCAAACAAATTAATAAAACTCTATATTTGTTACAATATTCTTTTTATTTATTCACTTCAACATTTATCACCTCATTTTTTTCATCATCATTTTTTTCTCAAGTGAGGGGGTTTTGTCCATTTTGTCAGTAAAAGTGAGGGGGTTTTGTCCGAGGGTGTTTTGTCCTGAGGGGGTTTTGTTCGAGGGTGTTTTGTCCGAGGGGGTTTTGTCCTATATTCGCAAGGCTTATGCTATCTCATTGCAAAGCCTCCTTGCACCCAAGGGGTGGAATACACCACCACCCATGGTATTCTGCAGATTATGAGGACTAAAACACCAAGAACATAATGGCAAAGAAATAATTACAAAAATAAAAAATAAAATAAAAAACACCCGCCTGCATGCAATTTTACAGAAAAAGCCTGAGAAACAGATCTACTTTGTGGGGCCTTATACATGAAGATTATTACAATGAATACATTGTCCGACACAAAGGAATACCACACAGTCCAGTGAAGACTGATTTCAAGAAGTCCTCCGGAGTGGAAGGACAATTTTAACAACAAACATACAGGCCAAAATAGGCTTCATACACAATGTAAAATTTCCCTAAATTAATAACCATTCATGTATGTTTATTAGGAATTAGGAGTATTGGAATTATACGTAAATTGTGTGTTTGTTCATAAACTTATATTACTTTGTTATCAGGTGTTAAAAAATAGTAATATTTGTAAACACACCCACCCATTTAGATTAGTCCCTGCTCATAGCAGCGACGCAGACATACAGTACAGTTGGCGTGGACTGGTCATAATCCATGCATGGGCAGTGATTTCCACACATGCTTTTACCAGGTAATAGAAAATCATCATCAATAAAATTTTAATTAATGAACCACTGGATTGTACCCTGTACTTCATTAATTAATTTTTTGATGATTATTGCTGTAAACAGGGTATGAAATCTAATATCATTGCGTCCGCGGAAATTTTGCCCTCCCGTGGAGAGTGACCAGTCCCTGGCGGCCATACTGTGGGCATGGGGGCTGGAGGTACCCTCCCCAATTTCATTTGTGCCCCCTCCTCTTCCCAGTTAACCCATATAATGAACATCCGACAAGCCATTTTAATATCTAGATATTTTTGCTTGTTTGCAAATTATATATTACAGATATAATGGACACAGAATCAAGGAAATTGTATTTTTCTGTCTTGAATTTCAAATTTGTTTTGGGAGGAGGCACCCGACCCCTCCACTGATGAGAGGGGCACACTCCCTCTTTTCCTCACCCCATCTCACTGCTCTATGGCTCAGGTGATGCTGTGTATCATATTCTTTATGCCCCGGCCCCACCCCACTAGATATTACTCATGCCCCTAACTTTGATACCTGGCTAACCACCTGTATCATGGAAGACTAACATCAAATTGTGTACTTATGTCCAGTAGCTAAACCTTGGGATAGTATAATGTGCTTTGTCAGAAAGTTGATCAGGTATTGATGACAAACGTCAATTTTCATTACCAGTACCTGGTATCAGTAATAAAATAAGATTTGCAAATATCACCCTGCATGTTTCCAGCTATTAACTAACATAAAATTGTACTCTTCGTGAAAATTGTTTTTTTTCCTACCTGTTAAAAATGACTGTTTCTTGTTTTGCTATTTTAGAAAAAGAAATCACTCCTTTTCTGGCGGGCATACCAAACACCAGGGGATACCAAGGTGAATGAAAACAGGAGTGAAACGGGTATGGGGTGGTGTGTTCTATTTATTATTTATTTATTGGTGTTTAAGATCACATATTTCTGCACAACACCTAATCATGACCATGGATGTGTTACGGGTGGAGGAAGCCAGTGTACCTGGAGAGAACCACTGAACAACGGCAAGCAACTGTCAGCTCCCCAACACACTACACAAGGCAGGGTTAGCCTTGTTCGAAGACAGGTGCACCAACAACATGCAGTATACCTTAGTACACAGCACCACAGTGCCCCCACATGGGCAATAGGGGGGGGGGCAAAGTGTCTTAAGCCACTGCATACCTGGTGATGTATTCTGATTATATAAATAGATTTAAGCAGTATGTTCATGATTTTAATGTCATATTTGAGAATTATGAATGCTAAAGTAATAGAGTGCGCTGAAAAATCTTCCCTTTGGTATATAGTTGGTAGCTTGGTAATGGTATTTTAAGTGACTCCACCTCACCAAGCAACAGTGTGAATTGTTAATCACATAGTGACTTCTTAATTAGTTCTTTTTGTGGCTGACGCAATTGTCTTCTTTGATATGACAGAAAATTGTTATGGACCAATATCATGACATGGGAAACAGTATTTTTCAGAAGTGGTAATTTTACAGTCGCTAGCGATAATAAAAAAATTGCCGTAAGACTAGAGACATGGTCAGCACTCATGGCTGACCAATGGGGCCGACGATCAAAAGGATACTGACTTAATTGTTCTACAATTCCGTAAAACTGCGGCTACTGTAAAAAAACTGGCCACGAAAAGAAGATAAAATCCTTGAAAACAAAAAAGTGTCAACAAATCACCATAAATTAGTGTCGTTATCACAGGCGAAAGGGCTAAAAAGTATACTGTATATATTCAGTACATGTAGGTGCAGAGTGTATTATCACTAAATTACCCACATAGTGGAGATTTCACCCAAACAGTAATTACAAATTTGTTGCAAAGCATAACAAGCACAAGTTAAGCTCTGGACAGCCAATGGACCTCATTGTTAAACCTGGAGGTCTATTGACTCCACTGGCTGAAACATTGCTTGTGTTTTTTGTCTATGTGTACATAATTTGAAAGTGATACTTTCGGTGATAACTCCACTCCACATGTGATTTTGTTGCAATCCTCTCCCAATGTACTGTACATATGCCAAACACAAGCTGTAGCTTTGGGAGTACAGCCGAGCGATACTTATCACAGTACGCCACAAAATCCTAATAACATAAAGCCAACAATGGCAAAACAATAAACAAAAACATAAATAAATAATTGAAAATTAAAAAAAAAACAACTTTAGTGCTATCAGAACTAAAAATTTTGGCCGACCCAAGGCGCAAATAAAATCTGATGGGAGGTTTATTTTTATCAAATATTACAGTGATCTGTTTTATGATACCCAGTAACCACTTAAGCACTTCATCTATGCACAGACGTAGCCCATTAAGAAACAAGCTACCTACTATATACCAAGGGGTAGTTGTCGGTAACAATTCGGTCCACATGTATATATCTTGCATTTACTCGAATGAATCAAGTAATATCAAGTATATTGCTTCAAAGGAATCAAATTATATTTAAACAACCCTGACTTACTTTTTTTCTTTTCATCTCTCGGTATACCTCGCCTCGGTGTTTAGTGCGATCCTTTTCTGAGGGTGTTTTGGTTTGGGTCAAATTGCCACAGGATTATTTGGGTTAAATTAGCAGCCGGTTTGGGTCAAATTGCTGAAGGACAGTTTGGATGCAATTCTCACTGATGACAGTATATTATAGAACACATAGAACGTGGATTTATTTATGTATTGATTGATTGGGGGTTTAAGAACTTTTGACAGTTTGGGTCACCTCGTGTCGGACAGTTTATGGGTGGAGGAAGTTGGAGTCCCCGGAGAGAACCACCGAGCAAATGCCAGGCTCCCAACATACTAAGTCCACATGAGCAGGGTTAGCTATGGTTGAAGACAAGTGCACCATCAACGTACTGTACACATTGGAACACAATGCCACTGTGCCCGCACATGGGCAAGGGGGTGCAGTATTTTGCCCAAGGACACAGTGCGATTGCCACAGGTGGGATTCAAACAGAGGACAGCAGAGCTTGCATCTCCACCTACTGAGCTGCCGTGCCGTACCCCCTTCGAACGTAATTACTGCCGAGATAATTATACAATATATACTATTTTTAGGAGTGAAAAAACACATATTGTATCGTATCTAAAATATCTCACAGATGTATAACTGTATTGCTTTTCTTTGGGATGAATCTACCCAGGCCAAGTTTTCCCCAGACCGAATCTTCATGCTCCCGAAAAACGTTGACACGTTATTTTCGATGGCATTAAAAATCTAAAAAAGTTATAAGTTTTCCGTTTGTTTGGTTTACAAAACTACAAACCGTTTTTCATAAATAAAGATGGACATCACAGAATACTTTGTTTTGATTTCTGACTGGACCGAAAAAGTAACCTAACAATATCGGGTCGTTTTGTCCCAACTACCCTTCACCCCGGCTGACGAGTTGTTTCGTCGCGGGTCGCCTCGCCCCTATATTGGGGCAAAATGACTCCGGTATGAGGGGGCGAAACAGCAATGATTTATTATTAAATTGTTTTAATGGCTTAAAGTACTATTCCACCATAAAGTAACATAATAATGCATAAAACTAATACGGACACAACACACCATCTTGAAAACAATTTTTAACAACGGCAGAAAATTAAAATCCACTACTTGTTGCATTGGATGAATGTATTGGTATTATTACAGAAATGTGAAATAAATTTCTTATTGGCAGCATTGACATGAATGACTCAAACTTTGTGGAAACATATATTGAGAGGTGGCCAGAGAAACGAGTAAAAGACCCACAGAACAGAAACGGCACAGGCAGATTGATAATTATAATGCATTGTTACAGATGTTATATAACTGTACAAATTATACTCAAATGTTAAAAGTTGTACTTCTGAAGACTAAACTGTAAAAATATAGACGAATACATAAGTAAAACAGGAATAAAACATAATATCACTGCAAGTTCTGTTTTTATTTAATCCATATTCCATACCTCATTGACATACCACCAAAACCTTCGGTCAATGCAGATACGGTAAAATTTTTAAATTTTGTAAAAATTATTACAATTTTAATTGAAATTGTTTACTTCGGTAAATTCTTTGGGGAAAAATACTGAAGTACTAAAGAAACAATTACATTGCATTACCAAAATACAATTTAAGTGGGGGCGCGGTGGCTCAGTTGGTAGAGGTGCAGTGCAGGCTGCAAGCCGAGAGGTCCTCGGTTCGAATCCCACCTGCGGCAACCGCGTTGTGTCCTTGGGCAAGACACTTCACCCCGATTGCCTACATGGGGGCACGATGACGCTGTGTACTGAGGAGTACTGCACGTCGACGGTGCGCATGTCTTCAACCAATCTAACCCTGCCTGTGCTACGGTGCAGAGTTACGATGTTGGAGAGCTGACAGCTGCTCGTCGTTGCTCGGTGGTTCTCTCCGGGTACTCCGGCTTCCTCCACCCGTAAAACTGTCACGGTCACGATTAGCCAGTGTGCATAAGTATGTGACCTTAAAACACCAATAAATAAATAAATAAATAAATACAATTTAAGTTTAGGGGCGAAACAACCCACATCCGTCTGTGAGGCGAAAGGACCCGGGCGAATGTGGTTTGGGGCGAAACGACCCGAGGGGCGAATGGAAATTGGTGCGAAACGACCCGGGAGCAACTTATAAGCAAGGTACCACCTATTTTCGAGCAAACTTTTCATTCCTCTTTATTACACCTTAAAATTAGGATAATTCAAAAACTGCATTTCTTTTTGATTCTTGAACTGCACGAGCTACGTGTCCATGCATATCTTTATGAAATCACACCAATATAATCAGCAAGATCGCCGGTTATATCTGCGATTTTTCAACGAAGGTGCATCATGTAATCGTCGAATAGGACAAGTTACAAAGAAATCAGGAGAGTTCGATCTGAAATAACAAGATTATTTTCTGAGCGTATTGAAAAACCTCTAAAAGGACAGAATACGAGTGATGTGTAGATATGTAAATATCATGCAAAGCTGAGATGCAAGTTGGGTTGCAACAGAAAATGAACCCATTTGACATTTTGTTTGATTGTTGATATCGGCCCAAAGATTCGTTGAGGAGAAAAACCCGATTGAAATTGTATCAGCAAGTGTGAACCAGAAGTCACATGATTTTTCCCCCGAGATTTACTGCCCAATTCAAAATATCGCTTGACGTTATTAGAGAATTCTATTCTGGAACACATTTATCTGATTGGGTATGTGCAACCCCTTGCAGGCCTACGGCCCGCTCGGGTTTCTATAATGCTACGAGTGGGAAGGTGGTTTGCAGGTATCTTCTTCGTTTTACTGCTGGGGCATGACTCAGTTGAAAGCCTTTCCCCATAAACAACTTTTATCCCAAATTTCACTAAAACCTGAGACCTAACTCTCAAGTTATAATGCAAACAGACATCAGAGTGCAGATGGACATATATATGGACGGACATATGGATATACTTCAAATATAAGAGATTATACCAGAGGTACTGACATACCAGTGTCAAGGATAAGGCTGTGTCAGATGGCAGACAAAATCTCTCACCCAATGAACCTTGCAACAAATCTCAGAGCAAAAAGTTTTTTTTATGTAAAATCTTTGAAGTGTTGAGAAACCCATTTTAGAACTCAAAACATCAGAGGAACTCTGCAGGGTAATGTAAAATGAAGAACAGCATGCTAAGCACGGTATATGCACCCCCCCCCACACCCATCTCTCAAAATTATATGAGGGACATAATTTCAACACTAGGCATACACACGAGGGCTTTATCATCTTTGTTTTACAGCAGAGAGAAATCCATCCCAGCAGAAATTGTGAGATCAACGTACACCCCCTTATCAATAGTTTGTGTCAATCAGATCATCTACATGTGAGATGTGAAATTATTGTCTTTGCTTTGCAGCAACATTAATCTCCCCAACCCAGAAGTAACTGTAAAGGCAGAAACAATGATTGGACCATCAAAGAGAACAAATGCGTAATGCCACATGTGGGGAGGTGATTTGCATGAATTTTCTTGTTTTCTTGGTTTTACTGCAGGAACCTAAATTTGAAAGCCTTTCCCATAAACAATCTTCATTCCAAATTTTATTGAAATCTGATAACCCAAACCTGACATATGAGACAAACTGACAAAAAATTGGTATTTTACGAGACAAACAGCAAATTTTCAAAGTTAAAAAGCGGGATAAGACTGAAAAGTGAAACGTAATAAATATGATTGAGATCCGACAATACAAACCCGAAACACGAGGCGAACAGACAAAAATAGGCTATTCTTGTATATTCAAAGGGCCATAATGCACAGAAAAAATATTTTCAACAGCAAAATGGCTGTTACACCTTAAAGATCTTACATGTATGATAGTGAACGTGTGTATGAAATTTCAATGAAATCTGGTCAGTAATGTTCAAGTTATAATGCGGGCCGACATCTGAGTGAGGGTGGACAGACATACGAACAGATACATGGTCAGACACCTCGACTCTCGGATAGGCGCAATCCAGTATACACCACTTTTTGAAAAAAATGGGGGCATAATTAGCTATCTGAGGGCAAGTATGTCAGTACCGTACCAGTTTCCAAACTCCTTCGGGACATTGCTACAGTCTTACATACCAATTATTGACCAAATCTATAGATGTTTGTTCAGGTTGTCATGCTAATGAGCTGGCAACGGGCAAAAATTAACTAACTGAGGGCCATAACTCCACTCAGTATAGCTGAGCTGCACCAATTTTCGAACTCCTTCAATACATTATTATGAAAGTCTCACATACAAAATATTGACCAAATCCTTTGATAAGTGTGCAGGTCACCGTACTAATGAGCGGAAAACAGGAAAACATTAACTAATTAAGGGCTATAACTCTGCTCAGTACCAGTTTTCGACCCATTCAAGACATTTTTAAGAAAGTTTCGCATTCCAAACGTTGACAGAATCCATTGATATTTGAAGTTATCATACTACCAAGCTGAAAACAGGAAAAAATCAACAAATTAAGGGTCATAACTCTGCCCAGTACAGCCGAAACATACCCATTTTTTAACTCATTCAAGACATTAAGAAAGTCTCACATACCAATACTGAGCCAAATCTACTGCTATCTGTTGCAAGTTATTGTGCAAACAATCTGAAAACAAGCAAACATTAACGAATTACGGGTCATAACTCCGTATTGCGAAATTTTCTGGATTTTTCAAACATTATGAAATTGATTTCTATTAAAAAATGGGGAGTATCAGGGTATCACATGACAAAAGACTAGTTGTAAAGGACTCCCCCTTTCAAGGATAATGGGACAGCATGGCATTCACCACCATGCAGCCTTGAGGCTGCATTTTGAATTCCTGTGTTTGTTGTTCGCATAAAATATTATTTTATTATTATCAGTTATGGTACAAATATGGTACCGATAGTTTATTTGGAATTTATAGAATTTCAGACTTGGGGACTTCATAATATTGTTATTGCCTTAGTTATGGTTCTTTATAAATTATGGGCAATTTAGTTTGAAAACGGGGGTTCATGAAGATTCAGCCCCAGGAAGATTCAGCCCTCATACTTTTTCCGAGAATATTCGGTCTCAGTCGTGGTCGAATCTTATCACCTCAGAGGCCAAATCTTCACAGATTTTTTTTTCTTTAAATGTTCTATGCATTTTTTCTATAGTTTTTTTTAAGGATTTATGATTACTTATCATGATAAAATTGTGCAATATGAAACAAACCTTTATGAAGTTGGAGCAAACAAACCCTTCAGAAAACAACCTGAGAGGTTCTCAGTTCGAATCCCACCAGCGGCAACTGTAGTAAGGGGTACTGCACATCGATGATACACTTGTCTTCAACCCAAACTAACCCTGATTGTTTGGAGTTACAGTGTTGAGGAGCCTGACAGTTACTTGTCATTGCTCAGTGGTTCTCCCCGGGTACTCTAGGTTCCTCCCCCAGTAAAACTATCTGACATGAGGTGACCCTGGCTGTAAAAAAGTGTTGTTAAACCCCAATAAATAAAGAAATAAAATTTGCTGAATCCAAGACTTTTGAATGATGGTTTTGATTCGGAGGGGGGAGGGGTTGGTTATACAGTGGAGTCCACTTAATTGGTGATCTCTTAATTGTATATCCCTGTTAACTGAATATAATTTCCCAACACAAAATCATTTACCATGCCTCGAGTACAAATTTGTCCTGTTAATTGAATGTAGGTTATATTGTAAACTGAATTGAATAAAAAAAATCTTGTAACATGTCGAGAAATTACCCTGACTCTTCCCAGTTTTCCTTCGGTTTTTGACTAATTTGGCCTCAGTACATCCAATACAGGCATTTAATCTATTATATTTTGTTTGACAGAGCTCATGGAGCTCTGTGAAACAAAATATAATAGAATAAGTGCTAAGTTTATCTCTAGAATACAGGAAAGTGACACAATCCCTGTTAATTGAATACTACTGTTAACTGAATACTTTTCATTGGAAAAGTGGCTATTCCATTAAGAGGGTTCCACTCTGCAGCAAAATCAAACATCACAAACTAATAATAAAACTATGTACTTTAGAAATGTTCAAGTGGTCGTTCTGCAATATGTTTTAGCTGGTACTATACAGTTCTGAAGGTTAAAATGCAATTCTTATTGATCTAAGGTCTAAAAAACACAAAGAATATACTATGTCTGTGTTCCAATAATCTGTAACAATTAATTGACAGTTCTGGGGGTGTGGTAGCTCAGTTAGTAGAGGTGTATGCTGCAAACCGAGAGGTTCCCACCTCGGCAACCATGTTGTGTCATTGGGCAAGACACTTCACTCCCATTGCCCACATAGGGCCATGATGCCATTTTGTACCAAAGCATACTGCAAGTCAATGGTGCAATTGTCTTCAACCAATGTTAACCCTGCATGTGTGGAGTAGGTATCTGCTCGCATCTGCCCACGTAATATGCAAATTCAGCAGTTGAAAAAATATTATTTTTAAAAAAATTTCAACAAAACCATATCATGTGACCCCTCGTTGGAACGAGTCGTCGAGCTCGTTCTAACAAAGGGTCACATGATATGGTTTTGTTGAAATTTTTGGAAAAAATTAAAAAAATGATATTTAAAATAATAAATTTTGATATCGTCTGCATTGGATAAAGGGTTAATATTAGGTCATAATGAAAGGGAAATGGTTAGCATTTGGACATTTTTGTATAGATTGTGCGATGCGAATCCAGTCATCAAGTACCCTGCTATTATAAACATAAAATTCTATGCTTCTTCATGAAAATTATATTGTTACTACCTGTTAAAAATTCCTTCCAGGGCATTATAAAAATTATTTGTAAAAATAATAACATATGATACACAATTATTTCAATTTTTTAATGTCACTTCTTAGACCCTGGTCATTTTTATTGCAGCATAGTTACGTTTTCCCCATTTTTTTTTTAAATATTTATTTATTTAAAATAAACTGAAGTTGAAAATTAAAAAAATAAATTAACAATTTGTGTTCTGTAGCTTCTGTTACTTTTTTACTATTTTATCAATAAGAATTGGGTTCAGTAGTTGGTGGTGCAGGCTGCAAGCCGAAAGGTCCTCGATCGAATCCCACCTGTGGAAACCACTTTGTTTCCTTGGGCAAGGCACTTCATTCCCATTACCCACGGGATGGCATTGTGTACCAAGGCATACTGCATGTCAGTCGTACACTTGTCTTCAACCAATGCTAACCCAGTTTGTGTGCTGTTTGTTCGTTATTTGTTTGTCATTGCTCAGTGGTTCTCTCTGGCTTCCCCATCTGTAAAACTGTCCAAAATGAAGTGAACCTGGCTATCGAAGTGTCATTAAACCCCAATAAATAAATCAGTAAGAATCATGCACTCCTACAAATGTATTCTGGAGGACAGTTTGGGGCAAATTGCCAGAGGATGGATTGGGTTAGATTAGTATCCAGTTTGGGTCAAATTTTTGGAGAACAGCTTGGATGCAATTCTCACAAATTCCAGTCACTTGGGCACCAAGTCATTTAGGCCCCAGTCATTGCGGCCTCAAACCAATTCAGCCCCAATTTACCAGGTCATTTTGGCCTCTATAAATATTTATAAATATCTTCTGAATTTTAACATTTTTTCTATTTAATTGTTTTTCAACATTCACACCTCAAATAGATATTCAGGTATACATATGATATATGGTATTCCTTCATGCCTAGTAGATTTTCTTTCATGATGAATAAGTGAATGAAAAGTTTCAGCACGCCGAAGCTGCACATGACGATGTGGGATTTGAAATCCCTTGCGGCCTGAATAATTTTATTTGCTTATGAATTCACGAGAATCGGAAGAGAGGGCCAGCAATGTTATTTGATTTGAGAGTGCGCATTAGAAGTGGGGTACTGGGATCAGACCCCCGTAGACCTCGAACTGGAAAGTGACTAGAAATTGTGGATAAGTACAAGAATTTTTGTCTGTGTTTTAGAAAACGTGGACATATTTACATGTATGGTAGTATCGAAATCGCAGTTTGGTGGTTGTTTTAGAAAAAAGAAAAGAAAAAGAAACCTTTTGAACCTCAAACTGGGCGGTGACTTGGAATTGTGCATAACAACATGAATGAATGAGATGACTGAATATACTTTTCGAAATTTCAAAGTAAACAAATTTCTTTTACTTATATAGATCGCACCTTAAATGTATGTAAAATTGAACACATGGATAATTTTTAATGTCATGTAAAACTTTTCTGTACACTGTGTAAATACAAATGACTGAACATTACTTAATAAATGTAATTACCCATTATATCTAAACATAAACTATGCGCTGATCTGTATAGATCTCTACACTCAAAATGGCGCCGAGACGACCAAGGGGCCGAAGTGACTGAGGTCGAAGTGACTAGGGCCGAAATGACTTTGATGCCGAAGAGACCAGAGGCCGAAATGACTTGGGATCGAAGTGATTGGATACCATTCTCACAGATGAGAGACGTTAATTATTACAGAACACATCGAATGTGAATTTGCTGCAGAGATAATTGCTCGACGATATATATTAATATTTTTTTTCAATAAAAATCGAGCAATATAATAATATTTTTTTAAGAATTATTTTTTAGGTGTTAAAACGAATATCGTAGCATATCTAAAATATCCTAAGAGGTGCATACTGCTTTTCTTTTGGACGAATCTTCCCTGGGCCGAGTTTTCCCCAGGCCGAATCTTCCTCCAGTTCCCGAATAAAGAGTACATGCCATTTTCACTGCTGGTAAATATCCAAAAAAGGTTATTATTTTCCATGTTTTAGTGTTTGAAAGTAAGAAGCACCGTTCAGAAATACAGATGGCACCAAAACGTGACACATTATTACTTTGTTTTGATTTCTGACGGGACCGAAAGCAACCTGTCAGTATCACTTTTTTTTAATTACACCCATTTCGTCCGCTAACCAAATCGTCCGCTGCAATTTTACCCAAGTCGTCCGCTGCAATTTTACCCAACTCATCCGAAACTCGTCCGCTGGGGCAAAATATTGAAGTATTGTATTTTTAATCATTTTTTTTATCTATTTATATATATATATATTGTATACTTCATTATATATTATCTATTGTAATATACCTTAATGCACCTCCTTGCATTAAAATTTCATATACTTATACGAAATTCTGAAAACAGACATGTCAGAACAAAATAAACTACTCAGCCATCTAATTAATTTCGACACTGTTTAACGCTGCTCTGATTACTGTTTTTTCAATGGATTACCTATAATAATTATATTATTACAGCAAAAGTTCTTAAAGTATATGAATGTTATATAAAGTTCCGCAACATTATCTTATAATTTTGCAATTATTCATTGAAGCGCGCCACCGGCGCTTTACAGTGAATAATCGCACACTTATTAGCAAATGTATTACAAGAATTAATTATATTAAGAAACGCATAAGCATTTATGTTATATTAAGTTCCGCAACGTAATCTTATAATTTTGCAATTATTCATCGAAGCGCGCACTGGCGTTTTACAATGAAAAATCGCAAAATTATTAGCAAATGTATTATAAGAATTAATTATATTAAGAAACGCATCAAAACGTGTTATAATGATATTAAGAAACGCAACAAAACTTGTTATATTAAGTTCCGTAACATAATCTTATAATTTTGTAATTATTTATGGAAAAAATATTTGCTATGCTACAGTTAAAACTAGAAGTCCTGTCATGAAATGCGCACAAACAGCACGTTGATATGCGCGTTAATCTGCGCGTTATGGCTCAAGTAAAGCTATCAAATTCTGTTCATATGGCCTGTGTACAAGCAATGTTTCAGCCAATGGACCTCCGGGTAACCCGGAGGTCCATTGGCAGAAACATTGCATGTGTTTGCTATGAGTAACCAGGAGAACCCGCCGTGCTTTGGGTGCCATTCGATATGGTAACTGCGCGCAATTCCAACGCGCAATTAAGCCTACATAAGCGCACTATTGGTGACAGGACTTCTAGTTTTAACTGTATGCTCTTATTACCTTGTGTACTGAATAAATATCATTATTTCGTTTCATACTGAATAAATGTCAATTAGTTTATTTTCCATGTTTTTATGATATTCAAACCCTTGGCGGACGAATTGGGTAAAATTGCAAGCGGACGAATTGGGCAAAATTGCTGGCGGACGATTCGGTGCGCTGGCGGACGAAATGGGTAAAATTGCAAGCGGGCCATTCGGATTGCAGACGAAAGGTCCGTATGCCCTTTTTTCAAGCAAACTTTTCCTTACCTTTACAACACTCTAACATTCGGATAGTTTAAAAACTGCGTATCTATTCGTTTTGATACTTTAGGAGATACGTGTCAATGCATATGTGTATACAATCGCACCAATATAACAACACTTATCAGTTATATTATCAGTTATATGTGCGGTGTTTCGATTAAAGTTATCACTGGCAGACCAGTTGCAACGAAATTAGGAAAGTTCGATTAGAAAAAAAGGAGAGCATCAGCTGAGCATATTGACAAACCTCCAGAAGGACAGAATTCGAGTAATAATAATAATAACACTTTGGCCGGCCGCTGATTTGTCGCGGTTCTTGGATAAGAAGGCCTTGGTTAGCCCTGAAGTGTAGATATGTATATATCACGCAAAGCTTAGAGGCGAATTGGGTTGTAACAGAAAACGAACAAATTTGACAATTTGTTTGATTACTGTTCTCAGCCAAAACATTCCCAGAGGGGGATAGGCCAAGAACAATTGAATGGGCAATTCGACACCGGAAATTACATGATTTTTTATCAGTTATATTATCAGTTATATGTGCGGTGTTTCGATTAAGGTTATCACTGGCAGACCAGTTGCAACGAAATTAGGAAAGTTCAATCAGAAATAACGAGAGCATCAGCTGAGCATATTGAAAAACCTCCAGAAGGACAGAATTCGAGTAATAATAATAATAACACTTTGGCCGGCCGCTGATTTGTCGCAGTTCTTGGATAAGAAGGCCTCAGTTACCTCTGGAGTGTAGATATGTATATATCACGCAAAGCTTAGAGGCGAATTGGGTTGTAACAGAAAACGAACGGATTTGATAATTTGTTTGATTACTGTTCTCAGCCAAAACATTCCCAGAGGGGGATAGGCCAAGAGCAATTGAATGGGCAATTCGACACCGGAAATTACATGATTTTTTTTCACTGAAATTTACTATCACATTCAAAAAATCACATTGATGGCTATAGAGAATTCTGTTCTGGAACACATTTATCTGTCTGGGTGTGTGGAACCCTTTGAAGGCCTCGGTCCGCTTAGAGTTTCTTTAAAGTCTGTCGTATTTGCGGAAGCAAAACGGCATTCCATTGTGTTTGTTTATACATGTGCAGACGTGATTTGCGATGATTAAATAGTTCCGGTGCCAATTAAATATGCAAATAGGTTGGTCACATGAGTGGAGTGAGATAGCTGTCTCGTGGGTGGGGGTGAGATAGGCATATCTCTTCCAGCTGGCCCACACGACTTTATAAATATCTCAGTACCTTAGTGTTGGGAGAATATTATTATTTCTGATGAGTGAGGGTGTGAGATGGGGACATCTCACCTAGAGCAAGTTATTTTGACCAGACACGAGGCTTGCCGAGTGTGTGGACCAAATATCTTGTCACGAGGGTGAGATTTCGCCTTCTCACCCCCACCCCCATCAAGGATAATGTTTCTCCCCACAAAAACACTCTGACGTCATCAAAAGTAATTCAGGTGCACGTGGGGCTATATCGAGAACAGTTTTGTTGTCCATTTCTGAAAATAAATTAATTTGCTTATCGGAAATAACACACAAAAGGTCTGTATATACCACAGGTATATACCACGAAATTAAATTCCCACGCCGGCAAGACAGGGGTTAAATATTTGTAGCGAAATGAACACTGGCACATTCCGATTACGTCATATTATGAATTCTGCAATGTATTCGCATAACTTTTCGACGGGAATTTCGTGCAACTCTCTCCACTCATAATGGCGTTAACAAAAAATCCATATAAAAGAGTCAAGTGTCCTTTGGTTTTGCGGTCTGTGTTTTTGTTTCTTCGACAAACGTTCTCCTGCTAATATTTCCGAAACGTGTTACCATGTTGTTTGTTTTCAGAAGAACGTGCGATGATTGAATAGACCTGCTCTCATTAAATATGCTAATAAGCCGGTCACTTGGGTCATGTGAGATAGATATCTATCTCACACGATCTTCTGACATGAGACACGCAGATCTTGCATAGGAAGTGGAGGAGAAATTATTATAGTTATGGATAACTTTACATGCCTGAATTCTGTCTCGTCTGTGTCATCAGACAACAATTTTATCGAAAACGAAGAACTGAAAAAATGAAATAACATTTGAGAGCAGCTACCATAAAGTATATTTTGGGTACCAAATTTTGGTTCCAAATGCTATGTTTTTGGTGCGGTATGAATTTGTTAAGTGCAACCGGACAGCGTGAACACAACCTGTAGAATGTTTTTTTTAGGTAAACATACACACCCTGTGAATGACATAACAGATGTTTATGCTTTTGTAACTGACCCAGTGGCCTAATTGGTAGAGTGCTAAATTATTTTCTCGTCAAAATTTATTCACGTATGGAGCCCGAGAGGTGAAATGGACAATTTTTTTGTAATCCATGGAACGGATTAGTAATCCGTTCGCATGGATTAGTAACCCGTTCACATGGATTAGTAAACCATGCGCACGGATTTGTAAGCCGTGCGAACGGATCAGTAATCCCTGCACACAGATTACCAAAAATGACCATGTCACCTCTCAGGCTCCATAATTCACATGTGTTTGCTTTGATATAATTTATGTAAGAGCATTTATTTATTTATTTATTTATTTATTTATTTATTTATTTATTTATTTATTAGGGTTTAACGACACATTATCAGCCAAGGCCATATCGTGTCGGAGACAGTTTTACGGGTGGAGGAAGCCGGAGTACCCGGAGAGAACCACCGAGCAAAGACGAGCAGCTTCCAGCTCCCCAACATCGTAACTCCGCAATGCAGCACAGGTTGGTTGACGACATGCGCACCATCGACGTGCAGCACGCCTTAGTACACGTCGTCATCGTGCCCCCATGTGGACAAACGGGGTTAATTGCCTTTCCCAAGGACACAACGCGGGAGTCCGTGTATCGATCGCTCAGACAGTCACCCATCCAGGGACTAATCGTGCTGGACGTTGCTTAACATCGGTGATCTGACGCGAACCGGTTACCGCAACGCCAACGCGCCCCAAGAGTGTCTATAGACACTCTCCCATAAATCCCTTTACCTAACGTAACGGCCAAAACCGGCCAGCGCTATTCTCAAAAATCGCCAATTAATTTTCATTATTTTTTCATTTTTTGTCGCAAAAACATAGGTTATGACCCCTCATTGGAACGAGCTCGTCGAGCTCGTTCCAATGAGGGGTCATAACCTATGTTTTTGAGACACAAAATGAAAAAAATTAGTTATTCAAGATTTTTTTTTTGCAAGTGTCGTCTGCTTGTCATGTTAGGTAAAGGGATAAATTTGAACAAGACAAATCACAACTGATTAAATAATTTCAGTTCAAAGATGATAGGAAGCACTTCCACTGAATATGATTAGGCTGTGGTACCACCCGCACATCAGAGTAAAACCCAAATGTTCCTGAACTCTACCAGTTAATCGAATGATCTAATATTGAAAAGGTCAAATGACTTGAGTCGCCAGTCCTGTGTGGAGGCTTTTTAATTTTTTTAGTAATCATATTATGCAAGACAAGAGACTATTTTGATTCTATTGTTGATACACTGTGGCACTTTTTCATCTCCAAGAGCTTTTGGCAGCAACTTCGGGTATTTTACTTCAGGCCTGTAGATTTGAGGTGAAGGGTCACACGAAGGTTACCTAAAATGAAAAACACGTGAACAAAAAATGGGTCGCGCCAAATTGTCGCCGGGTCACACAAAACTTTCACCAAGTTGAATGAGCAAGAACAAATAAATTGTGGAATGATGCTGAGCATTAGCCAACCATCAGTTGCATACATGTAGGTGTTTGTATCTGTCTGAAGTATAGTTGCTCTGTTGGCCAATTATTGGCCAACAGAGCTGCTATACGTCAGGTAGGTGCAAGCACCAATGATGATGACTGGTTGATGCTCGACATCATTTAAATCGGTTGATCATATACAGATGTAATATAGGTACAGAATCAGAAAATGGCTATAATTCGTGTCTCTGTCACAAATAGTAATTATAGATGCCACACTCTTCTGCATCATGCCAAGATTAGGCTATATTTGCAACGAATTTGCATCTGAATTCCGGCACCACAGTCGCATTATTGTTCCTAAGAATTCACCTCTATTCATTAGGATATTGCCCACAGGAGCAAGAACTTGGCTATGATACAAAAGTTCATATATCAGCATAGTTGTTGTAGATATACTGACACAAAAAAGAAAGAAACAAATGTGAAAAATAGCATAAAGGATGAAATATAATAGTTCTAATGCTGCATGTTTGTGGACAAGAAGTCGTGCAAAGAGTTTAATGACATGTTGTTGTTGTATACCCAACCGTATACAATTTTGCTACTGATTTCAAAATGGCACGTGCTACCCGAGAATGCCAGATTGAATGGGTGACCGACGAATTTCTTTGTGTTATGTTGTGCTAGAGAGCCTGAGTTATTGAGAAAACACGCTAGTTTTTGTCTTCCGACATTTTAAAAATCCCAAGGTTACCCGAAAATCACAGGTTGCGTGCCATTGGTATATGCATGACGCTGGGATATCTCCGGATGAGCTCGCTGCTGAGTTCGGAGTCACTGTGGCCAATATTTACCGTCTAATTGGAAGGTGTGGAACCACCACTGGATCTACTGCCGATCGACCGCGTTCAGGTCGACCAATAGTTACGACCCATGTACAAGACCGACACATCAGGACGTCTCACTTACGGGATCGCTTCCTTCCGGCGACGAGGACAGCAGCAATTACTCCTGGTAGAACTAACAATAGAATCAGTGCACAAACGGTCCGTAACAGACTCGCTGAACACGGCATCCGCAGTAGGCGTCCGAACCACGGACCAATGCTTACCCAACGCCATCGTACCGTCAGAATGGAATAGGTATGTCAGCGTGTTGGCTGGACTCAGCAGCATTGGAGCGCACGATTTTTTCTTCGGCGCGCTGATGGTAGGGCAAGAGTGTATCGCCGACGAGGAGAACGGTTTTCTGATGCTTGCGTGCGAGAATGCGACCCTTTCGGTGAAGGTAGTGTAATGATTTGGGCAGGAATTTTCTTGCACCATCGAACACAGTTGATCTTCAACATGGATAGCGATATAGGGACGAAATTCTTAACGCTGTTGCTGTCCCGTTGTTCAACGCTAACGTCAGATTATAGTTATTCTAGCAAGACAATGCCCAATGTCACGTGACGCGTACCTGTCGTGACTTTCTTGAGGAGCAGAGCATCGAACCTTTTCTCTGGCCCCCATTCTCGCCACATTTGTCGCCAATCGAGCATCTTTGGGATCAGTTGGACAGTCGGGTACGACTTCATGATCTTCAGACGATAGGCGTTTACGTAATGTTCTAAGGCAGGAGTGGAATGCAATACCACAGGGTGACATCCAGAGACTTATCAGGTCAATTCGCCGTCGATGTCTTGCCACCCAAGAGGCAAAATTTTAACCAAGTTGAATGATCAAGTACAAATAAATTTTCATTTCACCCCATGTGTGAATTGCAACGTTCTGACGTGACGCTGCCAACAGTAGGAACATGAAATTATGCAAATTCATACAGCTAGACTCAAAATATAAATTTACAATAATTTTTTTCCGACTGAAGTCGATAATACTAAAAAATTGCTCCTCAAAGTTTATTATACTTTCTTTTTTGACTCAGTATTTATCTTAGTTACCTAACAGGTTATCCGAATCAAGTAGAGGGGAACGAACGATAGGTTACCAAATCCCACGCCAGGTGAACGATAAATGGGTAACGCAAAATTCTGAAAATAGCGGGTCTGTTATTTCCTTTCTCGATCTGGAGAGTGGGGCTCCCTTCCAACTTGTACACGTTAAACAGTTTTTTTCTTGTCATATGTCTATTTATTTTATATCAGCACGTTGTTTGATGGATTGGTTGTTTAATACAAAAACAAGAAGTAATAACCCTGTACATCTTCCAGTTCGACAATAACCTGTTCAATTGTTCAATTTATTCATGAATTATTTATTTGTTGGTTCTGAATAAACTTTGCGCTTCTGTGATTTCACAGATCAAAATCAACACTCTTTGGGACAAGAAATTCTCGCGGTGGTTTTTAAGCTTGTATAATTTATGAAATGATACACTGCACAACTTAACTTTTATTTCCATCTCATTGCACTTTGCTCTCTGTAAAATGAATACAAAAGACATTGGTCGTGAAAAGTTGAGAACGAGATATAAAAATCCATTCTAAATGAAAACTCAAATTGTAACAATAGGATTTTCTATTGATAAACCAATAGAGAAAATATTAACGCTAAATAGTTCTCACTCCTTAACCCTCTGAACCAAAACCCCCTTTTCCGGTAGAGTATTGTTGTGGGGCCTGCAGACATGAAGGTGGTTGTTGCTTACTGAACATGTATGGTAGACCAATCAATGTTTTCAACGTGCAGCCTTGGGGCTGCACGTTTAAATATTAATTTGTCTACTCCCAAATGATTGATATGGACACTTTAAATTGTTGTCATTGAACTAACATGGAAGGTACCATTAGTGTTGAACGAGTTAACTGATAGGTGACTGCAACAGAAGGTTGTACTATTTTAGTCCAAACTGAGTTGACCGTTTTCCCAGCATGTCTGCACGTTACTCGGTAAAATGGTAGACAACACGTTGGCGTTTCTGAAAAATATGTCGAACAGTTTTGTTTGTTTATTTATTGGGGTTCATCAACCAGTGTCCGTGGAGCAGTTTCACGAGTGGAGAACCACCGAATAGCGGCGAGCAGCTGCCAGACTCTCCAACATACTAATCCGACACAAGCAAGGTTATCAGGGGTTAAAGTCGAGGGCACCATCGATGTACAGTATGCATTATTTAATTATTTTTTTATTTATTTATTTATTTATTTATTTATTCATTTATTTATTTATTTATTTATTGGTGTTTAAGGTCACACATTTCTGCCCAACGGCTAATCATGACCACAACAGTTTTACGGGTGGAGGAAGCCGGAGTACCCTGAGAGAACCACCGACCAACGACGGGCAGCCCTCAGGTCCCCTAACATACTAATTCCATACAAGCAGGGCTAGCATTGGTTGAAGACAAGTGCACCATCGACGTGCAGTGCGCCTCAGTACACTACGCCACCGTTCCCCCTCGTGGACAATGGGGGGTCAAGTGTCTTGCTCAAGTACACAACGCGGTTGCCGCAGGTGGGATTCGAACAGAGGACTTCTTGGCTTGCAGCCTGCACCTCTACCTACTCAGCCACCGCGCCCCCACAGTACGCATTAGTATACAGTGTTAAGGGTCCCCGCGTGTCTAATCGAAACCCAGGATACATGTTTGGATGAGTTAACCTTTAATCACAATTTAGACTGGTGAAGCATGCTGTTATAAACAGCTCCCCATAAATAGACGAAATTCTGCTCATCCACTTGGTAAAACAGAAATATCAAACTTTTTTCATCATTCCAGTTACAGAATGTTTTTAGGGGGTTTGTGACCCCTTTATTGCAGTGTTTTTCTTGTACAATTTTTACCACACCCCTTGCGGGACGTTAGGTCATGGGGTGGGGTGGTTGGTTACCCGAGCCCCGAGAACACATTATTTTCTGGATTTTGCAATTTTTTTATTAAGCCTTTTTTTACATCAGCTTGATTATATTTCTTTTTTTAACCCTTTACCAAACAAGAAAAGCAAACGACACCTGCTAAAAAACAATTCATGAATAACTATTTTTTCATATTTTGTCCCCAAAACATAGGTTATGACCCCTCATTGGAACGATCCCGACGAGCTCGTTCCGATGAGGGGTCATAACCTATGTTTTTGAGACAAAGAAAATGAAAAACAAATAATGAAAATTGATTGGCGATTTTTGAGAATAGCGCTGGCCCTATTTGGCCGTTAGGTCGAGTAAAGGGATAAAATTGTATGTGATGAGGAAAGCAATAAGACATCCACTATAACGATAGTTTAGCCCTTGTGTGTTCATTTTTCAAGAAGAAAGTGGTTTCAGGGAGTCATCTCATGAGGGTGGGTGCTAGTACACAAGAAGAAATATTTTGCTTGCATTTTTATTTTTTTTCATTCACATTCATTTTCATTCTTTCACAATAAGCCTGTTTCGAATGGCCATCTTGGATTTAATCTATGCAAGGTCATAGGTCGCGGGGTGTAAATATTTTAAGAAAGCACTCAGTAAGCAATCAATAGGAGAAGAGAGCGAGTGAACCTATTCGGGCCCCATTACGTCCAGTCGTGAGAATTCCATAAGACATTTATCCAGTGTTACCATTTGTTTAAGGCAATGACAATATTGTATGCGAACTTTCGTTATTTCGAAATTAGTTACTATCGACTTGAATGATGTTTGAATGTACCCAGGGATGTGGCGACAGGGGATGGGGGTGGGGGTGTCCCCCCCCCCCCCCCCAGCTAGGAGTATTTTTTTCAATAGTTGGAAATTCCGAGGTCAAAAATCAAATAGTTGGAAATTCAATAAATTAACATTGTTCATGAAAAATATTAAACTTCCAACTTAATGATGAGAAATTTTGATCTTTTATTTCCAACTGGAAACTTGAGTTTCAAATTTCCTACTCCAAAAGTGACATTGGCCTCAAAATTTCGACTCTGACATCAATCCGGGAAATTTTCTGACCCAGACACATTATAAATGATGCTTTTTCCGTTTCAGGACTAGTGAACATTCAGAAGGGTTCATAAGCATGTATATATATATATATACACTTCATCAAATATTTAATATAACTTCGTCAAATTGCCAATCGGCAATTTGACGAAGTTATATATATATATATATATATATATATATATATATATAATCACTTTAACCCTTTACCCAACGCAGACGATTTAAAAATTCATTATTATAAATATCATTTTTTAAATTTAAAAAAAAAAATCAACAAAACCATATCATGAGACCCCTCATTGGAACGAACTCGACGAGCTCGTTCCAAAGAGGGGTCACATGATATGGTTTGTTGAAATTTTTCGAAAAATAATATTTTTTCAGCAGTTGTATTTGCATATTACGCGGGCGTATGCGGGCGATTCGTTGGTTAAAGGGTTAAAAGATATCACCCAGCGCTGCAGTGCAACCACCTACCGAAACCACTCACAGTTGGAATTTACACCGGAGACACCCCCTTCCCCCCAGCAGAAACCCTCTAGCTACATCCCTGAATGTACTCTGCGTCATGGGTCTGTGGACGTTGCCACTGTCTCGACAAAAAGTAACAATAAACAAATATACGTCAATAAAATGACACTTCCCACAGGTTAGATAAGATTGGGGTTCATAAGCCGTTTCTTCAGAATGGCGAAGATCCGTGTGATTTTTCCAATTTGTATAAAAACGATACCATTAATTACCGGAAAATACTAAACTGACCATCTCGCCTGAACTTACCCAAGACACCATGTAGCAACCCCATGCCAGTGAATCAAATACTAGAAACGTTTTCAACTTAACTTGTCATCTCAATCGTAGTTAGGATGAAGAACAAGACATGCTGACAGATGTCTTTTGAGATTTGAGCCACACACACCCTACCTTGCACACCTTGCTATAGTATGAGAAGAGGGAGGAGGGCTACGATGCCCTGCAGTTTTCAAAAAAATACATTGCTTATAATCCCTCATTGGAATGAGCGCATTGAATTAATTCCATTGCAGGGGTGAGATATTAATTGATAGAAGAAAAAAATATTTTAGGGGGATTTTTCAGAAATATAATTGATTTTGTCTTTTGGCAGCAAGTAGAGGGTTAATATACCTTCTGAACCTAGAATCTCTCATAATTTTCAATTTTTGTCTTGCAAAGATAGCTTATGACCCCTGTTTGGGAAGAGGCTTTCAAATGAAAGGTCATAGGCTATACTTTTAGGCAGAAACCAGAAAAAATAATAAAATTTGAACAGCATCTTTTCTGAACAGCATTATAATTTAACCCTTTACCCAACGTAACGGCCAAAACCGGCCAGCGCTATTCTCAAAAATCGCCAATTAATTTTCAAAATATTTTCATTTTTTGTCTCTTAAACATAGGTTATGACCCCTCGTTGGAACGAGCTCGTCGAGCTCGTTCCAACGAGGGGTCATAACCTAGGTTTTTGAGACAAAAAATGAAAAAAATTAGTTATTCAAGAATTTTTTTGCAAGTGTCGTCTGCTTTTCATGTTAGGTAAAGGGTTAACTGTTGCATGTTGCAATGGTTAAGAAATAGGTTACAGAATAAACGGTAAGTTACAGTATATTCGAAAACACCAACCATTTAGGAGATTTTCTCAAAATACCCTCAAGACTGGAAAAGCCACCGTTAGCCCAATGTTACCGCCTTTGTGCTCCTGTTATCTCTGCTTGAGGTTACAACATAAAAAAAGGATATCATTAAGACTCTAACACATTTAAATTTCCAGCTTTTTCGAAAGGAGTTCGTTCCAAGCTGTGAGATAAAGTATAACAAAACCTAATGTTTCAGCTAATGGACCATTAGCTTGAACTTTGGTCACCAAGAACAGTTTTTTTTTGTAAAGTGGAATAGCCACTGAACCACAGGCTCAATACCAGGTGAAATAAGTTTTTACAATAACACAGTAAACCTTTCTCTTTTATTTTCCCTCGTTCGTGATTCCAACTCTTTGATATCATTTCTTGATAAGGTTTCAGGAAATGACGAAGTGTGTTGGAATTATCAACATATACACGCTAAAACTAAAGTGTTAAAATTGCACTTGAAGTGCTGTATTTAACACTTACTAAGTGCTGAACTAGCACTTTGTTCAAGTGTAGATATCCCAGAACTTGACAGGTGTTGACAATAATACCACTTGACAAGTGTAATGTCGCGACACTTAAAAGGAAACAACGCAGATGACGCGGATCAGGCTCGAACTCTCGAGCCTGATCCGCGTCATCTGCGTTGTGTCCTTTTAATTATGTACCCACCAAGCGCAAATCAAATTATGGGCGATTCTGGAAGAACCACCAATGCTGGACACATGGGAAGCGCCATCCATTCAAGTTTCAGATGTCTGACGATTGTAATGTCTAAGTGCTTAAAGCATTGCACTTTGAGTGTTAAAATCAAACCCTAAGAGTTAGAATGGGTTTAACACCTTGAAAGTGTCAGTTTAAACACTTTAGTTTTTAGTGTGTAGAAAGTGGGATCATTTTTTTTTGTTTGGTTGCATTATTGTGATCACAAAATTGCTCTCTTTCTCGATTTGATCACAATCTGGTAGCGACACGCCAACATCACTCTTTCCAGATGGTGCATGGAAAACAAAAGCAAAATGAAAACTAGAGAAACAGAATTTACTGCCACCAGTAAATTCAAGTCCGTGTGAAAAGGGTTAAAGAATCAGGAATAAATTATATAGAAAAAGAATTTATGGAGGCTTATTTTCAGGAGTAAAATATTTTTAAACAAATCAGAAATGGATTTTCGTTAACAGTATTTACAGATATCCATACAGGAATCAGAACAATTTTATAAGAAACCAGAAAAGGCATATATGTGCCCAGCATTCAAAGGGTTCGATACAGGAATCAGAAATGGACATTTTCGGCTCTGCCAATTATTTGAAAGATGAGATACATGGATAATCTTCAGCATTGCATTAGCTGTTATAAAATGCAATTCCTAATAGTTCTGAAAAATATGCGCTTAATGATCTCCGTTGCCCACAATGAGGTGGACCACATTTTGAACCTCCAGAAGGTTTCAACTCATTCGGTGTAGGTCCCATGTCTATATGTCATTCCAAACCTGAAGTATAAGCGTATCCCACTTTAAAAATATTGGCTCCACCAACTCCGGATATGCCATGTTTATAGATGATAGCAAATATTCATATTACCAAGAAAAAGTTAAGGTACATGATACCTCTGGAAAATATATTGCGGGTAAAAAAATTCAGTAATGTTGGAATATAGAGGTAAACGGCCCACAAGAGCCCATGCGTGTTTAGAGCATCATTGTGAGAACATAAAGTGTTATCATTATTCCTGCATTGCAAAAGTAAATGTTTGGGGACCCATATTAAGATATTGAGAGGGTTAAAATAATCCCTTTAAATACTCCATTTAACCCTTTAAAAAGGGAGCTCATTCCAATGAGCGGTCATCAGCTATGTTTTTTCAAGCAAGAACAAAATGGAAATTAACTGGAAATTTCAGTGAATACTGCTGGCTGGTTTTCGACGTTATGTTGAGGAAACGGTTAAGAATGCCTTACTTTGGAAGGTAAACCTGGAAAGGTGTCGCATTCCGTATAGAATTAAATGTTACAGAAAGGAAAGCTTAAAAACATTATGTAGCAATAAGTTATATGAAGGGTATTTGTACTCACACTGAAGTACTAAGAGGGTTAAAAAACAGACCATTAAAATATTCCATGTTATTACTTTATAATTGTGATAGGTGTTTTGGGAAAGCCACACACCATCCCATACTGAAATCTGTTGAGTTATGATTGAGAATAAATAAATCCTAAAAATACTTTGAAATGTGAAGAGTTCTATTTTCAACATGGTTAATTTTGTAACATGATATTAAATAGATATTCAATGCTATTCGATGTAAAATTTACAGCATTCTCTCTGACCTCTTGTTTATCAAGTTTTAAATAAGGGCTGTTGACTTCAGTGAACTCATTTGCATGTACAGTCTATCAGTATAACAAAACATTAAGATAGGATTGATTGTATTAGGTTATCGTGTTGACAAACAGTGCATAGAGGACACAAATATTACAACAACACTATAAATGCATGCCTTCTATAAATGTTATTTATTTATTTATTGGGCTTAATGATACTATTGACAGCCACCCTGTGCCGAACAGTTTTTGGGAGGAGGAAGCTGGAGTACCCTGAAGGAACCACTGAGCAAATGCGAGCAACTGTCAGGTTCCCCAACAGATTGACTCCACACAAGCAGGTTTGCATTTATGGAGGACAAGAACATCATCGAACCATTGACAAACAGTACGTGTTAATGCACAATGCCACCATGCACCCAAGAGGGCAATGGAGGTAAAGTATGTCAAGGACACAACAGGGTTACCGCAGCTGGGATTCGAACCGAGGACTTCTCGGTTTGCAGTCTTCGCCTCTACCTACTGAGCCACGGAGTCCCTTCTATAAATGTAATTGGAATATTTTGGAGGCTTATTTTTGAGGATAAAATAGTTTTAAAGAAATCAGAAATATGTTTTCGTTAAAAGTATTTAAAGATATTCTTTTAGAAAATGCATATATGTACAGAGCAAAAAAGGGGTTCGATCAAAGGAATGCATTGGGGGCCAAAAATGTGTTTTAAGCAATTCTGAAGAGTACACTCAATGACCCCAAGGCAACCTCAGCGGCCTTGGTCCATGTTTTAACCCCCCCCTCACCCCCCCTCCCGCCGAGGGGCGACTCATTTGTTGTTGGACCCAGTTCCATTCATCACAGCGTGCTGGAGTTGAGTGTGTCCAACATTTTAGGCCACGCCCACTGTTTTCATGTAAAAATGCATGTATGGGTTTTGTGAATGCATCAGGAGGTTCAAAATGTGGCTTCCTGCAATTCTGAGAAATGCACTCAATGACCCCTGGGTGACCTCGGTGACTTTGATCCATATTTTGAATCTCCATCGAGTGTCGACACATTTGGTGTTGGTCCCAGGGCCATCCGTCATACCATGCTTGAGATTATAAGCGTGGCCCACTTTCAAAACTTTTGGCCACGCCCACTTTTTTCGTGTAAAAATGCATGTACGAACTTCGGGAAAGCATTTTGGAGTAAAAAAATGTGATTTTCAGCAATTATAAAAAAATGCACCCAGTGACCCATAGGTGACCTACGTGACCTTGACCCTTATTTTGAATCTCCATCAAGTGTCGACTCATTTGGTGTTAGTCCCAGGTTCATTCATCATACCACGCTTGAGATATGAGAACGACCCACTTTCAAAAATTTTGGCCACGCCTACTTTTTTAACGTAAATTGCATGTGTGGACCTCAGGAATGCTTTGGTGGTCAAAACATGTGATTTCCAGCAATTATGAAAAATGCACTCAATGACCCCTAGGTGACCTCCGTGACCTTGACCCGTATTTTGAATCTCCATCAAGTGTCGACTCATTTGGTGTTAGTCACAGGTCCATTCACCATACCATGCTTCAAATATGAGCGTGACCCACTTTCAAAAAATTTGGCCACGCCCACTTTTTTAACGTAAAAATGCATGTATGAATGTCAGGAATGCTTTGGTGGGTCAAAAAATGTGATTTCCAGCAATTAAGAAAAATGCACTCGATGACCCCTAAGTGACCTCCGAGACCTTGACCCATATTTTGAATCTCCATCAAGTGTCGATTCATTTGGTGTTAGTCCTAGGTCAATTCATCATACCACGCTTGAGGTATGAGCGTGACCCACCTTCAAAATTTTTGGCCACGCCCACCTTTTTAATGTAAAAAAATGCATGTGTGTACGTCTGGAATGCTTTGGAGGGGGGGGGGGGAGGTATAAAAATGTGATTTCCAGCAATTATGAAAAATGCATTCAATGACCCTGAGGTGACCTCCGTGACCTTGACCCATATTTTGAATCTCCATCGAGGGTCGTCTCATTTGTTGTTGGACCCAGGTTCATTCATCACACCATGCTGGAGTTGAGTGTGTCCAAAAATTTTGGCCACGCCCACTTTTTTCATGTACAAATGCATGTATGGGTTTTGGGAATGCATTAGGAGGTTCAAAATGCGGCTTCCAGCAATTCTGAGAAATGCACTCAATGACCCCTGGGTGACGTTGATCCATATTTTGAATCTCCATCGAGTGTCGACTCATTTGGTGTTGGTCCCAGGGCCATCCGTCATACCATGCTTGAGATTATAAGCGTGACCCACCTTCAAAATTTTTGGCCACGTCCACTTTTTTCGTGTAAAAATGCGTGTACGAACTTCGGGAAAGCATTTTGGAGTAAAAAAATGTGATTTTCAGCAATTCTAAAAAAAAATGCACTCAATGATCCATAGGTGACCAACGTGACCTTCACCCTTATTTTGAATCTCCATCAAGTGTCGACTCATTTGGTGTTAGTCCCAGGTACATTCATTATACCACGCTTGAGATATGAACGTGAACCACTTTCAAAATTTTTGGCCACGCTCACTTTTTTAATGTAAAAAATGCATGTGTGTATGTCAGGAATGCTTTGGGGTCGAAAATGGTGATTTCCAGAAATTATAATTTTAAAAAAACGTTGCAACTTGTTTACGTGATTACGCCCATCCCGCACTCCCAAAATCGCATTGCAAAAGTTATCGTCCCAAGTGTCTTATCGCTTGAATTTAGCAACTCTTTAACTGATTTTTTAAATCGCACCCACGTTTGAAGAATATCAAGAAAGGTAACTCTTACTATTTTTGAGTCAAATGCACGTTTGCAGAACATCAACCCGGAAGGTGTGTGCGTCGTACAGACATGCCTAGGTTACAATATGCTGTTTTTTTCCATTGAGGACAGTGCTAATCTTTCCGCCTCTTCCCATCTCACCAAGCTGATTTGGGTAAAAAACAACCATCTACCCATTAAGTTTATCATCTCATGAAAAAAATATTCTAAACAAAGTATAGGTCACCATGTGACTTTTGTCTTTAAATTTGGTGATTCCTATTCTCCCGTCCAATTTTGCACTGAATGAAATAGACGCATTTTTACCTACCCCCACTAAATTTCGACCTTCTTTCACATTTTTGAAGACAATTGTCACCAATATTTGATATTTTTTTCAACACATGCACTTTAAAATGTTATCTACACTTACAAACCGCTACCGTATGCACCAAAACAGTGTATTGTACCCCCTACTGCGAACCGTTTTTTTCATATGATTTTGTTTTGTTGTCCCATGGACAAGGATGACAAACAACAGAATATATATATAACGGCCTGTGGGGCGAGGTTTGGTCGACTGACCACTTTCTTGCTTCGGTTATTTCTGTACATCCGCAAAAACGAAAATAATATTGCAAATGGATAACGCCATATCGTCTGTCCTTTACATTTGTCACACAACGTGTGACTTATATTGAGAGTACCATTGTGCTGTGGTATCCATTCCCCGTGTGCGGTATTTTCGTACTCATTACGGATTTTATCGCACATGACATTGAAATCTGGGGCCGTATTGGGAACGGATCTATACCAATAAAGGGTTAAAAGACGATACATAGTTAATTTGTTCTCATTTACAATCAGGTTCCACTTGGTACTAAAATCTTTCATTTGACACCAAATACTTCATTTGGCAACAATTAAAAATTCCACTTGGCACGGCTTGGCACAAGAAAAATCGGGCCAGAATGAACGCAGTCTACCTTAATATGTAGACATACGCCGAAGAACTCCGAATGCTGCAAGTACTAATGCACCCCTCATACCTTCAACAGTCCTCCAGTAACTGGATCGGGGACGCGGTGCCTCAGTCGGTAGAGGTTCAGGCTGCAAGCTGCAAGCCGAGAGTTCCTCGGTTCGAATCCTGCCCGCGGCAACCTCGCTGTGTCCTTGGGAAAGACACTTCATCCCCATTGCCCACGTGGCCTTGTGCACCAAGGCACCCTGCATGTCGATGGTGCACTTGTCTTCAACCAATGCTGTTGGAGAGCTGACAGTTGCTCGCCATTGCTCTCCGGGTACTCTAGTTTCCTCCACCCGTAAAACTGTCGTGGTCATGATTAGCCATTGTGCAGATATATGTGACCTTAAACACCAATAAATAAATAAATAACTGGGTCACAATCATAATTCACATTTTGTAGCAAAATGTATAAAAAGTGTTCAGAAGCTGTATAATATGCACCATCTATTGTGAATGATAAGATGAAATATGTCAAAATAGATTATATACATTTAGTAAGGGTGTTTTTATATTTTTCTCGTTAAATTAACCGGTAGCCACTATAAACTCTCGTCACTTATTGGCCGGACACGTCAATAAGGGAGAAAATGTCATGTGACACTCAGAACACAACATAGCATAGATGAATTTTATTCAATTGTCGCCCAGGTTTATGTTGGGGGGGGGGGGGGGGGGTTATGCCCCAATAGGAGTATCAGCGTATCGCCTAGAACTCCTAAGAATGATCAAAGAAAAAAATAGGCTGAACCCATTGGAGATAATTTTGAGACAAAAGTTGACAAAATATATTTTTTTTTTGGATCGGAGTTGTGCGGTTGTGGTCATTACGTCAGGGAAAAGTTGAATACCGTGCTACCACAACTAATCCACAACCGTGACTTCATCGCCAGTGGGGTAGCCTCTGTCTCTCACAGTTTTTGTCAAAAAATTAAAGATATGGGCGATTGTTTTACTTGCACGATACAATACTCTTAGGGTAAAATATTCTACGTATTTTACTCTTGAACTTCTAATATGGTGTTATATATGAATTGATGTTTTCTAACATTTTCTGGGAGGAAACTTTCTACCCCTACCCCATCCCCACACCAACGGTAGCCACAGAGGCTTTTATATCCCTTTGAATACTGGTGGTATCTTCCAAGTCGGTTCAGCGGCAGCAATTGCAAGAGCCCATATTCATTATTTAGGGGTGGACCAATTAATATTTCCAACGTGTAGTCCTGGTCTACCCCACACATTCACTTAGCATCCAGCATACCCAATGCAAGTATGACGTATCGTGTTCCTGGACCGCAAAAGCGGCCTCTCGTCTTAAAGGGGATATGTTGTAGAACTCCTCCCCAACCCTGGGAGACAGGATAAATCTATCCCTTCTGTGTGAGGCACTGGTTTAATACAACCCCATTTTGCTATTGAATTTATCAGAGCCTCCTACATGTACACGATTTGACTGTGATAATCTGTTCTCCACACTGTAATATATGATGTTTTCTGTAGTCGTAAGCGACGTAAGCGACCTAAGAAAATCTAGGTCATGATTGTAAAATGAGAAACCCCAGAGAATAAAAAACAAAATGAAAGTATGTCAACTTCGTGTTGGTAAATAATAACAAACAAATACATTATATGGTCTCATTGAACTGTATTTGACTGCTACCGGTATCGAGGAGAAATCCGGAAAAATTCAAGTAGCCACGTTTCTTCATGTTGCTGGTATCGAGGCACGCCGTGTGTACAATACGTTTGAGATAAGTGATTCAGACAAAGACAAACTCGCTGTTGTTAAACACAAATTTAAAGAATATTGTGAACCCAGAAAAAATCTAACCTATATAAGACATGTATTTTTCACTCGTAACCAGGGGGTACACGAACCAATTGATAGTTATGTGACAGATTTGAAAAATAAATCACAGTCCTGTGAATTTGAGCATTTGGCGGATGGGTTAATAAGAGACAGAATTGTATGTGGTATCCACGATGAAGCATGTCGTGCACGACTATTGCGTGAATCAGAATTAACTTTGAAAAAAGCAATTGAGATCTGTCGTGCTCAAGAAATAAGTACAAAACAACTGAAAACAATTAAAGGCCCAGAGGAACAATCAGTCGCTGCAGTGCGCAAATTTGTGAACAAACAAAAACCCAGGGTCAAAACTGGCCCAGATGTAGCAGGGAAACAAAAACAAAGTGCTGCAAATGCCGAAACAAAAATTTCTAATTGCCGAAATTGTGGGAAAAGCCACCCCATACGAAAATGCCCAGCTTTCGGGAAAATTTGCAATTTCTGCCATAAATACAATCATTTTTCAAAGTTTTGCCTTTCACAAAAGTCACCTAGGCGTGTGAATACAGTTGAAGAACTACCACAAACTGAGGACACTGAATTCTTTATTGGTAACATATACATTGATGCTATCGAGACCAACGAAAATTGGTGATATAGGGACAGTGGCAACCAGATTCACCACCATGCTTCAGGTGTGGTCATCTACTGGGTGTACGTGGTGGGAATGGGCGTGGTAGCTCTCCCATTAGTGGGGGGGGGGGCATCGTGGTGTGTGTGTGACGGCTCCCCAATCCGGAAGACCTGCATGGGCAGGGTTAGGGGTTAATTGTTGGTGAAAGCCTCCGTATAGTGGCACGTCTAGTTTGGTTACAGCGGGTTGGGTACCCGTGGGTGTTGTACTCATGGAATGGCATGGCAGAGCTGCCATTAATGCCGATTTGGGTACACCCTTGATGGGGTAGGGTGAGGGGTCAGATTGTGATAATTGTGCCTCATGGGCCTCAAAGTATGGGTTCATACCGAGGAAGATAACAGTTTGTAGAACACTGGTGGTGACGGTGTGCGATTTTATGGGAACAACATACTGGTGGGGTGGTGTCGTATGGGTTTGGTCTGTGCTCCTTCAAGGGAGCTTGTTATTGGTAGTACCTTTCAGGTAAAGTAGATATGCATTTGTAAGGTTAGTACTCTTTTGAATAATGTGTTGGGCCCTGAAAAGGGCCGTTTGTTGGGGTAGAATGGTTCTACGCCCATGCGTCGTGCTTTTCTGTGTTTGTAGGCTCAGTGGTTGGTTTGGTCTCGTCCTGCAATAGCTGTTTTGCTACCATGAGTGAGATTTTGGCAGCCATGTCAGCGATACGCTGGTCATCCGAAGCTGGAGCAGCCATGTCAGATGGGGGCTTGGCTGCCCACTGGTCAATATGGTGGATAATGGCCTCTCTGACGCTCTGGGTATGTGTGGTAGCCAATTCCCGGAGTTGCTGGTCAAGTCCAAACTGGTCAGGGATCCCAGTAGTGAAGGGTGGACGGATGGTGTAAGTCCACCCCGGGGACCGGATGTAGGTTATCCAATCCAGAGCGTGTTTTGTTCTCTGGTCTTTAAGCGCCTCATCCCTGGGCTTGGTGAAGTCAAGAGCAGGCATGGTGATTCTTCTGCTATTGGAGGTAGGGTGATATAGGGACAGTGGCAACCAGATTCGCCACCATGCTTCAGGTGTGGTCATCTACTGGGTGTATGCGGCGGGAATGGGCGTGGTAGCTTTCCCGTTAGTGAGGGGGGGGGGGAGCGTCGTGATGCGTGTATGACGGCTCCCCAATCCGGAAGACCTACATGGGCAGGGTTAGAGGTTAATTGTTGGGGTAGACCTCCGTATAGTGGCATGTCTATGTTAGTTGCGGCGGGTTGGGTACCCGTGGGTGTTGTACTCATGGAATGGCATATCAGGAATGCCATTGATGCCGATTCGGGTAGACCCTTGGTGGGGTAGGGTGAGGGGTCAAATTGTAATATTTGTGCCTCACGGCCCTCAAAGTCTGGTAGGTTTGTGAGGCGTGGGTATAAAATTTAATCCCTTGCCTAGTACAAGCTTTTCGGCGCTGTTGAGGGTGTAGGTTGAGAGGTCTGTAATGTGCTTGCTAGCTATATCAGCCAATCTGGTAAGATTTTGATTTTTGTTTAATGCGTCGCCGTTCGCTACGCTCTACGTTCCTTCTGGTTCGCCGGGCGGTGTGGCGATCAGGGTGTGTGGGTAGGCGTTTGACCGTAGGCTGGTTGGTAATGTCGGTAGGGTCGCCAAGGCCTAGTCACGCTTGCTTCGTACGCTGGTGAGTTTGTATCTGGCGAGGTCGTTGGTGGAAAAGCGTTCTATGGTGTTATGAAAGGTTTCAAGGAAAGCAGATTGTTCCCGCTCAATGACGTTAGGTGGGAGCGGGTGGTTAAAGTGTTCGGATACCTGAGCCGCTAGGTCAGAGGAACGTTTGTGGTATTGGGTTTGAAGGAGCTTTGCCAAACTCTGGGTGGTTTCGGAGAGCTAGAGCGTCGATGTCAGAGGACATGTCGTTCTCAAATTTCAATGTTTTGTTAACGGTGAGGTGTAGATCTGTTTTGATGGTATCAACGAGATCAATTGGAACGATATTTTGTGTATAGCATTCTTGGTAGATGCGGTATTTGTAATGTGCATCAGCCTCGCGAAACATGAGTCTCCGCGTGTTGATGATATAAGGACAGTGGCAACCAGATTCGTTACCATGCTGCAGGTATGGTTATCTATTTGGGGTTGCGCTGCGGGAATGTGCGTGGTAGCCTTCCCGTTTGTGTGGGGGGGGGGGGGGGGGGGGCGTCGTGTTGCGTGTATGACGGCTCCCCAATCCGGATGACCTGCATGGGCATGGTCAGGGGTTACTTGTGTGTTGGTGGACACTTCCGTATTGCAACGAGTATCAGTAGGGTGTGGCACGTTAGGCTGGTCATGACGGGTTGGGTCCCCGTGGGTGTTCTACGTATGCGGTATGGTTGCCAGGGAACATGGGTACAACGCCGGAGCTCAGTATGGAGCGTAAGGGGTGATGGCAGCGGTATTAGGTAGTTATAAACAATGCCAGCACTACAGGGTGTAGTACTGCGCCGGAGGGAAAAGGTAGATTTGGTAGAGAGTGGTTAATGGTTTTGTACTGGCTGTGGTATACTGGTAAAATTGCATTGGTATCGGGTGCAATTCATGAGGCAGGTGAGATGTTTCGGTAACACTCGGAGTTATATTGAAGAAATACGACATCAAGGTGCAGTGGTACAGATGTCACCGAGTGAATGTGGTCGAAGCAGGTAGACAAACCTTCGTTGGGACCAGATGTCTAGCAAATTAAGACATCCTCACACTCTTAATGCCCTCTGTCGAGAGGGGCCCGAAAGCCCAGAGATATGGTGATATAGGGACAGTGGCAACCAGATTCGCCACCATGCTTCAGGTGTGGTCATCTACTGGGTGTATGCGGCGGGAATGGGCGTGGTAGCTTTCCCGTTAGTGAGGGGGAGCGTCGTGATGCGTGTATGACGGCTCCCCAATCCGGAAGACCTGCATGGGCAGGGTTAGAGGTTAATTGTTGGTGTAGACCTCCGTATAGTGGCATGTCTAGGTTAGTTGCGGCGGGTTGGGTACCCGTGGGTGTTGTACTCGTGGAATGGCATATCAGGAATGCCATTAATGCCGATTCGGGTAGACCCTTGGTGGGGTAGGGTGAGGGGTCAAATTGTAATATTTGTGCCTCACGGCCCTCAAAGTCTGGTAGGTTTGTGAGGCGTGGGTATAAAATTTAATCCCTTGCCTAGTACAAGCTTTTCGGCGCTGTTGAGGGTGTAGGTTGAGAGGTCTGTAATGTGCTTGCTAGCTATATCAGCCAATCTGGTAAGATTTTGATTTTTGTTTAATGCGTCGCCGTTCGTTACGCTCTACGTTCCCTCTGGTTCGCCGAGCGGTGTGGCGATCAGGGTGTGTGGGTAGGCGTTTGACCGTAGGCTGGTTGGTAATGTCGGTAGAGTCGCCAAGGCCTAGTCACGCTGGTTTCGTACTGAGTATACGGTTTAGGTTGCGTAGAACAGTTCCTTTAGTCAGGCTATGCACGCGTCGTGTGGACAATAGCGTGGTGGGTCTTGTAACGACCGGGTCGGTTGTAGTAGGCCCTGGTTGGTATAGGGTGTGCGTCTGTAGAGACGGAGGGTTAGTGACACTATTGTGTTTGGTGATGGTAGTTGGTACAGTAGCGGACGCATCAGCTCCAGGTTGCAATATCCGTGCCGATGCTGGGCTAGGTGGTGCCGGTTGGATGAGAGTGGTATCAACCGTATTGGCCTTTGGCTCAAGGTCAGAGCTGGGGTCAATAGGCCAAAATTCAGCCGGTATGGTGGTTTGTGACCATGGTAGTTGGCTGGTGCAAGGGGTCATAAGAGCACTCAATACCGAGGGGGCTGAAGTACAAGCCGGGGTAGAATCGGTGGCTGGTTGACTTGAGAGGGTGGTCATGGTGGTACTTCTTGGAGTGCATCCGGTAGGACGTGAGGGTGGCCAGCTAGGTGTAGTAATGTCATGGTCAGTTAGAATGGAGGCTGTGGCTTTAGAGTGTTTATTGCCAGTGTGCGATGTCCGCGGAGGGAGTATTGTGGTTAACCCCAATCTCCGGCGCTTGGGTGCGCTCGGGAGCGAATCGGGTGTAGTGCAGTGAGTGTCACGCAGGTGGGTCACCCTGTGAGTGTGGTCTGAGGGTGAGCTAATGGTAGGATCACTCGGGGAGTGGAATGTAATTCCCTCCGTGGTAGGAGGGGCAGACGCAGAGGTAGGACTCCGGTCCTGGACCGGTATTGCTGTAGCCAATGCCTCCTTGAGGCGCATGTGGCTGGTGAGCTTGTATCTGGTGAGGTCGTTGGTGGAAAAGCGCTCTATGGTGTTATTAAAGGTTTCAAGGAAGGCAGATTGGTCCCGCTCAATGACGTTAGGTGGGAGCGGGTGGTTAAGGTGTTCGGATACCTGAGTCGCTAGGTCAGAGGAACGTTTGTGGTATTGGTTTTGAAGGAGCTGTGCCAAACTCTGGGTGGTTTGAAGAGCTAGAGCGTCGATGTCAGAGGACATATCGTTCTCAAATTTCAATGTTTTGTTAACGGTGAGGTGTAGATCTGTTTTGAAGGTATTAAAGAGATCTATTGGAACGACATTTCGTGTATTGCATTCCTGGTAGATGCGGTGTTTGTAATGCGCATCAGCCTCGCGAAACATGAGTCTCCGTGTGTCATTAAGTTGTAATTGAGTTTACGATGTGTTTCGGGGTGTAACTCTTCCATGGTGGAAGTGATGGTTTCAACAACTGGGTGGTATTTGTCCGGAATTAGCTTCCGCGAAGTGTAACCAAGGTTTCGGCCAGTACAGCCTTATCAAACAAACAAATACAAGGTTTGGTGGTATTGTGGTGGTAATGTTGTATAGATCGGATTCGTGTGGGTAGAAGCCCGTTTGGTATTCCGATGTTAGATTCACGTATGTACAGGTAGGTAGTGATAGCAGTACGGGTGAGGTTTGTCAAATAATGGTAATAGTAGGGTGTTAAACCGAGCGTCAAGAGCTGGTGTTTTGTGAGCTCAGATTTGCTTTCATCCGCCGTCGGTGGGCGTGTTGTGGTGAACTGGTATGAGTCTCCCAATGAATATGTCTACCGCTGTAGCTGGTGGGTAGAAGAGACCGTGTTAAAGGTATAATACGACCGTGCCGGGTAAAGACACAGGTGGGGTCGCATAAGCCGGGTTCGGCAGGTGACACGATCAAATGAGTAGAAATAAATAAAACGTGAAAGCGAGAAAGAAATAATATAATAAAAGTAAAACGCGAGAGTCGGAATAACTACCTGAGGTGATAAGTGGTAAGTGCATATACAAAAGTCGTGTAATAACACAGTGGTGAAAGCGGCGTAAACAAGTCGTAATTGGAAAAAATCACAACTCAATCGAGGTACAAAAAAGTATTCCAAAATGGCTGCTGATAAACAAACTGGAACCTATCACTGTCATGAAGGAAATGGTGATCGGAGTGGTACGGGACCTCTGCAGGTGTGCACGTGATATCAGGTAATGATTTGATTGGTTGTTGCGAGGAATCAACATCGCCAGTATGGACTAGAACAATGGAGGTGTGTCTTCGTTAATTGATTGTTTTGTTTTCATAACCCCTGTATACCAACATATCGCACGAGGAGGCCAGACTAGCGGTCGAACAGGCTCTTACTGAGTACCAGAAGCTACCATACCTCATACCTAGACCATCGACTGCTTCACTAATGGCGCTCCTTGACCTTATCCTTCAATGGACAGACCTACATACAAACCTTGGGCGCCGCCATGGGCAGTAAAGCTAGTCCGGAAATAGCCGATATTTCCGCCCATACCTGGGAGCAGGCCCTCCTTTCAATGGGCCACGGCAAAATCCACAAATGGCTTCGGTACCGGGATGACACCTTCATCATTTGGACGGGCTCTGAACCTGATCTCCATGCCTTCATGGAAAGAGCCAACCAATCACATCCCACGTTTCGCTTTGTTTACGAGGCTTCGACCACCCAGGTCACCTTCCTCGATACCGAAATCTACAAAGGCGATCGGTTCCAAGCCACCGGTATACTCGATGGGCGACTCCACATCAAACCTACGGAAACCTTTCAATACCTACACCGTGAATCCGCCCCCCCCCCCCCCCCGCTACCTTCAGGGGCTTCATCAAGGGCGAGCTGACACGCTTCATACGTAACAACTCCACGAAAGCGAACTATACGTACCACAAGGAACAGTTTACCCAAAAGCTCCGCCAAAGGGGCTATACCGAACAAGAAATTGAACCTTTACTCAAAACTGTCAATTTCGCGGACCGACCTACATTACTCACAAACACAAATAGGGACCGACCAAATAAGTCCCATTTGGAGCCACCTCTGGTCTACACCACTACCTTTAACCCCTACATTACCAAAATTAAGAAAGCACTTCTTAAGTACTGGGAACTCATATCTACCAACACCAAACTCCGGAAAATATTTCCTGAACCGCCTATCCTGGCTTTCAAACGCAGCACGAACCTAAGCGACCTCCTAGTTCGTGCCCGTCTCTCACCCACCAAACATGAGAATGAGACGACACACCCATCTGCTACCTCAGCACCAACTGATAGTACCTCCCACCAATCTACCACATGAAGCACCGACACAACCAACTTTCACCAATGGCATAAACCAACCCCCCCCCCCCCCTGCTCGGGGGCCGGCGCCTACCAAGGCGCACCCACCTCTACTGGATGCTTCTACTCTTACCAACAGTACTCACACACCTATGACCCCTGGCGCTTCCATATAATAAACATCGCCGGGGTACCTCTAAAAAAATCCCCCCACCAGGGGTTGGACCGAGGGATATACTCCTCGTCCGTGGGCTACCATTACCCACGTCTCGCCCCCGTATGCTCTATACCATTAAGAGCTACATTAATGTACCACTACTACCTTAATACACCGTGAAAGCGTACCACACCCTGCGATGATCAGGCCTGACCAACGCCTCTACGACCCCTACCTCGGATGGAATTTTTTACCCCTCTACCTCACAACCAGTTTGAAAGCACAATGGAAACCCAATATGACGTTTTCAACAACGTCCGTGTACTTCAAAACACTACCTCTGAAGGTCAACCTAACGCAACTGACAATCATGTCCTTGACCTCTTGAAGTTCGACCTATACAGTTGTTGTCGTTTTCAACGACGTCCGTGCTTTCCAATCTCACATGCAAATTCCGTCATTGCTTTCCGGAAGTCAGTCTTGAGCATTACCAATTTCCAGTAGCTTACTATCACGTCCGTGCTCATTACCATGCTATCATACCGTGCTTTCATAACACCTATTTTATCTTATGATATTATGCACGCTCTCTCTACCACGTCCGCGAGATATGAACATATACCGAAATTTTTCTAACGGATTTCATAACCTATTCAACCATGAGACCTAGCAGAACCTCTCGCAATTCTCATTTCAAGCACCGACAGGCGGCTCGGCCGTACCAGGCTACCTCCAATAGCAGAAGAATCACCATGCCTGCTCTTGACTTCACCATGCCCAGGGATGAGGCGCTTAAAGACCAGAGAACAAAACACGCTCTGGATTGGATAACCTACATCCGGTCCCCGGGGTGGACTTACACCATCCGTCCACTCTTCACTACTGGGATCCCTGACCAGTTTGGACTTGACCAGCAACTCCGGGAATTGGCTACCACACACACCCAGAGCGTCAGAGAGGCCATTATCCACCATATTGACCAGTGGGCAGCCAAGCCCCCATCTGACATGGCTGCTCCAGCTTCGGATGACCAGCGTATCGCTGACATGGCTGCCAAAATCTCACTCATGGTAGCAAAACAGCTATTGCAGGACGAGACCAAACCAACCACTGAGCCTACAAACACAGAAAAGCACGACGCATGGGCGTAGAACCATTCTACCCCAACAAACGGCCCTTTTCAGGGCCCACCACATTATTCAAAAGAGTACTAACCTTACAAATGCATATCTACTTTACCCGAAAGGTACTACCAATAACAAGCTCCCTTGAAGGAGCACAGACCAAACCCATACGACACCACCCCACCAGTATGTTGTTCCCATTAAATCGCACACCGTCACCACCAGTGTTCTACAAACTGTTATCTTCCTCGGTATGAACCCATACTTTGAGGCCCATGAGGGACAATTATCACAATCTGACCCCTCACCCTACCCCATCAAGGGTGTACCCGAATCGGCATTAATGGCAGCTCTGCCATGCCATTCCATGAGTACAACACCCACGGGTACCCAACCCGCTGTAACCAAACTAGACGTGCCACTATACGGAGGCTTTCACCAACAATTAACCCCTAACCCTGCCCATGCAGGTCTTCCGGATTGGGGAGCCGTCACACACACACCACGATGCCCCCCCCCCCCTCACTAATGGGAGAGCTACCACGCCCATTCCCGCCACGTACACCCAGTAGATGACCACACCTGAAACATGGTGGCGAATCTGGTTGCCACTGTCCCTATATCACCATATCTCTGGGCTTTCGGGCCCCTCTCGACAGAGGGCATTAAGGGTGTGAGGATGCCTTAATTTGCTAGGCATCTGGTCCCAACGAAGGTTTGTCTACCTGCTTCGACCACATTCACTCGGTGACATCTACACCCCTATACCTTGATGTCGTACCTCTTCAATATAATTCCGAGTGTTACCGTAACATCTCACCGGCTCATGAATTGCACCCGATACCAATGCAATTTTACCAGTATACCACAGCCAGTACGTAACCATTAACCACTCTCTACCAAATCTTCCTTTTCCCTCCGGCGCAGGACTACACCCTGTAGTTCCGGCATTGTTTACAACTACCTAACACCGCTACCATCACCCCTTACGCTCCATAGTGAGCTCCGGCGTTGTACCCATGTTCCCTGGCAACCATACCACATACGTACAACACCCACGGGGACCCAACCCGTCATGACCAGCCTAACGTGCCACACCCTACTGATACCCGTTGCAATACGGATGTGTCCACCAACACACAAGTAACCCCTGACCATGCCCATGCAGGTCATCCGGATTGGGGAGCCGTTATCCACGCACCATGACGCTCCCCCACACTAACGGGAAGGCTACCACGCCCATTCTCACAGCGCAACCCCAAATAGATAACCATACCTGGAGCATGGTAACGAATCTGGTTGCCACTGTCCTTATATCATCAGCACAACCTCAAATTTTTCATTGTTGACAGTGATGTTCAGCCAATATTGGGTCAAAAGTCATGTAGTGACATTGGATCAGTGGTACACATACATCTAGTTAACCCAAATTTGACCAAAGAAACAATTTTGAATGAATATGCTGATGTATTTACTGGGCTAGGCAAACTTCCTGGAACACATCATATTAATATTGATAAGTCGGTTCAACCTGTCATTCATCCTCCACGTAAAATACCTGTAGCAATTCAGCATGATGTTTGCAGAGAACTTGACCGAATGGTAAAATTAGGGGTCATTGCGCAACAAGACGAGCCCACAGACTGGGTTCATAGCATGGTGACTGTTCGTAAAAGTGGAAAAACACGTGTCTGTATAGACCCCAAAGATCTCAATCGTGCTATCAAACGCGAGCATTGTCACTTACAAACAATTGACGAAATTATTGAAAAACTACCAACGGCGAAAGTTTTTTCAAGATGCAACGCATGGATTCTGGCAAATTGAGCTTGATGATGAAAGTTCCAAGCTACTAACTTTCAACACTCCAGCAGGCCGATTTCGGTATTTACGACTGCCCTTTGGTATCTGCTCAGCGAGCGAGGTGTTTACAAAACGCATTCAAGAAATGTTCAAAGACCTTCCTGGTGTTCAGTGCATCGTTGATGACTTGTTAGTTTGGGGGTGAAAACCAAGAAGAACACGATGTCAGAGTAAAGCAAATGTTGAATAAACGCCGTCAAATGAACTTTAAACTTAATAAAACAAAATTTGAACTTGGTGTAACAGAAGTAAAATACGTTGGCCATTTCATTAGCAATACCGGTTTGAAGGTCGACCCTGAGAAAGTCCGTGCCATACGAGATATGCCAGCACCAACAGATATACAAGGAGTTAAAAGATTCCTCGGAGCTGTACAATACTGCTCCAAGTTTATACCAAATTTGTCGGAGGTGTCATCTCCACTGAGAACATTACTACAAACAGATGTCCAATGGCACTGGGAAAAATCACAACAAGACTGTTTTGCAAACTTAAAAATGCTTGTCTCAACAACACCTGTTTTGAACTTTTATGATGTCACAAAGCCTGTCACAATCTCAGTAGACTCAAGCTCGAAAGGATTGGGAGAGGTCCTACCACAAAATAAACACCCCATTGCTTACGGTTCAAGGGCACTAACCGAAACGCAAATGAGATATGCCCAAATTGATAAGGAAATGCTCGCCATAATATATGGATGTGAAAAATTCCACCATTATATATACGGTCGAAGTGCAACTATTGAAACGGACCACAAGCCGTTAATTTCAATTTTTAATAAGCCTTTACATCTGGCAACTCCAAGATTACAAAGAATGCTGATGAGACTTCAACGATATGATCTTCGCCTGAAATACGTGCCAGGAAAAGAAATGTATATTTCTGACACACTTAGTAGAGCTTATCTAAATGAAGTGACAGAAACACTTGTAGACAATGAAATTGATATAAATGTGTTAGAAGCTCAATTGCCAGTCACTCCAGCAAAATTACAGCAACTGAAATGCGCAACGACGAATGATGAAGATTTGCAACAATTAAAACATACTGTTATCTCAGGCTGGCCAGCTGAACGATCGCATACTCATCCCAGTATTAGACAGTACTGGAATTACCGTGATGAACTTACCGTAATTGATGGTCTCCTGTACAAAGGCCATAGATTAATTATACCGAAAAATTTGCAAACTGAAATGCTTTCCAAGTTACATGAGTCACATCTTGGTGTTGTCAAAACTAAGCAACGTGCACGTGAAATATTGTTTTGGCCCAACATGAATGATCACATCGAGCAAATGATATTGCGATGTAGTGTTTGCAACCGTTTTCGAAAATCAAACTGCAAAGAACCTCTCATATCACATGACATTCCCACACATCCCTGGTCAAAAGTTGCTGCTGACTAGTTTGAATTTAAAGGCTCAAACTATTTACTGTGTGTAGATTTTTACTCAAAATATCCAGAAATAGTGTACCTGTCCAACACATCTAGTGCTACAACCATCACAGCATTAAAGTCAATATTTGCACGACATGGCATCCCTATGGAATTGTTCACAGATAATGGGCCACAATTCAGTAGTTCCATATTCCGAAAGTTTGCTACGGATTGGGATTTTGTTCACTCTACTTCAAGTCCCAAATTTCCCCGATCAAATGGTCAAGCAGAACGTTGTGTACAAACAATAAAATATCTTCTTAAAAAGGCTGAACTCTGTGGCGGTGATATATATGTCAGTTTACTCGAATATCGAACATCCCCATTGGACGGTGTAGATCTCTCCCCAGCACAGCTACTAATGCAAAGACAATTGAGAACCAAATTACCAAGCACATCACAAACTCTTCAACCTTTGACCTCACAGTCACGACAACCTGAATTAGTAGCTCGCCAAAAAATCCAAAAGTTCTACCATAATAGACATGCCAAGCACTTGCCTCAGTTACAACCTGGTGAAATTGTTAGAATCCAAACTGGCAAACAGTGGGAACCTGCAAGAGTTGATCACAAGCATAGCAACCGATCATACATTGTATCCACCAGCTCTAACAAATCTTATCGTCGCAACAGCCAACATTTATTACGAACACGTGAAACGGTATTGCCATATACCACAAGTTATAATGATGAAGATAACACTGATGTCAACCCAACAGAAGCAGAAGATAAATACATACCGCTGTCACAGATACACAAACCATTTCTGCAAATCCACCAATAACGACTCGATCTGGTAGAATTATTAGACCACCACATCATTTGAAAGACTATGTGAAGCATTAACTTTCATACCTCCCAATTCCGAACTTTCTAAAAAGGGGAGATGTAATATATGGTGTTTTCTGTAGTCGTAAGCGACATAAGCGACCTAAGAAAATCTAGGTCATGATAGTAAAATGAGAAACCCCAGAGAATAAAAAACAAAATGAAAGTATGTCAACTTCGTGTTGGTAAATAATAACAAACAAATACATTATACACACGGTAACTCCAAATATTGACTTACAATGTACAACGACAAACTCAATAAAGTACTGGCTTATACTGTAATATAATAGACTGAATAAATTATTGATTTTTAAAGATAGATGTTATAGAAAAACAAACATGTCAAAATACTTCAAATAAGATCTAATTAAAACCTTTTACCCAACACAACTATACGGTACTTGCAAAACAAATTCTTCAATATATAAAGATAAATGAGAATTTTGCACTCAATAACGGGAATGAACCTATCGGAGGCGGGGCGGGGGGGGGGGGTTGTCGTCGGGGGTGTGCCTCCTCCCCTCCAAAAGAAAAAAACTTCAACCAGGACATTTTTATCTGTATTATATACAGGTAAAACTAGAAGTCCTGTCACAAATAGTGCTCTTATCTAGGCTTAATTGCGCGTTGGAAGTTGGAATTGCGCGCATTTGCCATATCGAATGGCATCCAAAGCACGGCAGGTTCTCTTGGTTACTCATAGCAAACACATGCAATGTTTCTGCCATTGGACCTCCGGGTTACCCGGAGGTCCATTGGCTGAAACATTGCTTGTGCACAGGCCATATGTACAGAATTTGATAGCTTTACTTGGGCCATAACGCGTACATTAACGCGCATATCAACGTGCTATTTGTGCGCATTTCATAACAGGACTTCTAGTTTTAACTGTATTGATTGCTCTCGCTGGTTATTATGTAATTTCTTACGAGGCTACACTGGCTACTTGGGCTTATGCCACACATGCAAAGGTAGTTATCTGGCTGATTGTGGGTGCTAGGGTTCCAATATGAACCATTTTGAGACAGGGGCTCGCTAATTCAATCAAAAGTTGGGAAGCCGACGCATTACGACTACTACGCGTATTAATCCACAAACAAAGGTTTTTTTTACTAGAATCCCCAGTTTCATGACAGTCAGGACAAATTGGGTTTACACCCCCAACCCCACAATCCGTCACCTTCGCGACGCCCCTACTAAATAACACAGCTTATTATGACCAATCACTGAGGATTCATGAACTTAGTTTGGGAAGGGACATTTTAATAAATAAATATATATATATATATATATATATATATATATATATATATATATATATATATATATATATATATATATATATATATATATATATATATATATATATATTTGAAAATTGTCACCATAATATACGTTCGCGAGTGAAATCCTTGAAACTGGTCCATGCAATCTTAATATGATAATTCTTGGAGCACTTGGTTGTAGTTATTTCTTTATGTTCTGAATCCTTAATATTTCAATGAGTACTCAGTATGCTTGACTGACAGGAAGAGTTCTTCCTGCGGCTAGATACTGGAGCTTCACCTGTAGCCACAGTCCTTACCTAGCACGAGAAGAAATCAACATCCCTGACATTTATCGTCATGAAAATATACTTTTGATCAAGTTATCTCCCTTGAAATTAGTAGACGAGCGAGGAAGGCACAATTAAGAAGCATGTATTTGCCGAAAACAGCAATGCAATCAATAGAGAATAACGCCAAGTTTCCCTTTGCATGTTTTAATGAACGAAAACAGCAGACAGCTCTTGGAGCTGTCTGTTGTTTTCGTTTATTAAAAGCAACTAAAGGAAACTTGTCATTTTATGGCAAGCAAATTAGAAGCAGATGTTTCACAGATAATGCGTCATTAAGAATGCCTATCAATACTTTACCTACCAACACCGCACGAACACTTTGGCTCTTTGTTTATTGAATGCGTTTTTACAGTAATTTGCAGGGTTTTATTCTTCGCAGGAACAAAAATACTTTATATTAATGGAAAGGACAGCTTCTGTATAAAATATCACGATGCACATGTAGTTGATATTATGAACAGAAAAAACAGTTACTGAGCATCAACAGATGGTGGAAAAGGCCGTTTTCTTATTTTCAAATGGATTTCAACTGAAAATAACATTCAAACCTTCAAACTGATTGGGGAAAAATAGTAAAAAAGCCAGTTTCTGTAGTTTTACAGTACTCTTCAGGAAAAGGCCTGAAATTTGTGAAGTGATGCATACACTGATGGTACAAATTCGATAACACTTCGAAATTTCATGTTTTATATGAAATTCCCATGCAGTTAGTGTTAAATTTACTGGCAGTTTTATGAAATTAAGGGGGATAACTTTCCTATAAATCACTTCAAATAACAAAAAATTGTCAGCCATTGTGGCGAAAAGGTTTTTTGCAGCCATTGAAAGCAAAAACATATGTTGTCACGACTTTATTTAGCTTAACTATTTATTTATTTATTTATTGGGGTTTAAGGTCATATACTTATGCACAATGGCTAACCGTGACCGTGACAGTTTTACGGGTGGAGGAAGCCGGAGAACCCGGAGAGAACCACCGAGTAACGGCGAGCAACTGTCAGCTCCCCAACATACCAACTCCACACAAGCAGGGTTAGCATTGGTTGAAGACAGGTGCACTATCGACGTGCAGTACGCCTAAGTACACAACGCCACCGTGCCCCCACGTTGGAAATGGGGGTGAAGTGTCTTGCCCAAGGACACAACGCGGTTTCCGCAGGTGGGATTCGAACCGAGGACCTCTCGGCTTGCAGTCTGCACCTCTACCTACTGAGCCACCGCGCCCCCATTTAGCTTAACTACGCCCCTGGATGTTCGTGGATATGGCCAAGTGGTAGATACAGTGTTAATGTTATATGGTGACAGTATTTTGAAATGTTTATTTTGTATAGCTTTTATTTCGAAATCCATATAGTCCACTCATAAATGTACCCATGTCTTGTTTACAAATTACTCGACAATCACAAAAGGATATGGTTATTTATAGTAATCCAAACAAGTCATTCAAGATGGAAACATTCCATAAACTGATCTGTTGTGCATAGCTGGGGACTTTTCTTCCAACTTGTGATCTTGGTGAGTGACTTTTTTCCAGTACGGCTGTTTTCTAACGAGGCTTTCTGCACGAGAGATTTTCAGCGAGAACCGTTTTATGAAAAATTCTTGGTGTGTTCAGCTAGGGAGCTTCAGGAGAGCTGTTGCATTCGGTGTCTATTTTGTGTTCCACTTTGGCAGCCATTTTGAATTTTCAGGGTCGCCATAGCACGCAAATGCTGTTCAAATATACGATCAACAAGCTATAATGTATTACAGGGAAACTGATGATTAAAAGTGGCTAATGTTGCGGTTTGAAACAATGTGCGTATAAAATAGTCATATTTTTATACGGAGGGGGTGGGGGAGGGGGTTAAGTTTTAGCATCATGTCCTCACATCATTTATAGCCTACTATTCATGAACCTTTACAATCGTCATTTCCCCCTTACATTGTATTGGTATTTATTTATTTGGGTTTAACGACACATTAACAGCCAGGGACATATCATGGCGGTGACAGTTTTACGGGTGGAGGAAGCCGGAGTACCCGGAGAGGACCACCGAGCAACGACGAGCAGCTGTCAGCTCCCCAACATCTTAACTCTGAACTCTGCACCGCGGCACAGGCAGGGTTAGATTGGTTGGAGACAGGTGCACCATCGACGTGCAGTACGCCTTAGTACACCTCGCCATCGTGCCCCCATGTAGGCAAGCGGGGTGAAGTGTCCTGCCCAAGGACACAACGCGGTTGCCGCAGGTGGGATTCGAACCGAGGACCTCTCGGCTTGCAGCCTGCACCTCTACCTACTGAGCCACCGCGCCCCCTACATTGTATTGGAGGTTACAAAAACACCAGCTATATCTATAAATGACTTTTATGATATTTTGTCTGTGAGAATCGAAAGAGGTGAATAACGTTCAAATGACATGACATTTATAGCATATGGTTTACTGAAAACGACACTGAATGGCCAGCCTGTCATCCTTTGGGACAAATAGGTAGTCAAATTAAATGTCGAGCATCTCTGTTCGAGAATATGTGACAAGAAATTGCAAGTGTCTGTCATGTTTTCTTCCATAGGCATCAGACAATTGGTCCCAAGGCGCAAAATATGACACAATGGGGTGGGAACCCGACAGAAAAAGGATCAACATCTATTTAACTCAGAGAATGTTCATTCAAACTTACGTCCAAAGTAGGGTGGTTGGACTACAAAACTGAGAGAGTCTAATAAAGTACTATTTTGTGTGACACTAGAGCTATTTCTGGCCCATACTCCGAAGGATCCACAGTTCGATCCCGACCAGTGGTAAATGCGTCATGTTCTTATTCAAAGCCTTTAACCTTTTTACTGCCACGCCCACTTTAGCCATATATGGAGGACTTCTATGTACGCCTGAAACTTGAAACTCTATCATCTGATTGATTGTTGGAAAGGGATCTTTGAGCCCTTTCCAACAATTAATCAGATGGTAGGTTTGATCTGCGCATACCAGAACGTACAGGTAATCATCATAAAGTAGATGTCAATAGTCGCTTTTGGCAGCGTAAGTGTTAATCCCGATTGTCCAAGTAGGGGCACGGGGGTGTTGTGCATCAAAGCGTACTGCATGTTAATTGTGCTCTTGCCTTCAACCAATGCCTGCTTGTGCTGTGTCAGTACATTTGAAATCTGACAGTTACTCACCTCTGCTCGATGTTTCTTTTCGGGTAATCCTGCTTCCTCCACCCGTTAACTTGTCCGACATGTCGTGACCGTGGTTGTCGAAAGTGTCGTTAAAACCCCAGTAAATAAACAAAGTCAATAGTAGACAACATAGGAATAAACAATTAACTAAACTTGACTCCATACTTGTATTGCGATCATGATATTGCAATATGTGATGAACATGGACCTAAACACCAATAAATAAATAAATAAATAAATAAATAAATAAATAAATAAACCACTCGCTATAATACTCTCGACATAACCCCCCCCCCCCCGAACCAACTGATACGGGATACTGTCACCGCCCCCCTCCCCCAGCCACCACGCCATAATTTGCCATAAAGTCCCTCCTCGACAAAACCCCTGTGACAAAATCCTTCTCCGACGAAATTCCTTTTCATTAAGTGCCAAATATGACAAAAGCGCTGTCAATAAAAAAATACTTTTGTCGGGGAAGGGGGTGGGGGTGGGGTGTCGAGGTGTTTTTTCTTTTGTCGGGGGGGGGGGGGTGGCTGTTGTCATATGGAGGATTTTGTCGTGGTCCCAACTGACACAACATTAAACATTAATTTATCATTTGCACACAGCAGCCTCCTTGCTTGTACCTGCGATTAACAGCTGAATTCTTTTCCCTGTGTTCCTCCTACAAATTATTACACCGCTATTATAACAGCTATGATTCGAAATGACTTTCGTATGTTTCTTTTCTCGAAAGCTTGTTCCAGATTTTCGAAAAATTATTCGCCACTAAAATTTATATTATAGTTTTTTTCGGTTATAACGTTATATACGATCGATATCTCCAACAAACTCCATTAATCTGTGCACTAATTTAAATTGGATCATTTTCGATTGGATCTCCAACGTGAGCACATGATTTTAGAAACAGGTTTAACACTTTCAATGCTGGTGGCATCTTCTAATGAAAGCAATTGGGAGAGTCCATATTTATTATGTGGAGGTAAAAAAAAATCATATTTTCAATGTGCAATCTTGGGCCTGCCCCCACACTTTAACTTCACAGCTCTCCAACTTGATGGAAATATGACGATCCATGTTCCTGGTCCGGACAAGCGGTCTTTCGCTTCAAAGGGTTAATACAAGAAATGAGATTATCAGGGTTATTTTGAAGGTATCGAGAGAACTACCTCTTTGGGTGCCTTCAGATAAACATGAGTTTTAACCCTTTGAATCCTGGTGGTATCGTCCATGTCAGTTCAATGACAACAATTGGAAGAGTCCACATTTATTATTTGGGGTTAGACCAATTAATATTTTCAACGTGCAGCCTAAGGGCTGCACGTTGAAAATATTGATTGTTCTACACCACACATTAACCCTGTAGCCTTCCCACTTAATAACATTATCAGGTAGTGTGTGGCACGTCCGGAAAAACGGCTTCTGGGGTTCTAGGGTTAATCAGGTACTGGTGGGTTGGAATACCTTTAAATAGGAAGCGTTCAATACTGGAACAACCGGGGAAGATGTCGAGTAGAGTCTTGGATGCACGGCCTGGAACACCAGAACTACCAAAACAAAACTAAATAAATACCGCTTCAGAAAAGAATCGGAACTCCAGGTGTTTTTTTCTTGGGCGGAAAGAAGGAGCTGAGGATGAAGGATGCGTGGACGTGATCACTCCTGAACCTTTACCCCCTCAGCCCTTCTACCCAAAACTGCCTTTCTCCAATGAAAATGTTGTCTGGGTGGTTGGAGCTGGCTGGGGGGCACAGTGGAACGGATCCCGCTTCCCCCACCCCTCCTCGTTGATTTATTAGCCTCGTCCAGACGTGGCATCCCGATCACAAAACCTAACTTCTTGACAGACTCTCGCCATTTGTATACTAACGAAGACTGACCATTCGTTTTTGTTTAGTTTCTGTTCATTGAACAGTGTTCACGCTGTAGCGAAACTTCCGGTACCACATTTTAGTCATCCCGTATATTTTAGTGTCAACCAAATTGTTTTGGTTTGTCAGAGCAAAGCCAGCCTAAATATAGGGGCAAGGGGCCTCATATATAAAGATATTGTAAGTTCAAAAGATATTCCGCAGCAAGGCGAAAAACCTACGCGAATTTCACTTCTCTGTGAAGCTGGGCATTGAAAAAACACACGTGGTGTATATCCAGCTTCAGGACAAGGACCCAGGGGAGAAACGGTATGTTAGATAAGGTCTAATCTCATTTAAGTTATACAGTAGTCGCGAGTCTTACGAGACGTAATCGGTTGGTGGCAGGATATCGTCACGGCCAATTGAGAAACGAGATTCTAAAAGATAGAAACGTCTGTCGTGTCGTCACCTGATCATTAGTATAGCAATGAGTGACAGGAACGAATCGGTTCTCTCGACAAGTGAAATCACCGTTAAGTCACGCGCGAGATGACTTGTATTGATTCTGCCTCGATATACGTCATCTCTCATCGTTTTGGCAGATGGACAGATGAGCGTCTGTCCACCTGACAGTTTAGGGTAAAAAGTATACATACCTTGAACAGCAGAGCATTAGACACACACTTGGGGTCACACACACGTTGGTGAAGTCCAGGGCAGGCGGACTCTGTATCCTGGCATAGGGGTACCTTCGATCACAGGACCCTGAAACGGCTGGAATCGCCACGATTGATTCAGCTTAAGGTTGATAGGCGGCTACCGTGCCAAATTCGTTAAGAAGGAAAACCCAAGGTGAAACGTTAAAGTTTAGATTGTCGAGTAGCAGGTATCAGCCTGCAATAGTCAGAAGTGCAGGTTAATTGTATTGTGCGTATTAACCCTTTGAAGCGTCAGACTGATTGCGTTGGGAGTAATTTGTTTTGCTGCCGAAGCATCGTAATACCGACTGGAGATCGGTGTGAGTGACAATTTCACCCTAGCACAAAAAGGGGCATTTGTGAATCGTGAATTCAACCAGGAACAGTGAACATTTCAATAGGACTTTTACGGAGGGCTTTCAAAAGGCACATAAGGTATGAGTAGACAATATCTGACCCAAATCAGTAGTACGGTGGCTTTATAGATGACAAACATTGCTGGTCGGAACCCTCCGACAGCCAGAGGTACAGGTACGCGCAGCTCTTATGGCGAGCTCACGGTAATAACATTTCAGATTTGTGAAGCTCTTATGGCGAGCTCTCCGTAACATAATTTCAGATTTGTGAAGCTCTTATGGCGAGCTCACGGTAGTAACATTTCCAGTGTGTAGACTATAGTGCCAGTACAGGGCTATAGAATGACTATATAATTGTTGAGAATTATTTAACCCTAGCAACCCATTTTCTGTGAAAAGAATCGAATTGTTGATTGTTGAAATATTGAAACGGCTTTATTTTTATGTGTAAATAACAGAATCGTTGTTACTTTAAATCATTCTTTCCATTACACAGCCTGAAGTGATTAGGAATCACACCTAACGGAAATCGAACATATTTCAGACCAATTTGGCAGAGAAGGAATCACGGCGTCGGTCTAACTCAGCTCCCAGCACCGAGTTCGCGACACTTGGATTCCAACCCTCCACGTTGGTCTAATTTTCCCGCAATTTCATCAGCGGGACTAAATAACCCCACGTCAGTACAGGCCTTACGGGGCCTCAGGTATCCTGACATGGTTCCAAAAAGCTATTGTGCGAGTAGGTGGTGGTGTACTTCGCTGCCAGGTCCTAATCAATTGATCGAGTTATGAAAAATGAACTGCCAATTATTTCACGAGTAAACGGAGAACTGGTCACAAAACAATGGCAGAACACGAATGTTCTGACGAAATCCTCGGTAGGTGAAAAATGTGGTTACCTAAGTTATATCTATGCCAGTTAATTGTCAGGGTGAATGATGTCGGTACATATAGTTACTGTTTCCCCTAGATAAAAATAGATTAATCCACTAATCAGTGTCACTACACTAGGGTTAGTTGATCGAGAGTCTGTATAAGAGGCAGTATTTAATTAGATGAATGCTTCATACCGTCGCGAGTGACTCGCGACGGTATGAAGTATTTATTCAATTAAATGCAGCCTTTTATAAAGTTGATAACGTTTTGTGCATTACTGAAGGAAAGGCAATGCCTCATTTCCACTCACTGACAACGTTGAACGTGTGTCCAAACACAACTGCCAGCACTTTATTCTCCTCGGAAATAACACATTTTTGTTGTTGTTGTTGTTGTTGTTGTTTGTTTCGTCATCGGGGATGTGTTTTTCACTGTTTAAATGGCTTTCGTTCACAAGTGAAACAAAACTTTTTGGTGTCAAAAGTTTAGACAATTAAGATGTTTTGATGCCAAATCAAAAATGTTAGTGCAAATTAGTGCAAATGGCTGAGCAGACGCTTTACATACTCTCGGAAAATAAATAAAATGCACCTTAACCAGAGGATACCAGAGATATACTTTCAAAACGGCGATAAATAACGCAACGTCTCCTTTCGATTGGAGTTTCAGCTAAGTATCAAGTTTAGTTAGGGACCTTCTCCAGGATTCGGAGAACCTTTCGCGCGACCTTTTCCAATTGGAGTTCAATGAGTACTTGAAGAGATGGGCTGGAAAAGTTACACCACCGAAAAATGAAAATAGTCCATTTGGCAAAGCAGTCCATGGTGATTGGGTTTGGTTTGGTCATAGAAAAATTAAAAAAATATATTCAGGGAATCAGACCGGATCCACTTGTTTGGCGCGACCCTTTTTCTGTCCTGAACTCAACTTGTCAAACGGCTGCAACCACACCCCTCACATACCCGGTAAAGTCAGTTGCACATCACGTGTTCCGTCACGTTTTGGTCTTGAGACGATTCAGCCTATGTATTATGTTATATTGAGAGCGGATACCTTTGCGAAATTTTATCGAGTGATCTCATGTGATATGATGGGTGGCATGTTCGTTGCCATGACAGTCCACATTAGCAGCTACAGTTAAAACTAGAAGTCCTGTCATGAAATGCGCACAAATAGCACGTTGATCTGCGCGTTAATGTACGCGTTATGGCCATAGTAAAGCTATCAAATTCTGTCCATGTGGCTTGTGCACAGGCAATGTTTCAGCCAATGGACCTCCGGGTAACCCGGAGGTCCATTGGCAGAAACATTGCATGTGTTTGCTGTGAGTAACCAGGAGAACCTGCCGTGCTTTGGATGCCATTCGATATGGCAATTGCGCGCAATTCTAATGCGCAATTAAGACTAGATAAACGCACAATTCGTGACAGGACTTCTAGTTTTAACTGTATATTCTGACATCATTGTCATGGGGACATGCGTTGTTCGTACTCAAGCAAAGTGCGTGTCGTTTGAGTTTTACCTATTTCCGTTGTAAATTTTATATGCAGGAGATCACCATCATTGTTACTATGGTGGCACGTCAGTACTATGGTGGCAAATGCGCAAGACTATACATTCAGTGTATAGAAGCATATCATCGAATCACCGGATATAACCCGTAACTAACCAAAAGTAATCCGAATGGGCCCGACAACTTTCCAGAAGATCCCCATCGTAACTGTCGTTAATGGGGTGTTCAAGAGTCTGCTTGATTGGTCCCGAATGTATACAAGTAGCACAGAAAAACCCAAAACTTGAAACAGAATCGTTGTTTTGTTACTTCTTTTAGCTGACAAGGTTTACTTCTTCTTCGTGGTTCTGGGCTTTTCAGGTAGTGTGCCAGGACCTTACACTGTTTTAGAATTTCATAGTCCAGTCTTCTATCCATCCTGGTCAAGACCGAAAATAAGCAGACTGTCATGCGCAAAATGAGGTCCACAGAGGGTGAATTTGGTAATGCTACCCTACACAGCAGGGTAGCATCACTGAATTTACCCTCTGTGAACCTCAGTCTGAATCTAAGTCTCAAGCCTAAACAGAAAGATGTACCCAGAGGATAAATTGGCCCATTGTATGGGATAGCATCAGCAAATTCACCCTCTGGGGACCTCATTCTGCAGATGACAGATTGCTTATATTCAGGCTTGCTTATGGTGGATACCACGGCCATTGCATTTTAGAAATTGAAAGTGATTTACAGGAAGGTTAGCTTCCGTTAATTTCCTACAACTGTCAGTAAATTTAACACTAAGGGTATTGGAGTTTCATCTAATAACTGAAATTTCGAAATGTTAACGAATGTGTGTCATCGATATACGCATCGTGTCACAAACATGTTAGACATCGTGTCACAAAGGCATTTTTTCCTGTAGAGTACAAAAATAAAGAAGCTGGCTTTTTATATTTTTTCCCAATCAATTTGAACCTTTGCCTGCTATTTTCCTCTCGAAACCCATTTAAAAACGATCACCGTCTTTTGATTTTCGGTAACTTTTTTCTTTTCAGTAAATCAACGGCAGAGTCGGCCGAACCAGGGGACACGTGCCCCTCCACTTTTTTTTCCACAGACATGTTCGTAGTTACACAATGAGTAAAAATGGGCGCATGCAAACGTGCCCATATAAGGCACTCCCGTAATATATTATTTGCAAATCCAATCAACATTTGGCCAAAGAATCGTACTTTCGGTCGCTTCGGTCGATTCGGACCGTTTCTTCCACTTTTACCATCTTGCAACCCGAAGGCTAACCTTCGGGTTGAAAGGTGATTCAAGTAGAAGAAATGAACTGGACAGTGACCACACCGCGGCATGTTCATCTAAACGAGACACTACAGTGTGTCACGGTACATTTACCGATGTACGATGGTAACTTTTTGTCCAAATGGGCCGAACCATGATAGCATTGAAAATCTGTGCCCCTCTTCTTTTATCGAGCTCCCGCCGCCTCTGATCAATAGTGTTTGCGTCGTGACATACAGACAGATGTACACCGTCTTTTCCATTAATATAGAAGTCTACGTGGTGAAATTTTTCAGTTTTCTCCTGGGAAGAATACAAACATGCTGTAAAACGCATTCGCTAAACAAAGAGCGAAAGTGGACTCTTCCTTAGGTTGTTTGTTTGTTTGTTCAAATGTTCATTGAAACAATATATTTTCGCAAGACTGCTTAGTTTTGGGAATTACATAATTTCCGAGCGCTACTTTTCGAGGCTGGTAAATCTAATTAAAATATTTACAACAGTTATACCTATGAGCAAACCCAACCCTACCAAAGATGCATTTACCTCTTTCATGTGATGAAAGAGTCATTTCTGCAATAGAATTCAACTTTTGACTTCTGTCTATTCCAAGGCATGGGGAATTTTGAAGAGACCTGTCCAATCTGTGTCAAATCGGCTTAAAAACTGGTATTGCCTCCAACAGAATTTCTACTCTGTTACCAAATAAGTTGGGAGGGATAAGAATTCACAGCTTTCTTTGAAACTACCCAAATCCCAAAATAAAACTAAAATCTGCATCAGCACACAAAATCTTTTCACAAAATCTGTTTTAATTAATCAAATAGCAAGATAAATAGTGCCCCACCACCATGAAACAATATGTTAATTTTGTTTCAAAATTGGGGTTGTGCAGGGCTTATAGTTCCTCTAAATTTGGGAGAATCCATTTGGCTTCTTGCGGAAATCGTTCCGAGAATTCAGACCTGCTATGGGCCAGGATCCTATTAGGTCAGTATGATTGAAACCCCGTTGCACTCTAATAATACACGTTAACCTTTTACCCAATACAGCTTTTTAATTTTTACAACACCAACTACTGATTCCCCCCCCCCCCCGCCTCCCCCAGGGGCCTTAATCGCTCACTTGACGAGGTGGTTCAGAGAAGTATTTTGGGTCAGATTCAGTTAGTCAAGGTTCATGTACACTACATAGGAATAATGTTATGAAATTATTCATAATTCTAGTGTCCATGTCAGATGATTATTAGCATAGGTCTTCCTGATTGCTTCCAATTCTGACAGCTGTAGACAAGTACTGCCAAACTTCCAAGGGTTGTTGTGTCACTGCAGCTTGAAAGGCAAATTTTATGGAAAAGCTCTAAGGAATGGATTTGAACATTTATGAACAACCTCGAACCTAACCCACCCCTGCCCAAATACTGAGCCACGGACCCGAAATGAACAAACTCAAATCTGCCCCCACCCCCCCCCCCCCTCCAGCGATACCAAATATGAAAGGGTTCTGACTGGCAGGAACCAAACTGGAACATATTTACATCTGACCTCCCCAGAGATGTTGTACACCAAATATTAAAGCATTCTTACTAGTGGGTCTAAAGAAAAATATTTTTAAAGAAATTTTCTCATGTTGCTTTGAGTTAATTTGCACTCCCATAATGAGCCCAAATATTAACCCATAGATTTGGCTTCAACAAACATGAATCTGACCCCCTTAGAGATGCTGTAATCCAAATATGAAAGAATTCTGACTGGTGGATCTGAAAAAATAGAGTTTTAAAGAAATTTCCTCATACTGCACTAAGTTAAACTTTACTTTGGGCTTCAATAGATAGACCAAATAAATATTAACCCCCCCCCCCCCCCACACACACACTAGAGATGTTGCATTCCACATATGAAAGCATTCTGACTGGTGGATCTGAAGGAGGTTTTCAAAGAAATTTCCTCATGTTGCACTGTTGATATTTGGGTGTCCAAAGGGAGCCCAAATATTAACTCAGGGACTCGATTTGAATCAAACTGAATCTATCCCCCCTCCCCCACCCCTAGAGATGCTGTATACCAAGTATCAAAAGATTCTTATACATGGTTCTGGAGAAGATTTTTTTTCAACTTTGGAAAACAATTTATGCGTGCAATCAGAGAAATGCTTGGGACCCCCTGTGGGTGTGGCAACTTTATTTGAACAAACTGGAATTCATAAATGATAAGGAACAAGAATATCAAATTTGGTTCAATTCAGCTCAGTTGTTTATGAGGAGAGGTTGATAATGTAAAGTTCATGCCGGACAGGAAGGACGGATGGTCGACAAACAGAAAGTCATATTTAAGCGCCCCCTGACTTACAGTCAGGTGAGCTAAAAAATAAACAATATTCATCAAGCGTAATAATTATGGATGTTACTGGAACCAGCTGATGAGAGGTGGTTCCAATGACAGCCATATTTGTACAAATTTTATTGCCAGTGTCACAATATTTCAGGTCATGTTAGTGTTGTATTGGTTAATTTGCTGCCTTTGTGTTAGGTAAAGGGTTAAACTGACTCGGTTCTATTCATGTGAATCCTAGCAGCAATGTTACAAGAAGCTATATGGTTTCTCACTGGTTTTGTTGCACGGATCTCTACGGGAATCGATTCTCAGATTCTTATAAGCCCTGGCTGAGGCTATTTAATTCACCAGTATCAATAGAAACTGCCATTTTATCTCAACAAATGATGTCAAATATTCTTTTACCAGGTGATGGGGTAAATTATAGCCCTGGATGTGCCCCACCCCAACCTCCCAGTATGCAAACAAGAGGCCACAGGGGGCCTGAGAGTGCCCACCTGACATGGTAGCCTAAATATCAACCCAGAAAATTGATTTCAACAAGTTGCATCTACTCCTCCTAAGAAAAGCTTATACCAAATATCCAAAGATTCTGACAAGTGGATCTAAAAATGAAAGTGTCAATGACACTGTAGCTCAACTTGTCAAAACAAAGACATGTACATGTATAGTATGTGACACAGCAATGACAAACATCTAGGTAATGACCTGATAACAAAGGTACATATATGTATAAAGTATTGTAACGGTCTGTACATAAATACTGACCGTTGCCTGTAACAAGTGTATAGGTAAAGTATCGTAAAGGTAGGTGACAGTCAGATGGTAAACTAGACAAAAATCTTTGAGTCCCAGAAAAAAACCCCAAAATATTTGTTCTCATAGCACAGTGATAATAAAGGCACCCCAAAACACACTCGTTCCTGTCCCAAGGTGAAAACAAAGGTACCCAAAAAGTTTTGTGAAGATCAGTTCATAAATACGAGCTGTATAGAACTTGTGACAAAAAAACTGATTGGACCTAATTTTGATACAAAATGGCCACTGGCAGCCATCTTGAATTTTGGTCCGCACCCAGAAACACTCATTCTCATCCCAAGGTGATAACAAGGGTACCCAAGAAGTTTTGTGAAGATCGGTTCATAAATACAGCCTCTAACCTGAGCCGTACTGACATGTGTGCTTACATTGTGTAAGTAGCACTGAATAAATCAAAGTTCATCTAATTTGCATAATTTCTGCACGAAAAAAAAACCCTTATAATATGTGATGTATTCCATGTTACTAAACATTCATACAAAAATTTATTCAAATCAGAACTTTCATACAGAAGTTCTGTACAAAAGACTGATTGTACTAATTTTGGTACAAAATGGCTGCTCGTGGCCATCTTGCAGTTCGGACCACACCCAAAAACACTCGCTCTCATCCCACGGTGATAACAAAGGTACCCAAGAAGTTTCGTAAAGATTGGTTCATAAATATGGCCTCTAGTCTGAGCCATATAGAAGTTGTGTACAAAAAACTGATTAAACCCAATTTCAGTACAAAATGGCCACTGGCAGCCATCTTGAATTTTAGACCCCACCCAGAAACACTCGTTCTCGCCCCAAGGTGATAACAAAGGTACCCAAGACATTTCGTGGAGATCAGTTCATAAATACACACTCTAGCCCGAGCCGTATTGACATGTGTACTTACTGTAAGTCGCACTGCAAAAATCAAAGTTCATCTAATTTGCATAATTTCTGCACGAGAAAAATGTGAGTATCCCATGGTACTAAACATTCACACAAAAAATTATTCAAATCAGCACTTTCATATGGAAGTTCTGTGCAAAAATCTGATTGCCCCTAATTTTGTACAAAATGGCTGCCATCGGCCATCTTGAATTTCGGACCGGACCCCAAAACACTCGTTCTCGTCCCACAGTGATACCAAAGGTACCCAAGAATTTTCGTAAAGATCGGTTTATAAATACGGCCTCTAGCCCGAGCTGTATTGGCATTTGCACTTACAGTGCTGAAAGTAACACCAAAATTAGTCTAATTTGCACAATTTACGCACGAGAAAAAAACCCGTATTATATGTGATGTAGCCCATGGTACTAAACATTCATACAAAACATTATTCAAATCAGAGCTTTCATATGGAAGTTCTGTACATAAAACAGATTTCTGCATCGTCAGTACAAAATGGCGGCTGGCAGCCATCTTGAATTTTGGACCGCACCCCAAAACAATCGTTCTCGTCCCTCGGTCATAACAAAGGAACCCAAGAAGTTTCGTAAAGATCGGTTCATAAATATGGCCTCTTGCCCGAGCCGTATCCAATTGTTGACGTACGGACAGCCGGACGACGGGCCATGACAAAAGCTCAAATTTGGCTTCGCCAAAGTTGAGCTAAAAATGATTTTTAAAGAATATTCCTCATATTGAACTAAGTTATAATTCGGGCTCCCGCAGGGAGCTCATATATGAACCCAGGGACTTGGCTGTAACAAACTTGAATCTCACCCCCCCCCCCCCCCCCAAAGGATGCCGCTCACCAAATATCAAACATTCCGACTGCTGGATCTGAAGAAGAAGATTTTTAAAGAAAATTCCTCATTTTGAACTAAGTTTCAATTCCAGCTCCCACAATGAGCCCAGGACCTAGGGACATCACTTGAACAAACTTGAATCTTGCATCCTAAGGATGCTGCATAAAAAATATCAAAAGCATTCATCTGCTGGATCTTAAGAAGATTTTTTAAGAAAATTCCTCATTTCGAACTAAGTTACAATTCAAGCTCCCACAGTGAGCCTAAATATGGACCTAAGGACATGGCTTGAACAAAGTTGAATCTCACCCCCCCCCCCCCCCCCCCCCCCCAAGGATGCTGCATACCAAATATTGAAACAATCCGACTGCTGGATCTGAAGAAGATTTTTAAAGAAAATTCGTCATTTTGAACTAAGTTATAAATCGCGTTTCCACAGTGAGCCCAAATATGAACCCGGAGACTTGGCTTGAACAAACTTGAATCTCACCCCCCTAAGCATGCTGCATACCCAATATCAAAAGATTCTGCTGCTGGATCTTGAGAAGAAGATTTTCAAAGAAATTTGCTTGAAATGCACTAAGTTCAAATTTGGGCTCCTATACTGAGCCCAAATATGAACCCAGGGGGCCAATTTGAACAAAATTGAATCAGATCCACCCCACAATGTTGCATATCAAATATCAAAAGATTCTGCCTGCTGGATCTTGAGAAGAAGATTTTTTAAGAAATTTGCCTGAAATGCACTAAGTTTGAATTCGGGCTTCTATAGTGAGCCCAAATATGAAACCAGGGGGCCGATTTGAACAAACTTGAATCAAATCCACCTCACAATGTTGCATATCAAATATCAAAAGATTCTGCCTGCTGGATCTTGAGAAGAATATTTTCAAAGAAATTTGCCTGAAATGCTATAAGTTCAAATTTGGGCTCCTATACTGAGCCCAAATATGAACCCAGGGGGCCAATTTGAACAAACTTGAATCAGATCCACCCCACAATGTTGCATATCAAATATCAAAAGATTCTGCCAGCTGGATCTGGAGAAGATTTTTTAAGAAATTTGCCGGAAATGCACTAAGTTCGAATTTGGGCTTCTATAGTGAGCCTAAATATGAAACCAGGGGGCTGATTTGAACAAACTTGAATCAGATTCACCCCACAATGTTGCATACCAAATATCAAAAGATTCTGCCTGCTGGATCTGGAGAAGAAGATTCTTAAAGAAATTTGCCTGAAATGCTTCTATAGTGAGCCCAAATATGAATCCAGGAGGCCGATTTGAACAAACTTGAATCAGATCCACCCCACAATGTTGCATACCAAATATCAAAAGATTCTGCCAGCTAAATCTGGTGAAGAAGATTTTTTAAGAAATTTGCCTGGAATGCACTAAGTTTGAATTCGGGCTCCTATACTGAGCCCAAATATAAACCCAGGGGGTCGATTTGAACAAACTCAAATCAGATCCACCCTACAATGTTGCATACCAAATATCTGTCTGCTGGATTTAGAGAAGAAGATTTTTTAATGTTTTTCCCATTGCCTGTAGTGTTAAAAAGTGTTTTCAAAGTCCCGAAACTGTACCCTATGATAAAACCGATAGCAATTTTGCACCAATCCTTTCTGTTGGTCCTAAGGAAGCTTCACACCAAATAAAAATTCTCAGTGCCGTGCAGTTTTGGAGATATGGCATTTTACTTTTTTTCTATTTTTAGCTCCTGCGGTTCCCACTGGGCTACAGAAAAAGAAAATTTGGCATAAATTAGGTACTTATGACCCAATAAGCCCTCACATAAAATTTGGTTAAAATTAGCCTCTCGGTTCGGAAAATAGAAATTTTGGGCAGGGCCAAAAATTTTGCCCCTCCCATAACGACTCCAAATATAGCCCATCAAACTTCTCTTAAAGAAATCCAAGTCTACACCTTAAAAGGAAGCTGCATACCATATATCAAGTCTCTGCTACTGCTGGTTCATGAGAAGAAGATTTTGGTGCCCCCTGGGGGCATGGCACCACTCAGGAGAAGGGGGCAATGTCATTTGAACAAATCTGAATTGGCATTAGGTAATAAACATTTACCCAACATTTGAATAATGTAAAGTTAACGCCGGACGGACGGCGGACAGAATGTGATCAGTAAAGCTCCCACTGAACTTTGCCCAGGTGAGCTAAAAAACTATATTAATTTATAAATAAATTGATGGTGACATGAATTTCCCATTGTTTTTTAATCACATTCTTGCTTCTGAACACATTTCACATTGTGTTTGATATTTTGCAATCTCTGTAAGAAAAAGGTTTAATAAGGCACCTCCAGTCATAAAACAGTGATTTTTTCCAACAGAATGACCAGTACCTGCTACTGTGGTGTCTCATGACACTGTTAAAATTCCTAAAATCATCAAATATTGATTCATTAGTGCTGTGCTTGTGGTGCAAATATCCACAAGTGCACTTTCACTATTTTGGTTTTAATCCCCACAGGCACACATTCTGTCAAAAGGAGTGAAATTATGTTCACAAAAAGGACAAGTTGCAGTACAGTCACTGTGGACAGGTTGTAATACACGCGTGGGCAGTGATGTCCACTCATGCGTTTACCAGACAATAAAAATCATCATCTACAAAATTTTAATTGATGAAGCACCGGGTTTTGATGATTATATTTAAAATGTTGAGCCAGGCAAATGAAAAGCAAAGAAACATTTCATCTGAAGGACAGACAGACATGCAGTAACAAATTTTGGAAGCCTACATAAAAGTAGTGAGTAACTTAAAATGAAAAATATAGATAAAAGAGCCAGGGCAATGTTGTCAAATAGAAAAAAAAACAAGAGCCCTCAGAGGGCCTGATGGCATTCACCTGACATGGTAGCCTAAATATCAACCCAGAGAATTTATTTGAACATTTAGTTGCATCTGCCCTCATAAGAAAAGCTTATACAAAATATCCAAAGATTCTGACCAGTGGATCTCAAAAAAAAAGGATTTTTAAAGAATATTCCTCATATTGAACTAAGTTATAATTCAGGCTCCCACAGAGAGCCCAAATATGAACCCAGGGACTTGGCTTGAACAAGTTTGAATCTCACATCCCTAAGGATGCTATATACCAATATCAAAAGATTCTGACTACTGGATTTTAAAGAATATTCCTCTTATTGAACTAAGTTGTAACTTGGGCCCCCACAGGGAGCCCAAATATGAACCTGGGGACTTGGCTTGAACAAACTTGAATCTCACCCCTCTAAGGATGCAGCATCCCAAATATCAAACTATTCTAGAGAGTTAAAAAAATATTCCTCATATTGCACTAATCTAATCAAAGAGAGCTTTGATTTCAACAAACATGTGAATAAATCTTCCAAAGATGTTATATGCGAAATATGAAAGCCTTTGCAGCAGTGGAATGGGAGAAGATTCATTAATGTTTTTCCCATTACTAAAATGATGACTCCGCATAAGTCTTGGAAAACTTCCCTATGATAAAACTGATGGCAATTTTTTTTTTACCATTCTTTTCGGCTGTTCGTAAGGAAGCGTCACACAAAATAAAAATTCTCAGTGCCATGTAGTTTTGAAGATATGGGCGTTTTAAATTTTTTCTATATTCAGATCCTGCAGTTCCCACAGGGCAACAGGAAAATGTTTTGGTATAAATTAGGTACTTACGACCCAATAAGCCCATCATATCAAATTTGCTTCAAATCAACCTCTCAATTTAAAAAATAGAAATTTTGGTACAATTCGGGCTCCTACAGGAAGCCCAAATATGAACCCAGGGACTTGGCTTTAACAAATTTATATCTCACCTCCCTTAGGATACTGTATATATCAAAACATTCTGACTGCTGATTGTGAAGAATAGTTTTGAAGAATATTCCTCATTTTGAACTAAGTTATAATTCAGGCTCCCACAGTGAGCCCAAATATAAACCCAGGGATTTGGCGTAAACAAACTTGAATCTCCCCGCCAACCCCCCCCCCCCCCTCCCCCTTTAAGGATGCTGCACACAAAACATCAAAACATTCTGACTGCTGGATCTGAAAAAGTAAAGAAAATTCCTCATTTTGAACTAAGTTATAATTCAGGCTGCCACAGTCAGCCAGGGTTTCACAAATATATTTTTTGTGGGATCCATTTCCAACATGTGTCTTAATCACATGAATTATGCTTATTTATCTTCAAATACATAGATTGTTAGATTGTTGAACCACCACATCAAAGGCTATTGAGGTAATCATGTTTATAGAAATTAATTTGATCTGATACGGTTAAACGATTAATCGACTAACCAATGATCAATATCTTGATTGATAAAAAAAGTAATTGATCGGTTAACCGTTACTTTTGAAGTACGGTACTATATGGCAGGGTATTTGATGGCTGGATTCACATTGCAAAATGCTGTACAAAAATGTCCAATTGCTAACCATTTTTCTTTCATACTGGGTAAGCTTATATTCACTATTTATCATCACTTTTTGAAACCAAGATGGAAACTGCTAATCAAATTTTTAAAAACAAAAAATACCCTGTATGGGTTAACTATGGAACAAATTTGCTCCAAAACAGGCAAACATTGTCACACTGGCTCACATCAATTGCATGAGACAGAGAAATGCATGTCAGTTACGTGCCAAAATACTTGTTCACTTGCATGATCATTATACTGTATCAGCTAAAAACGGTCAATCTCAACCCTTCACCAAATGCAGGTAGCAGACGATACTTGCACATGAAATTCTTAAATTACTAAAGATTTTCAATGTTTGTCTCAAAAACATAGCTTATGCCCCCCCCCCCCCCCCCCCCCCCCCCCCCCCCCCCCCCATTGGAACAAGCTCAATGAGCTTGTTTTGAGACAACAATTGAAAATATAATAAAATTTGAATGGACATGTTTGTATATGGTGCTGCCCGGTTTTGTCCATTATGCTAAGTAAAGTTTTAATTATATAAATGGTCAACGGTACAGCAATTATTCAGCTACCTATTGGGGCAAGTGATTAATCGGTTAACTAAGGTTAACCCATGCGATTAATCAATCATGAAAACCCTTTAATCGTTTCAGCTCTAAAATTAATTTAATTTTATTAAATTTTATCTGATGAAAAAATGCTTATATTTTTGCGGGAATGGTAAATATGGATCTTCTTAACAAGCATTTGCAAGAACATCACAGGAATGAAATCACCGTTCTCGCAATTTGCGAAACCCTGGTGAGCCAAAATATAGGCTTGGCTTGAACAAACTTAAGTCTCACCCGCCTAATGATGGTGCATAGCAAATATCAAAAGATTCTGATTGGTGGGTCTGAAGAAAAAGATTTTTAAAGAATATTTCTCATACTGCACTAATTTCAACATTTGGACTCCCATAGAGAGCCCAAATATGGACCCAGGGATTTGATTTCAATAAACGTGTAAAAAAATCTTCCAAAGATGGTAAGGTTACAAGTAGAAGTCCTGTCTTGAAATGCGCACATATAGCACGTTGATCTGCGCGGTATGACCATAGTAAGGCTATCAAATTGTGTACATGCGGCCTGTGCACAAGCAATGTTTCAGCCAATGGACCTCCTGGTAACCCGGAGGTCCATTGGCAGAAACATTGCCTGAGTTTCCTATGATTAACCAAGAGAACCTGCCGTACTTTGGATGCCATTCGATTTGGCTATTGCGCGCAATTCCTACGCGCAATTAAGCCTAGATAAGCGCACATTTCATGACAGGACTTCTAGTTTTAACAGTATATGTGAAATTTGAAAGGTTTTGGAGGAGTGACTTGGGTGAAGAAAAGTCTTAAATGCTTTCTCCATTACCCACAGAGTTACAGAACGCTGACTAAGCATTTTTTCATAGTCCCGAAAAAGTACCCCATGATAGACCTGACAGAAATTTGTTTAGACCATTCCATTCGGTTGGTCCCAAGGAAGCTTCACACCAAATAAGAATTCTCAGAGCCATATAGTTTTGGAGATATGTGCGTTTTGAATTTTGTTCTATTTTTAGCTCCTGCGGTTCCCATGGGGGAACGGGAAAATATTTTGGGGCATAAATTAATTACTTATGACAATATAAGTCCACAAATTAAATTTGGTTCAAATCAGCCTCTTGGTTCGAAAAACAGAAATTTTGGGCGGGGCGAAAATACTTGCCCTCCAACAATGAAGGCAAATAAAGACCCACAAACTTCTCTTGAACAAAACTGAGTCTACACCTCAAAAGGAAGCAGCACACCACATATCAAATCTTTGCTACTCCTGGTTCACAAGAAGATTTTTTAAGATTTGGGCAAAATTTTGGGCATGGCCCTACTGAGGAGCAGGGCAACTTGATTTAAACAAAATCAAAATGCAATGTCATAACAAACAAGCATCTCAAATTTCCCTTAAATCAGTTCAGCAGTTTTGGAGGAGAAGATGCAAACACCATGTTCACGGACGACGAAGGGCGAGTGATCACTACATGAACACCTTACCCTGACTGAAAGTCAGGTGAACTAAAAACTCAGTGGACCATGAGTGCTGCAGTTGTGCGAGAAGCTAATGGTTCAAGGAGAGAAGAAACTTGTAGATGCTGGTTTTCGAAAGTGTTGTTAAAACCCAATAAATAAATAAACAAGAGTCCCCACAGGGCCTGAAGTGCTCACCTTGAACAGAACACGATATAAACAGAGAACAGAACACGATATAAGAGTCCAAGAATGAATCTACATTAAGCAATCCATCTCCATAGGATACACTGCAAATCTTTGAGCCCCTCAGGAGTGACAAAAACAGTCCAAGCATCATGCCTTTTCTTTAGTTGATCATGATTTAAAATGTGGATCTGAGTGAGCTCCCCTCTCAAGCCCCTTGATACAACCTATGTAGATTACTCTTCACATCTAGAGGGTACTGAATAAAAAATGTCTAATACTTCAGCTACTTGGCCACTTCTGGCTCCCATAGGGAGCCCAAATATCAACCCAGGCACTCGATTTGAACAAAGTTGAATCTGATCTCCTTAGAGATGCTGTATACCAAATATGAAAGGCTAGCATTCTGACTGGTGGATCTGAAGAACACAATTTTAAAGAAATTTCCTCATATTGCACTAAGTTAAAATTTGGGCTACCATAGCGAGCTCAAACTTTAACCTACAGACCCGATTTGAACAAACTTGAATCTCACCCCCACCCCACCCCATCCCCCTTAGAGATGTTGTATACCAAATACGAAAGCATTCTGACTGGTGGATCTGAAGAAGAAGATTTTTAAAAAAAACTTACCCATATAGCCTTAAGTTAAAATTGGGGCTACCAAAGGAAGCCCAAATATTAACATAGGGACTTGGTTTGAACAATCTTGAATCTGACCATCATAACAAAGCATTCTGACTGGTGGATCTGAAGAAGAAGATTTTTAAAAAAAACTTCCCCATATAGCCTTAAGTTAATATTGGGGCTACCAAAGGAAGCCCAAATATTAACATAAAGACTTGGTTTGAACAATCTTGAATCTGACCATCATAACAATGAGGGTACCAAACATTAAAAAATTCTGACTCGTGGTTCTGAAGAAGATTTTTAAAGAAAGTTCCCCATAAAATTTGTGCTCCTGCATTGAGTCCAAATATGAACCAATGGGCTTCATTTTAACAAACTTGTATCTGACCCATCTATGGATGCTGTATACCAAACATCAAAAGATTCTGAACATTGGTTCTGGAGAAAAGATTTTCTAAAATGTTTGCAAAAATGCTGCGCCAACACTATTCTGATGCCCTCTGCAGAACTCCCTAACAAAAACAGAGGGCATTTTTTTTTACCATTCAATTCTAATGGTCCTAAGGATGCTTCATACCACATAACAGTTCTCTGTTCCAAGTGGTTTGGGAAACATGAGAGTTTGAAAATATTTCTATTTTTTGCTCCTGGGGTTCCCATGGGGATGCAGGGTTTTTTTTGCATGAGGCAAGTTCTTATGACCCAATATTACCACATACTGAATGTCATTCAAATCGGACCATCGGTTTGGAAAATAGAAATTTTGGGTGGTACCAAAAATCTAACCCCTGACATTACAAAGCCAAATATTGCTTCACAAAGTACGTTTGAACACACGTGATTCTACACCTCAAAAGGTAGTTCCATAATGAATATCAAGTCACTGTACCCGCTGGTTCATAAGATTCTAAAAATATTTTGGGAGCATTTTACCCCACCCCCTCCCTATGGGGCTGGGCATGTTGAGTTGAACAAAAATGTAATACCCCTTTGGTACCATTACTCACACAAACTTTAACTTGAATTGACCAAAACATGGTGTTGATGGATGACAGACAGATGGACAATGGACGGAGAGTGACTAGATAAGCCCTGCTTGACTTTGTCGAAGTGAGATAAAACAAAAAAAAATTAAATGGTTCATGTCCGATATTTTACCCATGTTATTAAAATTGATAAATTTGTCCCTAGAGTGCAACAAGGCTTATGCTATAGCATTACAAAGCCTTCTTGCACTCAAGCGATGGAATACACCGCCACCCATGCTATTCTGTAGATTATGAGGTCTAAAACAAACAACGAACATGAACTTATGCATGAATATTATTACAATGAATACACTGTTTTACACAAAGGAATACCACACAATCCAGTGTAGACTGATATCAAAAAGTCCTCCGTAGTGGAAGGGCAATTTTAACAAACATACAGGCCCAAATAAGTTTCATACACAGCGTAAAAATTCCACAACATTAATAAACATTCATGTATGTTTAATAGGAATTACAGTTAAAACTAGAAGTCCTGTCACGAATAGTGCGCTTATCTAGGCTTAATTGCACGTTGGAATTGCGCGCAATTGTCATATCGAATGGCATCCAGAGCACGGCAGGTTCCTCTGGTTACTCATAGCAAACACATGCAATGTTTCTGCCAATGGACCTCCGGGTTACCCGGAGGTCCATTGGCTGAAACATTGCTTGTGCGCAGGCCATATGTACAGAATTTGATTTATTTATTGGTGTTTAAGGTCACATACTTATGCACAGTGGCTAATCGTGACCATGACAGTTTTACGGGTGGAGGAAGCCGGAGTACCCGGAGAGAACCACCGAGCAACGACGAGCAGCTGTCAGCTCTCCAACATCGTAACTCTGAACTCTGCACCGCAGCGCAGGCAGGGTTAGATTGGTTGAAGACATGCGCACCATCGACGTGCAGTACGCCTCAGTACACAGCGTCATCGTGCCCCCATGTAGGCAATCGGGGTGAAGTGTCTTGCCCAAGGACACAACGCGGTTGCCGCAGGTGGGATTCGAACCGAGGACCTCTCGGCTTGCGTACAGAATTTGATAGCTTTACTTGGGCCATAACGCGTACACTAACGCACATATCAACGTGCTATTTGTGCGCATTTCATGACAGGACTTCTAGTTTTAACTGTAGGAGTATTGTAATTAAAAGTCAATTGTGTGGTTGTTTATAAACTTATATTACTTTGTTATCAGGTGTTAAAAAATATTAATATTTGTAAACATACCCACCCATTTAGATTAGTCCCTTCTCATAGCAGTGACACAGACATACAGTACATTTGCTGGTCATAATCCTTGCATGGGAGGTGCATGACGTCCATGCACATTTTTTCCAGGTAATAGTAAATCATCATCTATAAAATTTTAATTAATGAAGCACCGAATTGTATCCTGTGTTTCATTAATTAAATTTTTGATGATTATTGCTGTAAACAATGTTTGAAAACTAATATCATTGCATCCGCAGAAATATTGCCCACCCATGGAAAGTGACCAGTCCATGGCAGCCACACTGTAGGCTTGGGGGCTGGAGGGGGCACATGCCCTCCCCAATTTCATTCATGCCCCCACCCCTTTCTCCTGTTAACCCATATAATGAACATCAGAAAAGACATTTTAATATCTAGATTTTTATTCTTGTTCGCAACTTATTATGGACACAAATGGACACTGAGTCAAGGTAACTGTGTTTTACTGTCTTGAATTTCAAATTTTTTTAATTTTTTTTTTTTGGGGGGGGGGGTGCACCCGACCCCCTCCACTGATGAGAGGGTCACACTCCCTCTTGTCCTCGCCCCTATCTCACTGCTATGTGGCTCAGGTCATTCTGTGCATTATATTCTTTATGACCCGGCCCCACTCCCACTAGATACCTGTATTACTCTTGCCCCTACATGTAACTTGGATATCCTGGCTAAGCACCAGTATAATGGTAAACTAACATCAAATTGTGTGCTTATGTACAGTAGCTAACATATTGGAATAGTACAATGTGCTGTGTCAGAAACTTGATCAAGTATTGATGACAAACCACAATTTTCATTACCAGTAGCTGGCGCAAGTAATAAAGTAAGATTTGCAAATATCACCCTGCGTTTTTTCAGCTATTAATTAACATAAAATTGTGCACTTCATGAAAATTATTTCGTTACTACCTGTTAAAAATTACCGTTTCTTGTTTTGCTCTTTTAGAAAAAGAAATCACTCCTTTTCTGGCAGGCATACTAAACACAGAGGCAAACCAAGGGATACCAAGGTGAATGAAAACAGGAGAGAAACGGGTATGAGGTGGTGTGTTCTTTTTATTATTTATTTATTGGTGTTTAAGGTCACATTTATCTGCACAACAGCTTATTGTGACCATGGCAGTTTTATGGATGGAGGAAACTAGAGTACCCCAAGAGAACCACTGAGGAATGGCAAGCAACTGTGAGCTCCCAAACATACTACACAAGCAGGGTTAGCCTTGTTCGAAGACAGGTGCACCAAGAACATGCTGTATGCCTTAGTACACAGCATACCTTGCCCCACATGGGTAGTGGGGGTGAAGTGTCTTGCCCAAGGGCACAAAGCTGTTGCCGCAGGTGGGATTCGAACCGAGGATCTCTCGGCTTGCAGCCTCCACCTCTACCTACTTAGCCACTGCACCCCTGGTGGTGTATTCCGATTATGTAAATAGATTTAAGCAGTATGTGCGTGGTTTTAATGCCATATTTGAGAATTATGGGTGCTGAAGTAATAAGAATGCATAAGAATGCGCTGAAAAATCTTCCCTTTGGTATTTAGTAGGTAGCTTGGTAAGGTAAAGTGACCTCACCTCAGTAAGCAACAGTGTGAACGCCGGCAGCCATCTTTAATATTGGGCCGCACTCAAAAACACTCATTCTCATCCCAAGGTGATAACAAAGGTACCCAAGAAGTTTCATGAAGATCGGTTCATAAATACAGCCTCCAGCACTAGCCGTATTGACATGTGCACTTACAGTGTGTAAGTAGCACAGAATAAATCAAAGGTCATCTAATTTGCATAATTTCTGCACGAGAAAAAAACCTGTATTATACAGTATTTTTTGTGATGTAACCCCTAGCCCGAGCCGTATTGACATGTGCACTTACTTACTGCGTATAAGTAGCACTGAATAAATCAAAGTTCATCTAATTTGCATAATTTCTGTACGAGAAAAAAGCCTGTATTATATGTGATGTATTCCATGTTACTAAACAATCATACAAAAATTTATTCAAATCAGAACTTTCATACAGAAGTTCTGTACAAATGAAAGTGTCAATGACACTGTAGCTCAACTTGTCAAGACATGTACATGTATAGTATGTGACACAGCAATGTCAAACATCTAGGTAATGACCTGATAACAAATGTACATATAAAGTATTGTAACGGTCTGTACATACATACTGGCCGTAGCATGTAACAAATGTATAGGTAAAGTATTGTCAGATGCTAAATAGAAAAGAAATCTTTGAGTTCCAGAGTGGGTGTGACTGAACCCCAAAATATTTGTTCTCATAGCACAGTGATAACAAAGGCACCCCAAAACACACTCATTCCTGTCCCAAGGTGAAAACAAAGGTACCCAAGAAGTTTCGTGAAGATCAGTTCAAAATACGAGCTGTATAGAAGTTGTGACAAAAAAACTGATTGGACCTAATTTCGGTACAAAATGGCCACTGGCAGTCATCTTGAATTTTGGACCACACTCAGAAACACTCGTTCTCGTCCCAAGGTAATAACAAAGGTACCCAAGAAGTTTTGTGAAGATCAGTTCATAAACACACACTCTAGCCCAAGCCGTATTGACATGTGCACTTACAGTGTATAAGTGGCACTAAATAAATCAAAATTCTTCTAATTTGCATAATTTCTGCACGAGAAAAAAACCTGTACTATATGTGATGTATTCCATTTTACTAAACATTCATAAAAAATTTATTCAAATCAGAACTTTCATACAGAAGTTCTGTACAAAAGACTGATTGCACTAATTTTGGTACACAATGGTTGCTGGTGGCCATCTTGAATTTTGGACCACACCCAAAACACTCGTTCTCATCCCACGGTGATAACGAAGGTACCAAGACGTTTCGTAAAGATCGGTTCATAAATACGGCCTCTAGCCTAAGCCGTATAGAAGTTGTGTACAAAAAACTGATTAGACCTAATTTCGGTACGAAATGGACACTGGCAGCCATCTTGGATTTTGGACTGCACTCAGAAACACTTGTTCTCATCCCAAGGTGATAACAGAGGTACCCAAGAAGTTTTGTGAAGATCGGTTGATAAATACAGCCTCTAGCCCGAGCCGTATTGACATGTGCACTTACTGTATGTAAGTAGCACTGAAAAAATCAAAGTTCATCTAATTTGCATAATTTCTGCACGAGAAAAAAACCCGTATTATATGTGATGTATCCCATGGTACTAAACATTCACACAAATTTTTTTTTCAAGTCAGCACTTTCATATGGAAGTTCTGTACAAAAAACAGATTTCTGCAACGTCGGTACAAAATGGCGGCTGGCGGCCAACTTGAATTTCAGATCGGTCCCCAAAACACTCGTTCTCGTCCCACTGTCATAACAAAGGTACCCAAGAAGTTTCGTAACGATCGGTTCATAAATACGGCCACTAGCCCGAGCCGTATTGAATTGTTGACGGACAGATGGATGACAGACAACTGGCCATGGAATAAGCTCAAATTTGGCTTCGCCAAAGTTGAGCTAAAAACTGATTGCAGTAATTTCAGTACAAAATAGCTGCCGGCAGCCATCTAGAATTTTGGACTCCCCCCTAAAACACTCATTCTCACCCCATGGTAATAACAAAGGTACCCAAGAAATTTTGTAAAGATTGGTTCATAAATGCGGCCTCTAGCCCAAGCTGTACAGAAGTTCTGAACAAAAAACTGATTGTACCTAATTTCGGTACAAAATGGCCACTGGTAGCAATCTTGAATTTTGGACCGCACCCAAAAACACTCATTCTCATCCCAAGGTGATAACAAAGGTACCCAAGAAGTTTCATGAAGGTCAGTTCATAAATATAGCCTAGCCCGAGCCATATTGACATGTGCACTTACTGGGTGTATATGTAAGTAGCACCAAATAAATCAAAGTTCATCTAATTTGCATAATTTCAGCACGAGAAAAAAACTTGTATTATATGTGATGTACTCCATGTTACTAAACATTCATACAAAAATTTATTCAAATCAGAACTTTCATACAGAAGTTTTGTACAAAAAAACTGATTGCACTAATTTCTGTACAAAATGGCTGCTGGAGGCCATCTTGAATTTTGGACCGCAGCTAAAAACACTCGTTCTCGTCCCACGGTGATAGCAAAGGTACCCAAGAAGTTTCATAAAGATCGGTTCATAAATACAGCCTCTAGCCCGAGCCGTATTGAATTGTTGTTCCCAAACAGACGGACAACGGGCTATGAGATAACCTTAAATATGACTGTGTCAAAGTTGAGCTACAAATGGGGAGTATCCAGAGTATCACAAAACAAAAACCTATTTGTAAAGGACTCCCCCTTTCAAGGACAATCTGACAGCGTTGGCATTCACCACCATGCTACCTTGAGGCTGCATTTTGAATTCCTGTGTTTGTTGTTCTCATGAAATATTATTTTATTATTATCAGTTATGGTACAAATATGGTACCGATAGCACACTTTCAGGAACCGCTGATGTCTGATGACGACTGTGTGTCAGTGCTTGAGGTGCACACATACTTTTGGGGTTATATACACCACATCCTTCATTTTGCTATATAATTTGTGTAAATTTATTTGGAATTTATAGAATTTCAGACTTGGAAATTTCATAGTATTGTTTTTGCCTTAGTTATGGTGCTTTTTAAGTAATGGGCAATTTAGTTTGAAAAAGGGGTTCATGAAGGTTCAGTCACAGGAAGATTCAGCCCTCATACTTTTTCTGGGAATATTCGGTCTCAGTCGTGGTTGAATGTCATCACCTCTGAGGTCAAATCCTCACAGAATTTTTTTTTTTAAATATTCTATGCATTTTTTCTATTGTTTTTTTTAAGGATTTATGATTACTAATTATGACAAAATTACAAGTGCAATATGAAACAAACCTTAATGAAGCTGGAACAAAAAAAAACCTTCCCAAAACAAGCTGAGAGGTTCTCAGCTCGAATCCCAATTGCGGCAACTGAGATAAGGCGTACTGCACATTGATGATGCACTTGTCTTCAACCAATGCTAACCCAGTAACCCTGCTTGCTTGGAGGTACAATGTTGAGAAGCCTGACAGTTGCTTGTCATTGTTGCTCAGTGGTTCTCTCTGGGTGCTCTGGGTTCCTCCCCCATTAAAACTGTTGGGTGGCCCTGGCTGTAAAAATTGTTGTTAAACCCCAATAAATAAAGAAATCAAATTTGCTGAATCCAAGACCTTTGAATGATGGCTTTGATTGGGGTGGGGGGGGGGGGGGGGGTTATACAGTGGTGCCCACTTAATTGGATATATCTTAATTGTATATCCCTGTTAACAGAAAATAATTTCCCAACACAAATCCATTTACCATGCCTCCAGTACAAATAAGACCTGGTAATTGAATATAGGTTATAGAGTAATCTCCTGTTAATTGAATAAAAAATCTTGTAACATCTTGAGAAATTACCCTGACTCTTCCCAGTTTTCCTTTGGTTATAGACCAATTTGGCCTCAGTACATTTAGTACAGGCATTTAATCTATTATATCTTGTTTGACAGAGTTCATGGAGCTCTGTCAAACAAAATATAATAGAATAAATGCTAAGTTTATCTCTGGAATACAGGAAAGTGACACAATCCCTGTTAATTGAATACTCCTGCTAATTGAATAATTTTATTGGCAAAGTGGCTCTTCAATTAACAGGGTTCCACTGTACAGCAAAAACAAATATCACAAACTATTAATGAAACTATGTACTTGTGAAATTTTCATGTGGTCATCCTACAACATGTTTTAGCTGGTACTATACAGTTTTGAAGGTTAAAGGGCTCAGTAGTTAGAGGTGTAGGCTGCAAGCCAAAGGGTCCTCTATCAAATCCCACCTGCGGCAACCACTTTGTTTCCTTGGGAAATACACTTCATTCCCATTGCCCACATAGGCCAATGCGTACCAAGGCATACTGCATGTCAATCGTACACTTGTCTTCAACCAATGCTAACCCAGCTTGTGTGCTGTTTGTACGTTAGATGTTTGTAATTACTTGGTGGTTCTCTCTGGCTTTTCTCACCTGTAAAACTATCCGACATGAAGTGACCCTGGTTATGGAAGTGTCATTAAACCCCAATAAATATATCAATAAGAATCATGTGCCCCTATTCTGGAGAACAGTTTGGGGCAAATTGCCAAAGGATAGTTTGGGTTAGATTAGTATCCAGTTTGGGTCAAATTGTTGGAGGACAGTTTGGATGCAATTCTGACGAATTCCAGTCACTTTGGCCCCAAGTCATTTCGGCCCCAGTCATTGCGGCGTCCGGTCAATTCAACCCCAATATACCAGGTCATTTCGGCTGCTATAAATATTTTCAAATATTGTTTGAATTTTAACATTTTTCTATTTAATTTTTTTCCAACATTTATATCTCAATTAGATATTCAGGTATACATATTATATATGTCTAGTAGATTTTCTTTCATGATGAATAAATAAAAGAAAAGTTTCAGCACGTCGAAGGTGCACCTGGACCATGTGGGATTTGAAATCCCTTGCGTCCTGAATAATTTTATTTGCTTATGAATCTACGAGAGCCGGAAGCGAGGGTCAGTAATGTTATTTGGTTTGAGTGTATGCCTTGGAAGTGGGGTACTGGGGCCAGACCCCCGTGGACATCGAACTGGAAGGGTACTAGGAATTGCACATAACTACAAGGATTCTGCTCTGTGTTTTAGAAAATGTGGACATATTTATGATAGTATCGAAATCGCAGTTTGGTGGTTGTTTCAGAAAAAAAAAGAAAAGAAAAAGAAACCCTGTGAACCTCAAACTGGAAGGTGACTAGGAATTGTGCATAACAATATGAATGAATGACTGCATATACTTCGCAAAATTTCAAAGTAAAATAATTTATCTTACTTATATAGATAGCATCTTAAATGTATGTAAAATTGAACACATGGATAATTTTTAATGTCATGAATAACTTTTCTGTACACTGTGTAAATACAAATAACTGAACATTACTTAATAAAGGTAATTACCCATTACTTCTAAACATGAACTATGCACTGATCTTTATAGATCTCTACACTTAAAATGGTGCCGAAATGACCAAGGGACCGGTGTGACTAGGGCAGAATTGACTTTGAGGTCGAAGTGACCAGAGGACGAAATGACTTGCAGCCTAAGTGATTGGATACCATTCTAACAGATGAGAGACGTTAATTATTACAGAACACATCGAATGTGAATTTACTGCAGAGATAATTGCTCGACGATATACATTATATTAATATTTTTTCAATAAATATCGAACAATCTATTAATATTTTTTTAAAAATTATTTTCAGGAGTTAAAACGAATATCGCAGGGTATCTAACATATCCTAACAGATGTGTACTGCTTTTCTTTTGGATGATTCTTCCCTGGGCCTAGTTCTCCCCAGGCCGAAGAATCAAGATTCCCCCAGTTCCCGAAAAAAAGATAACATGCCATTTTCATTGGCGGAAAATATCCAAAAGGGTTATTATTTTCCATTTTTTAGTGTTTGAAACTACAAAGCACTGTTTAGAAATACAGATGACACCAAGAAGTAACACATTATTACTTTGTTTTGGTTTCTAACGGGACTGAAAGCAACCTGTCAGTATCTCTTTTTCGAATTACACCTATTTCGTCTGGAAACCAAATCGTCCGCTGCAATTTTACCCAAGTCGTCCTCTACAATTTTACCCAACATGTCCGAAACTCGTTCGCTGGGGGAAAGTATTCAAGTATTGTATTTTGAATCATTTTTTATTTATTTATATAATAATTTTATTGTATACTTTACTGTATGTTACCTATTGTAATATATCTTAATGTACCTCCTTGCATTAAATTTCATATACGTGTACGAAATTCTGAAAACAGAAATGTCAGAACAAAATAAACTACCGAACCATCTAATAAATTTTAATTACTGTTTATTTAATGGTTTACCTATAATAATTATATTATTACAGTAAAAGTTCATAAAGTATGTGTATGTTATATTAAGTTCCACAACATAATCTTATAATTTTGCAATTTTTCATTGAGGAGCTCCACCGGCACCTTACAGTGAATAATTGCAAAATTATTAGTAGAAGTATTATAAGAATTAATTATATTAAGAAATGCAACAAAATTTGTTATATTAAGTTCTGCAACATAATCTTATAATTTTGCAATTATTCATCGAGGCGCACCGTCGCTTTACAATGAATAATAGCAAAATTATTAGCAAATGTATTATAAGAATTAATTATATTAAGAAACACATCAAAATTTATGGTTTATTAAATTCTGCAACATAATCTAATAATTTTGCAATTATTATTGGAAGAGCATCACCGGCGCTTTACAATGAATAATCACAAAATTATTAGCAACTGTATTATAGGAATTAATAATATTAAGAAACGCATCAAAAATGTTATAATTATATTGAGAAATGAATCAAAACTTGTTATATTAAGTTCTGTAACATAATCTTATAATTTTGAAATTATTCCCGGGGGGGGGGGGGGGGGGCACCAAAAATTTGTAAGACGTGATGTGGGGGTGGGTGGGTCTCTTGAGTGCACCAAAATTGTGCAATTCCAACTTGTGCATTTTTTTGAATTTTTTAAAAACATATCAATATATCAGCCAATATATGACATCATTTGTGTTTCAAACCTTAAAGGTGATGCTGTACATTACACTCTTAACATAAATACAACATCAGGAGGCTTCATATGTGAGAATATTGGGCTTAATCTGGGAAAATGTCACACGTTAGTAGGGGGTGGGTGTCTTGATCGAAATGTGGAAAATGTGCAGACAATATTTTCCTTGACAAGCGGACGACTCGGCTTGCGGACGAAACGTCCGTGTACCCTTTTTTCAAGCAAACTTTTCCTTACTTTTACAACACCTTAACATTCGGATAATTCAAAAACTGAGTTTCTGTCCGTCTTGATATTTCACGAGATACGTGTCAATGCATGTCTATATACAATCGCACCAATATAACAATAATTATCAGTTATATTGTCGGTTATATGTGCGGTGTTTTTCGAATTTGAGGTTATCACTGGCAGGCAAGCTGCAGCGAAATCAGGACTGAGAGTTCGATCTGAAATGACGAGATCATCAGCTGAGCATATTGACAAACCTCCAGAAGGACAGAACTCGAGTAATAATAATAACACTTTGGCCGGCCGCTGATATGTCGCGGTTCTCGGATGAGAAGGCCTGGTTACCCCTGAAGAGTAGATATGTTGGCCAATGTATCACGCAAAGCTTTGAGGCGAATTAGATTGCAACACAATACATTTGATTCCCAGATGGGGACAGGCCAATTGCAATTGCATGGGCAATTCGACACCGGAAGTTACGTGTTTTTTTCACTGAAATTTACTGTCCACTCAAAAAATCACATTGACGGCTATAGAGAATTCTGTTCTGGAACACATTTATCTGACGGGGTATGTGGAACCCTTTGCAGGCCTACGGCCCGCTTGGGGTTACTATTAATGCATCTCGCGTGGCTGTCATTACCCTCTCTCACATTTATAAGCTCTACGGTTACAGTCCGGCCCTAGCTCCCATGACCGCTGCTTATGACCCTACCACTACTAAATTACTATATTTTCCCACTGTTAAGCACTATATTTCATCCCTACAACTACTTGGCCCTGTCAACCATATGCTTGACATCTACCCCAGACGAGAATTGAGAATATCGTACGAGCAGAAACCATTTCGAGTAAATCCTTTAACAACTCTTTATCTCTTCCAAGTTTTCAGGTGTAATAGACAATTACGTTGCTGGATTTTGTTTTCTTTTTTTTCGAGAGTGGGGTAGGGATGAGGGGGTTGTGACGAATCGGAGAGGTGGCTGGAGGGCCCTTATAAGCCCACTGTCTGTCTACACCCTCCCCCACCCACCTCTCCCACCCCCGTTTTCTTTTACAACAGTTCTTTGGGGTCTTGTAAGGTCGCAGAGATATAAAACAAAGTGTTCACTGAACACGGTCGACCCTAATTTTCCGGAACTCACTCGATTTTTTTCTCTGCATTGGACACTGCAGCAGGTGATAAGCTTGAATAGCCCCTTACGTTGAAACTGCGGTCATACTGTTGAGTTCACTACAGCAAACCTAGTACAGCCCTACACTCAGTTTTAGTTTGAATGGTTTGCATACTTTATGATTCCCGGGTGCATTTGGGTTATTGTACATCGCAGCATGAACACGTGACGTAGCCTTACACTTTGTGATGCCTCCACTCCCAAAACATTGACTCAATGCAACTTTCAAACAACATAGAGCCCTAAAATGGCTATGTACCTTACAAACGACCCTGATTCGCGGGTAGAGCACTGAATTTTACAAAATGTTATCGTACGTGGTGGGGAGTCCTAGTCAGGACCCTCCAATCGTTTCACCCTCCCACTTCTTTTCAGGGGAGTGGAAGGGGGAGGTAAGAACTGGGGAGGGGGCGGGGAAATGAGAAATAGGTCAGGCCCCGGAATCCCCACACAACAGCCTTTCAAATATTTTCAAATATAGAACCCCCCCTCACTCCACCCCCACCACCCCCACCACCACCAATAAAAGAAAAACTGAGTAGGACACCCTGTATTATAGAATCCTGGGTACGCGCCTGACGTGAACTTGAACTTAGTGCCAGAAATAATTATTGTTCTTCCATTCGTTTTATTCATTTCGTTTTTAGATGAAGCTTTAGAGTAGATTTTGACACAAATCTCAATGATGACTAGATTTGTCAATGGTGACTGGATTCTATTCAGGACATTTGACAAGTGTTCTCTCCTCCATCCCAATATACTGTTCTGTTGAGATGCGATTTTCTTTCAAGTGTGTTTAAATTGAAACTAAACTATATTTCTTCAATAGAATTATCTTGAATTTTGTGATCCAGCTTTTTGAAACTTGTTTACTTTACTGATTACCAGCAAAGTATTTTCTGAAATTTTTCGTAAAATCAAGCCATGGCCGCTGCGAAGCAGCCATCAGCCAGACACATTGCCAGATACTTTGCGTAAGCTTAACGTTATGTCTGCCAAGTCCTTTATTATATATCCTGATGTACTCTCACGCATTGTTCGAAGACGGGGGAATCGAAGGTAGGGCGCAGACGACTTATTGCACGGAAACGGAAAAAAGTCAATCCACAAAACCTTATTGTAGTCAACGGCTATGACACGCTTGTCAGTGCGTGTCTTTTCAACGTTCAGTTCGTTCGGAATAAGGTCGCTGATGTTCGTGGTGTGCTAGAGGTTAATGACATTTCCCTCAGTATTTTAACGGAAACATGGTTGACTCAAAATGACGACCTCATAATTGGAGAACTGAACATATTTTGATATTTTTCCCTGGAAACATAGCTTATGCCCCCATATCGGAACGAGCTCTGTGAGCTCGCTCCAATAAAGGGCCATAAGCTATGTTTTCAATGAAATATAGAATATCTTTTGCGATTTTTTTGTGAATAACGCTGGTCAGTTTAGACCATATGTTAGGTCAAAAGGTTAAATAACACATTATGCGATAAAAAGAATCTCAAATTTGTCACGATTTAACTTGAAATGTCAGAACCTTGTTTACTACAATCGATGTGAGCCTTGGTAAGCGTAGGCTCAGATCGATTTGAGTGAACTCGGGGAAGAATTTCATATGAAATCGCAACTCACTTGATATCCTTTGTCAGGGCAAAGCCAGTCTAAAAGGGAGGAGGACCCCCTCCTCCTACTACCAAGTTCAGATATATGTATATATTTCTTCTCTCTGTGTTGTAAGCACACATGTTTTAATTAAATAATTAGCCTTTAGCTATTCACAGTGGGAGACTTCTTTGGCATATTACTAGTCAGAATAAGATGTATTCCTGTTATCATCAATTGGCACTTATAAATGAATTCCAATCATCACGGCTATCAAGTATATTATTTCACGGGATGAGCGTGATAGCATATGCATTGGCGCGAGGTGATTTTATCTTCAGAAATGTCGCGTGCCATGTCTAGGCATCTTGACATATTGCTATCTGACCATCCCAAGACGAGATATATAAAAGTGTCGGGAACAAGCTATTTCAGAGAGACTTGGGTTCCGACCGTTCAGGAGAGAGACGTGGGTTCGGCCGAATAAGAGACGCCATATAGGGTCTCATACAAGTGGAATTGCTGGGCTCCGTTGTACGTCGCTATTGTCAGATTAGGTGGAGGTAGAAGGGCTACAAGTCCGATTTTAGAGAATAGATTACGAACCCAAGTAAAGGCTAAGTTTAGATGTCATTAGCGAGGATCGACTCGCACCTGTCTCAAAGTGTAGGCTATTGTATTGTGGTATTAACCCTTATGAACGCAGAGGTTGGTCGCATAGTAACCTGTGTCAGTATCAGAGTGCTGTGAATATCGACACAAGGTCGACAATGACAATTCGCGCAAGCTCGAGAGCGCATTTTGAAGTTGTGAGTTCTGCATGAACTGTGTGTATTTCAAAGGACAGGAACATTCAAGGGGAGTTCTATCAAAGGACACATGTATAAAGTATGTGACTTAGACTTGCAGAACTAGTCGACAAAGTGAATAAACCGAATCCAAATCAGAACTACGTTGCCACAATGTAACTAACATTGCTAGTCGGGATCCCCCGGCAGTCAGAGCTGCAGTCGCACACAGACGCAAGCGATTACGACACGGTGTTTTAAGCTCCTGTTGCAAGCCCGCGACAGTGACATTTTGAGAGTGTACTATAGCTCCAGTAGAGGGTTGTAGATAGACGGAATTGATGAAAAACTATTTAACCCCTGTGATAAGTCTTTGATTTGTGTGGATCAAATTGTTAAATGTGTTTGAATACGGATTGAGTTTATTTTAAATGTAAATAAAAGCATCGTTGTTACTTTAATCATTGTTTCCTTTCCGCAGTCTGAAGTAATCAGAAATCACACCTAACGAAGAACGAACCTATATTTCTAACACACCTACAACACTCTTCGTTCAAAACATTTCCATCAAGTGCTCATCAAGATCACCTCGCAATAACGTGCGCTAGTCCTACTTCGAGAAACGCGACAGTGGGTTTGCGAATTCAAACACAACGTCTGTACACGAGTCGATTTCCGACCTAAAATCCGCAAGTCGATCTCCGTGTACGCCTCCATAGGGTTTCAGTGTTAAAATCGTGTACATATACAAGATTTTTAACGTTTTTAGGGTGTGTTAGAATATATTTAACACTGAATCCTATGGGAGAAATCCATTTGTCGATTTCAATCAAAACGGTACATGTACGTATACGTAAAGCTACCATAGGGTCCTGTGTTAAATATTTTCTAAAACACCCTAAAAAACGTTAAAAATCTTGTACATGTACACGATTTTAACACTAAATCCTATGGAGGTGTACATGTACACGTACATGTACAGGTGTGTTTGAACTCTCAATTATCACCTAATGACAGTATTTTGAAATGTTTATTTTGTATAGCTTTTATTTCGAAATCCATATAGTCCATTCATAAACGTACCTATGTCTTGTTTACAAATTACTCGACAATCACAAAAGAACATGGTTATTTATAGTAATCCAAACAAGTCATTCAAGATGGAAACATTCCATAAACTGATCTGTTGTGCATAGCTGGGGACTTTTATTCCAACTTGTGATCTTGGTGAGTGACTTTTTTCCAGTACGGCTGTTTTCTAGCGAGGCTTTCTGCATGAGAGATTTTCAGCGAGAACCGTTTTATGAGAAATTCTTGGTGTGTTCAACTAGGGAGCTTCAGGAGAGCTGTTGCATTCGGTGTCTATTTTGTGTTTCACTTTGGCAGCCATTTTGAATTTTCAGGGTCGCCATTGCACGCAAATGCTGTTCAAATATACGATCAACAAGCTATAATGTATTACAGGGAAACTGATGATTAAAAGTGGCTAATGTTGCGGTTTGAAACAATAGTCATATTTTTATACGGAGTGGGTGGGGGAGGGGGTTAAGTTTTAGCATCATGTCCTCACATCATTTATAGCCTACTATTCATGAACCTTTACAACCGTCATTTTCCCCTTACATTGTATTGGTATTTATTTATTTGGGTTTAACGACACATTAACAGCCAGGGTCATATCATGTCGGTGACAGTTTTACGGGTGGAGGACGCCGGAGTACCCGGAGAGAACCACCGAGCAACGACGTGCAGCTGTCAGCTCCCCAACATCTTAACTCTGAACTCTGCATCGCGGCACAGGCAGAGTTAGATTGGTTGGAGACAGGTGCACCATCGACGTGCAGTACGCCTTAGTACACCGCGCCATCGTGCCCCCATATAGGCAAGCGAGGTGAAGTGTCTTGCCCAAGGACACAACGTGGTTGCCGCAGGTGGGATTCGAACCGAGGACCTCTCAGTACGCCTTAGTACACCGCGCCATCGTGTCCCCATGTAGGCAAGCGGGGTGAAGTGTCTTGCCCAAGGACACAACGCGGTTGCCGCAGGTGGGATTCGAACCGAGGACCTCTCGGCTTGCAGCCTGCACCTCTACCTGCTGAGCCACCGCGCCCCCTACATTGTATTGGAGGTTACAAAAACACCAGATATATCTATAAATGACTTCAATGTATTTTGTCTGTGAGAATCGAAAGAGGTGAATAACGTTCAAATGGCATGACATTTATAGCATATGGTTTACTGAAAACGACACTGAATGGCCAGCCTGTCATCCTTTGGGACAAATAGGTAGTCAAATTAAATGTCGAGCACCTCTGTTCGAGAATATGTGACAAGAAATTGCAAGTGTCTGTCATGTTTTCTTCCATGGGCATCAGACAATTGGTCCCAAGGCGCAAAATATGACACAATGGGGTGGGAACCCGACAGAAAAATGATCAACAACTCCATTTTAACTCAGAGAATGTTCATTCAAACTTACGTCCAAAGTAGGGTGGTTGGACTACAAAACTGAGAGAGTCTAATAAATTACTATTTTGTGTGACACTAGAGCTATTTCTGGCCCATACTCCGAAGGATCCACAGTTCGATCCCGACCAGCGGTACATATGTCATGTTCTTATTCAAAGCCTTTAACCTTTTTACTGCCACACCCACTTTAGCCATATACGGAGGACTTCTATGTATGCCTGAAACTTGAAACTCTATCATCTGATTGATTGTTGGAAAGGAATCTTTGAGCCCTTTCCAACAATTAATCAGATGGTAGGTTTGATCTGCGCATACCAGAACGTACAGGTAATCATCATAAAGTAGATGTCAATAGTCACTTTTGGAAGCGTAAGTGTTAATCCTGATTATCCAAGTAGGGGCACGGGGGTGTTGTGCACCAAGGCGTACTGCATGTTAATGGTGCTCTTGCCTTCAACCAATGCCTGCTTGTCCTGTGTCTGTATATTTGAAGTCTGACAGTTACTCACCTCTGCTCGATGTTTCTTTTCGGGTAATCCTGCCTCCTCCACCCGTTAACTTGTCCGACATGTCGTGACCGTGGTTGTCGAAAGTGTCGTTAAAACCCCAGTAAATAAACAAAGTCAATAGCAGACAACATAGGAATAAACAATTAACTAAACTTGACTCCATACTTGTATTGCGATCATGATATTGCAATATGTGATGAACGTGGACCTAAACACCAATAAATAAATAAATAAATAAATAAATAAATAAATAAATAAATAAATAAATAAACCACTCGCTATAATACTCTCGACATAATCCCCCCCCCCCCCGAACCAACTGATACGGGATACTGTCACCGCCTCCCTCCCCCAGCCACCACGCCATAATTTGCCATAAAGTCCCTCCTCGACAAAACCCCTGTGACAAAATCCTTCTCCGACGAAATTCCTTTTCATTAAGTGTCAAATATGACAAAAGCGCTGTCAATAAAAAATACTTTTGTCGGGGAAGGGGGTGGGGGTGGGGTGTCGAGGAGTTTTTTTTGTCGGGGGCGGAGGGGGGGGGGTGGCTGTTGTCATATGGGGGATTTTGTCGTGGTCCCAACTGACACAACATTAAACATTAATTTATCAATTGACTTCATTTGCACACAGCAGCCTCCTTGCTTGTACCTGCGATTAACAGCTGAATTCTTTTCCCTGTGTTCCTCCTACAAATTATTACACCGCTATTATTACAGCTATGATTCGAAATGACTTTCGTATGTTTCTTTTCTCGAAAGCTTGTTCCAGATTTTCGAAAAATTATTCGCCACTAAAATTTATATTATAGTTTTTTTCGGTTATAACGTTATATACGATCGATATCTCCAACAAACTCCATTAATCTGTGCACTAATTTAAATTGGATCATTTTCGATTGGATCTCCAACGTGAGCACATGATTTTAGAAACAGGTTTAACACTTTCAATGCTGGTGGCATCTTCTAATGAAAGCAATTGGGAGAGTCCATATTTATTATGTGGAGGTAAAAAAAAATCATATTTTCAATGTGCAATCTTGGGCCTGCCCCCACACTTTAACTTCACAGCTCTCCAACTTGATGGAAATATGACGATCCATGTTCCTGGTCCGGACAAGCGGTCTTTCGCTTCAAAGGGTTAATACAAGAAATGAGATTATCAGGGTTATTTTGAAGGTATCGAGAGAACTACCTCTTTGGGTGCCTTCAGATAAACATGAGTTTTAACCCTTTGAATCCTGGTGGTATCGTCCATGTCAGTTCAATGACAACAATTGGAAGAGTCCACATTTATTATTTGGGGTTAGACCAATTAATATTTTCAACGTGCAGCCTAAGGGCTGCACGTTGAAAATATTGATTGTTCTACACCACACATTAACCCTGTAGCCATCCACTTAATAACATTATCAGGTAGTTTGTGGCACGGCCGGAAAAACGGCTTCTGGGGTTCTAGGGTTAATCAGGTACTGGTGGGTTGGAATATCTTTAAATAGGAAGCGTTCAATACTGGAACAACCGGGGAAGTTGTCGAGTAGAGTCTTGGATGCACGGCCTGGAACACAAGAACTACCAAAACAAAACTAAATAAATACCGCTTCAGAAAAGAATCGGAACTCTATGTGTTTTTTCTTGGGCGGAAAGAAGGGGCTGAGGATGAAGGATGCATGGATGTGATCACTCCTGAACCTTTACCCCCTCAGCCCTTCTACCCAAAACTGCCTTTCTCCAATGAAAATGTTGTCTGGGTGGTTGGAGCTGGCTGGGGGGCACAGTGGAACGGATCCCGCTCCCTCCCCCACCCCTCCTCGTTGATTTATTAGCCTCGTCCAGACGTGGCATCCCGATCACAAAACCTAACTTCTTGACAGACTCTCGCCATTTGTGTACTAACGAAGACTGACCATTCGTTTTTGTTTAGTTTCTGTCCATTGAACAGTGTTCACGCTGTACCGAAACTTCCGGTACCACATTTTAGTCATCCCGTATATTTTAGTGTCATCCAAATTGTTTTGGTTTGTCAGAGCAAAGCCAGCCTAAATATAGGGGCAAGGGGCCTCATATATAAAGATATTGTAAGTTCAAAAGATATTCCGCAGCAAGGCGAAAAACCTACGCGAATTTCACTTCTCTGTGAAGCTGGGCATTGAAAAAACACACGTGGTGTATATCCAGCTTCAGGGCAAGGACCCAGGGGAGAAACGGTATGTTAGATAAGGTCTAATCTCATTTAAGTTATACAGTAGTCGCGAGTCTTACAAGACGTAATCGGTTGGTGGTAGGATATCGTCGCGGCCAATTGAGAAACGAGATTCTAAAAGATAGAAACGTCTGTCGTGTCGTCACCTGATCATTAGTATAGCAATGAGTGACAGGAACGAATCGGTTCTCTTGACAAGTGAAATCACCGCTAAGTCACGCGCGAGATGACTTGTATTGATTCTGCCTCGATATACGTCATCTCTCATCGTTTTGGCAGATGGACAGATGAGCGTCTGTCCACCTGACAGTTTAGGGTAAAAAGTATACATACCTTGAAGAGCAGAGCATTAGACACACACTTGGGTTCGCACACACGTTGGTGAAGTCCAGGGCAGGCGGACTCTGTATCCTGGCATAGGGGTACCTTCGATCACAGGACCCTGAAACGGCTGGAATCGCCACGATTGATTCAGCTTAAGGTTGATAGGCGGCTACCGTGCCAAATTCGTTAAGAAGGAAAACCCAAGGTGAAACGTTAAAGTTTAGATTGTCGAGTAGCAGGTATCAGCCTGCAATAGTCAGAAGTGCAGGTTAATTGTATTGTGCGTATTAACCCTTTGAAGCGTCAGACTGATTGCGTTGGGTGTAGTTTGTTTTGCTGTCGAAGCATCGTAATACCGACTGGAGATCGGTGTGAGTGACAATTTCTCCCTAGCACAAAAAGGGGCATTTGTGAATCGTGAATTCAACCAGGAACAGTGAACATTTCAATAGGACTTTTACGGAGGGCTTTCAAAAGGCACATAAGGTATGAGTAGACAATATCTGACCCAAATCAGAAGTACGGTGGCTTTATAGATGACAAACATTGCTGGTCGGAACCCTCCGACAGCCAGAGGTACAGGTACGCGCAGACGTTGACATTTGAGCCTAAGCGGGTGAAGCTCTTATGGCGAGCTCACGGTAATAACATTTCAGATTTGTGAAGCTCTTATGGCGAGCTCTCCGTAACATAATTTCAGATTTGTGAAGCTCTTATGGCGAGCTCTCGGTAGTAACATTTCCAGTGTGTAGACTATAGTGCCAGTACAGGGCTATAGAATGACTATATAATTGTTGAGAATTATTTAACCCTAGCAACCCATTTTCTGTGAAAAGAATCGAATTGTTGATTGTTGAAATATTGAAACGGCTTTATTTTTATGTGTAAATAACAGAATCGTTGTTACTTTAAATCATTCTTTCCATTACACAGCCTGAAGTGATTAGGAATCACACCTAACGGAAATCGAACATATTTCAGACCAATTTGGCAGAGAAGGAATCACGGCGTCGGTCTAACTCAGCTCCCAGCGCCGGGTTCGCGACACTTGGATTCCAACCCTCCACGTTGGTCTAATTTTCCCGCAATTTCATCAGCGGGACTAAATAACCCCACGTCAGCCCAGGCCTTACGGGGCCTCAGGTGTCCTGACATGGTTCCAAAAAGCTATTGTGCGAGCAGGTGGTGGTGTACTTCGCTGCCAGGTCCTAATCAATTGATCGAGTTATGAAAAATGAACTGCCAATTATTTCACGAGTAAACGGAGAACTGGTCACAAAACAATGGCAGAACACGAATGTTCTGACGAAATCCTCGGTAGGTGAAAAATGTGGTTACCTAAG